>OZ038481.1:53172538-53237538 GCA_964036315.1 Acanthosepion esculentum
GTCATGGAATGAGTCAGTGGCCATTTGAAAGAGGAGCTTTCTAAGTTTTGAATGGCTCCCACAAGGGCGTTGTAGTCGCGTTCTTTCTCCGGCAACGTTCAGTTGTTTCTTTGCACACGGAACGGCGAGTTCTCAGTAAATGGCGTTCTGCGTTCTCGAGAGAGTTGGTGTCTATGTAAGGGAAAATGTCCAAGACGACCACGAGTTTCGGGGGAACAAGTGGGGAAAATCCGTACTGCGTCTGAGGGGAATCCATGAAAGTCCACAAAGTGAGATAGCCATGAGATTGCGATCTCTCAATCCACTATCTGGCGTGTGCTAAGAAGTGCACCAGCGATGGATTGGTCGGAAGGGGGCCCAAGACCTTCTATCTGTGCTTGTTTTGCGAGATCCCCAGTTTTGCAGATGGTGGCCACATTGAACACTTGTAAGTCAGGAAATAAAAGTTGATTGTGAGTAGAATAATTGTGACTTGGCTGGAGTTTTCCATTGAGTTTCTTTATTAAAATATTGCGTAATGAAGTCGGTTCATTCTTTTTGAATAACGCTGTATTTATATATAAACAGTGTGGACATCGAAATCAACACTTATGTTTCTTCTAAAAAGCCTGTGTTGTTTAATTACACATAGATACAAGAAGAAGTGATCAGACAGGAGACAATACTTAATCGGAATAATTCAGTTTGTAATTAATACAACAGATTATTCGATAAATTATTTCATTAATTGATATAAAGCGGTATTCAAAATTCTTAAATATTTCAAATTTATATACATTCAAAGAAACTACGGCATTGACAACAGTGAAAGGAATTGTTGAAATACTACTAACAGCAAAATTTATAAAATCTACTTGATAAAGATTTTCTGCATTGTTTTATTACATTGCAAAGAGAGAAAGAAAGAAAATAAAATCATTGTATGATATGATGTTTCATACGCAAGAGATACTTAACTGAAACTGATCTTTACGTAAATTTTCCAACTGATATTACGCCCAAATAGGAACAAGGGTATACATGAAGAACCGCGATTAAACACACATACACCCACAAAACACACACAAAACACAATAGATTCTATGAATGAAGCAACAAGCACGAGTCATATCTACATAAACATATTTGCAAAAATAACTGGCTTAGCCTGGTGTGAAAATTTCCGATAACCTCCACTTCACCGTAACCTCACGGTGAGTGGAAATCGTGTTCAGATTAACAGGAGGTAGTATGAAGTCAATTTCGAATTACTTTTAGGGTAAATTGAAATCCATGTAGGCGAATTCAGTTTACCCCTGTGAAACATATATTCATTTATTTTTATTTATTTATTTATTATTTCTATTTGGGGGCAGATTGAATGTAATTTCAATTTACCATCCTTCATTTTATTTCTGGATATTCATTGTTGCAATCATTGTAATTAGTTCTTCTGAATTATTATTATTATTATTATTATTATTATTATTATTATTGTTGTTAATATTATTATTATTATTGTTGTTGTTGTTGTTGTTTCATCTATAAACGCTGCAGATTTAGTTGAAGTTTGTTCCAAAATAACAGTGGACTGAGGTGGTACATCAATCAGGATTCGAGAACACTTGGGAAAGCGGTTTTCTGTAAATGTCTAATCTTAACATTGACCCCAATCTTCTCCAGCCATTTGGGAAGTTCAGTACATATGGTTTCCCAGAGCACCATCATCAATGTCGATGTCTTTCACTCTCTTCAATGACCACAATTTGTACACTTCCCATATTAAACCACCATATTTTCCTTTTTTTTTTCTTCGCCAGCTACACGATTGTCTCCGGGACATGCAATATCTATGATGAGGCATGTTCTTTGTCATCATAGATATTACATGTTCAGAAGAGGATAGATTAGATGAAAATTCTATTATTATTATTATTATTATTATTATTATTATTTATTATTATTATTATTATTATTATTATTTATTATTATTATTATTATTATTATTATTATTATTATTATTATTATTATTATTATCCGTTTTCCTGATTGCTGTTTCAGACAATCCTTTATGAAATCTGTTTCTCGAGACTTGGGATAAAGGAATGTGTTCCCTTAAAACGTCATTAAGCAGAATACACTGAGAAAGTTTTCTCTGTTCATCTAACAATGCTCCTGAACACAACAGTTTGTATCTGATATAGTGAGAGCTTTCCTGAAATTTTCTTAATGTGTATCAATATTCTTTTTTCATAATTACCAGTGCTATCGGAATAATGCTTGTGTTTAAATGCCACGTTTGGGATAGTTCCCTTTCATATATGGTGTAATGGTTAGCATGCTTGTTCCGATAGATCAGTTTACGACTGAAAAGTGAGTTCGATCCTTGGCTGCCCCTATACTTTCGCCCTTGTGCCACAACTAAGCTACGCTTATTAAATCCTCATTAATGAAATGACTGATATGAAATGCCAGATGGAATATAAGAAAACCAGTTCGATGCTTAACTTTTTATTCTGTAATCAACACTTCGCTCAGATCATTATTAGAAAAACTGAAAAAACTGAAAAAAAATTATGAAGGGAGCAATTACGATACTTAGAAATGCAGAGTTTTATTTGAAATAATTTTCTTTGTAATTTTACAGTTAAATTACAAAGTAAACTTTCAAATAAAACTCTACGTTTTAAATATGTTTGAGTAAATTATCTGGGAACTATCAATGAGATTTCTACATAGAATAAATATCTGGGAACTATCAATGAGATTTGTACACAGAATAAATATCTGGGAACTATCAATGAGATTTGTACACAGAATAAATATCTGCGAACTATCAATGAGATTTGTACATAGAAAATGTTAACTTAAATGTAAAATACAATGCTTTTATATATAGATGAGCAATAGAATGATATTAAGTATCCAACTGGCTTTCATAAATTCTATCTTATATATTTTTTTCATCTGATATGTGATGCATTTTAAATGAAAGTACGAGTGGTTCCAAAGTAATTTATATTTTTATGATATTTTTGGTAAAAATGGACCTTCGTGCCTGTAAAAAAACGGAGTGTCAAATGGATGTTTTTTCCAATGACACTGCATTTGTTTTAACTACCTTTACTCTTCGGCAGTGTTTACTGTAAAAAAACGATGATTAGAATTGTAAAAAACTAAACATATGATGAAAATGAATTTATACATACTTTTTGTTCTTGAGAATTTACAGTACACATTTTAAGTATTATTTATATATTAGATAGCTTATTTACAAGAATAATTTTATATTTACAAAGATAAAAAATAATACAATTAAAGCTATTGTAATTTAATATTTATCATTTAACCATTTACAAATAAATAAATACAAAATTATTCGCCATTTTATAAATTTCAAATCAATTAGCAATTAGCCGATGTTTTGCCAATCATTTCAACAAACAATATAATAAATAAAGAGTCTAAATAAAGAATCTAATAAATAAATAGTTTATTATTTTTTATAACTTCTAAAGAAGAAAATCGTATAAATACACTTTCATATGTTTAGGTCTTATTACAATTCTAATCATCGCTTTTTAAAACAATAAACATTACAGAAAATTTGAGGTAGTTAAAATAAAAAAACCGTGTCATGAAAAAAACTCTCCTTTTGACAATTCTTTTTTCATGCTGACACGAAAGTCCATGTTTTTTTTTATCATTTCAATATTTGATAGTAGCTTTCAGTATGTTTCAAATTTTATACTCAATGAGTTGTAGGTATGGGAAATTATCATTATAGCTGAAGGATAGTAATTTAAACAATACAGGAGTAATATGATATCAGATTCATTCTACCTCCTGAGCTAATATGAAATCCATTTCAGATTACCAGGAGGTATGTTGAATGAGACGTAGCCTGAAATCGTTCTATCATTTTTTATTTATTTTCATTACAAAAAAGTGCCGAAAAAGATGGATATATAATAAGAGGGCAAGAGTCTGCTTACAGGTCAAAGTCCTTTTCAAGCAGTGAATATTATTCAATTAAACAGCAGAAGATTGATTTTATTAAGTTACAAAGATAACAATGGATAAAATTGAGGCGCCTCGGAGGATGCGAATGTTAAGCGCGGGGGTAATGGAATATTACGACTGTGTATTCACTTCAAGCTTCACTGGATCTCCTATATTATGGCCTTGTGTCTAACTAAGGAAAGCTTAGTACCGTATTTGTTGGCCTACAGGACGCGGATTTTCCCCCCAAAATAATGCATCAAACAATTACACTTCGTCTAATACAGCAGTATCATGTATGAGAGGGACATGAAGACCGCGAAGAAAGTGGGATTCACCAGGAATCATTGCATGAATAGAGCTTAACTCTGAGGCTAGGATTCCTGGAAGTGAGAAAAATATTCCGGAAAAAAAAAACACCGAGGAAAAATAAATTAAGACATTCATGGAATTGCAGAATATTTTTCTGCAATTCTTTTGTGTGTGTTTTTGTTGATATACAGGAATTGGGATTTGCTTATCTGCATATATGGTATAGGACGTTTTTAGCAACAAGTGCCATATTTCTTTTGTTTTTGTCTATACCATATTTATTAGGTTCACTGATACCAGCAGATTTCTTTGTAGCTATTACGGACGTGCAGATGTTGCTCCCTGAAAAACAACTAAAACGATCCTCAATGAATGCACGATGAAATGTAATAAAAATATTCTTATCCTTAAAATGTCCTCATTTCGATTTTTAAAAAATACCAGTAGTATAATTTGTGTTAATACTGTAGGTGTTTCTTCATGGTTAGTGTGAATGTCATATAAAGGTCATAATTTGTTTTTTGGCAGCGATGTGTGCATTTTTTTCCTAAATATTCCATGCCAAAATCTGGATGGGTTCAGTGCATGGATGCGTTCAATATGCAGGTAAATTCTAAAGGGGAATAATATCTAATCAAGGAAATAATACGATAAGCCAGAACCTAGAAAAGCAGAGCGAAAGAACACATGCGCATACAAGGAAAATCTGCCCCTGTTGCTTTCAGTATATCATCAGAGTGTCAAATTCTTCAAGCCATCTTTCCTCATCATGCGCCGCAGGAATTTTAACTGGCTTTTCTTGATTCTAAGTATAAGTTTCATTTTGCTTTCCATTTTCCCTAAAACCTCGTTGTTGCACACATACACACATGCCCAGTTCATGATATTCTCAGCATCCTTCTGTAGAACCACATTTCTGAGATTTAATTATTTTTGCGAGTGAATACTGCATTTTTGGAGTCCTACTATTTAAACCATAGCTGGGGAAGGCGCTGTATTCATGCAGAAGTGAATGTAACGAACCTGACTGGAATTCGAACTCCGCTCACCGATTTCTCTTTCTGAGCTGCTATCCATCACATTACACCACCCGGACATTTCTGAAGAAAGATGATGCGTTGTATGATCCCGGAGGAAAGAAAATGTACTATATTCTGATGTCACACATACAAATACATTATACTTTATGCAGATGCCCCAGCCAGTAAGAAATAGGCCAAAATGCATGTCATATTGCCTATTTCCAATTTGTTAACGATTCAATTTTCTGTTCATAGAAAAGTTCCAGTTACCCCATTCCAAACGCAACAAAAGAAAAACATGGTATAAACGACGAACTTTTATGGCAGAAATCTGAAGAAATATTTCGAGGCATCATGAAAATAAAAGATGAACATTAGTCGAAGTCTCGCGTAATGATTTGTGCCAATTTCATTAACGTTCTTTGGAGATGGTTTAAAGAAAATAAGACCGAAAGAATGCAAAACGCTGGTGAATTATTCTGAAAAAATAACGCTAAATATATAGATCCATATAACAATATCTATCTATGATATTCATTATCTATGATATTCACTATCTATCTATCTATCTATCTATCTTCTTGTCCATGTGTGTAAACACGTAGACAAATATGTCAGTAGATTGATGACGAAAAAACATTTACTTTACTCAAACTTTTATGATCATCATGATTTCATACATTATCAAAGCACTTTGTTCACTCATGGATATTAATCACATCTATTCAACCTTACATAGTGAAAAAGTCAGATCAAAATTTAGATCACTGTTAGGCTTCAGATTTATTGTTTTACTTATATTATATTATATTACACTATTAACCTTACGAATTAAAAGACAAAAATAAAGAAAAAAATAAAAATGTTCAATGTAAAACCGAAAAGGAAAAAATACCCCCCCCCCAAAAAAAAACAAACAACAAAAACAAACTAGTATTGTATTAAATAGATAAATAGCGTGTGACCTTCCAGCTCGTTCACTTACACCGGTGAATTTTCTAGTTTGTAACTGCCAGGAATCTCCTGAATAGACAGCTGTCTGAGTTTGTTCATACCTATTTACATTATATCTACCAGCTTATTCATCTATCTATCTATCTATCTATCTATCTATCTATCTATCTATCTATCTATCTATCTATCTATCTATTTCATGATTTTCATGATCTATCTATCGATCTCTGTGATGATTTTCCTGATCTATCTATCTATCTATCTATCTATCTATCTATTTCATGATTTTCATGATCTATCTATCGATCTCTGTGATGATTTTCCTGATCTATCTATCTATCTATCTATCTATCTATCTATCTATCTATCTATCTATCTATCTATCTATCTATTTCATGATTTTCATGACCTATCTATCGATCTCTGTGATGATTTTCCTGATCTATCTATCTATCTATCTATCTATCTATCTATCTATCTATCTATTTCATGATTTTCATGATCTATCTATCGATCTCTGTGATGATTTTCCTGATCTATCTATCTATCTATCTATCTATCTATCTATCTATCTATCTATCTATCTAATTCATTATAATCATTCAATCACTGGTCAAAACCAAATTTATTGTCTAATTTTTTCATCTGCTTTATGACAATTTTGATGTGCTGAATCCAAAAATCCAACTGATTTTGCTCAACCCTTTAAGCTATGACCACATACTGTGTTTTATATATTTTAGATTGCGATGCCCATTAAAATATCTAAATATGCAACATCTTTCACACAATAAATTAATTATGTTAATTATAAACTTATTAATTTCAACCTATCATAAATACTTTCAGCCAAAAGCTTTTTTTTTTACCTACATAAATATTAAAACACGCCTCCAAAATATTTATAAACCAATAACACGCAATATAGTACTTACATCTCAAAACACACCAATTAAATTTTACAATACAAAACCATAGAATACAAATCAGAAAGGTTGTTCTATTAGTCGTCATAATTTAAGTATACCGCCAAAACATCGCGCGGAAATAGTAGTAAGCAGATCACATGACTTTTTAGGGCCAATTAGGGATAAGTAAAATCATATAATTAAGGTGCCAATTTCTCATGAATAACGGTGTAAAAATCAAGATGTTTGACCTCAACGACAGAGTGTCTTAGTTTCCATTAAGGGCCATGTCACTCTAACTGCTGATATTTAAAAGCTCATTCGCTTCCACACACAGTATCAAGAAACGACTCAACAGCACTGACCAAACCTCAAAGACACCGGCGCTGTCGTCTACGGTAAGAGTTTAATTTTATCTATCTCCTTTTGTTACCCATTGCTACTACGTACGCGTACACATAATATTTCACACAAACACACTAGTTACAGTTCACCTTTCTCACATATGTACGCAATACAGTTTGTACTGTATGCAAGAACCGTTTTAACAATCAGGAAAAAAATTACTCATCCAATATATTTCAACCATCTGCATATTCAAACTTCAATTCTTGTTATATAAAATTAACGTTATTTCTTAATATTACGTTGTGTTTTCGTAGATGATTTTATTTTTCAACGAATGTCGGGGGATTGTTTTAAAAGGCTAAATTACGAGCAGTCCCACAACATTTTATAATATTTAATCGAATCCCGGCACTCTACTTTTTAACGTTTAACTAAAACCCGTGTAAAAGGATTTCTACAACATGTGCAGCTATTTTCGCTTTATGTGATGCTTTCTTTTATTTCTTGAAATAACCGAACTCTGAAGAGTGTCTAACTGGGACTTTCATTTTACAGGTGGATTAAATAGCTTTGACCAGAAGATCTTGTAAAAATAAGACTGACGTATTCTGCTACATCTGCGGCGAATACACCATTGTTTCTAACAGGAATCCAGTCACAAGTTTCATCTAGAGTGTTTACTTTCTTTATTTTGGTATTAAACTTGGTGACCAGGATAAAGCTTCGGCGTCACACGTGGTAGGTAAGACATGTACCTAGTGTCTGCGTTGGTGGACCAAGAGCAAGAAGAGTTGTTTGAAGTTTGGAGGGAGCCAACAAACCATAGAAATGATTCCTACTTCTGTGTTAATGATGAGTATGACGATAAACTACATCCGCGTCCTGGATATGACGATAAACTACGTCCGACAGCAAGACCTCTGATCAGGAGGTTTTGAGGAGTATGGAACCACCTCTTAATTGCTGGTATTCCCAGGTCCACCCTGACCGGGGTGGTAGCACCTATTAGGGTCCCAACTATTGGAAAATAGTTAATCCTTAAACGGGGGTCAAAACACTATGAAATTGTAAAAATAGGTTTTAATACCAGAAATACTAAATAAAAAATTATTACCAGCGATACATTTTTGAAAAAAAATAGTATCAGCAATAATTTTTTGGAAAAAAAATTACCAGCTATATATTCTTTTGAAAAAAATATTAGCAGCAATAGATTTTTGAAGAAAAAATATTACCAGCAATAGATTTTTGATGAAAAAACATATTACCAGAAATAGATTTTGATGGAAAAAAAAATATTACCAGCAATAGATTTTTGAAGAGAAAAAATATTACCAGCAATACATTTTGTGGGGAAAAATATTACCAGCAATAAAAAATTTTGTTGGCATTAAATAACCCGTTGAGGTTTCTATGCCGTAACACAAACCAAACCAAACTGTACATATATTGCGCTGCTCCTGTGCAAAATTCGTGTGCCACAGTACGAACCCAAAGATTGGAGACTGTTCACTGACAGCAGCAAACGATCACTGCAATATGTTCTGCTGCACATTTGCCACCAGTTTGCCTCTGTACTCCTCGCTCACTCGACTACATTAAAGGATACATATGAAACAGTGAAGTATGTGCCGGAGAAAATTCTTTATGATCCGCATGATTGGTTTATTTACGTTGAGCTGAAGATGGTGTGCTTTTTGTTGGGACAACAGTCCGGATTTACCAAGTACCCATGCTTTCTATGCATGTGAGACTAGTGACACTGATCATCATTCTACGAAAGAGGACTGGCCTATTCGGGAGGAATTGATGTCATGTAGAGCAATGAACGTCATCAATAAGCCTCAGTGGACAGAGACAGGATACATTAAGCCCGGCTTGATCAAGCAGATCGTCAAATCTCTGGACAAGAATGGTGGCTGATTCACTTACTTGTGCCAGGCCTTTTGCATAATTGACGATATAGAAGTTGAAAGCTGACATCTTTAATGGTCCTCAAATCCCTCAGTACATGAGACATCCTGAGTTTGAAAACTCAATGTACGAAGTGGAACTGGAAGCATGGAAGGTTTTTTTTCTGGTCGTGAATAACTTTTTGGCAACAACAATATCAAAAACTACGTGGAACTTGCCATCAATATGCTGACTGCTTTCAGAAACCTCGAATTCAACATGAACATCAAAATGCATTATTTATTCTCACATAGGGATCGGTTTCCTTAGAACCTGGAATCAAGGAGCGACGAACAGAGGGTGAAATTCCATCAGGACATGAAGGAAATGGAGACCTGCAATCAGGAACTCGTGGATGCCGTCATGAAGGCTGATTACAGTTGGACTTTGAAGGGAGAAACCATTGCTGCTTGTCATTGTAAGGGTTCGAATAAACAGAATTTCAAGCCCTGAATTTTGAACAATGATGACGTAACATGCAATATACATGTACTTACATTTATCAATGTATACTATTCAATTTATTTTAATCGATGTTTGCAACATTTAATTAATAAATTGTGTTGAAAAACAATTGTTTCTTTTAAAATCTTATTTCCTATGAGAAATATTAACAAAATTCAATCGATAATGTCACAAAACTGTAATCGATTTATTCAGAAGATCGGATTTAAAAAAAAACTCAACTTAGCACAAAAACATGACCTGATCAAATGAAACGGATGTCATTTTCGGATTCAGCGGTGAAACGTTTCCTAAATTATTTCGAAAAATATACACAACTCAGTTTTTTTTGTTGCCCAGTGATCTATCTATCTATCTATCTATCTATCTATCTATCTATCTATCTATCTATCTATCTATCTCAGTATATTCATTATCTATCTATCTATCTATCTATCTATCTATCTATCTATCTATCTATCTCCACTACTAATCGCCATAAATCTTCATAAACATCGCCACTTAAACACGCCCCGTTCAAAGGGCATTACCCTAGTCAAGACGCTACTCTATGTATCTAATTAATAAAATGTAATATATAACATAATTTAATAATAGTATCATTCAATACTATCAAAATCTACAATGCAGAGTTTCATGGAATAAATAATCTCAGGTGGAGATACGGAACCAAGGATGGCAGGTAACTCCTACTCCGGATGTATATTTTAAATTAGATATTTGTTCTTATGCCGGCATGCGGTCATAAGCTCGCTTCGCTTATTCAACAGGTGGACACCAATTCGTTGTATGATTACCAATTATTCAGTCGTGTACATATACAGCTTTTATCGGCGTCGTGATATGGTCTGCATTTAGCCAGTACTTTAAATGTGATAGTAGGCGTATCCTTTCCGCTGTAAATGATGTTTCAATAGTAGCTAGAAAGAGCAGTTCTACCGTTGCATCTACTGTGGCTCGAACTCATTTTATGATTGCAGTATCATCTTTTCCATTGATCCTCGGCAGCTCCTACGTAGTATTTAATTTGTCCACTACAAATTGCCTTCGCTTCATAAATAACATGGCATAACAAACACGCTCCGTTCAGAGGGCATTCTTCTGCCACTCTACAGTTATGTCTTTTGGCTTATTTTAAACTCTAGCTTTTATTCTTAGTATATATATATATATATATATATATATATATATATATATATATATATATATATATATATATATGAAGAGCTGTGGCGCAGCGAAACAGTCTGTCTGTAGATGACAATATAAATGCTCCCGGGAAATCCGGTTGAGCTCTCTTGAGAAAAGGGTAATTTTAAAAAACAGTGGTTCCTACTGCCATTGAGTCATTTCTCTTCAACTGAATTGATCTTTCCGGGCTACTGGCGTGCGACGATAGCCTAGGTGTAGGATCTCTGACTGATGCTAAATCGGTCGTGTTTCGATCCCGGCTTGAAGTAATCGGTCGTCTACCACACTGAAGAGCTCTGATACAGCGAAACAGTCGGTGTATGACAATATATATATATATATATATATGAAGTGTTCATTAATTGTCAACAGGATTAATGAATGGTTAGAACTATTGTTGTTTATTGATTTTACAAAGAAGATTGAAGGTTTAAATTAAATATTAAATTATTAGAGTGGATTGGATCTGAAAAAAGAAAAGAATTCAAGATGTTATAAGAAATCAAAAAGTGTATATATATTTTGGGTTACTGTGTGTGTCTATATAAAGAATTCAAACCTTTCTTTGAAAATCAATATTTTTTATGTCTTCAAACGTTGTTATAGTGGATACACCTCTTTGGAAACAGACATCCCATTAATTATTTCTATCTTAACAGTGAGCCTTATGTTTATCGACCTGAACATTCGAAAGAATCTAATGAAAAAAAAAGTGATCTCTAGCAGGGATTGAACCAGCGCCTCCGGTTTGTAGGTGAAATCACTGATTGACCCAGCGTACAATCCCTTACGGAGGAAAATAGCCCGTTGGTGAAATGCAAGAAACTCTTTAGCCGAGCGCTAATACACAGCGGATTAAACGACGTTTCGATCCTTGCCCGAGAACTCATTTTCTCTGAATGCACAGGCCGATGGACGTAATATACACTGATTAAAATAATGATAAAAATATGGCGTCTATTTTCAAAAACGTAATTATATATTTAGCGTAAAAATAACGAAAAATGTGTAAAACGTCAGTCAATTACGGAAACATCCTGATGAGTGGATTGGACAATTGCAAAAGATCATCTACGAAACTCTAAAGTAAAGATGTAGAATATAACAGTGATTAGTAAATTCTGTTTGTTTTAATCGTATATATATATATATATATATATATATATATATATATATATATATATATATATATATATATATATATATATATATATATATATATATATATATATATCTATATATATATATATATATATATATATATATATATATAAACGACAAAGAATTATCAGATAACTAGATATATGTTACTTATTTGTTACTTTTTGTTCCTGTGATGTCACTTCGTGTTTGTTTATGTTTAAGCGTCGTACATTATTGAATTCAGGGTTGCTTCTTCTTCGTTTATCTCACCGTGACCCTTCAAGTAGTGGATATTATGGCTATATATATATATATATATATACACACGCACACACACACGCGCGCGCGCACGCACGCACACACACACACACACACACACACACACACACACACACACACACACACACACACACACACCTGACGGATAAACAAAACGATTACTAAACCGTTCCTCTACAAGAGTCGAGGTGCGGAAGATATTATCAATCACCTAAGTGACATATTTTATTTATATTAATCTTATTAATATATATATATATATATATATATATATATATATATATATATATATATATATATATATATATATATATATATATTATAATAAGGAGAAAGAACAGTAAGATATATAATCCGGTGTTCTTATTAATATTTTTATTTTTACAAAACAGTGCTCAATGCTGATCTACAAAGCAAAAATATTATAAATTTACTAATTTAAAAATAGGCTCTCCATCGCTACACAGGAATTAACATGTTTCAAAAACAGAAGGTAAAAACTTCAAATTCAATTATATAATTAAAGTCCCTATCTCTCTTTCATTTTCAGGTGAATTTTGGAATAACTTATTTTGAAATTTACTGAGATTTATAAGCACATTCATAATATTAATTTCTTAGGATATGGTGAAATCAAATTATTATAACAAGGGACGGTAGGCTATTCACTTTCACTTACAACTATTGTATCAAAATATGAGTTAGTTGTCAGTGAAAATGAATACCCTAGCGCCCCTTATTAAAATGATTAGATTTCCCCATATCCTTAGAAACTAATATTATGAATGTATGTGCTCTCGTAGACGGACCCGTTTACCCACTTGTCACTGTGTATCAGCAATTGGCTCTCTATACTTCTCGGTTTTTAAACAAACCATGTATCAATAATCTCCATTTGTAAGTTTCTTTCAGCTTATGAGAATGAAGGGGAAAGAAGCTAATCATTGTTTAAGGCTAATGTTTTAAATTATTTTTTAGATTTTGAGCACGAGATGTTTTGTTTTTGTTTTGGCTGGTTATTGCTTACGACGATTTTGCGGTGTTTCTTTGTACGTCCTCAGTGCTTCTATCTATCTATCTATCTATCTATCTATCTATCTATCTATCTATCTATGTGCGTGCGTACACTTTCTCATACTTATATATTTGTTTACATGTATCTTCTTATGTTCCAATAAAACCTATAAATATATGTTACGTTTTATAGCATTATTTATGCGTAGGAAGATTGCTGCGGAGACTACCCAGTAGAAAAGAATTAATCTTCGTCTGCTTTGTTAGTTTGCTTACGGCAAAATCGTTTCTGGTTCTTGGAAAAAAAACCTTCAAAAGAGAACCATTATCATATGTTAGTCCGCTTCAAGTTTCTGATCCGAATCTCATAATCAACACACTTATTATTCAGTTTCTTATTTATCTAATCTTAATTAGTCACACACACACACACACGCACGCACACACACACACACACACACACACACACACACACACACACACTAAAAACAAGCACTCACACATACACATACGTATATAGGGGTACTGAAAAAACACTGGCTCAAAACCACCTTTTAAAACTGAGAAATTTGAAGGTAGCAATATTTCTTATGAGGAAGGGTAATTTCTGGTAATCACTAATGTACGCATACACACACACACACACACACACACACACACACACATATATATATATATATATATATATATATATATATATATAAACAGAGAGAGAGAGAGAGAGTCCGTCAAAAATGTATGAACACTTTCAGGAAAGAAAAAAATAGTTTTTCGTAGTTTTAGCAAATTGAGATAAGATTGCTGTACCCGAACTTTATGCAAATGATGAATTTTTCTTTCAACAATACGCCACCACGCCATACTCCCAGTAACACTGGAGGCACTTCGACGTGGTGTAATGGTTAGCAAGCTTGTCTCGCTAGATCTATTACAACTGGATAGTGAATTCGATCCTCACTGGGTGCACCTACTTAAGTCCTTGTGCCACATCTAAGCTACACTTAGGAAATCACCGTAATTTTGGGCATCTTGTAGTGGTGTAATGGTTAACAAGCTTGACTTGCTAGATCAATTACGACTGAGTAGTGAGTTTGATCCTCAATGGGTGCCCCATACTTTCGGCCTCGTGCCACATCTAAGCCGCGCTTAGAAAATCATTACTACCAGTAACACCTGAGAGCTTACCTAAATTTATTGCAAGGAGACTGGCTTGGAAGAAGAGGTGCAGTCGAGTACCCCCCTCCTACTATGTTCTTCTGATTTAACACCTGCAGACTTTTACCTATGGGGGACCCTAAAGGATGTTCTGTATCGCAGAAAACCGACTACATTGGCGGCACTTAGACGAGAAATTGAAAATGCATGGGCAGCAATCCCACTGGACACTGTGGCTAAAGATGCCCAAGGAGTAGATCGCCATGCTAATAAATATTCTGTAAGCTAAAGGCCACCATTTTAGCATCTCTTGTGATTGTAAGCCAAAGGTATTTTAATCTCGTGATGTCTGGATAAATTTAGTATACAAGTAATAAATTTATAAAATCTATACAAGTTATTACTTATCTGAAGTAAATAAAAATTTTTGGCGGACTGTATATAAGCAACGAATGACTTCTCCTTGTATATCATATACATATACCCGCATACATATCAACAAGTACATACACACATGAACGTATATATACTCACATTTAACTCTCTATGATTTTTCCCTGTACAAGGCCCAAGAACCAATCGTGGTTTAAACGTGTATATATATATATATATATATATATATATATATATATATATATATATATATATATATATATATATGTGTGTGTGTGTGTGTGTGTGTGTGTGTGTGTGTGTGTGTGTGTGTGTTTGTGTCTGTGCATGTATGTGGATATACATGCGGGTTTATGTGTGTGACATACGTGTATATATATATATATATATATATATATATATATATATAGACTGGGTTCTATAGCCTTGGATGGAAACTGGTCTAGGAGAAGGACAACTCTGAATTCAAAACCTGCGGAGGGTCGTTTGGGTACCTTGTGGCATTCGTTGCACCAGGTCCCTGTATTCGTCCCTCCCAAAAGCGTGGATGGCCCTGCACAAGGCCTTCACCACTATAATCAAATCCTGTGTGGGTGTCGGGCTTTCAGTTTCTGGGAACTGATCTGTCTGACCCTCATACGTCGAGTTCGACGGGAGAGTCCATCATATATATATATATATATATATATATATATATATATATATATATATATATATATATATATATATATTATGAAATGGAATAAGCCCGAATATTATTTAATATATTTTATGTTTATACGCTATTTTTATAGATATAAGTTATTTAAATAAATGATCTGCCTGTTAATTAAACAGTATTAATTACATTTACTAGCCTGAATGTTCGAGAAATTACGTAGAAAATATAAGCTCTTCGACAGGAATCGGATCTGTAACCGTCATTTCATCTGACATGCTGCTAACCATTCAGCCACAGAGAAGCGTCTGGTTAGCAAAATCCTCATTACTGTTTATAAACACACACCTTCGACGATTTTACTCAATCGATATTTTCTACTACTGTAAAAGAAGCGTAATATTGCAACATATGCGCAAGTAAATGTAAATCTCTAAAAAGCAACATCCGCGCTGCCCATATTTGAGGATGGATCAAGCCTTGCTCGAAATAAAGTTGTTGCCATCTTGGATGTATGTATCTGAGTAGGTTTGAAATTTTAACTTAAAAGAAACAACAAACAAATTATCTTTATGAAACAGGTTCGCACATTTAATTAAATATCACTAACTTTATAAGTAGTTCTTCGTTCAGGTTATGCAAAATAATTTAATTCGTTTATTGGTTAGTTAGGACAAACAATTCGGAAAGAAACGAAAATATTTAAATCGATAAATCGATTCTTAATTATACCTATTATATGGTTCACCTTACATAGACGAGTAGATGAACACAATTCGTTAAAGCTCATTCATAACCTGTAGCAGCTTGTACAATATATCGTCGTTTTGGACACGGATGAACTTTAATCGAAAATAGTTTGTTTGAAGAAGGTATCTAAAATGATTTTTCTCAAAAATTCTACCATTTTTCACACACACATATACACACACAAACACACACACACACACATATAGAGAGAGAGACATATGTATATATATGATAAAATAAAGAAACAAAAAGTATATCAATCTAAGATGTTTCATTTTTATTATAATTTCGTCAGAGATTGGGAGAAACAAAAAAAACCCAGAGAAACCCAATTTTGTTTGGGTCAGTTCTCATATGTCACGTGCATTAAAACCGTAGATAATTCTATAAGTATGTAAATTTGTAAAGATTTTTGTATGTGTAAGCTTTAATAAAAGTGAATCATATTAGATTGATATACATTTGCTATTTCTTCTTTATTTTATCATCGTGTCGGATTCCGATCCATATTTTATCTGCATTTGATCTTTAACTCTCATCACTCAAACACGGACACACACATACGAACACATACACACATCACACACACACGAAAACATCCCCCCATATATATATATATATATATATATATATATATATAGATATATATATATATGTATATATATATATATATGATACAATATGGTAATCCGTATGGAATTTCCAGGAGGATAAAGATCCGTGGAATCAAAAGATAGAGCAAAATTATTATTAATTAAAAAATATCAAACACTTAAAATCATCCTCAAATGACATACAGTATATCAAATTAGGTCAACACTCTCAGGCTTTTCCCATTCTCTAAATAAGATAGCAATATCTCTTGATTTTAATCTGAAATATTGTTTTCCATTTCATTTGTGATTTGTTTGTAGGTCTTGAAGATTGAGAGCAAATTTGTTTTAGAGCTCTCATGAAATTATTGCCTATGGGATTTTAAGTGTTTGATATTAATTAATTAATAATAATAATAATAATATAATAATAATAATAATAATAATATATATATATATATATATATATATATACACACACACACACACATATATATATATACAGATATGTATATGTGTGTGTGTCCGTGTATGTGCATGTATGTGTAAAAACTCAGATATAAATAAAAATATATCTGTAAGTAGACAATATAAATAAAGAACTAAGGAAAGTTATGCTTTATCAACGCGTTTCGTCGACTGATAGACTTTATCAAGCCATATTGTAAGGAATTTCATTTTGTAACATCTATTACCGATGTTTTTATTTCTGTTTATGAATAAATATTGCAAATAAAATCCTTATAACGTATTTTATATATATTAAGGCGAAACTCAAAGAATTTTCATGGGAATTATATCTGGTATTTTTTGTCAGAGACAACGCAACAGCAATCGTCTTTAATACTTCTGCATTCCATTCATCGTTCGAGTGGATTTCTGTTTTGGTGCTCTCTGGATGCTTTCTATTATTGCTTGGATTCCAAAGTCTTATTCCATTTCCCACAGACGAAACGTTTCTTGCCTCTTGCTACTCTATCGTTATTTTCAGTCAAACGTAGTTCCACGAATCACCTTTATAGCTACAGTCCACCATGGCACATTTACAGATCCCACATCCTCATTCTCTTTGTATTCCACTGGTAAGGAGGGAAATTTGCTCAGAGATTTTTCCCTAAAACTGTTACTTTGTGGAACAAATTCCCGAGAATATCCTAACCTTTTTAACTCTAGGATTAACTTTTATTTATCCTAAATTTGTAGAGGAAAAAGTGTGTTAAAAGAAAAGAAAAGAAATAATCTTCAAACACAGTTCTACAAATTTACATAATTTTATTATTTTGCATAAGAATAATATTTGTTTTCCTTTAAGTCGAAGGAAACAAGTTATAAAGTTCCTCGCAAACAATTTTCGACGAAAAATACTTTCCTTTTAACAACTTAAAAAAGAAATGAATTGTTTTAGTATAGTGTGAAAAGTATGTGTGAAATTATCACGGAAAATCCACAATATTTCGTTGTATTTGTGTTTGTATTATGTAATTTTATCATCAACCGTGGTAAATTCTCTACTTCTACTGGTTCAACAATTACGTTTTTTTATCTATTCGCTTGTGCATTTTCTTAATGTAAACTGAGGATACTGGTTTATGAAAATACTTTAAAAGCGAGAAATAATTTGCAAAAGATAACTTAGTACTCAATATATTAATTTGTGTATGCGAAATTTTTTGAATTCAGAATTGTTTACAATACCCGTTCAAATTTTACTGAAAACTGAAGAAGTTACGCTATTTATAAGAAAAAATCGGATTTGCAGGAAGTTAAAACTTATATTTACTAAATTCAGAAGTTTCATTGGTTAATAAATAAATTTTACAATTTTTAATTTCAATTTTTAGGAGGGAAAAGATTGTTAATCATTTTCTGGCTCTGAGCATCCAATTTTTTTGCAAACGATAATTGTCGTCTGCTTTTTGACAGCTTGAATGGCGTTTGAGAGAACGACACTGATTAGTTAATAAATGCTAATGTGGAAATTTGATTTTGACGTGGGCCTATTTTTGCACAAAATTGAAGTAATCCTGCTTTTGCACAGAACTGAGAAATATTTAACTTATCATCATAAGCACGTCTTGTTCTCTCTTTTTATTCCCTTACAACAACCTTATCCAGTAAGCTTCTAAACTGAGTGGTCCTTGGGCCTTGCAATGGGTGAAGAATAGTATAACCAACATCTTTGCAGATAATGAAAAGATTCCTTTTCTTTGGCATGATCCAGATTTGTGACCGTCTCTCATGAATAGCAGTGAAGCTTTGGAACAGAGGCCAGACCAGCTGTTTTCCAATTGGTAATCTTTTCAGGGTTCTTTTCAAGGTTCCAACTTTTGTCACCGCCTCTAGTCTTTCTTCGATCTCTTGTAATTATTTTTTCAGACTGGCCAGCCAATCTGTTTTTCTATTGGCATATTCTCTTTGTTCTCACAGCTTATTCCAGATCTGTTTTGTTTCCGTTGCATCTGCTTGCATTACATTTCTTCTGTTCTTTTTTCTTGTACTCGTTGGTAAAATCTTTTTTCATTGTCTCGGAATGTTCTAGTCTGCCTGTATTGTTGCACTCTTTGTCGGTTTATCGGTATCTCCCGAGTCAGTCTTTCGTCGCTAAGATTCATTGATTTATCTCCTCCAGTTATAATGTCTGTAGTTTTTCTTGCAACAGTTTGTCTTTATTTCCCGTTGTCTCACCTAATCGGTTCTTCTTATAAATTGCGACACGCAAGACGTCTTTCCCCTTCCCAACCTATAACTCTCTAACTTTTTACAATTTCACTCCCCACCACGACACACACTAGTAATAATAGACCTGCCTAGAACTTTTACACCGATCAAAATTTTTAATTTAAGCTTATTTTCATAAAAAAGTTTGCACATCGAGGAATCAGACAGAGATCGTTATTTTGCTGACAATACGATTTCCACTGGAAAATACCCCATCTACAAAAACATCTGTCTGTGAGTAATTCCCATTTCTCTGTTTATTCCTTGGTCCATTGATGAAGGACACAGATGTATCCGAAAATTCTGAACTTAAAACCTTTCTCTCCGTGCTTCGTTTCTATCATATAGTTAATAATTAATATTTAATAAATGTTTATCATACTGAATATATTTGCACCCCTTCGTTCGCCCTTATTGTATTAACTAACCACTCTATTTTACAGACAGCCTTTGTACTTTATCTAAAAAAACAACAAGAAGCATACCTGAGACCAAAATTTATCGCAGACCTATAATTCAAGAAATACATATCTGAACAGATTCCATAGTTATGATACACCGGACCATTCTTAAACTGGGCAAGAGAGGAACTCGGTAACCATGACTACAAAACAAGAATAGTAGTGATAAACACATGAGACGATGTCGGCAGGATGTCTGTTGAAGAAACGGAGGAAGAGAGCTACGAATTATTAAATATTTTGTCGATTCGAATAAATCTACCAAGCGATTCGGATCTGAGCATGAGAATGTACAGGGAAAATATATCGTATTTTTGAAATACGGTATACTTGATAGGGTTAGGTGAGCATTACAAGTTTCGAAAAAAAAAAAAGGATGTGGCGACGTCTTTCATTGACTCGGGAGTTGACGAATCAGCAGTTAGAGGAAAGAGAAGATTTCCTTGTCAAAAAGTAGTTTCTCCTTCGCAAAACTTGTGGATCTGCAACTGCAAGGATTGGGGATTTCTCTAAGTCATTTCACCCTCTCCGCCACTGAAAAGTAGTCACAAGATTTCATAACTGGGACCAATAAAAATATCCAAGAGATCATATGCCAGGTAATATTTAAGACTACAAAAATACCTTTCTCCAGATCTGATTTTACTCTCAGTTGGAAAGAAAGACAGTACAACTTTATTTTGAAGTCAGCTCTAAAGATTAACAACCGACAGAGCCCACTATGTAATGCTAACAACCATTTCGAAACACATGGCTAATAATATATGACGTCATGAATATGTCACAATAACTTGTAGCTTTTAATAGAGATTAAAGTATCGACTGTACTCTAATTTTCACATTTATTTCAATTTTCAATGCTCTTTATATAATAGTATAAATAAAGTTATCAATATTAGTTTTTACTTTATTTATTTGAATACTATTGATGTGAGGGCAAGTGTGTTACATTTACCATTGAACTAATACCCGGGGTAAAGGAATAGGAGCTTACTTCTCACTTGAACCCATTCTAACGGTTTAAATATAAACGTAGATTAAGCAATCTAGCCTTGGGTGGGAATCATTCTAAGAAAAATGAAAACAATGACTTAAACCTGTGGAGAAGACACCAGGAAGCCATACCGATATTTTCCCCTATGAACGGATGATAGTTCACAGATAATAAAGACAAGGAAATTGTAGAGGGTCATATGGCATTATACAAATATTTTGTTTTTATTATTTACTGTCATTTGTTGTACGACATTTAAATGGATCATTTATTAGTTTTCTGATGCAATTGGTTTTCCTAAAACTTTTTTTTTTTTAAAGCGTGGAATTCTTTTTAAGTTACATTTTCGAATCAGTTTTCAAAACTTGAAAGCCAAAGAAAAAAAAGAATTCAAGGAAATATATTTTAGAATGTCATGCGTTATCCGCCTACCCCATAAGAGAAAGGACACATCTTAAAAGTAAATTGATTTCTGTTACAGAAAAAAAAATATTTTCTTAAAAATTCATATACATTATTCATTTTTTTAAACACAAGTAATATACAGACGTCTTCTGTTTTTTTTTCTGAAATTGATTATGTATTTCATTCATACAGACAATCCAACTACATCTTATACTCTGATAAAAAAGTATTAATTCATCTGTACGCATATATACAGACCGTATCCAATACATAAATGATCGAACACATATAGACATACACATATGTATGTTTGCCTGTCTTTATGCATGTATATACACTGGCAAATATGTTCATCAGTAAGAGGGGAGTAAATAGATTTTGAGACTTGTTCTAAGAAAATAACAAAAATTAGATGCATACAAATAAATCTCACATACATGCATATAATCACATGATAACATATACTTGCATACATACATATGAATACATTCGCGAACACACGCACGCACACACACACACACACAGATATATATATATATATATATATATATATATATATATATATGTATATATATATATATATATATATATATATATATATATATATATATATATATATATATATATATATATATACTAGAGTTCAAAAGTTTGAAGCCACCCCAGCATAACATGGGATGAACTGAGACGGAAGAGTAAAACCTTTCCATCCCCAAAATTAAAAAAGCTCTTAGAGTCATTGAAAAAGTATGGAATCAGTTATCAAACTTATACTTTGAGAAACTTTTGCAACGATTGCCAAAAATTTGTGCCCGAGCAATCAAGGCTAAAGGAGAATATTTGATGAGAGCAAAATTTAATCATATTTTTTTCTTTTGTCATAATAAAATGTCTAATAAAAAATCATGTCTCACTTCTCTAACCATATATAATATTTTTTTCTTAAGTATAAAGCAAGTACTTTTCGGTCCAATTAAAAAAAATACCAGGGATGGCATCCGTAGTATATATATATATATATATATATATATATTGGGAAGGATGAGCCACTTCCCATAATCTGACTACATGATCTAACATTGGTCGGGCTGTGACCTTTACAGTACTCTTCTTCTTCTTCTTCTTCTTCTTCTTCTTCTTCTTCTTCTTCTTCTTCTTCTTCTTCTTCTTCTTCTTCTTCTTCTTCTTTTATTATTATTATTATTATTATTATTATTATTATTATTATTATTTGTCTTCTTCTATGTGCCGTGTCCCTTCAGCACCTGACCAAACATGGCTCTTCACGACTTCTTGTCTTTTGTAACCCTAGGTAAGTTTTGTTCTTTTGCCATATCTCCTAATCCCTGTATTGCCAACTATTTACAAAAGTTCGTTAGGCAGGTTAGCGCCGCTTACCGCTGTCTCTCATGTCTTCCATCTTCCATATATCCTATGAGTGTTAAATTCTCCAAGCTCTCTTTCCTCATTATGTGCCCTAGACATTTCAACTGTCTCTTTCTGATGTTACATATAAGTGTTCTTTTATTTTTATTTTCTATAAAATATCTTTGTTGCTCACGTGTTCAGTCCATGGTATTCTCAGCACCCATTTGTAGAACTACATTTCTGTTACCTCAATTCACTTCTTCACTGCCATCCAGGAGGACCGATATTGCATAACAGTTCAATACTCTTTTCTTTATTTTAATTAGATTTTACTGTTTCTTAATACTTGGCTTAGCTTTTGGTAGTCAACTTTCGTTATTCAAATGTTTCCTCGGATTTCTGTGTTGCGTTTTCCCTCCCCTGTTAAAACACTTCCTAGATATTTAAATAGTTTAAACTCAGACTATACGCCTAGATCAGATCAGATCAGATCCGGGGTCATTTTAGAGTAGGCTCCGTTTATATCCCTAGTGATAAAATAGCCTGTGTTAGAATATACCCAACTAGACCAGAATATACCCGCTCCTTTTCCCCTGTACTATGATGTATGTTACTGTATCTACAAAATATAAACGGGAATACTATAGGTCATACAATGTTACACGTACGCAGAGATTTCTTGTGTGCATTCTACAGTACTTAATTTTATTCCGATTCCCGGAAGTGAGAAAGGCTTGTTGGCCTAATTTCTTGCTGCCGAATGAATTCAGTTAAAACGGTTGAAGAGCGATTTTGTGATTGACTCGTGTTATTTTGTGTGTTCAGTTTTCAGGTTATAATTTAATTTATTGTAAACAGGATTGCATATTTCAGAACACTGTTTACTTTTAATCAACGGCTGGATTAATTGAACAGCATTTATTACTTTTTAGAAACATGGATAGCTAGCTTATGTTGAAGGAATTTTTATCAGTTTAATAACGATTATTAAGAAAATCAGTTTGTTATACTAATAGAAATAAGGAATATAAACTGGTCTTGTTGATATAGAGTCAGTTATTGTATATCCCGAGGTATGAAATTGGTTATCATGGTGTTTATCATGGATTAGGTATATACGAGGAAATCGGTACGTGGCCGAATGGTTATAACATTCGCTTTCCGCCCCGGGTTCGAATCTCACTATGGCCACTTGAATATTATCGGCCTGTAGAGGCGACCCCAACGTGCGGCACTTTTGGAAAGTGCCGGAAAATCATACTACAGTTTGACCCAAGCTTTGTAGACGGATCTCTTTGGGAGCCGTTGATGACTGAATTAGCGCAATGACGCAAGCCATCGTGACCAAGTGTTTTAGGCTTGTTCAGACTGTTGATGACACCAATTAATGCGCTCTATCCCAGAAACCGTAACTAAGGTCCGCTCAGCATAATTAGGGTATCAACCATAGGCGGGCACTTTGGTTATTGAACAAGCACAAATGTACCTAAGCAGGCGTCTGCAATAAGGATGGGCTAACCGCCCTAATAGACAGCATACTCGGATACGAGCAAACAGCCATTACTTACTATTCTGGGAGGGGGTAAAATTTACCCGGGTATATTCTGGGAGTGGGTAAATCTGAGCTGCTTGTTGTTAATTCGTAGATGTTTTTCTCCTAAACTGGTTACCAAACAAAGCTAGAGATAAGAGATGAATCCATACCTTTCCAATGTTAGAAAATGTATAATTTAACACTGACATGACAAATTGAGGATAAGAGGGACATGTGAAAGCAGCGTATGATCAACCTAAAGATATTGTATTAACAGATTGGCCGAACAGGATTTAGGAGCAAACAGACACAATTTTCTAAGAGCTACAAAGGACAGGGGCTTTCCTTTCGGATTCTTCCGGGAGGATTGGCAGAGTAAGATAAGGTTTTTTGGGGAGAAGGTTTTTTTTTTGCCCTGTCGGATTGGATCCTGCAGATGTAGTATCTGTTCTGTGCCGGAGACCTTTTCTCCTCCCTTGCATCCCCATGCCTGTTGCGTAACATCCGCTAGGTATCGGTGGTATGACCGGCTATGACGAGCTTAGGCAAGCTTTGACCAAATTAGACAAGCTAAGACCAGCGGCCTGGGTGGAAACACTCGGGTCCCCACGTTAAAAACCGACCTTGTGTTACAATCTCAGTGGGGGTTAAGGTAAATCTTGAGCTACAAAGGACAGGAAATGGTGAGGTGCTATGATTTCCCATGCCCTGAAGAGACACAACACATATAAGAAGATTTTTCGTATATATATATATATCCGTGTATATTGTGATAGGGTATTTATCCGCGATTCTGCAACTTGTTGTGTTAACTCAGAATTAATCCCTTTGGAAAAGACAAGAAACTATCTTCATACGGTTATGGGCTCAAATAGCAACCAATATAGGAGAAAGGAAATCTCTCAATTGAAACGTGAGAAAGGTACTTCTAGTATTATTGTTTGGTTTGACCATTCTCTGCAACTGATACTCTATCAGAAGTTCTGGATGCCACATTCTAGAGGGGCGGTTGCGAGAGTGGATACAGACATGTGAAAAAAAAAGTTCACGCACAAGTTTTCGTTCTTAAGACCTGCTCTTTCGTATCATTATCCTTAAGACAGACATTTTTAAAAAAATATCTGCATATGCTTATTAGGATAGTGATTTTTCATTGATGTATATTTGATTAGAAGAATTAGAAAATTAATTAAAAAAAGATTTTATTCCCCTTTCGCTATGTCTTCATTTCGCACAAATGTCATTGATAAAAGTACGGATCCAGTTGTTCCCATTAGATTTAGTTAGAAACAGGAGAGTCGCTGTTTTTAGCAGTGTAAATATCGTCCGTCTTGAGTGTTAACGTAAGGTTTGGGAACGTTTTTGTCTGATCGTACCATGTGACCCAAAACGCCCTATCGCATGTTAGATATGGTGCAACGGTCTAATAAGTAAAAGGAAACATCTACGTCAATCCGGGCTCTTTTTCCTTACTAGTGAACGTAGATTCAATTATTAAGTATATTTTTTGTAATCATTTCAGCTCAAGCAAGGTAATAAAGCCACTAACACGCAAGCGGTTACAGGTAGTGAGAGAATATACGAAAAAGAAAATATTATTAAGAGAGAAATCAATAAAGAACAGAACTTCAGATAGACGATAACGACTGATAAATAATTCACCAACTATAAGCACACGCAAAAGAAGACAAACTACATTACATCATCAACTTTTATTAAATTCAATCTTAAAGAATCTAATGTATGTTTTTCTACCACTACCACAACTGATGTTGACATAAAAAAAGACCCCAAATCAACAGGCAGGTAACAGCCAAGCATAAATAATGACTACTACTACTACTACTACACACACACACACACACACACACACACACACACACACACACACACACACACACACACACACACACACACACATTATCATCCGAATCCCACATAGACAAACTAGAATTATTATAAACTTACACACATAAATTATACACAAAAAGCTCTGCTTCACAAATCAAATGCAGGTGAAATCTGCTTAACCAATGAAAATCAAGCAGCACAAATATAAATATACTAGAATTTCCTTTTTTTCAATCTGGCATTCTCTGATGAAGTTTTAATAAAGGCGAAATATGTAAGATTTATAAACGCTTAATATTTGTTCT
The DNA here is from genome assembly GCA_964036315.1 of Acanthosepion esculentum. Classification (NCBI taxonomy): domain Eukaryota; kingdom Metazoa; phylum Mollusca; class Cephalopoda; order Sepiida; family Sepiidae; genus Acanthosepion; species Acanthosepion esculentum. The sequence goes on from OZ038481.1 coordinate 53,199,294, forward strand.
TTATCATATCCTATTATTTATATATATATATATATATATATATATATATATATATATATATATATATATATATATATATATATATATTTATATATATATATATATATCATAGGATAGGATAAATATATATATAGGATATATATATATATGTGTGTGTGTGTGTGCGTGTGTGTATAATATGTATGTATTGAAAATCAAAACAATACAACTAAATATATATATATATATATATATATATATATATATATATATATATATATATATATATATATATATATATATATATATATCAATTACTGTAATTTCATGAAATAGCTTCGATTTTTTTCTGTATATTAACCAACACATTATGGATAATGTCAATATGGTGTTTTTATGTTCCTAATAAATCTATATTTGTTTTGTCAGTTCTATGCATAAACTAAATTGCTTAGCAGAATATGTGTTTAAAACATTCCTGAATTGTGTTTTAAACATTGTTGCATTTTGTTTAAAGCATTCTTGCGTTCACTCTCCGAAGGGATAATTAATGAAACACTGCTTATCTGTTTCTCAAACTTGCAAAAATCACAAAAGACTATTTTCGTCATTAGAAAGCAGATATTTAAATGAAAATATAGAAGATAACAATAAAAAACGGCTCTATACTGAACAAGAAGTCATGGCGCCATTCTTTACTCTGTTACAAAAAGAGATTTTCTTAAATGCTGCGATGTCTCGAATGAAAAATACGCCATCATTTAAACCGTACAGAACCCCTTACACTACCATTTAAACACATTCATACGAAATAAAACATTACAAAATGCCACTATTATACATGTAATTACCAAATAAGAAATCCGTTTACAAACGAGTTGTGTGAAATTGAATATATTTGTAAGGCACTGACATCTTGTGCTGTGAAGGTTTTATAATGACATCAAAGATAACATTTAACGATCCAAAGGCCTTTTCGAATGCTCTGTCTAATTGAAATACAATAGATCATTAGATCAATATATTTATTGTTTTCAAAACGAAGGACAACGATTTATAAAACTCCACAAACATTTCGTGCGATTGCAACTGATTAATTAAAACTAATTTGCTTTTAGGGTCAGCTATTATTACTGCGGCATTTGATGTTTTCACTAGATGTTAAGTACAAAATATAACCTTAGTGTTAATAAACGTATTAGATTAGCTGTAAGTCTATATATTGTCGGACCTATAGGTAGAGCATAGAAAATGCTGACCGTATAATCTGTGGTCAGATAAGACTCCCTAAATTGTGATTATCTACTGAGTGGATGTTTGAGTAACACGGGTATGGACGGTCACTATTCGCCTATATGCTCAAATCTAAAAACAACTCATGTTTAACGATAAACTGAGATATAAACAAGACTAAAGTTTAACTATAGACTCAAGTATAAATTCAATCAATTTTTAACTATAGATTCAAGCATAAACAAGATCAAGTTTAACTACAGATTCAACTATAAACAAGAATAAAGTTTAACTATAGACTCAAGTATAAACGCGACCAAAGTTTAACTATAGACTCAAGTATAAATTCAAGCAATGTTTAGCTATAGACTCAAGTATAAAGTAGACTAACCTATAGACTCAAGTATAAAAGCGATCATTATTTAAGTATAGCTTCAAGTATAAGCATAAGTCATATTTGCTTACAGTCTCAAGTGTAATAAAAACAGATTTCCACATTAAGTAAGCTAACAAGGCTTGATATTGCGTAAAATTCAAAATCCATTCCACTAAATTAAAACCGAAAATTATTTTTCAATAAGTTTAAACTTGACTTTGTCTATATTAGTAAAGGTTTGGATTCTTATAGGCTTTCATAATGTGTAGGTCGGCATTGTTCCGTTTACTATAATAAGAACAAGGAACAAATTAGCTAAGAAAGAATAAAAACATTGGCATTATTGGGTAGGAACTTTGCTGCAATAGTAATTATGCAAACGAGTTGAATTTTTATAATAATAAATCAATTATATGAGTACGGAGCAGAAACTGTCTCCGAGAATAGGAAAATTCAAAATCTAGAGGAATTTGAAATTCAGATCGATCAGCAAATAACGACATACATGTTATTGGTTAAAGGTAGATTTGTATATTGTTTTATGTTATTTAATGACAGCTAGCAGTTTAAAGGAGACAAGAAATATACAGGACGAAGCCAGGTAACACATAATATGTCAATAATACTGTCTGTAGCCTAATGATGAAAAGGTACAATAATACTGTCTGTAGCCTAATGATGAATAGGTACAATAATACTGTCTGTAACCTAATGATGAATAGGTAGAATAATACTGTCTGTAGCCTAATGAAAAGCAAAATCCTTTTAGACAACAAATAATTATTTTTAAATTTGTTTTTTTAAAAAACTACTTGTCAGCAAACTTAATTTATTGGCGAATATTAATCAGATATATTAGTATTTATGTCCTGAACATATCAGATTAAAATTCACTTATTAACAGTGTCAGCACACTCACGTGTATATATATATATATATATATATATATATATATATATATATATATATATATATATATATATATATATATATATATATATATAACGAAGTAAATAAACACTAAATAGTTCTTTAAAATTGTATGTGCTAAAAAGTGCTCAATAATTGAGAAAAATCAAACCTGTAGAGCGATTTAATATCCTAAAATAATAAAACGCTTTTGAGCGCCAAGGTCTCATCAGATGTTTAACTAACCGAAATAATTACAGACAACACAGAAAGAACTTATATATATATATATATATATATATATATATATATATATATATATATATATATATATATATATATATATATATATATATATATATATATATATATATATATATATATATGCTTCGAAGTGCGAAAGATGGCATATATGATTTTTTCATTTTCCTTTCAATTGCGCCACTATTACTCTGTTATATATGTATTTCTTAAAGAAGGAATGGATTTTATTTTTCAATCCGACATATGTTTATTACCTCAAACGTTATTTTTAGTGGATTCCCGTAGTTGAGTCGATGCTCCGTTTATTTTAAAATAATTTTGTCCACCGGTCAGCCTAAGCACGACTGGTCAGACGGTGGTTCCCCCTGCAGGAGATCGCAGGTTCGAATCCTACCGGCGGACACATTTTCATTAATAAGTTTTCTCGTCTACGAATGTGAAGTAATAAAAATATGTCGGATTAAAAAAATAAATTTTATTAATTCTTTAATAGAAATGACATTTTTTACGTTTCGGATGCGAAATCTGAACAAATGAATGTACTTTAAAGGCAAAATAGAAACTTCAATGATTGTGAAAATCTTTGCAGCTGAGCAGTCAAAGCAAGACTTCTACAAAGTGGGGACGCAGGTTCAAATCTTGCTAGAGGATATATATTGTTTATTAAGTTTTCTTGAGTACGCAGGCCGATAAAGGAATAATACGGTTTAAAATAAATGGAGCGTCTATTCAAATACGGGTATCTACTAAAAATAACGTTTGAAGTTACACCGGGCGTCGATAGCCTAGGGGGTTAGAATCTCGGGTTTCGATCCCGACTTGAAGCGATCAGATATCTAGCCACACTGATATGAAACAGCGACACAGTATGTCTGTGGATGACGATATTAGCTCCCGAAAATTATTAATTCGGTCGGGCACTGTGGGGAGAAAAGTCACTATTACTGCTGATAATTCTCTCAAACTGGATTGAGTTCTAATGATAATATAAATGCACAAAAATTCGCCTGGCGTCGATAACCTCGGTTAGAATCTTCGACTGATACCAAATCGGGCTGGTTTATAGCGAAACAATCTGTCTGTGGGTGACGATATCTATCTATCTATCTATCTATCTATCTATCTATATATATATATATATATATATATATATATATATATATATATATATATATATATATATATATAGAGAGAGAGAGAGAGAGAGAGAGAGAGAGAGAGAGTACTGAAAAGGTCATTGGTCAGAGTTGGATTTGATCAGAGAACCGTAGTATGCTCAATATACGTTTGAAAAATAAAAATTTTACATGTTGAACATTTAAATTAAAAAAAATATATAGATGATCAGTCGATTCTGCTGCCTCGGTTTCAACCTTTCGCTATCGTCAGACGGTTTGTATCAAATGATTTCCCAATGCTTTATTTAAAAAAAATATTAATAAGCGCCTTATTATTTAAAAAAATAAATAAACAAAGGTACGACGTTGGGTAGAATAGAAAATGTGTGCAGGATGCGAAAAAGAAGAAGAAGAGGGGAGGGGGGAGGAGTTGGAGGAAAGAAAGGGTATAAAAATATGTAAATTTCAGTTAAGCCTACGCCGTCACATTTGTATCCGTGTGCCTGTGGTGGGTATTTGAAAGGGTATTTTTTTTTTATCGAGCCTCATGAAATTGAGAGGAAATTTTTCGTATTAATGTAACGGTTCATAATTTTGGACCTTTGATTCAAAAGGTTTTCTGGATCCAGAAATGTCATCATTGCTAACTTTTCTTTTTGGCAGAGGTTGCAGATGTTATTATGGCTGTTGTAATCAATTGATACAAACCGCCTGACGATACTGAAAGGTTGAAACCAAGGTAACGGAATCGACTGATCTCATATATATATATATATATATATATATATATATATATATATATATAAAGAAATATAGTCTTAAAGTGTGCTATATTTATGGGATAAAGTGCTCAATATCAGAGATAGAGCGTGTGTAAATATAAAAGTGAACATAGAAGTCAACACTTAGAGGCGACAGTCTGTTTCATGCTAGATGCAATTGTCAGGCAACTAGTTGCCTCTAAGTGTTGACTTCTATGTTTACTTTTATATATATATATATATATATATATATATATATATATATATATATATATATATATATGTATGTATGTGTGTACACAATTATTATGTTATAATTTTTGAATAAATTAGAAGCATTTGCAACGGGTACCGTTAAGTGGAATAACAACCAAATTAAACATTTGTCAAGCATTATCATTACTTTGGTGTTTGAAATTGAAATTCTGTACGTTGTTTCTTCTAAATTCTCAGAACTTCTGTCTGCGATGAAATACTAAAATTGTTTTAATTCGGAGGATTCAATGATTTCAATTTTTTCTCTTCCTTTAAATTCCATACAATTGAGGTACGTATAAACGAGGAAGTTATATGGGCCAAGTGCTTAGAACGTACGTTTTCCGACCATGAGATCTGGGTTCGAATCTCACCAGGGTCGATTTGTCAGGAAGGTGACTTCTTGACGTTTTCCCTTTGGTGGAGGCGATCACAGCGTGCGGTACCTTTGGAAAGTGCCTGAATACCACGGGTTGACCTAAGCCATGTGAGTGAAATTGGGTAGACGAAACCCTTGAGAGCCGTAGATGGTTGTGCTAGTACGAAGTCACAAGTCATTGTCACCGAGGCTTTGAGCGTGCTAGCCTTGATCAGACTGTTGATTACACTAAATTTAACACCAAGCGTCGAAAGCCTGTTTCATGCTTCGATGCAATCTTCAGGCCATGTGTGTTGTGTTTTGGCTCAACTATTTTTATGTGGTCAGTGGTGCATTATGGGTACTAAGTTATTATACTGACGGTTATTAGGTGCTATACTTAACGTCTCTTGCAGACGACATCCAACTAAATCACAGCTCTATGAACCCGTCCCTGATATTTCTACAATTTTACGCAAACATAGAATGCGCTTTACAGAACACTGCTGGCGAGCAGAACAAGAACTTGCGAGTAATCTATTGCTCCGGACACCTAGCCATGGCCCAAGGCGGGCTGGGCGCCAAGCAACCACTTATATTAGTCAGCTATGTTATGACATAGAATGTCACCTTCCGACTTTGACGCTGGATCGTAATAGTTGACTGATAGATTTATGAAGGTCCGAGCTAGATTATTCGACCGATTAAGATAAAAATAAAACTGCTAAAAATATCAATTATTAACAGAGCGAGGTAAGAAAACCCATAATCATCCACTTCTGCGAAGGTCTTTCTTGATTGTGTTGGAGTTAAATATAACATAACTTATTATAGGTATGAATACAATCTTCTCTCCCACCCAGCCATGGATTGAATAACAGGGCATACTAGGTTGTATAGCCTTGGTTGGCAGCAAGTCTACCGTAAAAAAGAAACTGCAAACTACTGCGGGAAAATCTGTATAGTTAATCATGAATTGAAAGCGAGATGATCGCCCAAGCGTGTATCATGTATGGCACTTAACTCAAAGAGTTTAGGTGAGGAAGTTGTGGAGAGATATGATCACCCAAACGTCTATCATATACGGTACTGTCTAAAATGCATGGGAGATTTTTGTGTGAAATTATTTCCCACTTGATAATTTTTAGTTCTCTGAAAATTTTGTTGTTACTGTCTTTCTTCGTCCATTCCCCTATGTCTTTCTCCATTTTATACCAAAGGTCGTTGAAAATTTCTCAGCCCAGCCAACAACAATTCTAATGTTTGGTCATTTGCTCAGATAACCGGGAAAATGTCAGCACTCACTCGTGCCTATCTATCTATCTATCTATCTATCTATCTATCTATCTATCTGTTGTGGTGTCCTCCCTCTAAAGAGTCTATGTTGGACTCTTCCGCCTACTATAAGATTAGTAAGAGAGAAGACCTTGGGAGGAACAGTCGAATAGATTGAACGCTGGGTCAATCGACACACACTCACTAGTTGTGTAATACGCTTCTGTTGTACTTACTGTTTAATATATGATATATCTGCAACACTTGTTTCTCTTATTTATAACCATTTACTTGGTCGAAACACTATCAGCCGTTTCCGGATAACGAAACACTCGGTATTCATTGATCGAATAGCCACTGTTACTCAAGTTATACTTTGCTTCACTCTGGCTATCAGGCTGAAATAAAAGTGTATTAGCTGCTTACGGACAGACACATTTTATTTCTCAGTTGTGTTTCTGTATTCGGACAGAACACAACGAATAAATGAGAGATATCTGGCTGAGCTCACCTCCCTCATTGCACGAAAGAGACGCCAGCGTGGCGTTGATTGCGGGGACTGGGTATTTTTTTTTGCCGTAGCCCAGGTGCACGAGCATGGGCTACCCACTTCTAACCGTCCTAATGCCATATCTTGTCACTATGCCGGGATGAGTAAATAACAAGTGTAGTATCTGTTATCTTTATCGACATTCATTGGCCGAACAGCCAGTGTTACTGCTGGTTGAAATTTACAAAAATCTTTCTGCTAAAATATTTTTTCAGAAACCTAGCATTGTCCAGACCATTAACTGATTATCAGTATTAATGGAGGTTTCCTTCCTAACCATTTGTTTGAAGTGATGCGGATCATCAACATCTTTATTACATTATTATTTTCTCTTCAAATTACATGTGATACCCATTTTAGCGGTTGCTGTTTTTTGAAAGTCCTCATGAGATGTGGTTTCTGTTATTTGGTACAATTCTTTGTTTTTAAATATGTAGCACCAGAAGTCCACGTGATTTAAAGAAGGATGGTCCTCGTTAACATCTACATGAGTAATTCGCTAGAAGCTATTTTTAAATTTGTGGCTAATGATAGAAAAATATTTTTTTAAAAACATATTTATTTAATACTTACCTCCTTCGTTAATCCACTTAACAGACGCTTCTGCATTAATCACATAAATTGAACATTATATAGTGAAAATATTCATTAAACACTGAAAATGTCAGATCAAAATCCAGCTCGTAACTTTTGCAGGCTATAGACTTAATGATAATAAACTGAACACTATCTACTTTTCTTTGGCGTTGTACATATGTCCATTTGGGTAATTTAGACTCAAAGTCACGTTTAATGTAGAAAGTGGCTAAGATAACCTAGTCCCACCTGCTTTTGAAACAGTCATTAAGTAGTGTCCCTGAGCGCACTGTAGTTAATTGATAACGAGGCTAGTCTTCGGAAATTTCTTTGTTATAAGGTTTTCTCTACCACCAAAGGTGTTATATTTTTCCTTTCTTATATTTGGCATACACGGCTTGGAATATTAATATTCAAATGCAAGAAGATTAATATGCAGCAGAAATGTCCTAGACTGCTGTGAACTCTGACCCACCAATCGACTGAAGAAGCAACATTTTTTTATCATCGGTAAGACGTATGAAATATGGAAAAAGACAGGAAATGTTAATTAAGATTCTGTATGTTATCTATTTCTACTTAACAAGAAATCTCTCTTTCCTTAGGGGTGTTATTCCCAGCTAAGATTCTTCAGTATCTATCTATCTATCTATATATCTATCTATCTATGTTTGTGTCTGCTTGTGTCTATCAATAGGTCTGTAGATTGATGAAGAAATAAACATTTATTTCGTGCATAAAACACTGTTATATGGTTTATAATGATTTCATACGTATTTTGAATATATTATACAGATTTCAATATACCGACACTCCCGTGGTGAAATATATTTTATTTAGTGAAGGTTGATTCTTTCGTATAAATAATAGCTTCCAATATGTTAATTCTTTCTTTACCGTGCGTAATATACAATATTTTCGTACTATTCACTAATATTTGTCCGATGTTATTGGTTGCATTTTGGTTGTTTGTGATATGACGATCGATATGTGAAACAAATTGCACTAAGTTTCAATAGGTGATAAGTATGAAAGTGTGGTGATTGTGATGACTAATACAAGAATATAATGTTGGCATTTAATTAAACATGTTGGCGGTGTAATATCCCAAATCACGCGAAACTTCCCCAACAAGATTGTTTTTACATAAAGCAAATTTTCGAGGTCCCGACTTGTTGGTAATAATTATGTTAGGTATTTTAAATGCTACATACAAGGTATTTATTACAATTAGGACATTTCATGCAACTATCGATTTTTGTGGGGCGTCGGAGGGGTTCGGGAACACACATATACTCGCATTTATATACACATATAAAAACAAATTTTGGAACATTTATCCACAATTTTGATTTAAATGTAATAAAATTAGAAAAATAAAGTAAAATTTAAACGTAAATTTAAATTTAAACCTCGTCAGTTTAAATGAACTTTTTCCGCTAACATATATATATATATATATATATATATATATATATATATATATATATATATATATATATATATATACATTGTGTAATTTTAACATGATAGTTTACAAATAATTTCGTGTATTTATTTGGAGGCGTATTGTGACAAAATTGAATTCATCTTGTAAATTTCTATAGACATATTTATCGCGTAGAAAAAGCGGCCTAATTCAAGCGGCATTCTTCAACTTATTTTAATTAAAGAAATTTCAGGCGCTATGCCAATGTTTGGTATCGATATGTCAAAATATATCACCCTCATATGGCACAAACATTAATTCACTTAAAGTAACACGTTACCAACATGCATGTATATAAAAGGCATATGTATATTTGAAGATTTCCTTTAGGTTAGCGTTCAAATTTAAGCAAATTGAAAAGATATATGTTAAGAATTGTAAGGTTAGACTTACAACCATCTACTATGCAACAAAAGGAGCCAGACATACATTTTGCGAGGATATTATTAGGCTGATGCAGAAGTTTCCAGTATTCCCAATATTTTTCTTGTATTTAAAATCAATATTTTATTACTTATTTTAAATTTTACTTTTTAATTATTCATTTATTTTTATTCTAAATATTATTTTATTATTATTTACTATTTTGAAAGTTTCTTGTCTTGTTAATACTTTTATTTTTATAACCTCATAGCATCTTATTCAGTCATCAGTTATATCAATCATGAATTCCATCGATTTTGTGACAGCTTTCAGATAATATCTCGGCTCGTAAAAGAATTATTCCCGGTTTGATTCGACGAATTCTTCGACGAATTTTTCGATTTCTTCCAACTGTTAAGAATGCTGACTAGACATGGATAGAAACATGTAGTAATCTGATGATTGACAGGTTTGGAGTAAACGCTACATGCGGATGTACTTTCCGTTCTAGTTCAATGCTCGTCACATCTCTAGCGGCATGGTGGACATTGTCATGTAACAAAAATCATGAGTCAAAATCCTTGCCTCGAATGATGACGTCTCTGTTCTAATGTGTCATTTAAAAGAAGCAATCTTTCACTGAAGCACCGTAACGTAAAAAAGGTATACGTTGGAGAAGTTTGTAAAAAGAGAATTTCATTTGAATCGCTACAAAAACTGAGCAGCTTCCATTTTGGTTGTGATGTTGAAGGTTTTCCTACATTTACTTTGTTTTGTGTTTGTTCAATAAATCGAATGTTCACCGTTAGCGAATATCTTGCCAAAAAAATAAATAAATAAATAAATAAACGATGTTACACTTCGCTTTCTTCATCTGATCTTTTTAATTTCTGTATTTTTTATCTTTTTTTAAAATCCCGTGATCTTAATCTTTTTATCTCATATAACATATGAATGTCGGCTCGAAAGTTCAAAGGCTGATCAAGATATAAAATTGATAGAGTAAAAGAGTCATGCATGTGTACCAGAATACAACAGGTGGTCGACTACTTACATTTATATCTTGGTCAGCGTATGAACTTTCCAGCCGACTCTGGTACATACATTGCTTTATTTTATCTTTTTAAATTTTTTTCTGTATTTTCTGTATTATACATCTCCTTCTTTAGCTTAATTTTTTTTTCATGTTTTTTAATGTTGTTACCACTTATCTTTCTTCAATGCTATTTTATGTCAGATTTAACTTTCTTTCTATTTACAGCTTTTATCACGTTTTCAAGTTATCTTTTTATCATTCTTTATCCGTCATATTTATCTTTCTTTAACTATATGACAACTGTTTATCCTCTATCTTTATATTATCTTTTTATTATTTGGCCTTTTGATCGTTTTATCTTTTCAATATTTTCTTTTTTTAATTTCTGTATTTATATTAATTTCATACTTTAATATTTATGTTTTTTCTTTTACATCTGTTTAGCTTTATCTTATAAGCAAGATATCAAATATATTTCCTCATCAATTTTATTTTTCATCTTTTTATGTTTTTGCCATTTATCTTTATTTATTTTATGTGCCAGACGTAGATTCGTTTTTTTATCGTTCTTAATCATTATTCTTTTTTTATCTTCTTTATCATAAATACCTTGATATATCTTTATATTTTTATCTTATAAGCAAGATATAACATATGTGTCATTATCCATTTTATCTTTAAAAATCCTTTTATGTTTTTACTATTTATCTTTCTTTAATTTATATACAGGGTGACCCATAAAAACGGGAATTTTTGAAGTGCGTATTGCCAGACATGAGCAAGTGGCAACACTGCGAGACAGTGACCTTGAGCAAGTAAACATTTCGCCATTTTAGTAACGAGAATGAAATTCACAGTATCCCAGCTGAGATGTTGCAGCAGTCAATGAGGAATCTCAACAGCCGATTTCAAGAATGCATTCGTACAGGAGGACGCCATCTACAGGACGTAATTTAAAAAAAAATGAAAATTCCATCATTGTTTCTTTCTTAAATGGCATGTTTCAAGGTTTCAATTACTATGAATTAAATATTTTTCTTCCATCATTCTTGGTTTTATTGGATTGTTAAAAAGTTCCCGTTTTTTGGGTCACCCTATACTATTCAAGTATTCCTTATTTTTTATCTTACCTTTTTATCTTTATCTTTATATTTTTACATTTTATCTTTTCTTAATCTTTTTATTTTTATACTTTTTATCTTATATGCCATACATACATTATTTATCTTAACTGAATCTTTTAAAAATTTTGTCTTTAGTTTATATATTATATTTATTGTTCGTTAATTTATCTTTTTATTTTTTATCTTTATCCTTTTAATAAGATATATTTCTTCGTTGTCATTTTATGTCATATTTAAGTTTCTTTAACTTTATCACAACTGTTTATCTTTTATCTTTATTTTATTTTTTATGCGTAATTTGTTTTATCGTTTATCTTTCTATGCTTATTTCTTTATCTGTATTTTATCTTTAAATTTTTCATCTAACTTTATTTTGTGGCACTTATACCATTATCGTATCTTTTAATCTTTCTTTATCTTATATATATATATATATATATATATATATATATATATATATATATATATATAAATATATATATATATATATATACTAGAGCATAGCCCGGTGTTGCCCGTGCTTGATTAAAAAATCGTACGACTCATACAGCAATCGCTATCACTTGACTTAAAATATTTTTGCCCTTCCTTGCCTTTAAAGGAGTGCCCTTTGCCGTGCTGATGTTGCTACATGCCTTACTTCTTGCCTATCTCACAGTGCGATTTTTTCCTAAGCTCTATATACTAAACATTAAATCTGTTACGAAAAAAGAACTAAACAAAATGAACACAAAACGATCAGCTTTAAAAAAGGAGTCGTAACTGGAAAAATCGAATGAAAAAAGAATGTTAACAACAAATACTTTTTCACACCTAACCCAGTTCTGCGGAATCAGAACCAACGTTGAGTTTAAGCAAGCGAATGAGCCAATTGGAGTAAAGTGCCATGCAGATTTAAATTTTTCCCACTTGTGACGAATGCAGCTATCGATTTTATTTGCATGCTAGCATGCTAGTTAACATTCGTGTCAGTCAGCTGTTGGCTCTTACGCTGGCCAATAGAATCTTCCTGCATATTCGTGGCAGCCAGCTATAGGCTCTCACTATGGCCAGTAGAAAATGGCCGCAATCTACATGAAAACTGCCGTAGAAGCATGAAAATATCGATTATTTCCACTATCGATGATAGTTGGGAAATGCAATGTCGGTCTTGGCTTTCTCGCTAATCTGGAGTATGTGCATGCAAATTTTGGTACAAATTCGTCGAAAATTGCGGCCATGCATTCGTTACACACACACACACAAACGAATCCTGCCTTATATATATATATATATATATATATATATATATATATATATATATATATATATATATATATATGTGTGTGTGTGTGTGTGAGTATGTGTGTGTGAGTATGTGTGTGTGTGGCCACACTTATTAACATTGTCACACTTATCGTATCATTGTATGATATCATATTCATATTATCATATTGTGACGAGCTACATTCCTTAGTTCCACCCGTTCTAATCTTCACAGATAAGAACCACCATGCTGCGCATACTACGACGACCCATCCATCCCCATTTCCTTCATATACTATAGAGATTTTATCATTTTTGAAATTATCTTTCAGTTTTCTTTAGCTTTTATTCTTTTATTTTCATTGTCATATTCATCTTCCCTATAGTAGATATTTCTTCATTGTAGTTTTATACGTGATATTTAATTCTCTTTAACTATGCACAACTTTTTATATTTATCGTTTTTATACTTATATTTTATCCTTTCGCCTGTTCATTTGTTTTTGTTTTATTTTTATTTAATTTATTATGCTTATTGTATTATGTTTATTTTTTACCTTTTGTATCTTATTATTTTTACTTTATGTGCAAGATGTCACATTTATCTCAATTGCTATTCTTATATATCTTTAATAATTTTAATCTTTTTCTATCTTTACTTTTTATCTTACTTTATCTTTCTGTGTTCCTTTTACCTTTATTTTTTATCTTATATATCATACATTTTTGTTGTTTTATTTTAATTGAATCTTTTTAAATTTTTGTTTAGTTTTTATCGTTTTATCTTTTATCCCTATCTTTTTTTCTCTTCAACTTTATATTTTCATTTATATATATTTTTATCTTTTATCTTTTTAATTATTTTAAATTTCTATCTTAGTTATCATGCTTATTTTTTTATTTTTATGTTTTTCTCTTTTGTATCTGCTTATCTTTATCCTATTGGCCAGATGTTATATATATTTTTCGTCTTATCGTTCATCTGTTATTTATCCTTCTTTATTTTATTCGCCGTTATCTTTATATTATCTTTTTATGCTTAATGTGTTTTATCTTTTATCTTTTTATGCATATATCTTTACCTGTTTCTCATCTTTAAATTTATCATCTAACTTTATTTTATGTTTATCTTTCCTTATCTTATACATATGTGGCCACACTTATCAATTTTATGTCAGACTTATCGTATCATCATATTATATTATATTCATATTATCTTCTGACGAGCTAAATTCATTAGTTCTACGAGTTCTAACTTCCACAGCTAAGAACCCCCATGTTGCGTATACTACGATAAACCCTCCCCATTTCCTTCATATACAATTAGTAAGAAAGAAGTCCCGCTCAGATAGCTGTCTCCCGAGTACCAAGTACTTCCGAGAGGCTGCTTTCCTAAGCTCCACAAACTCTCAACCTCTTCAAGTCTTGGGTTAACAGTTATCTTTCCTGTATATACACATACTTTTGCTTCTTAACCTAATCGCTCAGAACCTCATTCAGTTAACCCTCTACCTTGATTGGCTCTTGGGCCTTGTATTGAATGAACCCTAGTTTCATTCTATTTACCGTAACGTTTTATCTGAAATATCTCACCATTTCTTTGTCTTGATTTATTATCATTATTATTGTTATTTATTTAGATTTCCGCATAATGAAAGTTGACCGATGTTTGCTTACGTAAGTTAAAATCTGCTGGACATTTTTCTAGGGCTGTAAACGACTTGAACGGTTATTACATAAGAGTTGAGTAATAGTTAAAATAAACACTCCTCAGATTTCCCTATTATCATCGAAAAGATGGTACTGGAAACTTCAGAATAAACCCAATGAATTTTGCTTTATCTACTTATCCAAACGGGAAAATCTAAAGGTTTTATTTAAGATATCGGAGAAATATTTCTCTGGTAAAATTGGAACTTACAATTCCTGATCAGAAAGATATTGTAAGTTTGAAAGTTAAAACCCGTCACCTGGACATGTACTTCTATATGCAAAATGAAAAATAACACACAATATTGCACGCACGCATTCAAATGGATGGACGTCCACATATAGCTGAACATACTCCTGTGCATATATATATATACACACACATATATATGTATATACGTTGCACGCAATAATTTGACATTTATAATATGAAACAGACTCCCTATTTTTATTTATTAAACAATGTGTATTACGTCTGTCGGCCTGTACACTCTCATTTGTGGGAGAGACTAACATTTGATCCGGGAAGCTTTATCTTTCTATCACGAAGGACTTGACAGTAAGCAATAGGGTAAAAAAGAGCCTTAGTGTGAAATCTTTTCTATTCGAGTGGTAAAGTATGATGGGTCAAAGGTCATTATTCCTCACAAAGCAGAGACGGTGATTCTTAAATTTCTCGAATGCCCAATAAGCCGTCAGGCGTAATACTCACTGTTTAATAAATAAAAAAAACGTCTATTTTATATAAGAAGTGTCCACTATAATAACGTTTGAAATATATATGAATTGATTTTAAAATTCTGATTTTAATTTTCCTTTAATAAGGCTTCCCATTCCCTAAGCAGATAGAAGGTGTTCGAATAAGATAATGGATATCTACCGGGGCACGTATACCCATCAAACTACCGTTTATAGCATTCATAATAATACACATACACACACACGCATGTAGACACACACACACACACACACACACACACACATATATATATATATATTATCTTTGTTTATACGTTATTTTAGATACAAATTATATATATATATTATATATATATAGATATATATATATATATATATATATATATATATATATATATATATATATATATATATATATATATATATATATATATATATATATATATATATATATATATATTATATATATATATATATATATATATATATATATATATATATATATATATATATATATATATATATATATATAATATATATATATATATATATATATATATATATATATTATATATATATATATATATATATATATATATATATATATATATATATATATATATATATATATATAATATATATATATATATATATATATATTATATATATATATATATTATATATATATATATATATATATATATATATATATATATATATATATATATATATATAATTATATATATATATATATATATATATATATATATATATATATATATATATATATATATATATATATATATATATATATATATATATATATATATATATATATATATATATATATATATATATATATATATATATATATATATAAGAGAGAGAGAGAGAGAGAGAGAGAGAGAGAGAGAACCCCAGTCTGTCCTGCTATTTACCCATAGTTGGAGGGAGAAGAATAGGATTCACACCTTTCCCAAGGGTATTAGCACGTAAGTGAATGTAATGGATTCGACTGGAATTCGAACTCGGCTCTCGGCTAGGAGAAGGACAACTCTGAATTCAAAACCTGCGGAGGGTCGTTTGGGGATCTTGTGGCATTCGCTGCACCAGGTCCCTGTATTCGTCCCTCCAAAAAGTGTGGATGGCCCTGTAGAAAGCCTTCACCACTATAATCAAATCTCATGTGTCGGTGTCGGGCTTTCAGTTTCTGGGAACTGATCTGCCTGACCCTCATACGTCGAGTTCGACGGGAGAGTCCATTATATATATATATATATATATATATATATATATATATATATGGCCAGATAACAAACAATGAAGTTCTCTGAGCAAAGATGGACCGTCTAGAAACCATTTTGACTCGCCCTCGACTTTGATAGGCCGGACACCTTGTCCGAATGGCAAACATCCGCCTACCCAATGAAATCCTTTTCTCGGAGCTTGCATCTGGCAAGAGACCACGTAAGCACTACATCGTCGATTCAAGGATCAGCTCAATACATCTTGCTGAGAACGGAAATCGATCCGGTCATTTGGGAGACGGATGCTGCAGAAAGAACCAGTTGGAGAAAAGAAGTCCATGAAAATACATCCTTCGAAAATACCAGGAGACAAATAGAAGAGAGCCCAAAGAGAAGCCAGAGCGCTCCATTCCCTGAAACCCCGCTACCCCATCACAAGGTGGCTGCAGACGTCTCTTCCGGTCCAATATAGGACTCATTTCACACAGAAGGATCTGTCGATGAGTACCCCAATAATCGGCAACGAAATCCGCCAACGATACTATATAGAAAGCGCGAATTTGTAAACAGTGTCTGATGCTGCTGATAATGCAAAGCTCTTCTATGAATCAAGCACTCTGGGTCACTGGCGTATTAATTAAAAATAAATATGTAAAAATTCACCTTCCTCTCTGCCAAGAGTCAATAGCTTAGGGAAAAAATCTCTGACTGATGCCAAATCAGTCGTATTTCGATCTTGGCTTGAGGCAATAGGATGAGCTGTGATACAGCGAAACAGTCTGTCTGTGGATGACAACACACACATACACACACACACACACACACACACACACACATATATATATATATATATATATATACATTTATATTGGCAGCAGATCATTATTCAAGCATATATTGTTAAATATAACAGACAAAGAATGTCTATTGTGTTTGATCACGAGCCGTTCTAACCTTCCCATACTGGCTTTAGTTTCGGAAGAAAATAAAGACAAAATCTGTCCAATATTTGGATGTTTTTTATTATGCTGTTCCTCGATCTAAGCTATTGATTCACATTGAGCCATCATCATTAATGTAATGTCCATAGAACCATTCTGATGATGGCTAACCGATTTAATTTAGTTTCTTTTTCCTTTTTTTATGTTTCCATCAGTTTCGTTATTAAATTTCCCACACTGTGATAATAAAAGATCTGCCAAGAAAGATGAAATGTTGTAAGCCTATTTCTATACACTCTCATTTTTAGCAAATAACTTTTTTTATAAAAATTCCTCATATGATATGTAACAATAACACCTACATCTTTTCTGAATTTGTGATAATACCCAAACCCAAACTCCCACCACCACCACCACCACCACAAATTGACATATTTTCGAATGCATCTCCCCGAAAATAATGAAAAAGGACTCGGTGCTGAAAAGCCCTCTCTGAACCCACTCCACCAAATCAGTATTCTGATATTTTGTCATTGTAATACTGATTTTTGAAAGTGGGTCGTACAGATATTTTTCAGCATCCAAGTACAAACCAAGAGGAGATGTGTAATAACATGAATAATATCAAGATAAAAGCTTATGTGATTTTGATTAGAGAACACACACTTTGATCAGTCGAAATAGTCGAATGCATTAATCATTTGTTCTTACAGTTTAAATCTATTCTTCATATGAAAACTATATTTGATGTTGAATAACAGAAAAAATGGATAATGGAGTAAGCTTAGAAAATAAAATTCAGATGACGTTTTTCACGCCTAATTATTCATGGGATATTTGGGATAAGCCCTTCTTCAGCGTAAGATTCGACACACCTAATCTTTTCATTCATTTCTCATAAAGCTGCATTAAATGTCATAAAAATCATTAGCATCATAAAAATAAAATGTTCAGTAATATGGCATCTCCCAAAAATAGAGTCGAAAAGCATTCTGAATGGTGTTAGTTAAAACTAAATGTCCTAAATGCTTTATAACGATACACGCACAAAAAGAACGATTTCAAAACCGTCTAGTGCGCCACGCCGATGAGTCAAACGTAGATTTGTGTGTGTGTGCGTGTGTGTGCGTGTGTGTACGTGCGTCCACGCGTGCGAAGGTGGTAATTAAGCAGTTTGAGGATGCTATATGAATAGCAGAGATTCCATCAGAAATACTCCCCAAAAAGTATTACATCTGATAAAAAATGAGGTAGAACATAATTGAAACTAAAAAAAATACTCCTCACGCTTTTAATGATGTATTTTTCCTTTTAAATGATCCGTATTTTAACTTTTATTCTACAACATATGGTCCTGTACGTGAACAGATTACCAGCACCTCAGCGTTGACATCACTACCGCTAAAAGTATGGTAGGACCTAAAGAAAGCAAATCACAAAGATTTTGTTCGCTTTTCCAAAACTCCAGGCACTACAACCATCTTTCTTGGTTGGAGGTAGCCAGTGAACCCATGAAAAAGTGCCCTTATTTCTTGTTCGTCCTCTCTTTTACCCACGCCCCATCAAAATCTTTAATAAGCTAGTACTGTTATTGATAAAACCATATTGCTATAATTCTGTTATTTGCCATATTAAATTACAAGATTCATTAATAAAAATGCATTCTTCCGAAAATGATAATGAAATCAAATATGAGGTAATTTTTACGGTCGTTTACTCTTTAAGGCTGGAAGCGCCTAAATGCACCCGCAATTGGGTTGCACTATATTTCAATTTACAGCGTTAATACACATTACACGATCGACTAGACGCGCCAGAAATCTATAACTGTTTGGAAATCCCCAACAATTTGTAGAATTCCAAAACCATATCCCTTAAGCAGTAGTACAAAAGGTATTAAAATCATGTCGTAACAAGGAGGTTAAAACCACGTCTCATAACCAGGAGTACGAAAGGGGTTAAAGCCATATTTCATAACCAGGAGTACGAAGGGGGTTAAAACCATATTTCATAGCCAGGATTACGAAGAAAGGGTGTTAAAAACATATCTCATAATCAGGAGGATAAGCGGGGTGAAAAACATATATCATAACCAGGAGAACGAAGGGGGTTAAAACCATAGCTCATAAGCAGGAATATGAACTGGGTGAAAACCATATCTCATAACCAGGAGTACTAACGGATTTAAAACCAGAACTCATTACGAGGATATAAAACCATATCTTATAGCCAAGATTAGAGGGTGGGATAAAAACCATATCACATAATCAGGAGTACAAGCGGAGTTAAAACCATATCTCATAACCAGGAGTACGTAGAGTGTTAAAACCATATCTCATAACCAAGAGTACGTAGGGTGTTAAAACCATATCTCCTAACCAGGAGTACGAACGCGGTTAAAACCATATCTCATACCCAGGAGTTCGTAGAGAGTTAAAACCATATTTCATAACCAGAAGTACGTAGTGTGTTAAAACCATATCTCATAACCAGGAGTACGCACGGAGTTAAAACCCAAACTCATAACCAGTAGTACCAAGTGAGGGCTAAATAAGGAACATTATAAAAATGCAAGTGTAGCAAAGATAATAACATCCTACTCTATCCCATAATAGTTGTTAAATTGGTTTTTATACTCGTATTTTAATTATCAGCAACGCTTACTAAAAGCTACGCTTATCTGTCCTCACGTGTTTTAAAACTTAAAACTGACAGCAACAATATTTAAAATTTAAGTAAGTTTCTGAAAGCAAATTGTCCAAAGGTAAGCAAAAAATGAACATTTCAAAACTAAACAATTTATGTTTATACATTTTAGTATCAACAATAGGTAGGCATATCAGTACACGCAAAACCCATAATAACAGATGAGAATCGACATGTTTACGTCACAGTATTTATTACAGCGTTCTAAAACGGACAATTGATGAATGACAACAAACTCAAAGTAACCCTGACGCCATTTTAAATGCCAAATAATACATTTTTAAAAAATGAAATATAAACGAAAACATTGCAACGTACGAGCGATTAGAGTATTTTTTTTGATTGATTCGTTTTCTACGGCTTATCAACCCTAACGATTAGAGAAATAAGGAATATGGTTTGGATCAGCGAAGCTTATATTTAATGCCTTGATATTTTTCAGTGTTTGTGATAGGGAAAAGAGAAGCAGAAGGAAAAGTGACACGAGTTCGAATATCATTGGAGGATTATTTCTTTTTTCTGTATCCATATTAATGACTTGACAGCAGTAGATGAGATTTGCGACAGAAAAAATAAGATAGCTAGAAAAAAAATGAAAATATATGATAGTTTTCATTGTTTTCATGTTTCTCCAACTCGGACCGATTTTAAATCAATAGATATTATGAATTATGAAAGATGTTTGCAGAATGTCGGAAAAAAGGAAGAAGTTTTATATTGTAATGGCGGTGCATTCACAAACAGATGATGGCTGAAAGTAAGTCAAAATATTTTATATATTCGTGAAGAAATGGTCAAAATGTCTTATTTAATAAAAAGTGAAAAGTAAATTGTTACAATGTTGTTTTTATATAAAGATCATTAAAACAATGCTAAAATGTGCTAAATTAAGAAAACAATTTTTTATAAAAAGGGATCGTGTATTGTATCATTTATAATAAATTTTGTACATTCATGGCTTTTAAAAATTTTAACGCATCCAAAACAAAACTGCAATCATTTAATCGCCATGCAGAACCTTTTTCTGTCGGCCATCAGTATGGCTAATGCTAACCACCAGGTGATCAGCCCTGCATCTTTTTAGGTTCACATTTTTCACTGACAATAAATGGAGTGATTATATTGAATCAATTGCTAGGTCTGTTGCGAGGTAACTTTTTTTCTCGGCAGAATCCACTGAAACATTTATAAATCTACCATTCGTCCGTCCATTGAATATTCATGCTATATGTGGCTCCTAATATATATATATATAGATTCTTAACAAAGTTCAAAGGAGTCAATCATAATCCAGAATCTTAAAATCCCGAATGTCGAAATCCTCAAATTTAAAATCCCGAAATTTGAAATTCCGAATTTCTAAAATCCTGAAAGATCAGAATCCCGAAATTTAAAATCCTGAAAGATCAGAATCACAAGAAATGGTCTTTGGGAGAAACTGAGAAAAAAATGGAAATGTCTTTATTTCTAAACATTTGCAAAATAGTGTTTATACATTTGAAATATTCAAAATTTATTAAAAAATATAAATTCAGAATATGGCATAGGCGATGGGAAAATTTAGTAGGCAATGCCCATGTCGGAGTTTATCGCATTATTGAAGAGTTTCAAAAGGAGCAGCAGCAGTTAGAAAAGGAATATGAACGCATTCTTCGAGGAGAGTCTTGTCCAAATTGAAAAAAAAGTGTTTTATCGTAATGAAAGACTTAAAAATATAGTTAACCATCATAAAAACCGGCCAGATTTTATGGATTATCTTAGAGCACTTGCTCATAATCTTTCTTATAAATTATTCACATATTCTAGTTTTATACTTTTTAATGAATTTTAAATGTTTCAAATATATAAACACTATTTAAACGCTATTTTGTAAATATTTAGAAATAAAGGTATTTCCAAAATTTCTTTTTTTTTATTCCTCCCAAAGACTATTTTTCAGGATTCTGATCTTTCATGATATTAAATTTTGGAATTCTAGTCTGTCGGGATTTTAATACATTCATGATTTCAAATTTCGGTATTTTAAATTTCAGGATTTCGAATTTCGGGATTTTATGTTTCTGGATTATAACCCAAACCCAATTCAAAGAACTCTCTGTCATATAATTGATGCTGCTATAGTATCTCAAATCCAGTCACTTTCTCACAGACGTGATGTGCTATCCCCTGTCTATTCTATAAATATTTTCATGGCAATTCTTCTGATGAGCCTTTCTCCTTGGCACCTCGACTGCAGGAAAATAAGGCGTTTTAAGAATTTAAGATTGGTAACTAGGATTCATCGTTTTTACTGCTGAATTAGATGTAACCGTAAGGTCTATTCTAATATCTCCTTTTCTCGGCCGAAGAACTCTCTTTCGCTTTTTGCTTCTCTCCAATCTACAATCTTCAAAATTTTA
The DNA here is from genome assembly GCA_964036315.1 of Acanthosepion esculentum. Classification (NCBI taxonomy): domain Eukaryota; kingdom Metazoa; phylum Mollusca; class Cephalopoda; order Sepiida; family Sepiidae; genus Acanthosepion; species Acanthosepion esculentum. Next base: position 53,221,907 of record OZ038481.1, read on the forward strand.
AATACAACGCCAATCGTCATCTTCTGTCTTCCTGAAACCAGTCATTTTATTGTTTTTTCTCCTCATTAAAGTTTTCTTATTCTTTTTCAGTCCCTGGAACTTAGTGGCATTATCGTCTTGCTTCGGGTTAAATACTTTAAGAAAACAAACGATTAAATTTATTGTCGAAAAGAAACTACAAATTAATCCACCCTGTCGAACATGAAGTTGTTTATTGTTAATTCAAATTTCGCCTTTTCAGCTAGTAAATACTATTAATTAAATGACTCGGTTTTGACATATTTTACAACTAGCTTCATAACATGAACACAAACCGTAAAGTTTTTAATGTTTAACTAAATTTTATAAATGTAGTTTATGTCAGGTCATTCTATGATTGCAACTGGTGGCATGCTATACAGTATTAGCTGCCTCATGATCAGGTCATCGGCGGAGAAGACGAGTATTTAAGTCGGAGGACATCGGCTGTGGTTCGGCCTGGAGAGAGACGAGCTACGCCAGTTTCTTTGTCCAGGACATGCCGCAAATGGATTGATACCTCATCGGCTTTCAATCCAGATACACGGAGAAAACTAGTCAGGGACTCGCTTGCGCAGCGACCATACGACAACACACGGTGATGTGACTGATGATGATGATGATGATGATGATGATGATGACAGTCACACAAGTAACACATGAATTAAAGATACACAAAATGAATTATAAACACAGCAACAAGCTGATATATGTTCCATAACTACGGATAAGTTTCTTGGGCGCTTAACAGCATTCAAGAAAGAGAACACTTTTAATGGGAGAAACAGCTCTAGATGAGCAAAAATTGTCTTTCGAGTCTGAAAGAAAATCATTGTAATTCGAACCGACAGCTATAGAATTTCAAAATCAATTTTCGTCGGTACTATCTACATGTACACACACACACACACACACACACACACACACACACACACACACACACACACACACACACACACACACACACACACAACGCACACACAAACGCACACAAACACACATACACACGTATATGTATACATATATACTTATAATAACTTTTAAACGTTCTATTTATGCTATACTTCTATTTAAGTAGAAGTCCTTTAGACACATATATCAGGTAAATATAACATTTAAAAGTAATAAGAGAAATGTGAAATTGGAATTAAAATTCATTAATTCCTTAGAAATTAATATATATATATATATATATATATATATATATATATGAAATTACTTTATATCTATATCCAAATAGGTAGGTACATCAATATCAAGCCCTATATATGATTTGCGATCAAATATAGATCAAATATGGATCGGAATCCGACAGAATGATAAGATGAAAAAAAAAGTAGGAAATGTTTATAAATCTAACATGTTTCGCTTTTAGTAAAGCTTCATCGGAGTATGAGATATAGAGAAAAAGAAGAAATAAATTCTGCTATTTTTACTGTAGTTTGATTTTCATTGGTTAAACATGTTTCACGTGCAGTCGACTTTTAAAACTAACGTTAGTATAATTTGTCGCGTTCCGAATTCAAGGGGAGACGACGCGTCAATCCAAAGTTTCAAGAAATTAACGGATTCGAAGCCTGACTGAAAAACCGTAAATGTTGCTTTCTGTATGTAAGTGTATAACAATTCTAGTTTGTTTACGTGGCATTCAGACGATAATATGTATTCGTGTCTGTGCGGGCCTATGTATAGTAGACATAATGTTTGTTGCTTTTTTTTTGGAATGTTTTACGTACGTTTGTTTAAGATAGACATACGTTAGATTATTTAAGAATGGGTTCAATAATTATATATGTACTAGCAGCATGGCCCGGCGTTGCCCGTGCTTGATTCAAAAATCGTACAGCAATCGCTATCACTTGACTTAAAATATTTTTGCCCTTCCTTGCCTTTAAAGGAGTGCCCTTTGTCGTGCTGATGTTGCTACATGCCTTACTTCTTGCCTATCTTCAACTGAGAATTTTTTATGAGCTCTATACTAAACATTAAATCTGTTACGAAAAAAGAACTAAACAAAATGAACACAAAACGATCAGCTTTAAAAAAGGATTTGTAACTGGAAAAACCGGATGAAAAAAGAATGTTAACAACAAATACTTTTTCACACCAAACCCAGTTCTGCGGAATCAGAATCAACGTTGAGTTTAAACAAGCGAATGAGCCAATTGGATTAAAGTGCCATGCAGATTTAAATTTTTGCCACTTGTGACGAATGCAGCTATCGATTTTTTGCATGCTAGCATGCTAGTTAACATTCGTGTCAGTCAGCTGTTGGCTCTCGCGCTGGCCAATAGAATTTTCTTGCCTATTCGTGGCAGCCAGCTATAGGCTCTCACTCTGGCCAGTAGAAAATGGCCGCAAACTACATTAAAACTGCCGTAGAAGCATGAAAATATCGATTATTTCCACTATCGATGGGAGTTAGGAAATGCAAAGTCGGTCTTGGTCTTTGAGCTAACTTGGAGCATGTACATGTAAATGTTGGTGCAAATCCCTCGAAAATTGCGGCCGTGCATTCGTTACACACACACACACACACACACACACACACACACACACACACACACACACACACATTCTGCCTTTTATTCATAGAATACGTTAGATTCTTTAAGAATGGGTTCAATAATTGTTGGTGATGCAATATAATGTTTTTAACGTGTTTTTCTAGTTTGTAATATTGTTATTAGTAGTCCATCGAAGTATTTTCTTTGTAAAGAATATATGTTCTTTCTAATATGGGTATACAGTGCAACCTCGGTCCCCGAACTTCTCACATATCCAACAAATCGGTTTTCGAAAAAGAAAATTCGTGATGAAATTGCCTCAGTTATCGAACATTATTTCGGTTCTCGAACATTATTTCGGTTCTCGAACATTATTTCGGTTCTCGAACATTATTTCGGTTCTCGAACATTATTTCGGTTCTCGAACATTGCTGAAATGAGTTAACGCAAACAGAATCATTTCTGAGTCGACCTCCGTGTTGTATACATTCGTGTGTTGTGGCGTGCTTTTCTTTTCCAATTTTATTCTACTGCGATTTTTTGTTTTCTCTACATTGATTCCTATTGGAAAAATAGTTTCGGTTTACGAACATTTCGGGTTACGAACGGTCTGCAGAAACGAATTAAATTCATGAACCGAGGTTCCACTGTATATGAATATACTTTACATATGCACATAAAATATACATAGCTACATTAATATGTTCGTATCATTTATTTTGAATAACATATAACATTTATTTTTTCTGTATATTCTCCTTTAATGTCAATGCACTTAATTCAGGAGTGACTATTAATCCCATGGATTTAACTTTATATAGTAAATTTTCAGTTAATAAATACTTGTCTGGTTATGACTATCCCTGACTCCGTGTTTCTTTAAATTACGTAAATTGTGAAATCATCATCACCGTCTTTTCTAGTGATTTTTAGAGGGATTTTATCTTACCCTTTCGAGAGATTCACAACTTACAGTTGTCCTATTCAGATCAACGTTGCTATCCAAGGGCTAAAGAGAGAAATCCTCACGACAGTTTTACGTAGAGCTGGGGTTGGGACAGATACTTTTTTCTCTTCGCGTGAAATTTGAACACAAGCTGCTTATTACATTTTTTTGTACCGAAAATAATTTATGACACCCATATATTTCATATGTATTCTTAGTAAAAAAAAAAAATATATATCTATATATACTTTGTCTCATTCATATATATATATATATATATATATATATATATATATATATATATATATATATGCGACAATATATATATATATATATATATATATATATATATATATATATATATCGACTGAGTTCGCTGAATGACTGGTGCGTTTATGAAAAAAAATACGCAAAAAATTGCCTTTTTCTCTGCCGGGCGTCGATGATTAAAATCTCCGATTTTGCCAAATAAACCGGGTTTCGGTCCCGGCCTAAAGCGATCGGATGTCTAGTCATACTGATGAGCTGTGATACAGCGAAACAATCCGTCTGTGGATGACGATATTTGCTCTCGAAAAATAATTTAATCGCTCTAGCACTACAGGGAGTAAGGATCGTATTTGTAAACAGTCACTATTACTGCTGATAATGCAAGACTCTCCTAGTTCTCTGAGTGATGATGTGTTTATGAAAAAATAAATATCCAAAAATTAGACAATAGTATTTGTTGATAGGAGTTTGAGCGGTGAAGGAATGTTGAGGCGTTAAGACAAGGGCTTGATCCGAAAAGTTTAAAACGAAGCGGAAGTGTCCGCTACAGTTTATAAACGTATACGCTGAAACAGCTATCAACACTATCTATAATATTGATAATAATATATCAACAAATACTATTATCTTACTATGTCACCCTCTTTCCTTTCCTTTCCTTCTCTTCCTTTTCTTTACCCTTCTCTGAAGGTGTTTCTCCCTATATTTTTCTCCATAAGCGGCTTGCTTGTAAATAGAATTGTTCATAACCAATTTTGGTTCTCACCAGTCGAGATGCAGCCGCATTGAAACAAGAATGCATCTTTGTAGTGAGTAAGTTTTTTTTGTCCGAAAGTAAAAATCATAATAAATAATCATTACTCTACTCTTGCTATTGAGCACTCTTTTGAATTAATGCTGTGAACGTTAGAATTTATATTATTTTAATTCATATTACATTCGGATATATATATATATATATATAATATATATATATATATATATATATATATATATATAATACTGAAAACTACTCTTTTTCAATCTTCTGAGAGAATCCTTTTATCTTCGATCAGCATGTCTGATGCTAACTTTCAGTAGAATAACTCATTTCGCATTTTCGGATTAACGTTTTCAGCGGACATTATGTGGAAAGATTATATTGATTAAATTGTTAGGTTTACTACTAGACAATGTTTTCCCCAGAATCTATCTTACATATTTATAGGTCTACCATTCACCCTTGCTTTGAATATTGCTGCCACACTAGGTCTGGTGGCCCTACTTTATATTTATTTCTTGATAAAATCCAAAGAAGAATCTGCAGTGTTACTGATCCTGATCTGGCATCACAGCTTCTGTCATTTCCCCACCGCCGTAATATAGTTTCCCTGTGACTTTTCCATAAATATCTTCACGGTAATTGATCTGACCCAGAGTTTATGAAATTAAGTACAGTACTAGATTGGCGGATATGTCTCATTATTTTACGGTTGAAATGTTTGGATATAACCGTAAGTTCCATGCTAACAGTTTCTTCTATCTCGCTTGTCTTCCGACGTGCTTTCCAATCAACTTTGATCTTCAAAATTTTAAATGCTATGTCAAAGGTTATCATGTGTTTTCTTAATTCGTATTGTTTTGTTGTTCCTTCAACAGTCTTTGTTCTCATATTCCCTAACATCTGATTGTCTTTATTACTTTGCTTTGGGTCAGAGGTTAAATGATTAAACAAATATCAAAAACAATACCAAACTTGCTAATTATGTACTGCATTTATACTGAACATTTTACTGTAAAGTAGTTGAAGACAAAACATTTTGTATGAACCTTTTCCTTGGGTCCCATAGAAAAAGGACATTTGTCAAATGATTTTTGACATTTACCTCATAATTAAAATACATTTGTACCTTGATACTGCCATGACAATAAAGAATCTGTTTATCCGTATAGATACTTTACAGTACTGATAGCAGACACCGAAAAGAAATGACAAAATCTCCTACAGAAGGTAGCGACGGAGAGTGAGAAGAAGGGACTAAGCATAAACTACAAGAAGACAGAATACATAGTCATCAGTAAAAGGATGAGCCGGAAATGCCATTTGCAGGTCGGGAACACTAGAATCAAGCAGAGACGGAAGTTTAAATATCTAGGAAGTGTTTTGACAGAGGACGGTAAGTTCGACTGAGATCCGTAGACCGATTGGAATGGCCAAGGACGCATTCCAAAAGCTGGGCAGAGTACTGCGAGACAGGAGGATTTCTTTGGTAACAAAGAAAAGGATACTGAGCTGTTATGTGACATCTGTCCTTCTTTACGGCAGCGAATGTTGGACGATTTCCTCAAAGATGAAGAGGAGACTCGGGGCGACGGAGATGTGGTTATACAGAAGCATGCTAAGGATATCATGGACCGAGCGTGTGAGCAACGATGAGAGGATGCAAACAAGGAGGAGTCTTATATTTAACATCAGGAAGAGGCAGATGAAGTTTCTGGGGAACATAATGAGAAAGGATGACCTGGAGAATCTGATGCTCACGGGTCGAATAGAGGGAAGGAGTGACAAAGGAAAACGACGCATGACATACTTAGCGGGCTTAAGCGAGTGGTTGGCAGAACGTGGTCTGGTGGAGGTAGCAGAGGAAAGGAACTTGTTAAGAGCTGCAAAGGATAGAGGGAGGTGGAGAGGCATGGTCGCTTACGTCCTGAAAGGACATGGCACAAAAAAGAAAGAAATAATAATATGATACTTATATATAAGTATCATATTATTATTTCTTTCTTATTATGTGCCATGAAAACTTCGCAAAAATTAAGCAATCTCATTGATAAAAGAAAAGCACAGAATTAATAAAAAGTCGTTCCTCTTAAATGAACCTTGTATTCTCTTCCTTCCTTAATATTTAGACAAGTTTTATCTAACAAACAACTCTTAAAATTAATTGCTGTTCCGTCAAATGGAACAATCTACCATTGTTTTCATTCACTGGGTAAATGTATTGACGCCAGATCTGATTCCCCTTGTGGAACGCCAGAGGACACTTCAACTTTTTTTTTTTTTTTTTTTTTTACGTTTTACGTTTTGAGAAAGAAAACATCAGGGGACTAATGACGACATCGTAATTGTTAGGAATGTCCATGCGCAAGAATTTTAATTACGTCCTTCCCGCTCAACGGAACGTTTTCCGCTATTAAGCCATTAAATGAACCATAAGCGAATTTTTTTTTCTGTAATCGTGCCACGCTAAAACACTAGCAAACAGGGTAATTTAACAATGACTTATTGAGGAACTTTCAAGTTTAAATGTTGTCGTAATCATATCTAAAAGAAATATAACTTGTTTACACAACTGTGAGTTTTGGGTTTAAATTAGTTCGAAGTGAAAGTGCGACTTAGAAACAGGTTTTAATATATATATATATATATATATATATATATATATATATATATATATATATATATATATATATATATATATATATGTCTGTGGTGTTATGAGGAAAAACATGATTACACAATATGTAGCAATGCCAATGTGATTTACAAAAAAGCATTATCAATGCTAAATGGACGTGTAAACAAAAGCATAAATACAAGGAAATTTAATTTCACATAGTAAAATATTCATCAGAAAATTAAATTCACGGAAAAGGTTAATTATCATAAAATATCTATCTATCTATCTATCTATCTATCTATCTTGTCTTAATAATTTTGCCATACTTAGTAATCCGATATTTGTACACCGCTCATATATATATATATATATATATATATATATATATATATATATATATATATATTATGAAATGGACAAAGTCCGACAATTATTTTAAGACATTTTTATGTTTATACATTCTTTTTATAGATACAAATTATTTAAGTAAACGCTCTGTTGTGACGTCATTTGTTTACATTTGATACGCCATGAGCAGATATGAATATACGCGAGAGATTCATGGGAGATTAAAGTTTAAAGACAGTAAAATCGACCTTGCTAACCGAACGCTCCTGTGTGACCGAAACGGTTAAGGTACGTCAGGCTATATGACGTTTCCGTATAGGATACAGGTTCAATTCCTGTTGGAGGATGAAAATTTTCTGTGAATAATTTCTCGGAGATTTAGGCCGGTAAATGTTGTTTAATACTGTTTATTATAAAACAGAGCATCTATATATATATATATATATATATATATATATATATATATATATGTATATGCGTGTTTGTGTTGCATGTGTTTGTGTGTGGGTATGTGAATTAATGCGAGGTATATAACAGCAATAAACCCACCCATTTCAGTTACATAACAATATATACAACACAGACACATACACACGCACACACACCCACTCACAGACACACACACTCACACACATATATACACACATTTACACAGAAATGCATATACACAGATGCTTCGTTTTAGTTCCATAGCAACGTGGGGCTTTCCTACAGAGACGTGGACCTAAATCATAATGTTTGAAATGAGAGATCAAGCACATGGATGTTGTCTTCGTGGTGATGACAATATCAGGAATGTCATATTAAATCTTAGACATGTTGAACACTTGCATATCAGTTATGTAAGAAATAGACTGGTACTGTATGTCAGTTTTTTAATACAAGATAATTGCATTTAAAATGTGTCCCTATAGGACTATATATATATATATATCTGTGTGTGTGTGTGTGTGTGTGTGTGTGTGTGTGTGAACCTCAGTCTGGTGCAGAATGAGGACAACGCCAGAGAGAAATAGCCTGTTTCATACTTTAGCGTAATCTCTATGGCGTGAGGTTTGCATTGTAATCTGAAACAGACCGTTTGGTGTTGACCTGAGTGTCTACTTTCATATTTACATACATTCTATCTCTTGAGTGAGGACTTTTACCCATAAATATAGCATACCTTAAAAATATATTTTTATCACACACACATACACACACACACACACACACACACACACGTATGTATGTATGTATGTTCATGTGATCCGTTTATCGCTTAAGAAGATCTACCGCTAGTCGTGTCATGCTGATTTCTCTGTTGAATACAATTGTGCACCCCCCGCACCGTAAATTGGTAGGGAACATTAAACTTTTAACATTTAGCGTCACTAATGACGAAAGAAATGATCTTTGGCTACAAGGGATGCGAAGAATTATTTGATTATCGCTTCAATGCCTGAAACTTGAAGCCACCCTGAGGTTTTGTGTGTCCGACGTTCTTTTTTAATTGGATTATGTTATCTGACAAAGTGGGAAAAAAACCTTCCTGTGAACCGCTTCGTCCTTTAGCACATCATAGGACTAAAATCGTATTTAAGATGATGTAGCTACACATGGGCACGAAAGGCAAGGGATGCTGAAAATTTTAAAATGTTTAATCAATTGTTAACTGGAAAGTTGGCGTGAACAAATGCTTAAATCTTTACAAAAAAGGATCTGCCAATAAAAACTGAACCTCCCTCTACCAATAGTTAAAATAATTAAAATCTGCTAACTCACCAATCCATACCATTTCACGTTCAGCAATAATTTTTATAAACAAAAATTTGGATAACCAATCAGTTCGACTCTGAATGGGGTTTTCGCCTATATTTTCTTAGATTTTCTTTAACTTTGTCCTTTCCAGAGTATCTTACTTAGACAATCAGCATATATTTCCGATATATCAATGATGCTGTTATTAATATAGCTCCGTTAAACTGCATTACTTGATATTGTAGATAAAATAACATAAGTTAAACATTAGGATAGAACACAGTTACGAAATAGAAACAAATAATACTAAAACTTAGTTCCCCGCTGTTCATCTCGAGTTTCTTGACGCAATGCATATGCAATGTGATAGCTAATCACCTGGCATCTCGACTCAAGTCACTTTCTCACAGACGGGATGTGGCTTCCCTCTGTCTTTTCTACAAATATTTCCATGGCAAATGCTTTGACGAGTTACTCTCACTGATACCCCAACTGCATGAATTTAAGCGTGCAACTCAGTTGGCTTCTCGGTCCCACGCTTTCACTGTCGAAACTGTTCAATGTAACCGCCTCTTCTACTTCAACAGCTTCTTCTCTTGCACTTCTCGACAGTGGAACTCCCCTCCTCTTACTTGCTTCCCTGATAGCTATAATCTTCAAATATTCAAATATAATGTCAATCGGCATCTTGTGATGCCCTGATCTTGATCCCCGGACTTCTCTTTATACTTTTCTCGAACACTCCTCTTTACTTTTACCTTCATTCATACACAGAAAAAAAAAACTTTCTTAATGTAACCTGCTCAGTTCTATGATTCCATCATTTTTGTCAAATTTTGTTTGCCACATTTAAAAATTTATTACAACTTATTTTTCTTATTCGGGGCCAGTTTCTAGGTGTTTAATTTTGTGGAGAACTTCGAGTTCACTTGGGCAAACTACTTCCACAGCAACGAATCGCCTTTATTTACCACGTGTTCTAAGTGTAAAAACGAAGTTTCACTCAGCTTTTTCCCAACAGCTGTCACTTTGTGGAACAGATTACCGCGTGGGTGTTTCCCTGAACACTACAATCTTAATGCTCTGCGAAGCAAACAACGATTATTGTCTCTCCTCCTTATCCTTATCCTTATAATCTCTACTTTCTGTCAGCTTTTTTTCCACTCATAATTCACATATCATTGCAGCTAAAATCATCTACAATGAATAGGTCTCGAGCCTTGCATTTGCTAGAATTCAGTCATTTTCTTTAAAAAAACTTACTTAATTAGCTAGATTTCACTCTCATATAAAGAAGAGTAACGACAACAAACAGCAGACCAGTACTGTTTTCATAGTTTCCATTTATATTATTTTCCGACTGTCTAGTATCTTACACGGTTTCCGAAAAGTACATTTCGCTATTCCAATGCACATCTGATTTTTTATATGCCACTTTCCGTCGTCTATTAGTACACAATCTACATACCTGAATTCTCGCACTTGTTTATTATTAACGTTCCCAATATGTAAATCACACTTTGTGCTACCCCTTTTGCTCACTACCATGTATTCTATCAGACGACAGAAAACTTTCTTTTTTAAATGCCCATTTTGGTACTTTTTCGTTAAATGTTGCACAAAATAATAATGTATACTAAAGATGACCAAAGTGAACAAAAACGAAAACCATATTTATTTAACAGCGAAACCAAATTATTAGGAAACTCATTTTCTACAAAATCGATATATCGACATAGAATATCGACATAGAATATCGACATATACCACAGCCAGTTCCACTCCGTGACAATGTTAATACTCAATCATGGCCAATGCAAATTGACGTAGGGTTCTACGTGACTGCCTGTACTGCAGTGGTTCCAACAGGTCTATTTGCTCAAGAATCGTTACGCATGAATGAATACCTCTCCAACTCTCAACCAAGATATGTAGAGGAAACTGGTCGTAGTTTTGAGTTCATATTAATCCCCCTAGACCGATCGCTAAGGCTATAGGGCCTAGTTTAAATCTAGATTGCTATTTTACCCATAGCTGTTCGGAGAATAAATGGTTTCACAAGATTGCTTTTCCAAGGGCATTTAACCGAACGATAAAGCATCAAACTAAGCTGTAATTTGAACACGGATTTCCAATTTCACTTTACCCACCGATAATCGTGACACAAACTACACATCCAGTGCTACTTTCTAAACGCTAGATTCTTTCGTAAAGCCCCTTATACTTTCGCTGTTAGTAATATTTTTTGGCAACGAAATTTGATAAAAATAAAAAAAATGACGAAAAGGACAATCATGTAGTCTGGATCTTTTTCAACAGTAAAAATGCTATAACACCAAACGACTATATTAAATTTGAACAGAAAACAATGGAGATACACAATGCTTTTTTTTAATCCACGATTGTATGAAGATATTTTTTTTTATCGAGTGTGTACACATACATACTTGTGCATGCATTATTATCTTATTCACAAACAGCAGACCTAGTCGGTTCGTTTTAATCAAATAGGTTTGTATACGCATACTATCATATATACGGAAAATGAAACTGCATCACTCCAACGAACGACCTGGGTAATGTCTGTGCATGTTCGTGTGTAGTAGATATTCTTGTAAAATCTTCCAAGTCATTTCCCATCTTATGCATAACATACACTGGGCAAGGACCTTAGTAGCGATAAGGTTCTATATCAGAGTTGGTCAAACTGCCGCATGATAATGAAAATAATTCATCACCCACAAAGGCCACGTAGATGCCTTTTCAATGTTGGAAAGAGAGGATTGTGCAGCTTTAGCTCAGATATGGCAGTAATATTCCATTTTTGGTTTGATCTGAGCTCTACAAGACAGAGAACTGTATGCGGAGTCAGGTAATTGCTGGAGCGTTATAAAAAACCGATGGAATATGGAGAGAATGTGGGTGGTTTGCTTCTATGTAAGTGACATGGCTGTCCTAGCCGTGAAGATTAGTCCTGGTGAAACCAAGGAACGTTGTTCGTCCGAGCATTTTCCATGGATGTAGCGATAGAGGAGTGAGAGGCTTGCCACATCCCGCCTGTCAGAGGGAGGTTGGAGAATTCTTCTCCGACAAGGATTCGGAGACGCTTTTGAACTCTATCAAAACTGGAAAGTTTAGGTACGAAAAAGTATGTTAGTCTCAGGGAGTGATGATTTGCAACAAGAAAAAAAAACCCTTAAGTCAGGGTTTGGCAAACTTTTTCATAAAGGGCCGCATCATTGTCGGCCCTTTGTAAACACGCGTTTCATAACCACAATATAAATAACGATCATACATGCGAATGTTATTTCTACATTCATTTGCTTATTAGTCATTTTCTTATGAACAGATTGCACAAACCTAAGTAACATTAGGTTAATAATTTTATACATTTATTTTACTATTAAGGAGATTTGTGAAGCTGAGAAAAATATTTTAATATAAGATTTGATTGACTTGTTTCTTATGGCTTATCAACCTTTTGCTGTTTATTTAATGCCAGAAAATAATTTTAGATTGTAAGAGCGTTTTGGAGATGATAATGATTTACTGATTCAAATCATACTACTTAACCCATAGCTGAAGGGAGACGAAGTGGATCCATATCTTTCTGCGGGTTATTTGCGCGTAAGTGAATATAACGAACCCGACTGGAATTGGGACTCGGCACTCCGATTTCCAACTCCGAGACGTTATTCATTACACCATCGGCATACCCAAGCTTAAAGAACCTGGTATTCACAAGCGGTCACTCATCTAGGTGCTGACCAGGCTTGGCGTTACTTAACTTCGGTGATCATACGAGAATCGGTGTTTCCACGTGATATGGCCGTAATTCTGCACCATTAAGAAATTCTCGATAAATCCTATGAGACGGTTATAGCGAATTCCACAAATGACGTCATATGTTTTTCTGCAGTTGGCATAAACAGAGACACCTAGATTCCCCCGACAATTTACACTGGACAATGACATCGGCAGTGGGAAACGGGGCGAGTCCCGTGCCTGTAATAGGTGACTTCCCGATGTTATCGGACTGGAGGTGCCGATCCCAGCGTATCTGAGAATCATATGACGGATTGACCCAAGCCTTGTGAGTGAAATTGGGTAGACGCAACCCTTGGGTGACGTCGATAGCTGTGCTAGCACAAAGTCACAAGTGGCTTGAGCGTGCTGGCCTTGTTCAAATTGTTGATCACGTTAGATAACACGCTCTTTCCCAGTAACTCTAACTAAGGTCGGCTCAGCATAGTTGCAGTATAAACCACAGGTAGTCTATGTGGGTGTTGAGGTGTTGAATAAGCACAATAGGGATTGGCTAGTAGACGGGTATCCTCGAATACGAGTCACCAGCTATATATATATATATATATATATATATATATATATATATATATATATGTGTGTGTGTGTGTGTGTGTGTGTGTGTTTGTGTGTGTGTGTGTGCGTGCGCGTGTGTATTTGGATACCGTTTAAGAAAAAAACAGAAACATTTGTTAGCAACTAAAACACTATTTGTTTTTAATTAAACAGTATTAATTATATTTACCTGCCAGAATGTTCAAGAGATTTCGTAGAAAATAAACAGTAATTCGGAATTCTCTGTAGCTGAATGGTACAGCACGTCAGGCCAAATGATGGTTTCCGTATAGGAATACAGGTTCAGTTTCTGTCGGAGAATGCATATTTTCAACGAAATTTCTCGAACATACAGGCCAGTAAATGTAATTAATACTACTTTATTTAAAGCAGAACGTTTACTTAAATAAATTTTATCTATAAATATAAGGGAAAACAGAAAATATATTTTTATATATTTATATATATTATTGTTATAAACGTTATTTTCGTGGGTACATATGTTTGATTTGCTATACCTATGTTTTTTCTAAAAAAAAGAAACAAGAAAAAAAAACAGGAATAGCAACTTACTCACTAAAATAACGTTTAGAGTAATAAGAAAAATGATCTTATCACTGTCATTTATTTGATCAAAATAACAAGAAAATAACAACAAACTGGGATGGCAGCTGAGACACGTATACCCACTAGAAAAATAATGATAAGTTATAAGTAATTTAAAATTTGTACAGGGGAGTTTTTTTTTTCGACTGAATTATATAGTAGGGTTAGTTGGACACCCTCTGAGAGCTAAAGAACACCATGATGCCATTCAATCCGCAGGAAATTTGGAAACGGTATGCTGTATTGCTTGGCATTCGAACTGGAAACTCCAATACGAATTTTTCGGAGTGTTTGTGTGTCAATATGAGGACAGTGCAGAGGATTCGGAAAGAGTTGGATGAGTTTGATGGTAGTTACGAATGGGTTAAGAGTGATCATTAGTGAAGGAGGGGTCATGCCTCTATTCATCTTCCGACAGGGCCTCTGGCTCAACAGGGACGCCTACATCAAGTGACTTGAGGAGGTAGTGTTCTCCAGAGTTAAGAGGGTGGCTGCTGAAAGACCCTATGTTTGGCAACAGGGCTCTGCATCATGCCATACTAGCAGGAAGAGCCAATCCTGGCTGTCAGACAATTTTTGCGACCACATCACCCCATACATCTAGCCACCTAACTCCTCATACTGCAACTCCCTTGATTATTATGTGTGGGGTGCAGTTGAGAGAGAGACCAACAAAAATTCCTTGTAACACCAAAGATGAACTGATGAATTGATTATGGCAGAATTCACCAACCAAACAACCAACCAACCAAGGAAATAGCCCAGAAGTGTTTCAGGAGATTCCAATGTCGTGTAAAGGCCGTGGTTGAAGCCATAGGTAATTTTAATGAATAAATTTACCCTTTAGTATTTCAAGATATTTTTGTATAATTTTGGTAAATATATCTGTTAAAATGAGATAACAGTGTTATTTTCATTTTCGGGTAATTTAGACGACAATTTATCCATCGCACCCTGTATGTACGTATTTCTCTCTCTCTCTCTCTCTCTCTCTCTCTCTCTCACTATATATATATATATATATATATATATATATATATATATATATATATATATATATATAATATCTGCCCACTCATATTCGAGGATACCCATCTACTAGGGCGGGTAGCAAATCCCCACTGCAGACGCTACGTCAGGCATATTTGTTTTTACTCAATACCTAAAGAGCACACCCGTGGTTTATACTTCAACTATGCTAAACAGACCTTAGTTACAGTTTCTGGAAAAGACCGTGTTATTCAGCGTGATAAACAATTTGAACAAGGCCAACATGCTCAATCCCCCAGTCACGATGACTATGATTTCGTGTTAGCACAGCTATCGACGGCCAACAAGAGTTCTGTCTACCCAGTTTTACTCACAAGGCTTGGGTCAATTCAGTCCGAGAACATAAGAAGTCACATTCAGGACAAATCGACCATGGTGAGATTCGAACCGGAGTCTCATGGCGAAGGC
>OZ038481.1:53240038-53250038 GCA_964036315.1 Acanthosepion esculentum
GTTTGGTAGGCGAATCATTTTATAATCGTTCTTACCGCTCGTCAGGAGGTATCGGCAATTGATTACCGATTTTCTCATTCGCGTTATTTTTATATTTAGTTAAAAAAAATAATGTATGCTTTATTTATTGGTGTTAGGTTTTTTGTCTGTGTGTGTTTGCGAATTTGTGTGTGTGCTTTCGTGTGTATGTGTGTGTACGTGTGTATGTGTCTGTGTGTGTATATGCGCATGTGTAGAATTTCGTGGCTATTTCACATTATATATATATACATAAATATATATATATACATACATACATACAAACATATATATATATATATATATATGTATATATATATATATATATATATATATATATATATATATATATATATATATATATATATATATATATGTATATTTAAATAATTAAACCAGCAAAACTTTCTACGACAAAAAACTTTTGAATGAATAAATCTGTGTCTCGAGTGACACAAATTATGATCTTCCTTTGATGGAAAATTTCACAGCCATTGTTTGATAGAAAAATAGCGAATAAATTGTTTCGAATAAATTGTGTTTGTCTTCATTGCTTGGTGTAAGCGTATGATATTCATACATTGAATTATCTAAGGACAATTAAAATACCAAACAAAATAGATTAAGAAGCTGAAACCACTTTAAGCATTAGATGTAAAGACGAATAACAAATTTACATGTTTATATTTGCACAATGTTTATATTATTAGAACTGGAATTTAAAGCGGGGTAAAAAAAAAAGAACAGTGTTTAAGAAAAGACATTCATTAAACTTCACTAATAGCCACAGTCAATAAACAATTAAAAACACTTTTTTATATATCTATACATACAACTGTTTATGTTTGGCAAAAAATTTAACCAGAAATAGAAATTCATTATATATTAATCATTACAGCGAGAAAGTATGGACGAACGTGTGCGCCAAACGGGTAAAAAAAACGAGAAAATTCATGTTTTAAAGGGCTGTTGTTATGCTTATTTTCGCCGAAATTATATACAGAAACCTATTAAAATGGTATTTTACCGAGAATTAAGAAAAATAGGAAAATACAGCAAATATTAGTTTCCTATTTTTATATTCTTTTTTATAAGTAAAACACATTCCATGCACAACACTGTTTTCACCATTTTTCGCATCTTTTCTCTTCAGGAATATGCATGCGGACTTTGCACAATTTTTTGTTTGTTGTTCCTGCTTTATTTGCAGCCAAATTCTTCAAGATAACCCGAGAGTTGCCACTGGATTATTTAGTCTTGAATCATAAATGAATGACGACCATATCCTTATAAAAAGTTAAAATTATTAATTCATGCTATCTCCAATGAAACAAAGATTAATGATAGTTGTTGTTTAGCGCCATATCAACACCTCTATGGGTTATTTAATGCCGAAACCTAAATATTTTGTACGCAATTTTTGTTGGTGGGTGGGGGTAGGAGATAATAATGGTTTTAATGATACAAATCTTAATAATTAACATGTAGTTGTGAGGAGCAGAGGTAGATTTATATCTTTCTCAAGGGTATTTAGGCGTAAGAGAATATAACGAACCCAACCAGAATTGAAACCCTGTTCTCCGAAATAACATTTTCAAACCATTATCCATTACACTGCTCGCACATTCAAGATTACAACACATGGTATTCCCAAGCGGTCAACCATCTAGGTACGGAATGGGGTCGACGTTGCTTAATTTCGTACGGGAACCGGTGTTTCAACGTGATATGACCGTAAGCCTTCGAAATATTTATCTAAAGTTTTACTTCTTGGAACTTGTCGCATATGATGTTGATTTTTTGTTCTAGATCATTCTTATATCAGCTATGAATACCTGTGATGACGCAAGACATTTAGTGGTTAAGGCAATAAAGCAATGTGGAAATATTTGGTATTCGTTTTTTACAGACATATTTTCTGCTTGTGATAATAATAATTAAAAAAAAAACGACTAAAAATTTTTTATCCGATAAAACTTTATTTTCTGGCAAATGCCCTAGAAAAATGACGTGACCACTTGAATCCTGGTAAATAGTAACTCCATCAATCCTAAAGTTTGAAATGATTCATTTAGACTGGAATCAGCAATAAAAGATGCCCATATCTTTGGTTAAATAATTGATTGATGAAAACCGCTGATCTACAATGAAACATCAATAGAGGATTCCTACAATCTACTATCTGAAGTACTATTATATATCATGATCGTTATAGTAACCGCATTTCAGATACCGACCTTCTACTGTCTCATCTTTTGAAAACTTCTGTAACTTTGGAGCTGATCGCCTTATTCCCCTCACAGATTTATATTGATATGTGTCGCATCCGCCTATCCATAACGGGGAATGCATAGGAGAGAAGAAAATTGAACATAGAATATGTTGCGCTTGAACATAGAATAGGTTGCTAACGGGTGATCGCCAGTGAAACAGCAATTGATGAGTCATTTAGCGCCATCTATGGGTTATTTAACCCTAGAACACTAACCATGGGTATATAGTACCCAGCGCAAATTTTCCTATTTTTAATTACAATTTTCAGTACCTGATTTTCTTACCTAAATAATATGTTTTTCAGTTCCTATTAATGTTAACTCAAAGTACAAAGTTTGAAGTGCCTGCATGCAAAATATTTCAAATAAAGATTTATATTCAATATTTTATTTTGATATTTTTTACAATCGGGTATGATATACCCATAGTTAGTATGACTTTAATTGATGCTTAGTGTTCTAGGGTTAATTCTAAAACCTAAATATTTTTTTTACGCGATTCTTTCTTTTTGTGTTGGGAGAGATAATAATGGTTTAAGTGATATAAGTCTTACTAATTAACCTATAGTTAGGAGGAGAAGCGTTTGATTCATGCCTTTTCCTAGA
The DNA here is from genome assembly GCA_964036315.1 of Acanthosepion esculentum. Classification (NCBI taxonomy): domain Eukaryota; kingdom Metazoa; phylum Mollusca; class Cephalopoda; order Sepiida; family Sepiidae; genus Acanthosepion; species Acanthosepion esculentum. The sequence continues at coordinate 53,242,936 of OZ038481.1, forward strand.
GTGTTTTCGCACAAGAGAATATAAGGAACCCACCGGGAATAGGACTAGAAACACCGCAAATGATTAGAAATCCAAAGCAGAAAAACTTGAGTTCTTAAATAGCCTCGTCAGATTGCATGAAAATCGTTTAGAAATACCTATACAGTCTTATCTATACAACCGCTTACAAGGATCAATGGTTATAAATAGGTTTCCGCTATCGAAGACAATCCTTCTTAGAACCTTGTGAACTGGCGCTACTCAATCATATAGAACTGCATCGAATAACAGAAACAACGTCAGTTGAGGACTACGAACAGCAACAACAACTAAAATGGATATCACATGTATCTTGACGCGAAAATAATGGCATATCGACATATTGACGTTCCAAACTACTTCAAATAAAAGGTTAAGAAGAAAAACTCTCATTAATACTAGAAAGAACAATAACAGCTACCGGACATAAAAAAAACCCCTGTTTCCTCTATATTCGCAATATTGTACTCATCCTGGTTGTTGTTATCACAACGTTTCAGCCTTTGTCTTTTTCGGACTTCCTCAGGTGTATATAGATCTGGGGATTCTGACCCGGACCCTTCATACAATCTACAGGTATAGACTGTTTTCGTTCTACTGCGCAGTAGTGTAAATAAAGGACTAATTATTACTAAAGACAGAATATATATGGTCATCAGTTGGAATGAAAAATTGTTTAAAGTGAATTTTTTTATACATTTCAACCAACAGTAGTAATAACTGCTCGGTCAATGAATGCCAAAATTTTTAATATAAGGAAACAGATAATATTTTTACTATATTTAATTAATTATTTCCTTTTGCATTGGAAGAGACTAGATCATTTCCACTGTCATTCACCGTCGTAGGCTATATATACTTCTTTAGGTGTTATACGTGACCATATCCCTTTTCAGTTCACTTGGGAGAAGTCCTGCAGTAGGCTGCGCTTACGTTCTGTGGTATACTGGTTGTCAGGCAAGGCTATAAGGCCCAATCTGTCGTGATATTTAACCCATAGCTGGAGAGAGAGAGGTGATGGATTCATACCTATTTAATGTAACGAAGTCTAGAGGAATTCGAACTCGGCTGTCCGATATCTTATTCCGAGTCGTTATCCATCACACTACCGGCACGCCCAGCATCTGGAATTCCCAAGCAATCACCTATCTAGGTACTGACCAGGTTCAACGTTGTTTAACTTAGGTGATTGGACGAGAACATGTGTTTCACTTTGATATGGGCGTAACTCTTCAGCTAGATATATTCAAGTAATAAATAATATCAGTTACATCATAATATCAAACATAAATCCATTCAATTCCTTAGCATTTGCTTGGTTCAACTTTTCGGACACGAAATCGAGCAGAAATTGGGTAAAATCTGAAATGTGCATTTTTTTAAGGTGGGAACATCTCGTGATGATGTGATGAAGCTGGTTTGCACTACAAAGAGGAACACGGGTTCAAACACTGCCGGAGTCGGGGTACAATTACTTTATTAAATTTGCCCGAGTGTTCAGACCGATACACACTGTTATAAGTCATTGACATTTGGAAAAACTTTCATGATAGTATGTTTCGAAAATAATATCCGATAATGCATTTCGCCGCTATGGCTTCATCAGATGGATAACCAAAAATGTGTTGTGTGCCTATGCATTTGTGTGTATATAGAATAATTAAGTCTTATATCATTTTTCCCAAGCTGACGTTGCTAGAGACTAAAACAGCGAAAAGAAAATGAATGACTTTAAAAAAAAAAATCATTTAACATTTTATATTCTCCGCCTTACGTTTTTTTTTTTTTTTTTTTTTTTTTAAGCGTATCACCCCAAGCAAGGCTGGAGGCTACTATCACGCAAGGGGTTAAAGAAGGGTTGGAGGAAGAGCAGATAGGAGTGGTAAAGGAGAGGATGTGGAGAAAGAGAAAGACAGTGGGTCGATCAAGGCAAGGGGGTTACAGAAGATTTGGAGCGAGAGCAGATAGGAATGAAAAATGAAAGGATGTGGAGAAGGGAAGTGGATAGATCAAGGCAACTGGAGATGTCGATTGACGCTACACTTAAACCGTGTCCTAGTTTTGATTACATATCTAAATTTACTACATACCGTCGACATGGAGAACACATAGATAAAAACAATTCTTTCATCTATTTTCTACCCATTATGAAGGATTTCCATCTCAAAACACGGAAAAATTGTTTTAAGATAAAGATGTTATAGATTTCAACCCACAATAGTACTGGCTACTCGGTCAACGAATGCAAAACAATTCTTTATGAAGAAATATTATATTTAGTGGCTACACGTGTAAACGTTTTTTAATCATTATATTTTCGTCTACAGTCTAAAAGCTTGCCATAATATACGGATAATTAACCCATACAGTGGGGTGGGGGCGCAGATTCGAATCCTGCCAAAGGGACTATTTCTTTAATTAAAATATCCCAAAAACCCAGGCCTGTAGACGAAAATATATGGTGTAGAAAACGGAGGTGTATACTCAAGCACGTGTCCCCACTAAATATAATAAGAAACGGACACACACGCACATACACATTTCTCTCTCTCTCTCTCTCTCTCTCTCTCTCTCTCTCTATATATATATATATATATATATATATACATATATTACGTACTTCATCAGTAAGCCATTTTTCTGTAGTATCACAAGATTTAACCTCGCATCCTGTATTCGTATAAGCTCAACTTACGCAGATAGATTCAAACAGATAAATCGTTGAAGCCTCTCAACGCGATTGAAATTTAGTCATATAGCTACATTATTCTTTATCCAACTTATATTTGTTCCGAGTTAGAATGTTATGCAAATTAATTTGTTTGTGATCCTTACTGATTATTTAAAAGTTGTAGAATGTTAAAACGACCTGAATATTGCAACAAGAATTTATAAAAGTAAAATTGAAAGAAAACTAATCAAAATTTAAAAATAATGCAAAATTAGTATTGACTTCAATGTTCCCTTTTATATTTTAAAAAATAAAAAAATATAAATAAATAAAGAATATTAAAAAAATAAAACATATAAAAAATAATAAAAATTAAAAATAAAAAAAATTCGGATAATGTTTTATATTTTAAAAATCGTGTAAACCCGGACAATTAACGTCGAACGCATTCTATAGTCCGATACATTTCACCACAAACGTAAACTGATTTTAAAATTGAAACATTGATAAGCCTACTTCTGGCAGTACTTGAACCACTGTAGAGAATGTAAACAAGTCTGCAAATAAACAACGATATATGGAAAACAGCGTCTGTTTTATTTTCGTGTCAGAAAGAAGGAAGTCATTCTTTTTTAGGGTTTTTTTTTTTTTATAACTGGTAAACTAACAAAGTTAAAAGTAGGAATCATCTGATAAATATTTCCGCTTAGATAAAAAAAAAAAAACTTTTTTTCACGGGAAATGGTTTCGGGGAAAAATAAAACGTTCACAATGAAATCGACATACTATAAAGGGATAAAGCGATTCGCGGTAACAAATATTGAGTACTTTGATTAAACAAAAAATATGTGACTGAAAACACGCCCATACTAGAAAACCTTGATTTGTTCCTATTACTACTACTACAACTAATTTCAATAATAATAATAATAATAACAATAACAACAACAACAACAACAACAACAACGACAACAACAACAACGACAACAACAACAACGACAACAACAACAATAATAATAATAATAATAATGATAAATAAACAATGTGTTGTTTTGGTGTAAGGAATATTGTTCGTATGATTGGGTCAGCATTTGCGGCTAGCTAAGTTATAGTTAAGACAGAAGAAGACCGTCCTTTCCCCAATCCCCCCTTAGGCCTTGTGCCACATTTCTGTAATTTAAACAGAATAAATATCGCTTTCCTTTATGGTACACAAACTTCATGAATTTAAGCGCTGTACTATATTAGCGGTTAGGTCTCATCATTTTACAGATAAAATTGCTAGATGTAACCTTAAGCTCTAGCTTAATAGTTTCTTTTCTCACACGTCTCACTTATAGAAGACTCTTCAGGCTTCTTGGTTCCTAGTCAAATTTGAACTTCAAAAATGTAAATGCTATGTCTATTGTCATCTTTTGTTTTCTTAATTCCTCTTATTTGATTGTTCTCTCGCTTTAATAATGTTTTCTTTTCATCGTATTCTCTTGCACTGAGCAAGCCTTGCGTCTTAGTGGCTTTATTGCCTTACTTGGGATGAAATGATAACAAAAACGGACTTCAAAGAATATAACTGCTATATTATAGACATTATAATTTCGTTGTGATAAAAATATTACAGCAAGAGAATTTAATGAACTTTTAAATTTAACAATCTGGAAATAAAAACAGAATATAGCATTTAAACACAACTATTTTTTCGGTAGTAGTAGGAGCACTAGGAAAGACTAAGAAGAACAATGAAAATTAAATTTGTGTTGAGCAGACCCTGGATTTTCACCTTTGTAGATGAACGGTTATACTCTCAAGGAAGCACTTTCTTTTTCATTTATTGTTTTTAACGGTTTATGAACCACTTGCGTATTATTTAATACCGAAACATATCCTGAATTGTAAGAAGAATTCCCTTTTTACGAATGAATATTGCCTTAACAATTTTTCGAGAATGACAATGTTTTTTTCCATAAACAAGGGTTACTATTTAACCCATAAATGTAGGGAAGAAATAGATTCATATATTATCCAAAAGTATTTTCGCGCAAGTGAATACAACAAATCTGACTGGAATTCGAACCCGGTTCACCGATATCTCATTCCGCCGATATCCATTACATCACTCGCACACCCGTCGCGTCACTAAAGATGCTAGAAAAATGATCGGTGCCTTATACTGCTCCAGAAAACATCTCACTCCGCCTGCCATAATATTACAACAGTCAGTTCAGACAAAAAATCATTGCTGCCATATCTGGATGGGATTTTCCCAAATATTTCTTTTCAGCCTTCAGAGTTCAAAAGCATTAGCACGGCTTTGTGATGCGAGTGGTGATATGTTTTCATCCAGTACCCGCTATTTTTTTGGAAATGTTCTGATGAGCAACATTCCTCACTTCCACCAGTTCAGACCTTCACAGGTGACCAATTCTATTTTCATTCCATTGTTAAGAAAAAAAGTCAATTCGGGCAACTTCTTACTAAAGCCTCTGCATTGTGCAACAGACTCTCGAGTGGATGTTTACTCTGTCGCTACAATCTTAACCTCTTCAAGTCTAGGGTCAACTGTTATCTTTCCAATATATCCTTATAATGTGAAGTTCTTAGTTTCTCCTCTGACGTTCAGAAAGCAACTTCAATCAGCAACCCTTTGCCTTGAATTTATCTGGAGCCTTGTATTGAGTTAATAGTAAGAGAAGAAGAAGAAGAAGAAGAAGAAGAAGAAGAAGAAGAAGAAGAAGAAGAAGAAGAAGAAGAAGAAGGGTATTATGAATGTATCGGGGGGGGGGGGCGGTAATACAAATGTACATATTTTTTATTCAGCCTCATTTGAACTTAAGAGGAATTTTTAGTATGTATGCAAGGAGTCATGTTTTTGGATTTCTTATTCAAAAGGTTCTTTGGATCCAGAAATGTCATTATGGCTAGTCTTTCCTGTTAGCAGAGGTTGTAAATATTATTGGGTTTGTTATAAGTGTTTGTTTTTTAAAAATCTTCCAGCTTACAATTGGACCTGGTGTTTTTTTCTTTTAAACTCCACAGATGGTTAGCTAGTTTGATAGAGCACATAAAACTTATTAACTTGAATGACGATCTATGATTGTACCATCTACGTTTGAAAGTACCTTCAGTATATATATATATATATATATATATATATATATATATATATATATATATATATATATATTTATTTATTATTTACCTTAAAGAACATTTTATTAAAAAATGCGAAATTAAGAATAATCGTTTTCAGACAAGGAGGAATTCCTTCATAAATTGCCCAAAGTTCGTTTCAGTATATCAATAAAAACAAATAAAACATAAGAGCCCGAATCCTCAGATGTATATAAAAACGAAAAAATCAAAAACAAAAACAAATCGCAACCCTCCCCGATTGAGTCACAAATGACATCGGAACGACATAAATTATACTAAAGCTGTTGAACAAGTCAAATTCCTATGAAGCCTGATTAACCAATAAAAATCAAAGATCTCATAAAAAAAGATGAGGGCAACAATCTGAACAATGTAAATAATATAAATAACAACTAACATAATAAAATTCCTTACTACAAGCGAAATACAGTTAGAAATGGTAAATTATTTAATGAGACACGTATTTCTTCTTATTGTTCAATAACTTCTATTCAGGTAAGTATTTGTCGATGACAGGAGTAAAATATCATCCAGGTGGCCAGCACCCAATCTTGATCTTAAATGACTTTTAGCCAAAGATTTTTCACAAGCTTATGTACTGCCAAATAATGATACCACCATTTCCGCACTATTCAATAGGCTTTTATATTTTCCGCTTGACAAAAACTATTTCTTGTAGAAATCAACGGTGGATTAGGAATGACATTTCGATTTCGAAAATTCGTCGAGTTTTAAGTCTAATAATTCCAACTGATAGTCTTGTGCCACTTGCTCCGCAAATTAATTAAATAATTAATGTCCATGTGTTAAGTTGGCGGACCGGACAAAAATCCTTTCCGGACTGGATATGATCCAGGGACCAGCGATTGTCGACGCCTGCTTTAAACAATACTTCTCTTTCCTGAATACGGTCTCTGGTGTATTGAGGTGTTCCATGACTATAACATGCCCGTACATCATTTAAACCGTAAAATACAGTTTAACGCTCTGGTTTTATCAAACGTAGTCTCTGCTACGTAAATCACAATAATTTGTACAATTAAGCAGTTTAGCAGGGCTTGACAAGCAGTAACTTTTGCAGGTTTTGTGAATTGCAGAGTGGACTATCTCTCCACGTCAATAGGTTACCTCCAAGTGAGCATAATTATAGAAGTAAACTCGCTGATTGAAATGCAAGGTTCAAAAGTCACTTAAGGAAACATCAAGGAATCATTATGGAAAACTAAATTAATGGAAAAATCGGTTGTACACAGAGAAGAGTTAA
>OZ038481.1:53252538-53277538 GCA_964036315.1 Acanthosepion esculentum
CCAATGGCGATTTTATTGAATAAATTTACTCTTTAGTATTTTAAGATATTTTTGTGTAGTTTTGATTAATATATCTGTTAAAACGAGTTGTCAGTGTTATTTTCGTTTTTGCGTAATTTAAACGACAGTTTCTCCATCGCTTCTTGTATATTATGTATTTGAGCAGCAAATCCTCTTTTATGCAGTTTTCGTTGAAGATGACTGACTGAAGATTAAACTTTTTATTATATTTTTCGCTCATGCGCAAAAGAAATTTCTTTTTTGGTCTTAGAATCTATAACGTCTGTCCCAGTGATCTTTTGAACAGTACGTACACATTCTATATCTCGAAAATAAGTATATTTTGAACATACAAGAAACATATAATAAAAAAGCTTAATCGTAGGGCCTTGACTGTCATCTTCAATGGAACCTGTACACACACAAATATATATATATATATATATATATATATATATATATATATATATATATATATATATATATATATATATATATATATATATTTGTGTGTGTGTGTGTATGTGTTTGTGTATGTGTGAATAAAAATATCAGAAAGGATATATATGTAAAGGAAATTTTTTCCAAGAACATCACTTACTCACTTTCGTTTTTTGGACATTGAATGTATCACTTCATATCCACCATGGCTTACCAGACTTTTCAACCAACCTTATGAATATTAATGAGCTCTCTTAAATTTTAAAATACAAATAGCATTTTTGCTCTTGTATATAAATATTTGTGACAAAATAATTCCTTGCATTTGCCTCAAAGGACGAAACGCATCGGCTAAAACACATTTCCTTCTTGCCTTTATATATATATATATATATATATATATATATATATATATATATATATATATATATATATATATATATAGCTTCAAACTTTATTATACTGAATACATCGTATTTGAAAAAGTCGCTGTATTTTTATTTATTAAGCAGTGTGTATTACATCTATCAGAAATCCTAGAAAAGAATATCGTATTCCCGACAGGATATCGTATTCCCGTAGTATCGACAGATAAAATCGAGTTTCTATTTCAATAGTAAATACACAATAAATGCCCAAAAATTGAAATGGGCATAAGACAATGATGAATATTCTCACCGCACTTATTCCACCTTTACAGTGGACAACTGAATGTCCTACCAGAATTCATTATTGGCTGACACAATCTTAACAACACAAGATAGTACTGATAGCAGACACAGAATAGAAACTACCAGAACTTTTGTAAAATGTAGAAAAGGAAAGTGCGAAGAAAGGACTATGGTTGTCAGCAAAAAGAATAACCCAAAATGCCAAGTACATGTCTGAGACACCAAAATTAAGCAAGTTCGTAAATTTAAATATCTAGGTCGTGTTCTAACAGAGGATGGAAAACGTGATGACAAAATGGAAAGGACCATTGGACATATATTTCTACCAGTGTCCCAAACTCATAGCAATCAAACTAAATATGTTAGCTCTATCCCTGATATTGAGCGCTTTACAATAAGTACCGCGCATGTATAATATATAAATAATATATATAAAAATTGAATATATATATATATATATATATATATATATATATACAGTTTATACATACATATATATATATATATATATATATATATATATATATATATATATACGCATATGTGAATAATACAAAATTCGATTGAGAAATGAGCTCTTGGTGTTTTCTAAATATTTAACTATTTTTCATATTATTTTCAAATACATGAAAATACTTTATATCATTCGACTATGTCAGGCACAGAATATAATTAAATGTATGGGCAAGTAGAACCAAATGGAAAAAATAAAAACAGAAACTTGGGCATTTAATATCACTGAGTCCCCGCAAAACTGAAAGAACTTGTAAAAATAAAAGAATGTAAAAAAGCAACAAAAAATAAACAGAAAAAGTGATTAAATTTGATATGCCTAAAACTTTTGATGCAATTTGTTGGTACTGTTTTTAATGATAGTCCTCCTATCTATTGCAAAATAGAATGGTATTAATATAAATGTGCATGTTCCTATATGCAATATATGCGTCTTTGTTGTCGCGTATGAGAAAGTGAGATAAAATTAATTTGCAAAAATTAAAACACGAAAAAAGTAATATAGACATATAGAAAATTGAGAATATTTATTTGAAAATAGACTTCGATAATTGCCAAGCGATGTCAGGAATTGCAAATCGAAGCGGAACATTTTAAATGGGAGCATATTATGAAAAGTCGATACGATTAGAGTGAAGTTTTTTTTTGTAACTTCGTCGATAATAGGATAACTGTCAGAATCGATTGACTAAAGAAAGACGAGAGAAGACGTGGTTCTAAGAAAGGAGCAAGTTGAACACGTCCAGACACTGCCAGTCACTCTGGCAACTAGTTTCACTTTATAGCAGAGGTAAAACGTACAAAATAAAATATAATAAAAACAAAAATACCGAAAACATCGGACAGAAACGAATAAAAACTTTTTGAAGTAACTGCTTATTCAATTGTAGCTATGGCTCCAGCAAAAAAGCAGCAAAATGAAAGAGGACAATAATGTCGGATTTAACACTTTATATCGCTCAATAAAATAGGAACATTTAAAACTTGGACTTAGAACTACGTAACTGTTGTTCGTATGAAGATTAACAGCATTTTGAAATGCGAGGCCCGACCCCTGATGGAATCAACGACCACATGTCCTTAACCAAGGCGAGACTTCAAGCTGGAAGGCGTCGGCTTTGATTTGACGTGGAGAGGGATGAGTTAGACAAAGACCCGCTCCTCATAAATGGTTACTCTCTGGCTTTGAACTCATATATGTGTAGGAGACTGGTTTGGGGCCGAGATCCTCATCGACCATACTACCACATCCGGCCATGGGACTGCTGCTGCTGATTATATAGATATAATGCAAGAATTATACTCAATTGAATGTAGTTAAATTACTTCCTAGAACCAAACATCATCATCATGACAATAAGTATACCTACATATACGCACACTTGTAAGAACTTACCTTCATAAACACACATACACACACACACGCACGCACACAGCTCGTACATATTTTTTAAAATATATTTTTGCTCACTTAATATAAGGCTTAAGAGCTACGGAATGTAGAGGGTTACTGTATGAGTATAAGCGCAAAAAGAAGTAAAGTCTGTGAGGTTATATAGGAAAGATAATGATTAACTGTAGAGTTGAAGCGCTTAAAATTGTAATGATCGGAAAAACATTCTGTCGGGAGTTCTCCAAAGCAGCAATTCTTAGAGAGGAGCTGTCCGTGTAGAACTTACTTCTTATTAATGGAATAAGAAGGACATAAGAATGATTCATCTGTGTGCACGTGATGTGGTGAGTCGTCCCAGCTGCAAAGGTCAAGGCTGGTGGGTATAGCAGATCAGAACACTTACCATGGAAATAGCGATTTGAGAGACTTGGAATGTTCTAAGAATTTCTGGAAGCGGACCCTTTCAAAAATATTTTACCTAAGCAATCAACATATATCTGATATATTGATGAAGTTTTATTATTATACGCCCGCAAAACAATATTATCTGAACTTGCAAATAAACTGAACAACATGAAACGTATGATAGAATTTACTCCTGAAACAGAAAGTAACAATTCTTTACTTTTCCTTAATATCATGTCAAGCCATACTAACCATGACCTAGACCTAAGTTCCTACCGTAAATCTACTAAGAAAAATGATCTTATAAAATTCTATTCACACCAAAAGAACAAAGTAATCCTTGGAATAATCGTCAGCTTCTATTTAAGATCACTAGAATTTTAGCCCTCAATAATGACACGGTGAAAAAGAATACATCGAAAATAGTTTTTAGCTTTTCCTAATTATGTTATATTTTTACACGTAACTATATATGTCTTTCTGATCGTGTGAGTGGGAGTATATCTATGTATATGTTTGTGTGTATATGTATGTTTGTGTAAAGGGATATAGAGAAAGAGAGAAATATATAGAGAGAAAGTGAAAGAATTGGAGAACGAAATAGACCTTACAACCCGACTGACAGATAGTTTGATTGATAGACTCAAAAGAAAAAAAAATGACTTTTTTTTCACCCTATAACTGCAATTTAATTTTTGATACGCAGGTAACAGTTTTCACATTTAAAAAAAAAAAATTCTAAATTTAGTGTCCAATCAAAAAGAAAAATGTGTGGGTCATGACCGCTTAATTTCTGTACAATGACTTATGATTATCCTTTCTCATGACGGAAATGTAAATAAATGTTCAGCATCCAAAATGTGAAAACCTTTCAACTATGATGAAGTAGTGAATTCTTTGATCGCCTGTAATCCAAAGGCATTATATTTTACTTGATGTCTAATTAAGAGCACTTAGAATTTGCAGCATTCAGTATTTACATGATGAAAGGAAATATATTGAAAACGCTTTTAATCTCTTCCAGCATCTAAATTATTTCATATCCAATGCGAAACGGAAAGCTCATCAAATTTATAACAAAAAGCGAATGAACAATATAGAAAACTTAATAAAGTAATGAGTTATATATAATGATTATAAATGCTTTATACATTTACTAAATAATGATTATAAATACTTTCTCTGATTTCGCCAAGCATTGTATTACTGCTCGCATTTGATTATGACCGTATTTTATCTTCATTCCATAGCCGTAATTTCTACAAATAATTTAAATTTCTTAAAATTTATATAAATTTTAAATAGGCAACTCTTTCGGTAAAACTAATAGCATTTTAACTTACTGCACATTTAAAAATGGAAATCTATTTGCAATAAACAATGATATACAGAGTGATTGAAAAGTTAAACTGTATTTTATGTATGAGTGGCCAGCTAGGAGTCCTGATTTAACACCCTGTGACTTTATTCTTTGAGGTTGTTTAAAGTCTAATATACGAAACCAAAACTTTGGAAGAAGTTAAAGGGCGAATACAAGAAGTTATGTTTTCCATACCACAAGAGTTCTTGGCGAAATCAGTTGACACGATTACTGGGCGGTTGGAGAAGCTGGTAGCGGAATCTGGTGCCTACATCGAATTTTAAATAAAACATCATGCTAAACACCCTCCTCGCATACATTTCTTGTAAAAATTATAGTTAATAAATAAATTATAAGTATTTTAAAATGGGGAGTAACTTTGAAATCACTCTGTAGATAACATCATACTCACAGCTTAGATTTGATGTGAAGGCAGACAAATGTAAAGACGACTCAATTTATATTTTAATAAATATATTAAGTTGACAGGGTCACCTTTAACGCAAGGTCAGATTCAGTGAGAACCCAAAGAGGATCGAACTCACAGCAAATCTGATTCAGTCACTAAATATTGTTCACTCAGCGAATATGCTTCCTGTATCCTCTGTCGAAATGTATATCTCCCTATACTAAACAAAAAGAGCAACCTAAAGGGAGGACGCTTACCAACTCTCTTATGGACGACCGATGTTTATCTATAGATACAAGTGTTAAATTCGATCAGTTTGTCTATCGACTCATTTATGAAAATCAATCGATATTTACCTATTGACTCAAGTATAAACAAGACTAATGTTTAGATACGGACTCAAGTATGATTAAATAAATCAATCAGTTATGTACTATGCGTGATACACGCTTAGGCGATCATGTATCTTTCGATACAAGGATCGCCTAAGACATCGTGGCAGTTTTTTTTCCCGCAGTAGGTTGCATTTCTTTCTGAGGTAGACCAGTTGCCATCCAAAGCAGGCTATAGAACCCGGTCTCTTAGCTGTGGGGGGAATAAGAGGATTCATATCTTTTGACTGGAATTCGAACTCGGCGTTCGGATATAGCCGCTATCAATTACTCCACCGTGCCTCCTTCGATTAAATCTTTATAAATTTGACATTTTTCACTATTTATTTAGCTTCATCTATCAATTTTTGAATGGTATAGTGCGAAGATATATTTCAGCTTTTAAATATTGTCGCGTGTATATTGGCCTTATTGGTTTTAGCTTTGCATGTTTTAAAATTCCATGTATGTTTTTCATTGCTTCTATGTACGCAGTGTGTATATATAGTCTCGTTGTGTATGTTTATTTTTTGAAATGTCAGCTTAGTTTAAGTGCGAGTGGAAAAAATGTTGAAAGGGAAATATGTAATACCAGGCCATATCATCTATAAATGTGTGTATCTTTGGAACATCCGGTTAATGTTTACTGAATAAAGTGTAGACACGACAGCTATTTACGGATAGAATCAAGTATAAAGTCAGCCATGACAATTTTTACGGTAAACGTCTACCTTGAGCCTTGTAATGAAGGCATTTTAGTATATATATATATCTTTATATATATATATATATATATATATACATAAGTTATATTTATTAGTTACAATGCGTGTTAATTCCTGTTGTTAAACAATAAATTTAATACCGACCTGGAGATTGAAAATGAAATTTTTGATCTCTAGGTCGGTAGGCATTAATTTCACTGTTTTCAAACGCATATATCCACTAAATATTACGTTTCTAAAAATAAGAAGTAATGTCGATTACAAAAATCATTAATTGATTAATAATTATATATATATATACGTATACACACGTACAAACACACACACACACACACATATATGTGCGCGTGTATGTGTGTGTTAAATGAAAATAGGTAAAGATCGTATATGCGTAGGTGGATAAGTGTAGTCAACAGATGTATGTTTGTGTGTAATTACACACATGCAGAAGCTGAAATGGAAAAATAACTTACGGCCTTATTTTAAAAAAAATGTATTCAGAGTAATCATAGAATCAACATGAAACATTAATTAACGCAATGCATTCCCAACAGATGACGCCATGTTTGATTCGAAGATGGATCCAGAACATGGCAATCAGTATGAAAAGGTGTCTGAAATTAAAAGTTCAGTTAATTCGCACCATCGGCAAAATCGAACCTTGTAACACAAATAATAACGTTTCTCGGTAGTTTCACACGAGCAATAAAATGAAAGTTTGAACATCTAGTAAAACCTGAAAAGTGCTTTTAACATTTAAGAAAAATAATATTTGAAAAAAACAACATTTTTTTTCCTTCACCGGCCAGGTATTACGACCAAAATAAAAGCAAGGTCATAGCCTCATAAAATAAGTTTAGTCTATTAATTTTCATACAGAAATGACTGTTTGGAGAAGACATCTTCGAAACATTCATATATATATATATATATATATATATATATATATATATATATATATATATATATATATATGAATGGTGTTATGTTTCAAGGAAACACCCACAAATATACATTCGTATAGAAAGACACGCAGATACTCCTTAAAATAAAGAACAAGATGTGAAAATAACCATACGTAAGTTTCCTTCATCCAAAATAAATATTTTTCTTTCAAAAATGGTGGAACAGTTGTAAAACTTTATTTTTTACAGAAACATTGGTATTTTAAAATGCACGGATAAAATTCTAGTATGACAAAAAAGGAAAAAAATCTTTTCATTTTATTTATGTTTTATTTTATTTTAGTTCAAATTTAAAACAGTTGGGGGTGAGTTAAAGAGTAAAATTTACACACATGCATTAAATGTTAGTAAACGAAAAATTTTAAAAATAAAAATTAAAAGAAAAATCAACGCTGTCTAAATGAATTGTTTGAACAACAAATCCTATGTGAAATTGTTCTTTTTTTGTTAGCTTGACGCTTTTATTTAATGTACATGAAAAAAAAGAAGAAAAAAAACAACAACAAAAAACCCAAAAACGAAACTAAAACAAACAAAAATAACAAAAACAAAAAAGATGATTTATTTAGATTTCATTTAGAGGGAGTAAACGCTACGATTAAAAAAAAGGAATTCTCTTTTTTGTTTTTGAAGTTGAGGACATTATTTCATCAAACTCTCTTTATTAAGGACTGCAGTGTCTCGTACTAATATCTGAGTCAGTTTAACATCTTAAAAGAAAGGAAATATCTTTGCTCTCGTTATATCTTTTACGTGTAATTTTTTTCTGAATATAATGTGAAGTAGTAAAAATGTATTGCTTCGTATTTGGCTTGGGAGCAAGATTATATACACACACACACACACACACATACATATATATGTGTATGTGTGTGTGTTTGTATGCGTAAATTATTATCAAATAGATTGTGTATATAAAAGAATAAAAAGAATAAGAAATCAAGAGGAAAACTATTCTTAGCGGATGCCTTTGCCTAGATAATGTCACTCGGAGGACGAGACGCGTAGGTAAAGAATTTTCCTTTTGTATTTTATTCATATATATATATATATATATATATATATATATATATATATATATATATATATATATATATATATATATATATATATATATATAGAGAGAGAGAGAGAGAGAGAGAGAGAGAGAGAGAAACTTTGTCTATCAATTTTTTACTAAATCTTTCGAATTTCCGAATGAGTTGTTTTGTGTTAAATTTGTTAAAAATTTATATTAACTTTTATTTGATATAATTTTTCCCCGAGTACTTTCGAATGTTGCTCCATTCTTTTTCAAGGATTGTTCTGCGGGCAGTTACGCAATTGGTTTTCAATTCCGGCGATGTCACGTTTGATGGAACCTATTTCAAGAGATATAAACTGTTAAAGTAAAATTTTACGTGTGTGTGTGTGTGTGTGTGTGTGTGTGTGTGTACCCGGGGAAAATGATAAAAAATGAAAGCAACCAACTTAATATAACCAAAAATAAAAAATCCATTAAATTGCCTTATTGTAACCAGATGCATCATAATTATAAAAAGAGGAAAAGAATATTAAAATTATAATTAACCGGCATAGAAAAGTTTCTGATGCTAAGAAATATCTTAGATTTATCATCGATTATAAAAATATTCAAACGTCTAATCTGTTTCTTAGAAATAATTCATCACCTCAAAAATCTACCCTGTGTAAAAACAGCATATATATATATATATATATATATATATATATATATATATATATATATATATATATATATATATATATATATATATATATATATATATATATATATATATATATATTATATATATTTTAATTTAAATAAAAACAGACCACTTTAAGGTTCCATATAATAAATTATTTCACCACAGCCCTTCCAAAGGACAGTGGATCATCAGATTTATTTCCAAAGTTGAAATGAAAAAATGAAAATATATTTACACATTTATGACGGGCAACAATAAGGAAACTCACGAAGTGGGGGCAGTGTAGGGAGGTAGAGAGACAGCGTTGAGTTAGATGTAACACTTCTATTGTTTCAAATTTAAATATTCGCTGAAATCTAGACATTGACACTTTAAATCTGTTAACGGAAGTTATATCTTGATTAGGAAGTGGGATAGAGAGAAATCTATATTGAAAAAAGAGAAAAAGAAAAAGAGAGAAAAAAGGGAAGAGGTTGTAAACAAGTGTCATTAACTTCTATTTGAATATGCGTTTTTTTTTTTTTTTTTTTTTTTTTTTTTTGAGATTTCGTACATTTTTCAGTTTAAACAGTCTAAGCCATTTAATTATATGTTAAAGTTTTTTTAAAAACCTTATTACGGACATTTTGGTGATTTAATGTGAAATAGTCGATTAAGAGGTATGTAGAGTTTACATTAAAACACTAGAAATCTTTTCTCAAATATAAGTTTACATCTAGTAGTAAGTGATTATTAAGATGATATCTTTATCAGTTTGAATTTTATTTATGAGATTGATTAGGGACTACTTTTACATTGGTAAATTCTATTACTTAAAATTTAGTATTAATTTAATATGGAGTGGCATTTTAACGCAATATTAGAGATCATGCTCCATCATATTGTAAACACATCTATGTGAATTTCATACACATACGATCTTTCACATCTACAGTCACTTATACAGGTACACGTGTACTGATATACATGGGTAATTTCATATATCTTCTTAGATGTTTCCGTATACTCACATATATGTGTATATATATCTATATAGGGGTGCAACTAGAATTTCCTAAAGAAACTTCTCTACGAAAGAAATTGGGTGATGACTTTAGTATTTAATCATCAAAAATCCAAATATTTTATCATTAATAATGATTATTAAAACGTAATTCATTTAAGAAAACAATATTGTAAGTGGGGTAAAAATCAATAAACACTTGTAAGTCTTTTTTCTTTTAAACATTTTTACATACGTCCAACACATATACACACATATATATGCACACATAGGCACATATTTACACACACACATACACACATCCCCTCATACACATATACACACACCTATACATCTATCTATCCATATATATATATATATATATATATATATATATATATATATATACATATACACCTATATATCCTATCTATATACCTACCCGTATCTGTACATACATATCAATCTTCATATTGGCCAAACACAAATATATTTTTTCACAATACACAACTATACAGATGTATTCCTATTTTTCTATATAAACAAATACACACATACATGTAAAAAACGTATGACTGTTTCAGTCCAAAAAAAACATATTTCGGCATGCATACAGTTATGTGTTCAATTCACACATGAATAACAATATTTGAAGAGCAAAAATAAAGATCAGGTAATATATTTTGTTAGGTTTAGATTGTTCTTATGCCGACATTTAAAAATTAGTTCACTATGACTGTTCAGTAATAGATCCGGATCTTTATGCCTTATAATGAAGATCTTTTCTTTTAGACACAGATCGCATCTGTCTCTGAAATTTATTGGAGTTCTGGCTCTCGAGATGAACTTCCACGTTATTTGTGGGGTTAAGCCACTCTCCAACAAATTCCAATAATGTTTTGACAGTGCCGTTTGGTTCTTCTTATGTCTATTTTTGAAGGACTGGCGGTGGTTATAGAATCGGTTCTTCCAACTACCCGCCGATATCCCTATGTAATTCTTCTTTTGCTCCATATTTTCTTTGGGGAAAATAGTTGCTTCATATATCACATTTTCCGCCAAGCACTGTCCCTCAACTGGGCAATTTGATCTTGTTCTGCAATTGCATGTTGATGATCTCATTTTGGATGTATTACTATCAGTCTTTACTTGGTTTTTATGTAGATTTTTCAAAATGTTAGTGTTATGTGAGCTAATAATTCTTTCTATACTGTGCATGCAAGAGTAACTGATCTTTAAGTTCATTTTGTTAAATATCTTTTTTAAAAGTTGATTTTGGCTAAAATGTTTATCAATTAGCTTCATGAAGTACTTTCCTATATTAATGTTAGAAAGGTTACAGAAAGGTGGATTGAACCATATAATTTTTCTTTTCCTATTTTTGGATTTAGTGGGTGTTTTATTATCTGACCTATCTATATAGCTTAGTGTCTGTTTAAATTTACTTTTTAATAGGGCTTGATCATATTTAGACTTATTTTGGTTAAAAATGGTTTTACTAGAGGAGAGTTTATTTATTCTTGTATTTACTGTATTTGGAATTTGCTTAATTATTGATTTCGGGTGGTTAGAGTAGATATTTATATATATGGGTGATTGGTTTTCCTTTTGGAAGGGTTTATAAGTGCTATTGTTGAGGTTAAATGTAACGTCTAGGAAGTTAACTATTTTTAGGTTGGAAGAAATTTCTATTTTAAAACCTAGAAATTTGAAGGCCTTAATTATTTTCTTTTGTAGTCGGGATGTTAAAGGGCCATTGGTATCAGGTACAGCAACTAGCCCATCATCTCTGTATAGTCCTACGTTTTGAGGGTCAAGGAATCTACTTAGGATATCTAAAGTATATATCCCTATTAAATCGGCTATTTGAGCTGAATCAAATGCACCCATTGGTACATCGAAGTTGTCGTTATTACTTTTAATCCAAGTCGTGTTATTAAGTCTAAGTATAGATTGTCTAGCGTTCATTATTATTTTTATTTCTTCGTCGGTAATTTCAGTGTAATTTTTCGCAAAATTCAAGCTATTTTCTAGTAATTCTTTAGAAATGGAGGGGTAGAAGTCGATGATATCTAATTGGATAAAAGTAGTTTTATTTTTAGATTTTATGTTTTGGAACCAGTTAATGGTGTCAGATGAATCTTTCCAAAGGTTTAAGGGGTATTCTTCTAATATAGATGCGTTTATTCTTTTTAGGATATTTTTAGAAATTATTCCTAACTCTGATTTGGAGGGATTTATTAGTCTAGACTGTAGATTATTCTGAAAGTTAGGTTTATGGTCTTTAAACAGTAGGTAGGCGTCTTTTAAATGAGTTGTACCCATTCTATCAGCAATATTATATTTAAATGCGAATTTCGCAGCTTCTCTGTGTATGGAGGATAAGTGTTTGGAGTTATTATCTTTTTTATAAGAACTAGAGACTTTATCTTGAATCAGATGGTTGTATTCAGACGGATTAATTTTGTAAATATTTTTAGATTTATCAGCTCTGATCCATAGTTTATTTGAGTTTTTGATATTAGTGATGTCTTTCTTAAGTTTGGATTGGAATGGGTTGTGTTTCTTCCGGAAGGATATTTTATTGATTAACTTGATTAAATCTTGTTCGAAGGGCTCTAATAATTTATTGCTTGGTGGAGTGTTTTGAGATTTCAAGTAAAAGGTATCATTTATTTTCGCGGGTTTGTTTTGAGGATTAAAATGGAAGTAAATCTTCCACCTCATTCTTTTGATGACGTCAATGATTTTCTCCGTCAAAGAGGTAGTGAAGGAATCCATATTAGGGTAAGGGATGTTTTTCAGTGAGTAATCCGGTGTAAATTTATCCATTTTTGGTTGGAAATGTAGATCCCTATGGTAATCCGGTGGGAGGTAATCCAAAAGAGAGCTCAACTTATTTTATAAGGAGCTAATATTTAGTTTAGGAAAAACTAGGTAATCCGTATGGGTAGACCCAATGAGGATAGAATCCAGAGAGCTCAATGTAAATCAGAGCTAATAATTTAAATAAAAACAGACCACTTTAAGGTTCCATATAATAAATTATTTCACCACAGCCCTTCCAAAGGACAGTGGATCATCAGATTTATTTCCAAAGTTGAAATGAAAAAATGAAAATATATTTACACATTTATGACGGGCAACAATAAGGAAACTCACGAAGTGGGGGCAGTGTAGGGAGGTAGAGAGACAGCGTTGAGTTAGATGTAACACTTCTATTGTTTCAAATTTAAATATTCGCTGAAATCTAGACATTGACACTTTAAATCTGTTAACGGAAGTTATATCTTGATTAGGAAGTGGGATAGAGAGAAATCTATATTGAAAAAAGAGAAAAAGAAAAAGAGAGAAAAAAGGGAAGAGGTTGTAAACAAGTGTCATTAACTTCTATTTGAATATGCGTTTTTTTTTTTTTTTTTTTTTTTTTTTTTTTTTTTTTGAGATTTCGTACATTTTTCAGTTTAAACAGTCTAAGCCATTTAATTATATGTTAAAGTTTTTTTAAAAACCTTATTACGGACATTTTGGTGATTTAATGTGAAATAGTCGATTAAGAGGTATGTAGAGTTTACATTAAAACACTAGAAATCTTTTCTCAAATATAAGTTTACATCTAGTAGTAAGTGATTATTAAGATGATATCTTTATCAGTTTGAATTTTATTTATGAGATTGATTAGGGACTACTTTTACATTGGTAAATTCTATTACTTAAAATTTAGTATTAATTTAATATGGAGTGGCATTTTAACGCAATATTAGAGATCATGCTCCATCATATTGTAAACACATCTATGTGAATTTCATACACATACGATCTTTCACATCTACAGTCACTTATACAGGTACACGTGTACTGATATACATGGGTAATTTCATATATCTTCTTAGATGTTTCCGTATACTCACATATATGTGTATATATATCTATATAGGGGTGCAACTAGAATTTCCTAAAGAAACTTCTCTACGAAAGAAATTGGGTGATGACTTTAGTATTTAATCATCAAAAATCCAAATATTTTATCATTAATAATGATTATTAAAACGTAATTCATTTAAGAAAACAATATTGTAAGTGGGGTAAAAATCAATAAACACTTGTAAGTCTTTTTTCTTTTAAACATTTTTACATACGTCCAACACATATACACACATATATATGCACACATAGGCACATATTTACACACACACATACACACATCCCCTCATACACATATACACACACCTATACATCTATCTATCCATATATATATATATATATATATATATATATATATATATATATACATATACACCTATATATCCTATCTATATACCTACCCGTATCTGTACATACATATCAATCTTCATATTGGCCAAACACAAATATATTTTTTCACAATACACAACTATACAGATGTATTCCTATTTTTCTATATAAACAAATACACACATACATGTAAAAAACGTATGACTGTTTCAGTCCAAAAAAAACATATTTCGGCATGCATACAGTTATGTGTTCAATTCACACATGAATAACAATATTTGAAGAGCAAAAATAAAGATCAGGTAATATATTTTGTTAGGTTTAGATTGTTCTTATGCCGACATTTAAAAATTAGTTCACTATGACTGTTCAGTAATAGATCCGGATCTTTATGCCTTATAATGAAGATCTTTTCTTTTAGACACAGATCGCATCTGTCTCTGAAATTTATTGGAGTTCTGGCTCTCGAGATGAACTTCCACGTTATTTGTGGGGTTAAGCCACTCTCCAACAAATTCCAATAATGTTTTGACAGTGCCGTTTGGTTCTTCTTATGTCTATTTTTGAAGGACTGGCGGTGGTTATAGAATCGGTTCTTCCAACTACCCGCCGATATCCCTATGTAATTCTTCTTTTGCTCCATATTTTCTTTGGGGAAAATAGTTGCTTCATATATCACATTTTCCGCCAAGCACTGTCCCTCAACTGGGCAATTTGATCTTGTTCTGCAATTGCATGTTGATGATCTCATTTTGGATGTATTACTATCAGTCTTTACTTGGTTTTTATGTAGATTTTTCAAAATGTTAGTGTTATGTGAGCTAATAATTCTTTCTATACTGTGCATGCAAGAGTAACTGATCTTTAAGTTCATTTTGTTAAATATCTTTTTTAAAAGTTGATTTTGGCTAAAATGTTTATCAATTAGCTTCATGAAGTACTTTCCTATATTAATGTTAGAAAGGTTACAGAAAGGTGGATTGAACCATATAATTTTTCTTTTCCTATTTTTGGATTTAGTGGGTGTTTTATTATCTGACCTATCTATATAGCTTAGTGTCTGTTTAAATTTACTTTTTAATAGGGCTTGATCATATTTAGACTTATTTTGGTTAAAAATGGTTTTACTAGAGGAGAGTTTATTTATTCTTGTATTTACTGTATTTGGAATTTGCTTAATTATTGATTTCGGGTGGTTAGAGTAGATATTTATATATATGGGTGATTGGTTTTCCTTTTGGAAGGGTTTATAAGTGCTATTGTTGAGGTTAAATGTAACGTCTAGGAAGTTAACTATTTTTAGGTTGGAAGAAATTTCTATTTTAAAACCTAGAAATTTGAAGGCCTTAATTATTTTCTTTTGTAGTCGGGATGTTAAAGGGCCATTGGTATCAGGTACAGCAACTAGCCCATCATCTCTGTATAGTCCTACGTTTTGAGGGTCAAGGAATCTACTTAGGATATCTAAAGTATATATCCCTATTAAATCGGCTATTTGAGCTGAATCAAATGCACCCATTGGTACATCGAAGTTGTCGTTATTACTTTTAATCCAAGTCGTGTTATTAAGTCTAAGTATAGATTGTCTAGCGTTCATTATTATTTTTATTTCTTCGTCGGTAATTTCAGTGTAATTTTTCGCAAAATTCAAGCTATTTTCTAGTAATTCTTTAGAAATGGAGGGGTAGAAGTCGATGATATCTAATTGGATAAAAGTAGTTTTATTTTTAGATTTTATGTTTTGGAACCAGTTAATGGTGTCAGATGAATCTTTCCAAAGGTTTAAGGGGTATTCTTCTAATATAGATGCGTTTATTCTTTTTAGGATATTTTTAGAAATTATTCCTAACTCTGATTTGGAGGGATTTATTAGTCTAGACTGTAGATTATTCTGAAAGTTAGGTTTATGGTCTTTAAACAGTAGGTAGGCGTCTTTTAAATGAGTTGTACCCATTCTATCAGCAATATTATATTTAAATGCGAATTTCGCAGCTTCTCTGTGTATGGAGGATAAGTGTTTGGAGTTATTATCTTTTTTATAAGAACTAGAGACTTTATCTTGAATCAGATGGTTGTATTCAGACGGATTAATTTTGTAAATATTTTTAGATTTATCAGCTCTGATCCATAGTTTATTTGAGTTTTTGATATTAGTGATGTCTTTCTTAAGTTTGGATTGGAATGGGTTGTGTTTCTTCCGGAAGGATATTTTATTGATTAACTTGATTAAATCTTGTTCGAAGGGCTCTAATAATTTATTGCTTGGTGGAGTGTTTTGAGATTTCAAGTAAAAGGTATCATTTATTTTCGCGGGTTTGTTTTGAGGATTAAAATGGAAGTAAATCTTCCACCTCATTCTTTTGATGACGTCAATGATTTTCTCCGTCAAAGAGGTAGTGAAGGAATCCATATTAGGGTAAGGGATGTTTTTCAGTGAGTAATCCGGTGTAAATTTATCCATTTTTGGTTGGAAATGTAGATCCCTATGGTAATCCGGTGGGAGGTAATCCAAAAGAGAGCTCAACTTATTTTATAAGGAGCTAATATTTAGTTTAGGAAAAACTAGGTAATCCGTATGGGTAGACCCAATGAGGATAGAATCCAGAGAGCTCAATGTAAATCAGAGCTAATAATTTAAATAAAAACAGACCACTTTAAGGTTCCATATAATAAATTATTTCACCACAGCCCTTCCAAAGGACAGTGGATCATCAGATTTATTTCCAAAGTTGAAATGAAAAAATGAAAATATATTTACACATTTATGACGGGCAACAATAAGGAAACTCACGAAGTGGGGGCAGTGTAGGGAGGTAGAGAGACAGCGTTGAGTTAGATGTAACACTTCTATTGTTTCAAATTTAAATATTCGCTGAAATCTAGACATTGACACTTTAAATCTGTTAACGGAAGTTATATCTTGATTAGGAAGTGGGATAGAGAGAAATCTATATTGAAAAAAGAGAAAAAGAAAAAGAGAGAAAAAAGGGAAGAGGTTGTAAACAAGTGTCATTAACTTCTATTTGAATATGCGTTTTTTTTTTTTTTTTTTTTTTTTTTTTTTTTTTTTTGAGATTTCGTACATTTTTCAGTTTAAACAGTCTAAGCCATTTAATTATATGTTAAAGTTTTTTTAAAAACCTTATTACGGACATTTTGGTGATTTAATGTGAAATAGTCGATTAAGAGGTATGTAGAGTTTACATTAAAACACTAGAAATCTTTTCTCAAATATAAGTTTACATCTAGTAGTAAGTGATTATTAAGATGATATCTTTATCAGTTTGAATTTTATTTATGAGATTGATTAGGGACTACTTTTACATTGGTAAATTCTATTACTTAAAATTTAGTATTAATTTAATATGGAGTGGCATTTTAACGCAATATTAGAGATCATGCTCCATCATATTGTAAACACATCTATGTGAATTTCATACACATACGATCTTTCACATCTACAGTCACTTATACAGGTACACGTGTACTGATATACATGGGTAATTTCATATATCTTCTTAGATGTTTCCGTATACTCACATATATGTGTATATATATCTATATAGGGGTGCAACTAGAATTTCCTAAAGAAACTTCTCTACGAAAGAAATTGGGTGATGACTTTAGTATTTAATCATCAAAAATCCAAATATTTTATCATTAATAATGATTATTAAAACGTAATTC
Organism: Acanthosepion esculentum; assembly: GCA_964036315.1. Classification (NCBI taxonomy): domain Eukaryota; kingdom Metazoa; phylum Mollusca; class Cephalopoda; order Sepiida; family Sepiidae; genus Acanthosepion; species Acanthosepion esculentum. The sequence goes on from OZ038481.1 coordinate 53,270,424, forward strand.
ATTTAAGAAAACAATATTGTAAGTGGGGTAAAAATCAATAAACACTTGTAAGTCTTTTTTCTTTTAAACATTTTTACATACGTCCAACACATATACACACATATATATGCACACATAGGCACATATTTACACACACACATACACACATCCCCTCATACACATATACACACACCTATACATCTATCTATCCATATATATATATATATATATATATATATATATATATATATATACATATACACCTATATATCCTATCTATATACCTACCCGTATCTGTACATACATATCAATCTTCATATTGGCCAAACACAAATATATTTTTTTTTCCCAATACACAACTATACAGATGTATTCCTATTTTTCTATATAAACAAATACACACATACATGTAAAAAACGTATGACTGTTTCAGTCCAAAAAAAAAACATATTTCGGCATGCATACAGTTATGTGTTCATATTCACACATGAATAACAATATTTGAAGAGCAAAAATAAAGATCAGGTAATATATTTTGTTAGGTTTAGATTGTTCTTATGCCGACATTTAAAAATTAGTTCACTATGACTGTTCAGTAATAGATCCGGATCTTTATGCCTTATAATGAAGATCTTTTCTTTTAGACACAGATCGCATCTGTCTCTGAAATTTATTGGAGTTCTGGCTCTCGAGATGAACTTCCACGTTATTTGTGGGGTTAAGCCACTCTCCAACAAATTCCAATAATGTTTTGACAGTGCCGTTTGGTTCTTCTTATGTCTATTTTTGAAGGACTGGCGGTGGTTATAGAATCGGTTCTTCCAACTACCCGCCGATATCCCTATGTAATTCTTCTTTTGCTCCATATTTTCTTTGGGGAAAATAGTTGCTTCATATATCACATTTTCCGCCAAGCACTGTCCCTCAACTGGGCAATTTGATCTTGTTCTGCAATTGCATGTTGATGATCTCATTTTGGATGTATTACTATCAGTCTTTACTTGGTTTTTATGTAGATTTTTCAAAATGTTAGTGTTATGTGAGCTAATAATTCTTTCTATACTGTGCATGCAAGAGTAACTGATCTTTAAGTTCATTTTGTTAAATATCTTTTTTTTTTTTTTTTTCAAACGGCACTGTCAAAACATTATTGGAATTTGTTGGAGAGTGGCTTAACCCCACAAATAACGTGGAAGTTCATCTCGAGAGCCAGAACTCCAATAAATTTCAGAGACAGATGCGATCTGTGTCTAAAAGAAAAGATCTTCATTATAAGGCATAAAGATCCGGATCTATTACTGAACAGTCATAGTGAACTAATTTTTAAATGTCGGCATAAGAACAATCTAAACCTAACAAAATATATTACCTGATCTTTATTTTTGCTCTTCAAATATTGTTATTCATGTGTGAATATGAACACATAACTGTATGCATGCCGAAATATGTTTTTTTTGGACTGAAACAGTCATACGTTTTTTACATGTATGTGTGTATTTGTTTATATAGAAAAATAGGAATACATCTGTATAGTTGTGTATTGTGAAAAAATATATTTGTGTTTGGCCAATATGAAGATTGATATGTATGTACAGATACGGGTAGGTAGTATATAGATAGGATATATAGGTGTATATGTATATATATATATATATATATATATATATATATATATATATATGGATAGATAGATGTATAGGTGTGTGTATATGTGTATGAGGGGATGTGTGTATGTGTGTGTGTAAATATGTGCCTATGTGTGCATATATATGTGTGTATATGTGTTGGACGTATGTAAAAATGTTTAAAAGAAAAAAGACTTACAAGTGTTTATTGATTTTTACCCCACTTACAATATTGTTTTCTTAAATGAATTACGTTTTAATAATCATTATTAATGATAAAATATTTGGATTTTTGATGATTAAATACTAAAGTCATCACCCAATTTCTTTCGTAGAGAAGTTTCTTTAGGAAATTCTAGTTGCACCCCTATATAGATATATATACACATATATGTGAGTATACGGAAACATCTAAGAAGATATATGAAATTACCCATGTATATCAGTACACGTGTACCTGTATAAGTGACTGTAGATGTGAAAGATCGTATGTGTATGAAATTCACATAGATGTGTTTACAATATGATGGAGCATGATCTCTAATATTGCGTTAAAATGCCACTCCATATTAAATTAATACTAAATTTTAAGTAATAGAATTTACCAATGTAAAAGTAGTCCCTAATCAATCTCATAAATAAAATTCAAACTGATAAAGATATCATCTTAATAATCACTTACTACTAGATGTAAACTTATATTTGAGAAAAGATTTCTAGTGTTTTAATGTAAACTCTACATACCTCTTAATCGACTATTTCACATTAAATCACCAAAATGTCCGTAATAAGGTTTTTAAAAAAACTTTAACATATAATTAAATGGCTTAGACTGTTTAAACTGAAAAATGTACGAAATCTCAAAAAAAAAAAAAAAAAAAAAAAAAAAAAAAAAAAACGCATATTCAAATAGAAGTTAATGACACTTGTTTACAACCTCTTCCCTTTTTTCTCTCTTTTTCTTTTTCTCTTTTTTCAATATAGATTTCTCTCTATCCCACTTCCTAATCAAGATATAACTTCCGTTAACAGATTTAAAGTGTCAATGTCTAGATTTCAGCGAATATTTAAATTTGAAACAATAGAAGTGTTACATCTAACTCAACGCTGTCTCTCTACCTCCCTACACTGCCCCCACTTCGTGAGTTTCCTTATTGTTGCCCGTCATAAATGTGTAAATATATTTTCATTTTTTCATTTCAACTTTGGAAATAAATCTGATGATCCACTGTCCTTTGGAAGGGCTGTGGTGAAATAATTTATTATATGGAACCTTAAAGTGGTCTGTTTTTATTTAAATTATTAGCTCTGATTTACATTGAGCTCTCTGGATTCTATCCTCATTGGGTCTACCCATACGGATTACCTAGTTTTTCCTAAACTATATATTTATATATATATATATATTAAAAAGAAGAGCGAACCGAAAACGTTTTTGGTTGTAATGTAGATTTAAAAAAAAATATGTATTATGCTTTATTTTCCATAATAAAAATCCATGTAAAATTATGAAAAATAAAGCGTAACATATATTTAAAAAAAAATCCACATTACAACCGAAATCGATTAATCTCTTCTTTTTGATATATACATTTTTCTGTCGTTGGAACAACTATAACCTCTTCCCTTTATATATATATATATATATATATATATATATATATATATATATATATATATATATATATATATATATATATATATATATATGTATATATATATATATATATGTATATATATATATATATATATATATATATATGTATATATATATATATATATATATATATATATATATATATATATATATATATGCACATACACACATCAAAAAATAAATAAATAAAAATTTATTGCTTAAATATTAATTTTATTTTTTAATGAATGCCCATATTTGAGTAGATGCTCCTTTTTTATTTATTTATTAAACAGTAAATCAACCGGCCTAAACGATCGAAAAATCTTATTAGAAAAATATGCGCCTTGCGGCAGGATTCGAACCTGCATACCCTAGAGCTGATGTGCCTTGATCTCTCGGTCACGAAGAACCTCCTGGCCAAGCAAAGCTCGAATAGTGCTTTTGAACACAGATTTTTCCCGATTCTCCAAAGATGTATCTCTGCACAGTTTCATATCCTAACGTAAACAAAGATAATTATATATATATATATATATATATATATATATATATATATATATATATATATATATATATATATATATATATATATATATATATATATATATATATATATATATATATATATATATATATATATATATATATATATATATATATATATATAATTCCAAGCTAGATTAATATTGCAGGTACATGTAGATGTATATATATATACATATTGATTAAATAAGAAACAAGTGAGTGAAACCTCAGAAAATTGACCTTTCGCAATATTATTTTAGCTTCAAGAGAAATCTACAGGGAATCAGAGAAACGCGTAGATTTTTCGATATTTTGAAATCTATGCTGTTTGTTTTCATTGGTCGGACACTTGAAATCTATCCGACCAATGAAGCCAAACAGCGTAGAATTCAAAATATCGAAACATCTTCGTGTTTCCCACATTTACCCACCTTCATTTTCAGATCTAATTAAAATAGAATAGAATGTCAAATTTGTGAGGATCTTCCTATCATTTCGTGTTATGAGTACATATATTAGACTTGAATAAAATGTCACACATACATAAATAAATGCATACAATTTGTGTATGTAAAATTCATATAATATTAAATATTAATACATACGTGTATAGCTGTATTATTCAAAGTAATAACAGTCGTAACATTGACAGATTTTAATTTCATCATTTTCTGTTTTATTTATGTAAATTTAGTATACAAATTTTATCTACGTAGGTTTTATATATAAATTAATTTAATCAATTTCGTAAGGTGTGCGTAAGTAGAAACTGTCTCGTTTTAGAACAATATGGACATTTTTGTGCTTTAGAATTTCATTCACACTGGAAATTTATTGATGATTACAAGTTAGACCATAAAATAAATGATTATGAAAGAGCTAGAAAAAAAGTAATAACATCTAGAATTGAAAAAAAAGAGGTAATCTCAAATAAGACTTTCACCCAATTTGTAGTTTGTATATATATATATATATATATATATATATATATATATATATATATATATTGTGCGTGAGGATGCGCGCATATGTGTATGCATGTGCATGTGCGTGTATACTTGCATACGGTATGCATGCAACTTTCTAGATTTTTTTAGAGTATCTTTCTGTCTTTCTTTTTGACTTCCTATATTCAATTTCTGCTGAAGTAGGTAAATCGATGTAAGTTTTATACATTTAGAATTTCGAGAAATATAACTGACCTTTACTTACGTTCAGCATCATGACGTTCTCCTGTTTTCATTTTAAGTATGTCATTTGTACACAGAATTCAAAAAGATCTCTTCCAATGTCATTGTCCGAGTAAACAGTTTTGTTTAGAAATTCATGGTTTGATCATAATTGCACACATGCGCGCAGGCGCACCCTCTATCTCTCTCTCTCTCTCTCACACACACGCACACGCACATGTAGGCACGCACACACACACAAACACATACACATACACATAAATATATTTATGAGGAAAATTTTTGACAGCGAGGAAAAAATTTCGTCCTTTATGACATCGGACGAAATGTGTCAGATGAAAAATATATTTTCCACTTTATCATTAATTTTCCTAACGTTGTTCTCGTATATGAAAATGTATATATCATTTTCTCCAATATATATATATATATATATATATATATATATATATATATATATATATATATATATATATATATATATATGCGTGTGTGTGTGCGTGTGTGTGTGTATTTATGGATTTTTATGAATACATATGTATGTTTGTATGTTTTGTGGGAATATGTATATGCTTATGCAATTAAGCTCTCATTCATTTTTTTAAAAATGAAATTGAAATAATGTAAACGATTGTCCTGCGAACTTAGGACAACCGTAAAAATAAATTGGATTGTCATCTCATTGGGTTCAAGGATTAATATTTTTCAGATAACATTCAGCTCTTTGTCTTTTTTTTGTTTTTATTCACGAAATATCACATATATATATATCTATATCTATAAATATATATATATATTTTTTTTTCTTTTTAGACTTTCTCTTACAATGTTTGTTTTATATTTTTTGTGTTATTTACACTGTTGATCAATCAACTGTCTGGCCATTTCGTTTTAACTTTGGACCAGTAACTGACTCCCCCAAAAAGACAATCGAGAGTTTTTTTTTCTTTTTAAAAGACTCTGAAATATACTTACACTTCAGTTACTGAATTCAGAGAACACCAGACTCCTCCAAGTTTCAAAACCAGCCTAAGAAAGAAACTTCTTCAATCTTTTTCTATCGAGGTTTATTTTTCAGTTCGAACCTTTTCCAATTTTTGGTTTGGTATGTGAAGGGATAAACTATATCAATTAATTACGACTTGCTTAATTGAACAGGACATTGACGGTCGACTGACACCTGAGAAAGAATAATATAATCTTACGGGATTTGGTAACAAGACCAGCAGCTGTATTATTCTTGCTCACATAAACCCACACTTCCTATTCAACATTTTCAATTTGTCAAAGGGATTAAAAATCCCAGGATGGCGCAAAGCGAAAAAGGCAACAGGGAAACATATCGTTATATTCGGTTCATGGAAGAAATGTTTTCTTCGCCGATCGGGGATATTCTGCGAGTGAGATGGTTTCTGTGAAGGATTCAGAGGAACAATCGTATTCAAATACCTGAATGCCATCAAAGGTAAATAATTAAAAAAATTAAAGAAAAAGAAAGAGATAGAAATGAAAGGAAAAAATATTGAAGAAAATGTTTAACTCGACGTATTCATTTCACTCGGTTTGTCGTTTCATTGTGATCAACTTCGAAAGACGTAAATGAAAATTAGGCGTGGTCTGTTAAATGCCCAAGAAATTAATTTCATAGAATTGAAAACGGGAAATAATCGAAACCATTTAAATAATACATTTTGTGCAAAATTATAACCAAACTCCAAACACGCCTTTAGAGAAAACCATTTTTTTACTCGATTGAATTTCTTTCAAATATATCAGTCCTTTGATAAATGAAATAACAATTCTTACCTCAGTAACAACAACGTAAACAGTAACAACATTTAAAGCTAACAATGCCATTAACAATGAAGAAATAACAATGTAGAATTTATTAAGATTAATAACAACTTTGTGTTTTTGGGCAATGCAAAATGAAATAACATTTGATTGGTTCATTCGAAATGAACTAACATTTGATTGGTTAATGCGAGATGAAAGAACCTTTCATTGGTTCATTTATTGTTCAGAAGTTTGTACGCATTTTTATACATAATCTCAAACGAATAAATTGTAAACGAGGTTAATAGAAAAATTAATGGAGATTCAATATTTATTCTCGTAACTAATCATTACAAATTTACACAAAACACTTTAAAATAT
>OZ038481.1:53282538-53295038 GCA_964036315.1 Acanthosepion esculentum
AGAGCCTTGAAACAATCAAGAAAGAATTAGAAGTCTGGGGATGAATCTAAAATATTTAAATATATTAAAAATATAAAATATTTATAGATCAATCTAAAATATTTAGATATATTTAAAATATTTAAATATATTAAAAATTAAAATATTTAAACGACAGCATTAGTAAAATCAAAGTCGAATACTAAAGGAAGTGAAAGGACATTGAGAAATGGAACTACTGATATGAACTGGTCCTCTCCAAAAAAAATAGGAAAAATTTTTTTCTTTTAATATTTTTCTGGGGGAATAATTTTTGTAGATTACCATTAGTTAAACCTTTTTTCCAGCCGGGACATTTGTCAGAATCGAGAAATTCTGAATTTTTATCAATGGGTGTCCAGTCGATCCCTTACATTTTAAAAGTAATTTTACAAATACCATATTTCTCTGCTTTTAAGAGGCCCCTATTTTGAAGGACTAAATCGGGAAAAATTTTTTTTCCTTGTATTTCAGAGCCCTCTCCACTATTCCTAGTTTTGTCCATTGAATAGCATATTTCAGCATAAAAACAGACTAATCATGACAAATTCCTCACAGACCGAGAAGTACCGAATTTATGGTGACTATATAGAATGTAAAGTACCACTGAAAGATCACCTTATTGCAGCCTGAAATCCTTACGAATCGCGACGAATTCATCACAAATCAAAATGGAGCACTAATTTGAAATTATATGAATGTAAATTTGCATACAGAAATGAGGTTAAGATTGATTAATGTGTAGGTTAAAATATAATAGCTGGCCCCTCGTATTCGAGGATACCAGTCTACTAGGTCGGCTAAGCAATTCCTATTGCAGACTCTCTCATTTGTGTTTGTTCAACACCTAATGTACTATACTGCAGCTATGCTGAGCAAACCTTAGTTACAGTTTCTGGGAGAGAGCGTGTTATCTAAATTATCAGCAATCTGAACCAGACTTGTCACTTCGTGCGAGAACAGCCGACGGCCCGAAGTGTTTCGTTTACTCAATTTCACGCATACCCGCAAAGCTGCCGCGGTATGGTTTCTAGACGAAGATCATCAGGAAGTCTCCTGACACATCGGATATGGTGAAATTCGAAGCCAGGGGCTCATGATCAGAAAGCCAACGTTCTAATCACACGGCCACGTGCTCGTAGGTTAAAATATATTCGATAGCGCTTACCTCACTGTTGAATCCTTATACCGGTATTATAGCTTGAAATCCGTATTACGGATAATCTTGACAAGTTTATTTCAAATGCATAAATAGCTTCTTTTAAAACGTTGTTAATTTAATTTTGAAACATTGGACTTGCTTTACTTCAAGGTCTCAGAATCGGATGTAAATGTGAAGCTGGCTCTCACCCAACACCCCAAACTTATAGCTCCTGTCATCGATCTTAGATTTATAGGACGCAGGGTGACATTTGGAGATATTTTATAGAAAATAAACGAGTCTTATAAGAATTAAAAATACGGTACCTTGAAAATGTGTTTACGTCATTGATATCTACGTATTTTTTTTACTTTTGTTAATTTATGTAAATTTTTGTTCTTTAAATAAAAATATGGCACTATTTGAAAAGATGCCTACTTAATGACAAAAATCTTTTTCACAAAAAAATTAAAAAAAGATTATTTTGCTAAATAACTGATCGATTAAAATATTTCCTTAAAATATAATACATCAATATATATATATATATATAAATATATATATATATATATATATATATATATATATATATATATATATATATATATATATATATATATATATATTTGTTTATTATTTAAACGAAATTGTTTTTGTACACAGCTATTAATGATGTAAGTGCACTTTCGAAATTGATATTTGTTAGCAAACTGCAATTTTCCTATAATTCTGTACAAGTCAGGGATCAGTTTTGCACAGTGTCAATATTATGAATAGCATCCTCTTTTTAAGACGATCTAAAAGCAATATGTTTTCGATTGTGACAAATGTCGCGGCAAAAGGAACGTGTATGGTATGCTAATGTATAAAAAATATTTCTAAAAAGAAATTTCCATATTATTTAGAGGTGTACCATTTTATTTAAGTAGAACTGAGGAAAGTTCCTGTTATTTGATCACAACTGAAAACCAACAGGTACTACTTGCGTTAAAAGGAAGCAATGACTACAAAATAAATCTAATAAAATGTGATGTGATTTTTAATATTTAGAATTTTTTAAAACACATGATTTTAAGTGAATAAAATACATCTAAAAATAAATACGCTTAAATGTTATTACGATATTTCTATCTATACTGAACTTGTATGGACAAGGGAAGTAAGTGTACTTATTAATTTTTGTAAATTCATTTATTCTTAAACTCAAGTTAAAGTTTTTGAAGGTTGAGCCATTCTGTTTTCACGTAATTCCCTAATAAATAAAACGAAAGTAGACTTGAACTTACAGGAATAATTTTACACAAAATGATAGCATTTCCTTCACTGATTTTAAAAAATGAATTAATTTGAAATCTTTAAAAAAAATCACTTACTTCCCCTTTCCAGATTTGGGAAGAACAGTATCATGCTTTAATACTTTTTTCAGAATAATAAAAAAAACAATGATTTTTGAGAATAAGTAGAAATGTTAATTTATGTTTTAATTGTTTAAAGATATTTATTTTTTAAAAGGAAAGATAAACAATGCTTTTATTGGTTGAATAAAAGTAATATTTTTTCATAAAAAAACATAAAAATAGTTAAGAAATGTGGTATTTTAAAATCATTTAATTAAATGGGAAATTAAAGAGAAAATTTGTAACTACTAAGCGTTTAAGTAAGTCGACAGAAATCAATTTTAATTGAAGAGTGTTCCTTAATAAAACCGACATTTGTTTAGCAAGCATCACCAAATGGACGTATTATCAACATTTTCTAACTGAGTAAAAACGTTATAGAAATCCAAGGGGGTTTCTAAACGTTATTGTTCCTTCAAAATTATGCCAATAATCTGATACAAATGTGATTGAAAACGTCGCAGTTGGTTAGCAACTTCCAGAGCGGATTTTCAACGCAGTCCTTTATCATGGCCATAAGATTCTTCAAGGGATTGGAGTCAGGCGTAATTTTTGGCCATCTGCAGCATCCATTCTTGGAAATATTTGAAACCATATATTGGTTCGAAAAGATTGTTCAACCAGTACGCGACGTCGAACGCGCCACACACCAATAATTAATCTAGCCAACTCCACAAAATAAGAGGCCACATATTTAAGCTTTTAACGTCGGAAAATCTAGTGTAGTAAGGAGAAAATTCTCACACAGATACTGAGCTCTGATAGTTTTCCTGGGGTTCTGAAGCAAGAAGTCAGGACTTTTGATATTCCCCTTTACGAGATGATTCCCCGTCAAGATAAGCAGATTCCGGATAGACACCGATCTCATGATTAATATTAATTTTCAGCAAAATTAATTTGAATTTTCCTTTCAGAGAGAAAAAAACCCCAACCTAAACAAATGTCTGTTTTATATTAAACACTCGTTATAAATATAGGTTTATATGAGGCAATTATAAAAACGATTTATATATATATATATATATATATATATATATATATATATATATATATATATATATATATATATATATGCACAATTATACTAAGAAAACATATTTTATGAGTGAACCAATGTTGTAATATCTACTTAAATTAAGCATTTAATGTCAAAGTACACAGTATGTAAAAATGGTTATGTAAATAGTTTAAACGGGAAAATGGAGATGGTGAAAATATTTTGGCATAATGTATCCCGTGGTATTTTCAAAAATAATGTATTTGTTTTGGGTTGGACAAAAAGTTCGTTCGCTTATTAAGTAGAAAAGCTACTTAATAAACCGAACGAACTTTTCCGACAACCCAATATTTACAATTAGGATAAATATTGTTACTACTGTTGTTGTTACTCATGATCATACAACTCCATATATTCATATGTTGTGGAATTAATACTTTTTGTTAACATCACTTCAATATTTACCCTTTCAAGGGAACATTTATCTTTCATTTCCGACTCTTATTAATTGCATTATTTTACCATATGTCACACGAAGAAGAGAAAAAAGAACGTTTAGATATCGAACAAGATAAAGTAAACAAATTATATATATATATATATATATATATATATATATATATATATATATATATATATATATATATGTATGTGTGTGTGTGTGTGTGTGTGTGTGTGTGTGTGTGTGTGTGTGTGTATATATATATAGGTATGTATGTAATAAGGAGAAAATTCTCACACAGATGCCGAACCCCGACAGTTTTGCTGGGGTTCTGAATCAAGCGGTGAGGACTGTTGATATTCCCCCTTACGAGAAGATTCCCCGACAGGATAAGCAGATTCCTGATAGACCGCGATCTCATGATCGTCGTCCACTCGTGAAGTGGCACGGAATGAACGCAAGCTTTCCTGAAAGTTCGACGTACAAATACAACAAGACAGGATGTTGAAAAATTCCCGCCGGAAGTTCTCGTTCAGCCACCCGTACAGCACGGGATTTGTGCAGGCTGAACTGAGCACAAGTAAATGGCATATGGCAAACGTCAGATTGACGTCGATTTTTTTGTGTAAAAAAGCCGATCCTTTGAACTCGATTACGATGTTAAAGATATTCAGCGGTAACCAACTCAAGGCAAAGACAACAGCGATGGTTGTCAAGAGAATCTTTGTTTTCCTCTTACGTTTTGCTTTACGTTCCTGAGATTTATAACTGTATGAATTGTGCAGTCCGGGTGCCATTTGGCTTCGGTTTACAATCCGATAATTGAGCTTGTTGAAAATTTTCGTGTGTGCGAGTACAACAATAATGACTGGTCCGAGATATTGAAATATCAGCGAAGCGATTGAATAAGCTATCTTTTCTGATTTGAGCGACATTTCCTCGATACAATGGTAGAGGTAAATGTCCACAAACTCAATAGGCTGAGACGCTTGGTGGACGGTGAACACTAGCAACGGACTGGCTAACAGAAACGACACCGCCCAGATCATCACAAGTGCTACGGTGATTCTTATTCGCCACTGTACTCCAGACATCGTTGGGTGGACGATCACTTGGAAGCGATAAAGGGCAATGGCCATAATGCTGCTGGTGGACACAAAAATATTGATTCCTTGAAACAACGAGCCAAATTTGCACATGAAGGCGCCGAGTTTCCATTGGTTGTTCAGTGTCCGGTATAAGTTAATCGACTGTGTGAATAAGCACAAGCTTAAGTCCGATACGGCCAAGTTTAAGATGAACATATTTCGTGCAGTGCGCATGCCGGGGCTACGCACTACGATGTAGCAAACCAGGGCGTTGCCTATCGACCCGAAACATATGAGAACTGAATAGCAGAAGATCAGGATGATCTCGGCCGCTGGCGAGAACCATTTCGATTCCGCTTCCTGCTCGACGATGGTCGCGGCATCGTTGATGCTGAAGTGGATGGACCGGTTCACTGTACGGTTGAACAGCGCCTCGTGATGGCTCGGCGTCGCTGACGTCATGGTTTGCATGACCGTCAAAGGTTCAACATTTTGGCTTCTGACCTATGCTTCACTTTACGACATCCCTGAAATATATAAAAGAGAAAAAAAATATCAAATTTATGAAGTATTATGTTATTTTTGATTGAAAAGAAAATTCTCTATATACCTTCTATATATAAATTTATTTGACTTCTGTTAGTCCGTCCGTCACACCCTTTAAAATAGACATACATTGTCAGATCGAAATCAAATTTTAGGGAGAAGCACAAACAGGTAAGGGAGTACAAAGTACAGATGGCTTTACTAGGGCGCATAAAAAACGCGAAGGTTTTTGTCAAAGTATTTTTTTCAAAGGGGTTTTGAAGAAACCTGGGAAACCCAAGCATCAAACTGAAAGGAGTGTCGCAAGACATGTTTCATTAAGTTAAACGGTTTTGAAGACAACAGAATGAAGCACCGAGATCAGCTTCGTCAAGCTCTGAAGCAGAGACGTCATGAGAATCCTGATTTAACAAATATCATCTGTCAAGGTGGCTTTGTCGCCCGCAGCAAGGCTGGGCTAGTATCACACTTAATAAAGCACAAATGAAATATGTCTTTCCCTTACCCGATTTTCTCCACAATAGCCCCTGCTAGCATGCATAAGTGTAAAACGAATGGTATCATCCACTGATGACCCTCATTTATCGTTCACGGTAGGTGAGTCCAACATTTTTTCAAACAAATCAATTTATACAAATTTCATCGATTGGTTTTCGAAATTGAACGTAACGTAGATTTTTTAAATCTCGACAAAAAATGTTAGCGATAAATTCAACAATACTAAATACAGTAAAGAAAATATTTCTAGTATTTAAAACAAAGAAAATCCCTATTTACACTTTATTTAAAAAGACAAACAAAAACCAAAAACAGGGTGTTTACTAAAACACGCGTATCCATTAAAATATAAAATAATTAAAAATTAAAAATGAAACCCATTAATTTCTAACTGAATTTATGGCATGAGGAGTTAGCATTACTTACACTATTTATATTCAGACTATTGTCCTTATCTTTGTTGTTGTTATCACGACGTTTCGGCCGTTGTGCTCTCCGACCTTCATAAAGTGTATATCAATCTGGGAATTCTGAAATGAGCCCATTATTTAAACTACGGGGCTACACTGTTCTCGTTTCACTTCTCTTGTCTAGAGATATCGCCGACAGTTTTTATTTTTAGTACCTCTCAGTTATTGCTCACCCATTTCCACTGAACCCAAGTACGCACTGCCCGACCCAAGGATTGAACTCACAATTACTACGTCAGTAAACTGACGAAGCAACGCTTTAATCCACTAGAATATTATCCCCTAGACGTAATTCGCGCTTAAAAAATGGACGTCTACTGAAACACGTGCATCCACTAAAGTATAACGTTTAAGTAACAAGAAATACCTTATACAGTGTAACCCGGATATAAGAGAGTTGTCGGGACCGGAGAAGAAGTATCTTATATCCGGGTTTCTCTTATATCCGGGTTTGGTCTATTATATATACATTAACACAGGCTCTAATTTGGGACCAGAGAAAATCGCTCTAATATCCGGGTTTCTCTTATATCCGGGTCTCTTATATCCGGGTTACACTGTAATTAATTAATATGAAATCATTAACTTATTCCTTATAAGGTAATAATACACAACAACAATAAAACAACAAAAACACTGATAATAAATATTCACAGTATCGGCAGCTTGAGGCGGTGTAATAATAAGCAAGCTTGTTTCGCTAGAACAATTACGACTGAGTAGTGAGTTTCATCCTCACTGGGTGCCCCATACTTTCGCCCTTGTGCCACATCTAAGCTACGCTTGGTAAATCACTATAAATATTTACAGTGATGAAAAAGTCCAAATTACTCGACCAATAAATGAAGCAAAATTCGTAAAAACTGATGCAACGACTCAAGCGTTAAACAATTAAAAAAATTTAAAAAAAAACACATACACTAAGCAACCAATATGAACTGAGAAGTAACAATGGAGATGAAGATAAGTACAAAACCCGCCAAGGACTAAAGAGTTCAGAGCTAAAAGAAGAGATAGAGGCATTTGTAATGGCCGCACAAGATCAAAATATATTCACAAGTAGTTAATAGGTGAACAAGAAAGAATGGTTCAAACGCAATATGTAGATTATCTGAACAAAAGCTTGTGTCAATTGACCAATTAGTATCTGATGTTACAATCGTGGCCCTGAAGGGAGTCATGATAAGATTGGGTAAGAGATTCACTGGAAGAAAAATATGAACATCATCATTAACCAGTCATAGAAAGCCATAAGGTCAATATTCTTTGGGACTTTAACATTCATATTGAAAACGATTAGAAACACTTTGTTCTTTCCCAAAAATGCTCACAATGTACAAGGCTCAAGAGCCACTCAAAGTAGAGGTTTACAGAATAAGCGGGAAGAGGCACAGTTTATGGAGATATGCGGGGAAGGTAATAGTTAACGTGAAAAGGATTTATTTGATCGGGGAAGCATCCTGTTAACGTATGAGCGAAACCATGACCGTTTCCAATCAATTTCATTTACGCAATTTCCCTTACCTGATCTGGAATCTGTCGTATCATAGATATTAATTATTCTCAAGACATGGGTAAGCTCGTGAAATAGTTTTCAGACATTTCCTAAGGTTGCCACACGCTGGGATCGCCTCAAAGTGTTCGATATTATCAAGGAAACATTTCCTTCACTAATCAATCATGATCCGAACGCTAATTCTGACCTTTCGATGACACGACTAATACGAAGGACACATGACACAGTGGATAAAGGCGTTAGTTAGATCCAGTAACAGGACCCAAAGAGTGTGGGTTCAATACCCGGTTAAGGCGGTGGAGAACTTGGAGAGGGGAATTAACTGGAGATAACTGATAACAGACATCCATTAGACATGGAACTAGAACAGTCTACCCCAGTGAGCGAAATAAAGGGTTCAGTTCGACATTCCAACCACCTGAAGCAGGCCGGAGCGTACAACGGCTGAAACGTAGTAAATATGACAACAAAGATGAGGACAATAGTCCGAATAATATAAATAGTATAGTAATACGAAGACGTTTATAATGGCTGCATTTGAACAATATCTATTCACTAGAAATTACCAGGTAAATATGATAAAAAGCAGACCCAACATGTAGGTTATGTGAATAACGTGTTGACCAATTAGTGTCTGGGTTTTCTAATCTTGACACCGAATTAATACAAGGATCAGGGTCACAAGATTGGGAGGTATATTTTCTAGAAGATATTACAATATCATAGGCTACCACCTGCAGATATTTAAATATCATATGATACCATCCGCAGAAAATGGGATGAACCTCGCTCTAGACCAATCATATATGAGGCCATTACACTGGTACGTTAGGATCCCTAATAGCAGACATATAAAAACTGATACGCCAGATATAGTTATTAAAACTATGAGTGGATTACCGCTATCTTGTTTTCTAAGACGTCCACTTGGTGGCACTGTTCAGGACTACAAAAGGACTGGAAAAGAATCATCTTTTTTTAAAATTGCCCAGGAATGTAGTTGAGTAAAAAACAGGATATTTCCGCCGCAGCTGCAGATTTCTTCCGCTTGCCGACTATCTTCTTAATTCCAGACACCCAGAAAGAGCATCAGATATAGGTACGCACCACAAACACACACGCACGAGCGCACACACAACACATATTTTAACATCAAAGTCTATTAAGTTATTTTTATTTTTCAGCTATGTACATTTAGTATATTTTCTCTCTTCTAGAATTATATTATATATAATTTGTTTAAACCTTATGCTTTAAATGGATACTGATATTTGAGTGAATACTCTGTCTACACACACACACACACACACATACACACACACACACATATATATATATATATATATATATATAAAGAACAAGCAATGTTTATTAGGTTATTTGCTTGAAGGCAGTGATTATCGGGTTTCACATAGTAAGCTTGTGGGCTGAAATGTTCATATGCTGACTATGAAGAAATGTGAAATCATGCACTCATTAATTTCAACTATTCTTATTAATAACTGTATTTTTTTATTTCTTTATAAATTGTGACCTTAATCTTTTGGGATATAAAAGGTATTGTGTTTATTGACCCTTCAAGACGAAACACCCAGAAAAACTGAAGAAAGAGGTCTTGTTTCATCAGGACATTTCTCTAGCACACAAGTCCCTGGTTTTGAACTGATTGATCACTCACCCTATTCTCCTGATTTGACTCCATTTGTCTATCATCTGTTCCCTAACATGAAAAACAAACACTTGGCTGAAAACCAGTATCTTAGTGATGATGACGTAATATCTTCTGTTGATGATTTTTTGACTAACAAGATGACAGTTTTTCAGCAATGGGATCCAAGTACTGCAACACTAATGGAAGAAATATGGGGACCACAAGGGAGACCATGTTGAAAAATAAACCTCATTTAGTCACATTCTTGGTTAGTGTATGATTTTTTTCAGTTGACCTTCGTAATATCCTTGGGGAAGGCTTGGCTGCCAGTAAATGAGTTCTTCTGAAACAATTATAGCGACTCAACAAGAATAAGCTAATAATTTAAGGAACCTTCCTGATGAAGATTTTCTCTAGACATAGGCGAAGATGCTGGATATTACTTACTTTCAGTGTGTGCAATGCAGTTACTGCGGGATTACGACTCCCGTCCTTAAGGCCCTTTCCCTGCTGCTTCTGTTTCTGTAAGAAGTAGGCTTTTAGGGAGTAGTTTCTGACAGTTCCACGCCCAAGTTGTTCTAAATTCAGAGTGTTCCTTCTTCTAGACTGGTTGTCAAGCGTAACCGAGGAGAACAAGATAGATTCATACCTTTCCCAGATTTAAGTGTGCGAAAGAGAATGGAACGAAATCAGCCGGCATTTGAACTCGGCACGCCGATACTATTTTCCGCGTCGATAACCGATACGCTCCGTATATATTGTTTCTCGGTAATATTCATTGAGATCGTGCAATTGCCCAAGGCCGTTCCACAACAGATCAACACGAATCTGTAATTTCTTTTAGTTAACTCTAATTCCTCGGAGAAACTTAATCCAATAAAAGCTTAGGTCTGATAAGACGTAAAACCCGTGAAAGAAATATGAAATTATTTAAAAGTTTAACTCACATTTCTCTTGTGAATATCAACCCAAACTATTTACCCAGTTAAATATGCTTGTTTCAGAATAGAAAGTCGAACAAAAAGAAACTGCTGTTTAATAGATAAAGAGTAATTTATTAAGCAGATGAAAAGGTTCCCAGTGGTATCATTTTGGTAAAGTCGGGGAAATATTAGAAGATTCTTTCAAGTCTAACGTACTCTTTATTTCTCGAGGAAGTTGTCAAGCATAATATTTAATATTTTAAAGTTTTAGCAGACGACATAATAATGTCAAAGAAAGGAAACTAGAGAAAGTCTAATAGAATGTATTGAAGGAAAGCGAGAAGAAAGGACTAAACACAAATTATAAGAAGACAGAATATATGGTTATAAGCAAAACGAATAGTCCAACATGCATGTTACAAATTGGAGAGACCAAAATCTAGCAAGTACAAACATTTCAATATCTGGGAATTGTTTTAACAGAGGACCAAAATTTCGTAGACGCGTTGCGATAGCAAAAGATGCCCTTCCAAAGCTGAGCAAAATATGAAGAAACAGGAAATGTTTGTTAGAAACAAAGAAAGGGGATAGAAACGTTTTGTAATAATGGTTCTCCTATATGGCAGTGAATCCTGGACGATTTCCCAGATGAAGAAGAGGCTTCAAGCAACAGAAATGGGGTTCTACGGAAGAATGCTGAGGATACCATGGACTGAACCTGTGTTCACCGACGAAGTCTTAGGGAAAATGGTAATAAAAAAGTACTTATACTTAACATAAGAAAAAGAAAACAGTTGAAATTTTTAGGGTGCATAACGAGAAAAGAGAGCCTAGAAAGTTTGATACTCACAGGATATACTGAAGGCAATAGTAACAAAGAAAACAATGAATAACCTACAGGGTTTTTGGAGAGATAGCTAAAAAAAAATTTTAACAAAGCTTCCAAAAGACAGGAAACTGTAGAGAGCCATGATCGCCAACATCCAGAAGGGACACGACACGTAGAAGAAGAAGACGGAAAATCTGAGGCGAAATTTTATTCCTTATAAAAAATTGTTAGCATTTGAACATGTATCTTTGTCTCTTTGTCCAATAGTCCTGGGTGTGACGATAAACTACTTCCGGCAGCAAGGCCTCTGATCAGGGGATTAGAGGTTTTCGGACTACCTCTTAATTGCTGTTGTACCCAGGCCCAACATGACCCGTGGAGTTAGCACCCAGCAATTCATCTTATAGTAAAATGACCAACAATACCTATATATACAGTAAAATGACCAACAAACCAATTTTTAGTAAAATGTCCGGCAATACATTTTATCCTTAACTGACGGCATGCAATTGCAATAATATATTTAGTTGAAGCCATAAGATTGTTTAAAAATATTTAGATTACATTATTAAATACCCATAGAGGTTGAATTGCCGCTAAAATAATCAATGAACCAATCAACATGAAATAACTCTTTCATGACATTAATCCATATAATACCCTACAATTTCTTAAAGAAATCAAACTGTATCTCGAAATATAAAATTGCAAAATAAAACGTACATATCACCGCCTCTAGTAACTATATCCACATATATATATGCATAAATCTGAACATGTATTCAATTGTGAAACTAGAATAACATATATAATATTTTTATTACTCAAAAGCTCTGAAGAAAATTAAACTTCGGTATTAAATGGCCCATAAGTAGTTGATATGCCGTTAAACAAATAAACACACTTTTTGCCCAATATGGAAAAACTCATTTTAGTATTATACAGTTATTGGAGACATAATATGATTATCTTTAAAAAAAAAGG
>OZ038481.1:53300038-53335038 GCA_964036315.1 Acanthosepion esculentum
CCACAAGTGGTACACTATGAGCTGCTACCAACGGATCAAACCATTACTGTGGACCTGTACTCCCATCAGTTGAAATGTGTGCAACAGCCACGGAAGCGGATGGTGCTAGCATTGGTTAAATCTCAAGGGTGTATTGTAATTCCATGACAGTGTCTGGCAACAAGACTCTGCACCACGCCATACCACCAGAAGAACCCAATCGTGGCTGTCAGACAATTTCTGCGACCACATCACCCCTTACATCTAGCCACATAACTCCCCAGACTGCAACCCCCTTGCTTATTATGTGTGGGGCACAGTTGAGCAAGAGACCAACAAAACTGCTTGTAACACCAAAGATGAACTGAAGGCAAGGATTATGGCAGCTTTCACCAACTTAAACAAGGTGACCGTCCAGAACAAACGCCGAAGTCGTCTGGAGGTCGTGATTGACGCCAATGGCGATTTTATTGAATATATTTACCCTTTCGTATTTCGAGATATTTTTTGTGTAATTTTGGTAAATATATCTGTTAAAATGAGATGTCATTTTCATTTTTGAATAAATTAGACTTTGTTAATTTATTCGTCGCACCCTGTTTTCAACTATTAGAAATATTTCGCTTCCTTTCATTCCTATTTTCAACATTATTTACAATAACTACTATTGCCAGTCGAGTTTTAACTTTTTCTGTATAATGGCCTTAACTACTGCTGATCCAAATACATGGACGCTTTCAAACCTCATCATCATATCCCATACCAAAATGTAAAAAGTGCAGAAACTCTCTCAGCATACATACAAATAATAAAAATCTATTTGACATTTGGATCGTCAAAGGAATGACGATGTTTCAGATATAAAAATACGTAATTATGCCACTACTCGTTCAAACAAATAAAATGATTTTTTAAATATGTATATATAAAATTCTGTGACTTCCGTTATTCTGTCCGTCCGTCCGTCACACCCTCTAAAATAGCCATACATTGACAGATCGAAACAAAATTTTGGAGAGAAGTGCAAACAGGTAAGGAGGTACAGGTGCAGTTGATTTTACTTGGGGGCGTAGCTTACTACAATAAATCTTTATTAATTTTGTTGGAAAAATTTGAGTTTTATTATTTAACATAAAAAATACACTCAGCATTTTAAAAACAATTTAATAATTAAAATAACAAATTCTTATAAATTCTTATTTAATAAAAATGCAATATTTTTTTGCATATCTTTTCATTAAGATTTTAGATTTCATTGGTCACTTTGCGAAATTGAACGAAACATAGGGTATGGAAATCTCGACAAAAATATTAGCGATAACTTCAACAATAGTAAGGCAATTCAACACGTGTCAGCGTGTATATATATATAATGTCCCATTTTCGATTTTACAATTTAATTTTTTACCCATTGCTAGAGGGAGAGAAGCGGTGGATTCATAACATTTTCAAGGATATTTGCGCGTAAGTGAATATAACGAAGCCGACTATAATTGGGACACGGCTCTCCGTCTGCCTTTTCCGAGCCGTTATCCGTTACACGACTCGCACATTCAACCTTAGACCAGCTGGTATTCCCAAGCGGGCACCCATCTAGGCTCAACCTTGCTTAACTACGGGGTTCGCATGAGAGTCGGCGTTTCAACCTGATATAGCTGTAAGCCTGGTGAATAAAAATTGGCCACAGAAAATATCCTGTACAGTAACACAAATTTGCTCGTCAGTTGCCTGACCTTGGCTAGCTAGGAATATACACTTGGGAATCATGGTATAGCATCGGGAGGGATTTTTTTGTTAATTTGAAGTATGACGAAGCAAGGACGATTTAGAAATCGCACAGGGATAAGGTTATGCCCTGATCAGGTATCCTTAATTGTAATCCATATGCATTCTATATCTTTATCGAACTGGGTAATATGCTAGAGATATTTGACTTTGAATAATTTTATCCCAAACTCACAACGTCATTGTACTGCTTTCTCAATCGATAATAATAATAATAATAATAATAATAATAATAATAATAACATACTTATTGACAGAGAACTGGTGCATATATATATATATATATATATATATATATATATATATATATATATATATATATATATATATGAGGAAAAATATGAAAAAACAAAATTCAAATATGCAAGTTTATTGTTTTAATGTTTCAACGTCGACGTCAGACGTTTCGGTCTAGTAGACCTTCTTCAGGACATAGTTATTTAAACATAATTAAACGATATTCAAGTCAACATAAAAAGACGATAGACATAAGATAGACATACTAGAGCGAAAGGTCTGACGTCGACATTGAAACATTAAAACAGTAAACTTGCATATTCGGATTTTGTTTTTTCATATTTTTCCTCATACTGTCGCATCTATATCCATATATTTGCTTACATGCATATATATATATATATATATATATATTATATATATATATATATATATATATATATATATATATATATATATGTATTAGGACGATACATGAGGTTGCCTGGGAAGAGGAACATTAAGTGACCATATTTATCAATATGAATATAATTGAAAATTGTGTCGAAATTATTTTTCTTCCTTGTAGAATATTTATTTCCTTTGTGAGAGAAATGGGATGCACACAAGAATCATTTTTTATTTGTGGACATTTTTATTTGACAAGAATTAAACGATGCATGTAAATTATAGGCCCAGAACATTTTCCTTCGCTGTTCCTTAGACCAACGATGAATTATCTTGGTTTCTTACCATTTATTCACCATTACACGAAGAAGATATCTTCAAGTTAATATTGGTACATAGGGGCGGTGCCTGTGGAATCTCTAATTGCAAAACACACACACAATTACATATATATATATATATATATATATATATATATATATATATATATATATATATATATATATAACAAGGATCGTGTTTCGCTCCACTCTACCATAAAAAGAGCGATCGATTATTTATGGACGATAACAATTACAGAGTAAACAGTATTTTTAATTCTGATGCTCAATGTCCCGAGATAGATCATTAATAATAATAAATAAAATTAAATTCATTTATATTGTTTCTAATTTGACAATCAATTATCCTGATGAATATGATGTAATCTATGCGAAACCTGATTAGATTATATATATATATATATATATATATATATATATATATATATATATATATATATATATATATATATATATATATAATGGACTCTCCCGTCGAACTCGACGTATGAGGGCCAGACAGATCAGTTCCCAGAAACTGAAAGCCGGACACCCACACAAGATTTGATTATAGTGGTGAAGGCTTTGTGTAGGGCCATCCACACTTTTTGGAGGGACGAATACAGGGACCTGGTGCAACGAATGCCACAAGGTCACCAAACGACCCTCCGCAGGTTTTGAATTAAGAGTTGTCCTTCTCCTAGACCAGTTGCCGTCCAAGGATATAGAACCCAGTCTGTCCTGCTATTTACCCATAGTTGGAGGGAGAAGAAGAGGATTCACACCTTTCCCAAGGGTGTTAGCACGTAAGTGAATGTAATGAATTCGACAGGAATTCGAACTCGGCTCTCCGATCCCTCAATCCAAGCCGTTATCCATATACCGTTATAGCCGTTATATATATATATGAGGACATTGTATGATAAAGTGGAAAAATGTTGACCTGTGACTTGTTTCGTCCTTCAGGACTTCATGAAACTAAATTTGCTATGAAGGACGAAACGCGTCACAAGTCAACTTTTTTCCACTTTCTCATACAATTTCCCTAAAATTCTTCTTGATATATAAAATATATATCAATATCTCTTTCTCTCTCTCCCTCTCTGTCACACACACACACAAAAACACACACACGCACACATATATATATGTATATTTCATTGAATACGACAGAGAAGGTGCTTTTATTTATTTTTTTTTATACAATTTCTCATGCGACCTAATAATCCTTTTCTTTTCGGATGCTAGATTCTATAAAAACTGGCCGAATGTTCTTTTCAATCGAGCGCTTTCGACTATACATTTAGCCATTTTCAAGAATTAAATATTTTAACTGTTAAATAAGAAATAGTCTGTTGTATGTATGTTTTCTAAAATGTTTTCATTTTTCAAAACACAGTCAAGATATTGTGTGCATGTTCAAAGTTAATATTATTATGTGTTGGTATTTTTGGTTTTATGAATAAGGCTTCCATTATTTTTAGCCTGTTTTAGCATGTAGATGATGCTATTATATTAGTGTTGTCAACAAGTATGTACGAATAGTGTCCCGTAGGTCACCATGAATATTTAAATGAAATCTAATTGAGCTATGGTCAGAAAGGTGTAGAGTGAGTTTGCGTGTCAAAAATGTTGTAGTGTGGCTTATATAATTATTTACGAATTTTGATAGTTCAGGAATACAATTCCTTAATGGGCATTTAAATTCGTAAATAATATTTGCCCTATTTAATTTTGTTCTAGGAGATGAATTATTATTTTTAACTATAAGTTTAGAGGTTTTAAATATTTTGTAATAAATAAAAGCAGTAAAAATAATAAGCTAAATAAAAGCACTTTGTTTGTCGTATTCAATTAAATGTGCATGAAAGAAGCATTGCTGCCTATATACACAAATATATATATATATATATATATATATATATATATATATATATATATATATATATATATATATATATATATACAGAATCTGATAAAATAAGGCATACACATTCAAGGAATGAAAAAACCTTTATAGATATTGTGATTCTAAATTTATTCAGACATCACGAGATTACCGTTAACATTCGTCTCTACAATCACAAGAGATGCTCAAAATGGTGGCCTTTAGCTTTCAAACATTTAGTAGTACGGTGAACTCCTGCTAGGGTAACACTGGACAAAGTGTCCAAAGAGATTGTCGCACATGCATTTTCAATTTTTTTGTATAAGGGGCGCCAATGTAATGCCGTCTGTAGAGAAAATATACTACAGTAAACAGTGTTATCGCAATTTGATAAAACTACGGAAGAGGAGTTTTTCCTTTCCTGAGCTGTGTGTACATTTTTGGGGCGAACTCTGTATATATATATATATATATATATATATATATATATATATATATATATATAAATATATATATATACTAAAATGCATTCATTACAAGGCGCAAGATAGACGTTTATCGTATATATATATATATATGTATATATATATATATAGATATATGTGTGTGTGTGTGTGTGTGTGTGTGTGTGTGTGTGTGTGTAACAAGCTGTTGTATTCTGATACAATTGAATATCTTTTTTAATATACAAAACTGGTGTGCCTATTATATTTATATCTTGGTCAGCCTATGGACTTTTCAGCTGACACTTGTACATTCGTAAATTAATCGCATTTTTCTATCAGCAAAAAATCTTAATTTTAAGAGGTATTTAACAGCATTTCATCATTACCTTACAGATTTTTCGTCGCTAATCGAAAATCCTCACTGTTTCGTTCTTTCTAAATTTGTGCAAAATTATATACATATAATTATATACATGTATATATATATATATATATATATATATATATATGTATATATATATGTGTGTGTGTGTGTGTGTGTCTATGTGTGTGTGTGTGTATACACACGCTGACATACATATATATAATATTTATCTTCATATATGTCTATATATTTGAAAGAAAAGATGTATGGCAAATTGGAAAAACTGGGTTTGTTTACGTTGTTGTGATTGCACATGCGCACGAATGAGAGACGCTGGAGATTTTAAAAAAATTAAATTATATATATATATATACATATATATATATATATATATATATATATATATATATATATATATATATATATATATATATATATATATATATGTATGTATATATATGTGTGTGTGTATATGGCTTGAAGATTGCTTTCAATTGTGAAACATGTTGTCGCCTCGGTGTCTATATTGTTATTTACGCACGCTCCATCCTTAATATTGAGCACTTTTACCCATAAATATAGCATACTTCAAATCTATATTTTATATCATATATATTTAATACAAATATAAGTTCTGTCACTGAGCTGGTTGATGCTACCTTCTGCCTCCCTAAACTAGGGTTTCGTAAACGGACCCTAAGAAATCACTCCGTAAACTCGTCAGCAGTATCAAGAATTGACTGTCTATATTTATGTTAAGCAAAATTATTAACCTACCTAATGGTAAGGCGCACCTTGCTTGAAAGTGTTTTCCCTGATGGAAACAGGGAATTCAAGTTCGGATCCTATCGGAAGGCACATTTTCTTTTTTCTTGAACTCTCGATCAATAGGCCGGTAAAAAATATTAATTTCACTATTTGGAAAACTCAAATACTCGTACCAAGTACAGCATTAAGAAATACACCCACATATATGTGTTTGTGCATATATATATATATATATATATATATATATATATATATATATATATATATATATATAGAGAGAGAGAGAGAGAGAGAGAGAGAGAGAGAGAGAGAGAGAGAGAGAGAGAGGGGGGGGGAAGAAACAAAGAGAAGGATACAGAGAAATTGAACTCATTTTTTAAATCTAACGAGGAAATTGATTTTAGAAGTAATATTTTATTATGCTAAAGTTCACCCATGTTCTATAAGACTGAAGAGGCACTCAATGTAGAGAGTTACTTTTAAATTTTTTATGGTGCGATATGAGTAAAAAAGGACCTGTTATGAAATAAAAGTTATGATGGATAATTTTAACGAGGCACGGTGAAGTAATGGATTGTGGCTCGGACTGAGGAATCGGAGAGCTCGAATTCCAGTTGGATCCATTCATTAAGGTATGAATCCTTTTCTTCTCCCCCAGCTATGGTTAAATAGGAGGACACACTGGGGTCTAGGAGAAGGAAAACTCTGAAGCGGTTGGGCTCCGTCAGGTTATCTTGCCCAAGAAACACCACTTCTACTGTGGCTGGAGTACACATGGTGATCCTACAGGATAAAAATTTGAAAACAAAATTGACCCCTGACTTGAACATGCAGATTGTAGTTTTCAGGGAAGCATTCTCGCGGGACTCTGTTCACCAAAGTAGCAGTTCATAGGAAAGACATCTGTCTGATTCGAACATTCTCTTTACATCACATGAAATATGGAAGAAAGGAGGGTAACTCCATAGTACTATAATTTAATGATTGATTTATTTCTTTGTTTTTCATGACTTATCAACCCTTTTCTGGAATTTTTAAAGAGGAAACGTATTTTGGATCGTAAGAATCATTCTTCATTTTATGAAAATTGAATTAATATATATTTATTCCAGATACACGTTCTACTATTTAACCCAGAAAGGGGGGATGAAGAGATATATTCATACATTTCTTGTGGGTTTTTGCGCGTAAGTCGTTGATTTATTGGTTGTTATCTAACGGCATGTCATCCCATATGGGTTATTTAATGACGAAATCTAAATATTCTGTACGCAATTTGATTTGTTTTTTAAGATAATAATGGCTTAGTGATAAAAATATATACTAATTAACCCATTTCTGTGGGGAGACAAGGTGGATTCATAACTTTTCTTATCGGATTTTCGATTAACAATTTGAAGCCTTTATCTGTGACACCACCCGCAAATCCAAGCTTAGTGTACCTGGTATTGACAAGATGTCACCCATCTAGTTACTGACCAGGCTCGATGATGCTTAACGTGGTGATCGTGCGGAGACTGGTGTTTCAATAAGATATGGCCGCAAGCCATGCGTAAATAAATGTAAGGAATGCTAGTATAGAAAAAGTGATGATGGAAATTTTGGAAAACCGGAAATTATTCGATATTTATAATTTCATCAAATAATTCAATAATTCCAGTCATTAAAAAAAAAAATCGACAATAAATCATATTTTCTTAAGTGTCCAAAAGCTATGAAAAAGCTTGAACGCATTTTGGGACCGTTTTTCTTCTTTTAATAATCAATTATATAATTGAATATTGAAACGATGCATGTTCTCAGCTATTCAAAACGTGTTATCTAAAATGCGGCTTCATTTTTCACACGTTCTCTTCTCGATTTATTAGGTGAGGATTGTACAGACACAGAATCAAACAGATGTTGGTTGATGCTGAAATATATGAACGCCTTTGTTTCTTTTCTTTTGGAGAAATCGATATTGACTTATGGATATAAGTATAATGGAATAAACAGTGAAACAGATTTGGGGAAATGACAATACTTTATGTGAATGTAGTACTAGCTTTTCTTAAATGAGCTTTTTAAGTCGATCAGGAAATTCTGTACGGACAAGGTAATCGCTCTCGAGGAAAGCATATGGCATATTCGTTAGTAAGACTAGCGTAATTCTACAAGTATAGGGTGACCCCAAAAAAGGGAACTTTTTAACAATCCAATAAAGCCAAGAGTGATGGAAGAAAAATATTTAATTCATAGTAAATGAAACCTTAAAAATCATGCCATTTAAGAAACAATGATGAAATTTTCATTTTTTACAAATTACGTCCTGTAGATGGCGTCCTCCTGTACAAATCCATTCTTGAAATCTGCTGTTGTGATTCCTCATTGACTGCTGGAACATCTCAGCTGAGATACTGTGAATTTCATTCTCGTTACTAAAATGGCGAAATGTTTACTTGCTCATGTTTACTGTCTCGCAGTGTTGCCACTTGCTCATGTTTGGCAATACGCACTTCAAAAATTCCCGTTTTTTTGGGGTCACCCTATATAAACAAATAATTGCATACTCTTCATTTTCGTCATTGTGTTTTTCTTCAATCTCTCTCTCTCTCTCTCTCTCTTAATATTTTTATATCTATCTTTGTACATATCTATCTCTATCTATCTTTGTCTGTTCATATCTATCTGTCTGTTCATATTTATCTACTTATTTATGTATGTTCATATCTATGTTCATATCTATGTATCTATGTTCATATCTATATCTAACTTTGTCCATATGTATCTATCTATCGATCTATCGTTGTTCATACCTCTATCTTTCTATGTTCATATCTCTATCTATCTATCTATCTATCTATGTTCATATCTATATCTATGTTCATAATATAATTCTTCAAGTATAAACAAATAATTGCATGCATTTCTTTTTCGTCCTTGTGTTTTTTCTCCTATCTATTTATCTATGCCCATACCTATCTATCTATCTATCTATCTATCTATGTTCATATATATATATATATCCATCTGTGTTCATAACAATTCTACAAGTATAATCAAATAATTGCGTACGCTTTTTTCGTCAGTGTGTTTTTCTCCTATCTATCTATCTATCTATGTTCATATATATATATATATATCCATCTGTGTTCATAACAATTCTACAAGTATAATCAAATAATTGCGTACGCTTTTTTCGTCAGTGTGTTTTTCTCCTATCTATCTATCTATCTATCTATCTATCTATCTATCTATCTATCTATCTATCTATCTGAATATGTTAAAATCCCTTTTTCTACCAAGTCTATTCATTCACCACTTTTTATACATAGCTGGGCGTGTTTTTCTGTGAAAACCATATCATGAGTTGACAAAACCATTGATGCTGACTAAACGAAATTGTTCGTTTACAGTTGTGCTAGCATAACATCGCAAGTCATCATGACCGAGGGTCTGAGCGTATTGATCTTGTTCAAACTGTTGATTATGCGCTCTCTCCCAGGAAGCGTAAGTATGAGCTGCTCTTCATAGGGCAGTATAGAACACAGTTAGGCTCTGTGGGTTTTGGCAAAACAGAAATGTGCCTTAACAGACGTCTGCAACAGGGATGACTATCAAACAGACACACTCGAAAACGAGCAGCCAACCATTCTGTGTATAAAACAAAATACTATTTAATTCACTGCGTCGTACCAGTAATTTTTTCTCGTCAGATTTCAGCTTACACATTTTTTGATCATTTCATTCAAGTATGGCAATAAAGCCACTAAGACGCAAGGTTTTTTTTTACTAGCGTTTGAGATAAAATGAATAAAAAACACTAGTAAGGAGAGAATAGGAGAGACTAGAAAACAAGAAACTGGAAGAGAGTTTTACAAGCGAGAAGTGAGAGAGAAGATAATATTAGCATCGAACTTACGGTTATATCTAACCATTTTAACTGTAAAATGGTGAGACCTTGCCGCCAATCTAGTACTGCGCTTGAACTTATGAAGTCTATGTACCGTAGAGGAATGTTCCTCAGAACAATTACCATGAAAGTATTTATAAAAGAAAGCACAGGGAAGCTACGTTACGGTGGTGGGAATGTGACCGAAGCCGAGATGCCAGCTCCAGACCAATAATATTGTAGATTCTTCGTTGTTTTTTTATTATCAAGAATCTCTAAATACATAGCAGAAGCATCAAAGCAGATGTGGTATTCAAAGTATAGCCAAATGGTAAACTTCTAAATATGCAAAATAGATTCTGTCGAGAAAAGATTTCTCTCGCGACACTGTGAAACAACTTTTTCAACTAGCAGCTGGCCTAGCAATCGATTCAATATATTTCCACTTCATGTCAGCCGAAAACGTTTGGGCAAGAAGGCGCAATGAGTCACTCTTCTGGAAGTTAGCATCAGCCATGCTGATCGAATGTAGAAAGGGGTCTCTCAGACGTTTAAAAGAGTGCAGTTTTGTTTTGGAAGCGGAACTATCACGCTGGTACACCCCGAAGGAAATGATTCTTTTAGGCTATAACGGCTTAACAGGGCGGTGTGAAACGATTAGAAGATTATGGTTTCACTTGATATTTTCATAGAAAAACATCGATATCGGCATTAACCCAAGAAGAAACTTCTGTGACGCAATTCTCAGTAGGAAGGTTAAGAATAGCAATATCAATTTGAGGGCTGTTTCGGAGAAAGTCATTAAATGATTCACACTCAATACACTTGTAACAGAAAGAAAACTTGTGAATAGGAGGTTCCTGTTTAATAGACGATTCAAAAGAAATTTATAACGCTCTCATTAGTCCGCGCATTATTACTGCCATATCTAGTCGGCTGCCCCTGCTATATATATCGAGATTCTGGACAAATTCCACAAAAGCGTCTGTGATATAATTGGTCTTGACCTGACATTTCAACTTCAGTCACTTTCAAATCGCCTAGACGTCGCTTCCTTCTGGCGTTTCTATAGATATTTTCTTGGTAATTGTTCAGTTGAGATATGCTCCATGGTGTCTCGACCGTATCAATTAAAGCGTATTACTAGATTGTCAGCTAGGTCTCATGATTTTACTGGTGAATTACGTAGATGTAATTTTATGTTCAAATGTTAGTTTCTTGACTCGAACTCCTCGCCTGTAAAACTCTCTCCCGAGTTCTTGCTTTTCTTCATTTTTTTTAGTGTTCGACCCCGAGTCGTTTTGGTTCTTTGGTGATACGCTTAGAGCGTCTATGAGGAATGTTGGGGGGCATTTTTGAAGTGTTTGGATTACGGGAGTTACAGGTTCCAGGTTCAGCCTCTTCAGTTAAATCATTAGACACTGGTTGTTCTACAATATCTTCTGGAGGGGCTATAACTCTCCTAACCAAAACACTTCAAAAATGTCCCCCAAATCCTCTCAGATGCTCTAAGCGTATCACCAAATAACCAAAAATCAAGTATTTATTGACTGTCATTGATGAATATAGTCGTTTCCGTTTCACCTTTGCGTGTAGAGACATGCTCGCTACAACTTTATTAACACGATTATTTTGTATAAGAATACATTATCCCTTTAGTCCCAAAAAGTGAGTATCATCAAGTTCCCTTACGAAAGCAGACCACCCTTACACAGCGTTTGAAGACGGTGGTAAATTGTATAATTTTAAAAGGGTGCTACTTATTATCACAAATGGAGAGGCTGACTTTCAAAGAATTTTGGATGAAATAATCAAAAAGGAAGACTTAAAGGAACAATGCGCGTATAGAGATGACGTCACAATTTATGGTATTAATGAAAGAGAACATGACACTAACTTGGCAAGATTCAAAGACCTGACTGAAAATTACGGTTTCACCTTAAATGAGAATAAATGTCTCTATAGGGTAACGAAAATAAAACTTCTGGGCTATGAAGTAAATAAAGGGGCCATTAAAAGATGAAAAAAGATGAGACCTCTGCGAGAACCTGTGTCCTACAGGCAATATGAACAACCAGAAGCGAATCATCGGAATGTTCGCTTACTACAGTGGTTGGATCCCAAACTTGTCCCTAAAAATTCACACGCTAAATAATAACACTACATTCTCCTTCAGTCAGTTATGTGCCAAGCGTGACACCGCTTAGGCGACCATGTATCTTTCGATACATGACTGACGAGGCAGAATCTTATCCGTAGTAGATTGCCATTTCTTTCTGCGGTAGAAAGGCTATAGAACTCGGTCCTTCCTGCTATCGGTTTGTCCTGATATTTACCCATAGCTGGAGGGAGAAGAATAGGATTCATACCTTTCCCAAAGTATATTAGCACCTAAATGAATGGAAAGGATTCGACTGGATTTCGAACTCGGCTCCCCGATTCCTCAATACGAGCCGCTATCCATTACTCCACCTTATCTGTTAAATAATAGATTCCCTTGAATATTTGAAAATGAAATTAGAATTTGTTTAGCTTCTAGCTTTATCTACTGCTATTTATAAGTTGGACATTTGCCTATGAATACAGCATAATGTGTGTGAAAACTGTCCAAATTTTCTGTATGTCCGAGTGCATTCGGTTATTCTTATAGGCGTTAACAAAGATGTTTTTATTTTTAACTGAATGTGTGGATTTTTATGTATGTAGAATTATGAGAACGTTTATATTTCCAAACACGGTCAGCACATTGTGACAGTGTTCATAGTTGATGTCATCCGACTGTTGACTTTTGCTTTTTTATTATCAATGCTTCAATTATTTTAGCTATTTTTACATGTGGATGAGACTATTTTAATCTTATTTTCTACGAAATTCCATCCGCAACATACTCCTACATACTTATATAAAAGAAGAATTGCTGCCCAACTAAACAATTATGCGTATTCGAGAACACCCGTCTACTAGGACAGCTAGCCAATCCCTATTGCAGATGCTGGCTCAACACACACATTTGGTTTATACTGCAACTATACTGAGCAGTTAGTTACAGTTCCTAGCGTGATCTACAATTTGAACAAGGCCAGCACGCTCAAGCACTCGGCCTCGACGACTTGTGGCTAGACTTCCGTCTACCCAATTTAATTCACAAGACTTGTATGGTTTTCAGGCACTTACCAAAGGTGCCGTACGCTGGGATCGACCTCGATCCAGTCCGATAACATCAGGAAGTCGCCTTCCGGACAAATCGACCATGGTGAGATTCGAACACGAATCTCATGTCCAGAAAGCGAACGCTCTAACCACTTGGATATATATATATATATATATATATATATATATATATATATATATATATATATATATATATATATATATATATATATATATATATATATATATATATATATATATATATATATATATATATATATATATATATGAGGGACAAAATCCGACAATTATTTTTAAAGACATTTTTTGTTTATACGTTCTTTTTGTAGATTATTTTTAAGTAAATGCTCTGTTTATAATAAACAGTATTAATGACATTTACCGGCCTGACTGTTCGAGAAATTTTCATAGAAAATATGCGTCCTCCGACAGGAATCGAACCTCTGTCCTATAAGCCTGACGTGCTTTACAGATTTAGTCACAGAGGAGCATTTCGGTTAGCAAGGTCGCTTTTACAGTTTTTAAACTGCAATTTTCCATGATCTTCTCTCGTACATTCATTTATACGATGCGTATCTAAATGTAAACAAATGACGTCACACATTATGAAATGGACAAAGTCCGACAATTCTTTTTATAGATACAAATAATTAAGTAAATGCTCCGTTTATAATAAATTCTATGAGAATTTCTCGGACGTTCAGGCCGGTAAATGTCATTAATACTGTTTATTATAAACAGAGCATTTACTTAAATATTTGTATCTATAAAAAGAACGTATAAACATAAAAAATGTCTTAAAAATACATACATACATATATATATATATATATATATATATATATATATATATATATATTGTGTGTGTGTATGCGTGTTTGCACATACAAATTTATATATTTATATATAGAGATCAGTTACATATATAGATATAAAGCAATTGCATATAGAAGCGTATAAGTAAGTTTGGAGGTTGATTTCGAAGATTGAAAGTTTTTTTTGTCTGTTACTGTGTAAGGAGATTGGGTAGTCTTCAGCATGGAACGGATCGATTAAAAAATTGTGGGAATAACAAAAATAACCTAAGGAAAAAGTTCACTTCTCAACATCATTTCTGCGCAATAGGAAGATACAGAAGAGTTTTTTTTTCTTTTTACTCGGCTATCTATTGCTTGTGTAATTTATCAACCGAAATACATCGTCGATAAGCATTAGGAAATATCAGTGTTAATGAAATGGCTTCAAAAATAAATAATAAGAAACGAACGTGTTTAAAAACTTGGCTTTTTTTTTTCAAGAGAAAAAAATGTTAAATTTGGAGAAAGGTTCTTTCTGATGATGAAAAATGGATTGATGTGGAGCAACCCAAACGAAGAAGAAAATCATGATTATTATTATTGCTTCCTTGATTGATTGAGAGTGCGAACAGCACGTCAACAAAATGACACCGGGTTACAAATATACAGTGTCCTGAGTATGATGATAAACTACATCCAAGAGCAAAGACTGGAGGTTTTGAGAAACGTGGAGCCACCTCTTAATTGCTGTTGTTCATAAGTCTACTCTGGCCCGTGGTGGTAAAGCCTGTTCAGGATCCCAGCTATGGGCAAATATTGAACCTCCAAAACAACACAAAAAAAAAACATGATAAAAATATAAAAATACATATTTATAGTTAAATGACCAACAATACATTTTATAGCAAAATGTCCAAGAATACATTTTATCTGTAGTTGATGGCATGCAGTTGGTTTAGTTGAAGCCTAAAATAGTGTTCTATATATTTAGATTCCGGGATTAAATTATCCATAAAGGATGATTTGCCGCTAAACAAAATCAAACTAACCAAACAAATATACGGAACCCAATATGGTCATCAGGACAGGCACTTTGATTAATGTATATCAGGCAAATCTGTCACAGCCAAATGCGCGCGATGTGAAGGTTGGGCCCAATTAGAAATACTTGTTGGTCGGTTAACCCAGTCTCATCCGACCGAGGGTGTTTATAGGCATCGGGATATGACTATCAAGTACCCTTCAAACATTCAGGTCAACCATCCGCACGCCCAGCCGTGATACTCTTGTACTATTCGTGCTCATGGGAAGAGATGCACAGCGTACCAACCCCTAGGCATATGCTCAATTGGTTAAGAACAGGCAAATGAAATGCAAATCGGTGGTACTCAATCGGATATTGACTGCAGTGCGTATTAATTCACTGTGGCAAAATATTTACATGTTAACTCTTAAAATCAATTTAGATCTGAAGCCATGAGAATTGTAACTGGCGTAGAATCAGTGTATTATTATTATTATTATTATTATTATTATTATTTTTATTTTCTTTGATATCACGCATTTACACATTTCTTTCCGGGTCCCGCCCAGGGACCTAAGGTTAGAAATGGCATCATGACACTTTCCACTGCAAAAAAATAAATAAATAAAATAAAATAAAAAATAATTACATAGATAAAGCCCTTCGTAAGCCCTTCGTAAAGTGTGGGCTGTACTTGTCAGAACAATTTTTTGTATCTCTTTGAGGCATGGACTTCCAGGGATCCCTTCAATTAGTCTACTGGAATCTTTTCCAACCAGTCCAAGGGCTCCAACTACAACAGGGATTGTTGATGTTCCTATGTGCCACATTTTTGAGATTTCTATTTCAAGGTCCTTGTATTTTGACAGCTTTTATTATTGTTATTATTATTATTATTAGATTTATGTTGTACATACATTTCCTTCCGGGTCCCAACCAAAGACCTAATGTTAGAAATGCCTTCATAACATCTTCCAAGATCACACACATTTTATATAGATGAAGATCTTCGTAACGTGTGAGCTGTACTTGTGAGTATAATTTTTTTGTATTTTCATTCCTTCAGTGAGTATATCGGGACCTTTTCCAATCAGTTGGAGGGTTTCAACTACAACTTGAATAAGTGATGTCCTCATGTGTCACATTTTTCAGATTTCCACTTCAAGATATCTGTATTTTGATGGTTTTTAGAAACTCTTCAAAGATACATTACAATCTGCAGGGACTTCCATGTCAATAAGAAAGTATATCCTGTTTTTGTGGTCAAGGATCATGATGTCTGGGCGATTAGCTTTGATTCTTCTGATTATGTGTATTGTAAAGTCTCTTAAAAAAGTTATCAGTCCCATGTCTTTAACCGAGTCTGGTTGATATTCATACCATTTTTTTGCAGTTTCCTTTCACTAAAATTTGTAGGTCATCATCATTACTACTACTATTATTATTATTATCATGATTATCATTATATTTCGATTTCTGCTATGGTTACACACCCTTCCAAATCTGCGGGAAGATCTAAGGCAAGTAGCGGTGTGTTGTTATGGTTACATTTCATGATTTCCCATAACATCATTAGTGTTACATTGACAAAGTTCTCCTTAATATGTGGGTTGTACTTTTTTTCAATGTTATTGTGTTCCTTTTTTATCATTCCAAGCGCACCTACTATGACTAATACTATTCTTGTTTTCAATTTCCACATTTTTTCTGCTTCGATTTCAAGGTCTTTATATTTCGATATATTTTCAAATTTTTTGGTTTCATTCTGCTGGACAAGCCATATCAATTTGTAGGCACGATTGTTTTTTATTTTCGGTTTTTGACAGTTGCTTCCAGGTTATTTCAATCTTCCTGTCTGTAAAGAGGGTGTAATCCCATAGGATTGTAATGTCTTCTATTTCTGTAACTGTGATGGTCGATGTGTATACCAGTGTTTGTTTTTTCCAAAGTGTTTGCCCATTGTCCAGTGTAAGTATTGCCGCACACTATCGTGACGAATTTTATATTCATTTTGCGCAAATACAGTACATCCTAAGATTCGATGGTCTGTGGTTTCCTGATATTTTATTATTATTATTATTATTATTATATTAATATTGTTTTTTTTTTGCTTTCTGTTTCGTACAATCACTCAACAGACGATTACCCAAGATCTTTGAATTTAAAAAAAGTGAAGAGGGATGGGTTCCGTCAGGTTGTCTTGCTCTTGATACAACACTAATCCTACGGTAGCAGTACATGTGTTACCCCTACGACCGTAATGGTTAAAGAAAGTCATGACGGGACCGGATATGAAACCCGAAAATTTAATATTCAATAAATACCTAAATTACGTCTTTTTTTAAGTGGATACAAATACATTAACATTATTTCCAATGCAGATGTTAATGGCCAAAATATGGAAGTTTATTAACCGTCTCTATTCAGCGATGGATGTGCGGCTAGTATTTGGTTATCGGCTCGGAGAAGAGAATCGATGAGCAGAGTTCAAATTTCGTCCGCGTCTGTTTCGTTTACATCGGACTAATGGCCTGGGAAGAGGCATGCATCCATCATGCTACGGCTATGAGTTAAATAATACAGCTGACCGAAATATCTTTCCCAGAGAGGAAATCTTAGAGAAGGAAAATTCTGAACACAATATTAAAAATTCCGAACACTGGGGTTTTTATCATTGATCAGGGAATCAGTCTTGGAGAAGAGTAATTCAGAGTTCAAATCCAGTCTGAAGTGAGATGAGCTTCGTCAGACTGTCTTGCCATGGACACACCTCATTGCTGTTACAGCTGCAGTACATGCTGTACCGCAACGATCCTAATGGCTTATAGGACTCGCCAATATGATTATGATTCTAATTGAAAACAAAACTTCCAGAATGCCTACGTATTTTCCTTTCACTTCAACGATTTTCACAATGACAACAAAAGTTTAAATAATCGACATATTAAGGTCTTTTCAGTATGTGGTATTACCTTGAAGCAGTCGCCTACTTGTTTTTTTCATGATGAGGCCAAATACTTTATATTCCATTTTATGTTGTTAATTTTCTACTTTATATTCTCTGTGTGTGCGTCTGGTAAATTGTGTACGTGTGGGCGTTTGTGTCCGTATGTACACTTCTTGATTAGAAGATAAATCACAACATTGAATTCTTGCTATAAAAATTCAATCTGAATAAAAAGAAATTCGTATTACTTTGTTTTTCAGATCAGACAAAACCAAAAACTGAATTGTTTTTTTTTCTAATTTTTCAATAGACGATTCTTGAAAGGATTTTTTCTTTGCTCTACACTCAGTAGGAAAAGCAGTACTTCTTCTTCTTCTTCTTCTTGTTACAGAATGCTTGACCAGGATAGCAAACTATTGGTTAGAAGACTACGTGGATGTGAAACTCTGACAGTGATGGATTGCCTTTGTCTAAGTCTTGGATATGAGACTAAAACGGAGCGAAGAGAGCAGAAGGCGGCATAAATTTTGAAGAATTAACATCTCCCCACTCCACATCCAGATTTATCTCCTAGAATCGACGTTACCACGTCAGTTCCTCTGTGGCGTTGGCGTCGGAAGAACTGAAGCCAGTGGCGATGTGGAACACAATCTTATTCTATTATTATTATTTTAAGTTCCTTGTCCATTCAGGACCTGAACGATCAGGGATTTCCACATATTCCTATAATTTAAAGCTCTTAGCAATATCTTTTTAACTACACTTTCTACTCCGGATCTGGCATGCATTTCTACAAGTTCATTAAGTAGGGTAATCATTGTTTTCCTGTATCCCATTTGCCATCACTATATCCTGTGAGCGTCAAATTCTCTGTGCCCTCTTTTCTTTGACGAGACATTCTCAGCATTGTTAGTTTCACTTCAGGAACCGGTTTTATGCCTTACACCCATTAAAAATTAAGCATAAGAATATTATATACAAGAATTAATGCAGTCAGATTTACACACCCACAAAACTCCAAAGAGCAAGGCTAAGGGCACATGCATATATATATATATATATATATATATATATATATATATATATATATATATATATATATATATATATTCACACAGAAAGAAAAAACGATAAGAACGCACACGCACACACACGCGCGTGTTTGACTGATTTGTTTTAACGGTTATTTAAATTTAAGCCAGAAAATAATATGAGATGGGAATACTTTTTTGAGATTTACTGATCCTAATCAAACCATAATTAGTGAGAGTGGTGGATTCATACCTTTCCCAGGGGTATTTACGCGTAAGTGAATATCCCGAACTCGACTGGAACTGATCTCTCCGATTTTTGATTCCAAGCCGTTATCCATTACACCAACCGCACATCCAAGCTTACATCACCTGGTATTCTGAAGCTGTTACCCATCTTAGCACTGACCTGGAACAACGTTTCTTAACTTCAATGACTGTTCGAGAACCGATGTGTCGACGTGATATTGGTTTGCGATATGGATACATTCTCTCTCTCACACAGACACGCACACACATATATATAGGGGATACACGTATTTGAGTAGGCGGTCAGATTATATATTGTTGTAACCTAGGAAGCCAGACACCAGAACACGTGATTTGATTATAGTGGTGAAAGCTTTGTGCAGAACCAAACACATTTTTTGAAGTGCCGAATGCAGAGACCAGGTACCCTATGTGCCACAAGGTCTCCAAACGACTCTCTTCTAGTTTTGAATTCAGAGTTGTCCGTCTCCTAGACCAGTTGCCATCCAAGGCTATAGAACCCAGTCTGTCCTGCTATTTACTCATTGCTGGAGGAAGAAGAAGAGGATTAATATATTTCCCAATTATATATATATATATATATATATATATATATATATATATATATAAACTAGGGTTAAACAAAGACTTAGGAATTTTAAATCTGTATAAATATTTCAATAGTTAAAAAAATGTTTTTTTAGATATAGTTAAAAAAAAAACTTTTTAAACAACATCTAAAATATTATCGTTAGATTTACGTTAGAAATATTCAAACACAGTTGCATTCCACATCACGTTACGTCCGCGTCTCGCGACGGACGCTACTTGAAAACAAACTTCTGAATACAGTTATTTAATTTATTTCTGACGAAAGATCGAGGCAGATCTGAAATATCAAATATATATATATATATATATATATATATATAAATACTTTCACAAAAAAATTCAATTTTTTTTAATTTGCAACTTTTCAGTTGTTTTCTCCATATTATATATATATATATATATATATATATATATATATATATATATATATATATATATATATATATCCACGCCTTAAGAGAAGTTAAATAAGTTATGGTTATTTTTCAAACTGCTTTATATAATATTCTATCGAAAGCATGAATTGGGACAACTGTACTTTTATCAATATTCCAACTTAACTGTAGCGAGCAAACCAAAGTAATCGGACGATATATTTTAGAACAATCCTCTCTGTTCAAAGTCGCCAATAAAATGGATGTTGCGAGATCAGTAATTTTAGTACGTTTGCCTGTAGGATATTTCTGCTTGATTAAACTCTCAAGTAGAACATCCATCCGAAAGTGTCAAGAACATTACAGTTTATTTTGTTTCTGTTCGTATTACAGACATAAAAAGATGTTTTGGAACGAAGGATACTTTTAAGCCGGAAAAATATCAGATTTTCTTGAGCGGTGAAAATTCTTTTGTACCAGGAATATTGCAGATATAAAAAAAAGTACGCATATTTAAATGGTGTGGCCCTGAAGACTCACAATGCCGAGAGGTGAATTCTCTAGACACAAAATTCAACCTGTTTGAACATTCCTACGAGCATATTTTTAGTACGAAAATGGACATTATGCATCTATGAATATTTTCATTAATTCAATTTGACAATGCAGAGATATACAGATAAATTCCCAGTCTACGAACGTTCATGTTTCTCCATGACTTCCTATCCTTTGTAAGTCTTAGCAACCTTTGTCGTTTTGCTATTCTTCTAAATTGCTATTCCGTAACCCATTTACACAAGTTCGTCAGTTAGGTGACACTCTTGCCTTCCTATGCCCCTCTTGCCTTCAGAATGCCACGTGAGTGTCA
Source organism: Acanthosepion esculentum (assembly GCA_964036315.1). NCBI lineage: Eukaryota > Metazoa > Mollusca > Cephalopoda > Sepiida > Sepiidae > Acanthosepion > Acanthosepion esculentum. The sequence goes on from OZ038481.1 coordinate 53,321,157, forward strand.
AAATTTTCAAGCCGTCTTTCTCATTAAAGGTCCAAGAAATTTCAGTTGCCTCTTTCTGATTGTAAGTATTACTGCGCTTTTTGTTTTCATTTTCCAAAAAAAAAGATACCTTCGTTACTCATATGTTCAGTCTAAAGTATTCTCAGCATCCTTTTGTATAACCAATCCCTGTTGCGTTTCATTATCTGTGAGGATTTTGTCCAGAATACTCTGTCAGATAAGGCGACCAATATTACATTCCCGCACTCTTATCTTTGTCTCAGTTAGTTATGTGCCATGCGTGACACACGATTAGGCGATCATGTATCTTTCGATACATGAGTGACGAGGCAGATTTACTTTCCCGCAGTAAGTTGCCATTTCTTTCTGACCAGTTGCCATCAAAGGCTATAGAAACCGGCCTGTCCTGCTATATACCCACAGCGGTGGGGAGAAAAAGAGGATTCATACCTCTCCCAATGGCAATAGCATGTGAGTGAGTGTGATAGATTCGGCTTGTATTCAATCTCGGCTCTCTGATTCCCAAATCCGAGCCGCTTATCCATTATTCCACCCTTTCTTAATACATATACAAACATCGTCGGGTTTGTTCTTATCTTGCAAATTTTACAGCCGGGGCAAAACAGTTGAACTTTGACACTGGGCTGTTACAACATGAATTAAATTTTCTCACCTCACGTACAGGTATATATTTTGATAAACTCTACTTTCATCAATGACCAACTTCCGTTTCCAGTCATGTTATGGGGGGCCAGCCCATGTATACGACCGTTTTTTGCTTGGCTCGTACGACTTTAATGCTAATATTCATGATTGTCAAATCTGCGTACACCATACAAAATGTCTATTCCATTAGAATAACAATTATACTTAAAGGGATAGTTAACATTTTTAATGAGGAAAGAAGGTCTGGAAAATCTAACACGCTTAATACATAATGGAATCAAGAGAAGCAGGGAAAACAGCGAGTAAACTACCTTACGTATTAATGTGAACAGATGGCAAAATATAACACATATTGATGATAAAGTGCCAAAAGTTAATTCTTTTTCTATGCGCCATGTCAGGTCGTGGGAGATCATGGCTCTCCACAATTTCGCGAATTTTGTAGATATTAGTATTTTTTCTTTTTCTTATCTCTCTTAAACTCTGTTCAGCCATTTACACAACCTCATTAGTTAGGGTAACCGTTGTTTTCCTCTTTCCCTCTTTCTTTCAATATCCCTTGTGAGTGTCAAAATTTATAATCCCTCTTTCCTTATGTGCCCTACAAATTTCAGCTGTCTATTTCTGATGTTAAGTAGAAGTGTCCTTTAGAAACATTTGTGGTAGGCCAATCACTAATTTCAAGAGGTTCTCCCCTTCCGCAATCTTCCAGGAATTTATTATCCATTTTCAGTTCAGAAACACGATTTTCATATTCTTGTTCAGGGACAGGATTTGTGAAATAGGATAGTTTAATTCGTTAAAACGTTGCATATTTTTATGGCCAAAGCATTTATAATATCATTTGTTCAGTGTACCCCCGAATTAGCAAAATCAACCTAAAAGGTTAAAAAAAAATAACAATAATTTTTTATGTCTATTTAACCCAGCTAACAAATAATGATGTTGCTACAACATTTCTTTTACATTACATAGAATTTGAAAAAAACGTTTACTTGTAGACATCTCACATTTTGCCTATAACCTTGCCTTGTAACGTTACTACGAGATTAAGTAAAAAATTATCCGCACTTTCGACATGACATATCTTTAGGTTTGTCACACTGCCTTCTGCGCATGCGTGGTTATAGTTCTGTGGTCGGAAGTTGTGTCAGGGGCTGAAATTTATTGGAGGCTTTTAAAACAATATGGCGACAGGGCACTACGGCGCAGAAGTGTACATGAGTGGATCGAGAAGTTTAAAAGTTGCTGGACGAGCGTGACAGACAGAAAAGGAGCAGGGCGCCCGTCAACCTCCACCATTGTCGAGGGAGTTTCAGTAAGCACGAGAGATGACAAAGGCGTTCTGGCGAGTTATCATCCATGGGGTCGTATGTTCGCCGCAGATTCGGATCCGGGTTCTTTGTTCCTCCTTGGTGCACTCTGCTTGCGGGCAGCCATGTTTAGAGGAAACTGGCGCGATCAAACTTAAACTTCGATCACGTGACCACAATAATACCAACTATAAACACGCATGAGCAGAAAGCGGTGTGACAAATTCAAAGATATGTTATGTCGAAAGTGAGGATAATTTTTGACTTGCCCTTACATTATATAACGTTACTAATACGTTACCTAACAAACGTTACATGTACAGAAAATGGATAATAAATCCCTTGAAGTTTGCAAATGGGAATTCCCTATCGAAATTAATGATTGTCAATTTTTTTAAAAAATACGAAAATAGACGTCATACCTTCTATAGATATTGTTAAGCGAAGAAAAATTATTGATATATGATCAGCACTTCACAAATTTATGATAACATTGTCACAAACTTGTGGATGAACGATAAGTTTGGCGTGAGGAAAATAATTGGCTGTAACATCACAGTAAAGTGACCACAATGCCACATAATCACCGACCTAAATATAATGTATCTGAAATGTTCCCTAGGATATTACAGAGTGCGATGGGCAAATTATCGTCATTTTATATTTTAATTTCGCGCATGCGCGTTGTTTTTTATTTTGTCGAAAGCACAGTATAGTAGGGTCAGTTGGGTAAATAGGATAAAAAGAGCACAATGACGCAATTCACTCCACCAGAATTTTGGAAACGGCATGCTGTACTGCTTAGCATTCGCGCCGGAAGCTATAATACGGACATTTCAGGGTGTTTGGGTGTCAATTTGAGGACAGTGCAGATGATTCGGAAAGAGTTGGATGAGTCTAATGGTGATTACGACGGTAGCTAGAAAAACTCACTCTGATTGTTCTGATAAGAAAAGAACCCTAGAATTTGCCTTGTGGAGATAGTAGTTTCCTGGGTCAAGAGGGTGGCTGCTGGAAGACCTTATGTAAGTCAACAAGATTCTGCACCATGCCACACATGCAAAAGAACACAGTCATGGTTGTAAGACAATTTTGCAACCACATCAGCCCTTAGATCTGGTCACCTAATTCCCCAGACTGCCACTCCCTTGATTATTATGTGTGGGGCGTAGTTGAGCGAGAGACCAACAATACGTCTTTTAACCACAAAGATGAACTGAAGGCAAGGATTATGGCAGCATTCACCAACTTAAACAAAGTGACCACCCAGAAAAGTTACAGGAGATTCTAAAGTCGTCTGGAGGTCGTCGTTGAAGCCAATGGTGATTTTATTGACTAAATTTACTCTTTAGCATTTCAAAATATTTTTATGTAATTTTGGTAAATATATCTGTTAAAATGAAATGTCAGTATTATTTTCATTTTTGGATAATTTAGACGTCAATTTATCCATCGCACCCTGTATGTGTTAGCTTAGAAAACTAAATCTTATCATTAAATGTTATGAATGATGTCAGAATTTTCTTGTAAACACTTTCGACAGAAGAGATTTATCGACAAATGCCAAGAAGCTTCCGCATATAAAAATATATTTATACCGATGTTTCATCGTAGAATTATCACTGATAGCATCAAATTCAACGAGTAAGCGATATTTCCCTCGGGTTTAATTCGTAGTCATGAGTGACAGGACAAAAATCGGAGCTTCATAAATGAAAACGGACGTGCTAGCATCGTTCTTTTCCGGTAGCGGCGAGAGTTGACCTTTTCATTCGTATACTTGAGATACTCAACATCATTTAGTGCACTTTTGTGCCGCTGTGATCATGACTCCACTCCATGTCACAATTGTTGTTCATGGGGACACTCAAAGAAGAATAGTGCAGTGGCTTGCCGGTCCCTTTTGCACTGGAGATGCTTACGTTACCCAGTCCTTCCTCTCAGAATTTAAAGACGCAAGACCTACAAGGTAGCAGGTGTTTTGAATTCAGAGTTTTCTCTTCTCCTAGGCAGGTTGCCAACAAACTTGGGCCGATAAAAATCCTTCATATTCTGTTGATTGACGTATATACTCAAGTATCGTGTGAGGTTTCATGATTAGATTTTTTGGTCGCAAAAAATATGGAGTAGCATTATACACACACACACACACATATATATATATATATATATATATATATATATATATATATATATATATATATATATATATATATATATATATCAATTATGTGGTGTGTGTTCAATTAATATAACGTAAATCATTCATACGAAAAACAAATAATGAAGTTAATTATATTGTTTGCGAGAGTGATTCTTGCCATATAATTAACTTTATTATTTGTTTTTCGTATGAATGATTTACGTTATATATATATATATATATATATATATATATATATATATATATATATATATATATATATATATATATTGAAGAAGGTTAAATATCATACATTTCCGGTGACCGGTTGCTCCATGAACAGGTATTTTTTATTGTTACAGTTTCTGGGAGGGTGCGTTTTATCTAGCATGATCAACAGTCTGAACAAGGCTAGCACGCTCAAACCATCGGTCACGGTGACTTCGTGTTATCACAACCACCGACGGTCCAAAGATGCCACATACTGGGATCGCCTCGTCTAGATCGATAAGATCAAGAAGTAACATTCCTGAAAAATTGAACAAATGATGAGATTCGAACCTGGTTTTCCTGGTCAGAAAATGAACTTTCTAACCACGTGCCCAAAACACGCAGAAGTATCAAGTAACATAAACAAATCCTTCCTTCTTATTTTTAGTGGTATGTCTGTTAAATAACAACATTTAGGATAACATACAATCTATATGTCTTATTAAAATTCATTATGCTTGTCGTGTTAAATAGCAATAACATATAGTAGAACATTAAAACTTTATTTTTCAATAACATACATTATACAAATTATGTTTTACGGTGTTAAGCAATAAAATATTTTAGATACCATAAAATCTGTATTTCTCATTATAGAATACGAAAATTTTGTTTTCATTCCTACGAATCGTAAAAATGAAATCGTTGTTCTTTCCATAAGATTCATGTTAATACTTTATATTATTTTATTCATTTTGATTTGATAACGATAAAGGCGAGCAAAACAACATTTGTAATGGCATCAGCTTTATTCTATACTCATAGGAATCGCTACGATATGCGTAACTGCTGCTGGTGGCGTAGGCTAGCCTACGTTTTCGGTCGTCTTGTACTTCGGATATCAGATAAAACCAGAAAAAAATTACCTAGTATTGCGGTCTCGTCCTATCTATACGTTCCCTTATAGGTAGAAATATACTGTAAATAAATTGATAATAAACGATTTTTTTCATGTATAAAATGGCGGAAAACACAGACAAAATATTAAAATAGAATTCATATATTTTTTTAAACAAGAAATCGATTTAAAAATGTATGTCAGTCTTTCTAGGAAAATAATAACTATCCAATAAATTTTGAACATTCTTTTATTTCTGTTTTTATTTTATTTTTATTTTTTGTGATAATTATTTACCGAGCAAACAAAAGAAATAATTGCTTAGGGGAAGTGTACATTACGAAAAAAAATTACATATGATCTTTTATGAAACGTAATTGTTGGAGTGTTTGTTTCGGAAGGGATTTAGTTCGTAAATAATACCAATTGTCCTCAGCTAATATCTTTACAACATGTATTCTTTATTGTTGAAATGGAAGAGCGAGAAATGTGTAGGAAGTAGATAACAATAGAGCCAATTTATGATTACCAAAAGAGTAAACAAAATCAGTACATCTAATTAAGTGGTAGAATAATGGAACGACATCCGAAAATCAGACGATAAATTTCAATTGCTGAAAAAGATAAAGTTTGGTTGCTTGATTAAAACTCACTGGGTTAATTAAGGATGAAACCTTTTGTTAAAATTATATTTCGTTTAATAAGAATTTTATAGGGTCAGAGTTATGTAAATATTGGTCGTTTATATTTTGATTCGAAAGGCGTTTACATAATTAACGGATAGGTAAATATTATTCGTGGATATTGTGTGTAAACATAGTGTGTAAACATTTACTTGGTTCGAGGATAGGTAAATATTAGACATTTATATTTGAATCTGCAAACATCTATTTTGTTCATGGATAGGTAAATATTAGTTGTATATATTTGAAACTAATTATTTATTTGGTTCATGGATAGGTAAGTGTTAGTCGTTTCTATTCATATTGGTAAGTATTTACTTCGTTTGGGGATAGGTAAATAGTGTGTAATATAGTAACAACACCAAGTAGAAACTTTATTCAGCCTTATCGCTGATAACGTTATATTTATCGCAAGCGAGAGGGGAGATGAGATGTGCTTATTTTATTACCAATTATTGAGCGTTTATATTTCATTTGTGAAGCTTGTTCGGGGATAAGTAAATATTGTTTATTTTTATATTTGAATCTTCAAGCATTTATTTTGAATTTGTAAGCATTTATTTAGTATACATTGATGTTATTTGAGTCTACAGGCATTTATTTGATTCGGAGATAGTTAAATATCAGTTGTTTATATTTGAGTCCATAATAATTTACTTTTTTCTAGGATAGGTATATATCGTTAACTGAAAATTGAATCTATAAGCCTTTACTAAGGGGATAGGCAAATATTTAAGTCTTTAAGCATTTATTTTGTTCCGGGAGAATTATGTATTTGTTGTTTATATTTGAATCTGTAAAGAAGTACTTGGTTTAGTGATTGTTATATATTGGCCATTGATATCTTTGTAATCAAGGGAGTTGCCCCATCTGTAGGAGAGGAAATTGGTGTTTTGTAGATGCCATTAGCAGAGTAGTCGCATAAAAGATTTGTATGGCTAAAGTGTGATTAAAATGCACTATGCACTAATGTTCAGTAATGCTTCTGTTTAATTAAATCTTTTGCTTCAGATATTTGGAAATTGTAAAAGAAGTTTAAAACTTAATGCTTATACGTGTTTAATTAATTATGTTTTACATACACCTAGACAGAAACATGGCCTTTTGCAATACAAAGCTTCTTGGGCCACTGCCTCAATACAACCCAGAACAAAGCTTAAATATTTCGAGATAAAAACTCTTTTTCTCCACCATGTTTACAGGTATATTTCTTTTTCTATGTGTCGTGTCCCTTCAAGATGCAGCTGATCTCTTTGCCAAACCATCCACTCTTACAGTATCCATTCATAAATAACATTTGGTAGGTGGCATGCTACTTTCTTCTTCGTTCTGCCTTTTTGCTGTTTCCCTTCGATATGTCCTGTAAGTGCAAATTTCTCCAAGCCCTCCGTCCTCATTACGCGTCCAAGACATTTTAGAAGTTTCTTCCTGAATGTAATTAGAAACCTCCTCTGTTTCCATTTGTTTTTTTCTTCTTCATCTGTGAGGAGATTGTCCAGCATACATTTCAGCACTTTTATTTTTCTTTATAACGAACTCTTCCTGTTTCTTAATACTCTGTTTAATTTGTAGAAGGCATCTTTCTCTATTCCAGCGCGACTTCGGATTTCTGATTCACATTATGTATCGTCTGTTATAACTCTTCTCGGATACTTGAATTTATATATTTCGCTGATTTGGATGTCAATCTTTAGGTCGCATTTTGTGAGGATATCTCTTGTTAATGACGCTTATGGACACATCAAATCGAAACACCGTTTCCAAATGAGTCCAGTGTAATTCTTGTATCAAAGAAACATTTATCTACAAGTACAAGATATCAATAAAACAATATTTCAAAGCCTTAAGTTGTGATGAAAAGGTCCAATAAAATCAATTCATAACGCAAACTGTTTTCTAAATTTTGATTTAATAGCTAAGCACTGAATAAAAATAGCATAGTCTTGTAATAAAAACATAAAAAATCTATGACCTTTTCCAGTTAAGTTAGTATTTCTCAAGCTTTGTCTGCCCTCAGATCCCATGACGATCCATAGCGTAATTCACCCCACCCACATCCAGATGAAAACATATCTTTTTTTGTATTCTATTTTTTTTTACAGTGGATATAATGTGTGATACTGAAATCCGAAGGCGCATTGAGATAGCCGAAGATGCATTTCAAAAGCTAAGCAGAGTATTAAGAAACAGAAAAACATTCGTTAAAAACAAAGAAAAGATTACTGAACTGTTACGTGATATCTGGTCTTTTATATGGCAGTGGATTCTGGACAATCACCTAAAGAAGGATGCTGAGGATACTATGAATCGAATATGTAAGAAACGACGAAATCTTAGAGAAAATGGAAACAAAAAGAAAACTTATTGTTGTAACCTAGGGAAGGTTACTGAATAGAATAGTCAAACGAAAGTTGATAATGAACGATAATATTTAGGACAATAACAACACATATAAGATTCACCAGCGGCGCGTAGAAGTCGTAGTCAACTGCTAAAAGTGAGTCAATTGAATCTCCAACTGCAGACCAACATACAGAATTGACTACTGTATTTATGTGAATGGGGACATACCCATTATCGTCCGTAGGTAATGCTACAACACTTATATTTAACATTAGGAATAGACAGTTGGAATTTCAAGGAAATGATAACGAGGAAAGAGAGCTTGGAAAGCCTGATACTCACAGGAGAGATTGAAGGCAAGCGGGACAAAGGAAAACAACACGTAACATTCTTAGTGAGCTTTAATAAATGGATGGCGAAACAAGGAACAGAATGACCAAATTTATCAAGAGCTACAAATTGACAGGAAATTGTGGAGAGGCATGATCGCCTACGTCCCGAGGAGATACGGCACATAAAGAAGATGCTAGTAGCAATAGAATAACAGATCACATTAATCTGAAGAGAGGTAGACTTTGGTCATTTAATATCAATTCTTAGATAGGGAAAGGGAATTGTGAGGACTGACGTCGATTGCGCCATGAAAGAGACGTATCCGGCAATTATATCTACTTCAAACCCAGAGCAATTTTTCTTTGATGACAGTGTAAAGAGGAAAAAAATAATTTCAACAGCGAAAAAAAAGAAACAAAAAACAGAGAGAGAGAGAGAGAAAGAGAGGGAGGGAGGGAGGGAGAGAAAGAGAAAAAGAGAGAGAGAGCGAGAGAAATAGAAAGTTACTAAGGATGCGAAAACAAAAATATATGAAGATATCGTTCTTTGAAAAGACAAAAGATGAGTTCATTTCGCCAATGCAATCGAGAAAACAATGAAATGTGGAACTCGCAGTTCTGCTAATAATGGTCGGTGCATTGTTTTGGCTCGACAGATATCTACTCATTGCCTTTACAAAATTTCCTTTGTTTTAAGATAAGAAGTTATAAATGCTCGCGTACATACATATATGATGTTATTTTATTTATTTTGTTGAAACGTTATTTTTTATAGATACTCATATTCGAGTAAACAGTTTTATTTATCAAACTACATCTACTGGCCTGTGTATTCGAGAAATCTTTTGAGAGAAACATGAGTCCTCAAACAGGGTTCGACCCTGCATCCCCAATGGGGAACCGTTATCGTTTCTGACGTGTCTAACCGCTCGGCCACGTAGGACTTACAGTAAGACAAAGCCCGAAATAGTGCCTTCTGAACACACACTCTCTGACGATTATCTAAACATCGTTTCGTATCCTAACGAAAACAAAGACAATTTATTTTAGGAAATGGATTAAATCCTTCATATTTATATATTTCATTTATTTTATTTAAACGTTATTTTTTGATTGTTCTTCATATTCGAGTAGAAGCTATGTTCTTTTTTTTTAATTAAAAAGTTTTTTTACAACTACATCTAGTGGCCGGAAAATTCGATATATATATATATATATATATATATATATATATATATATATATATATATATATATTTATATATATATATATATATATATATATATAGAGAGAGAGAGAGAGATAGATAGATAGAATTGAGTCACTGTGTGTTTATCGAAATCTAAAAATAAACACGCTAACATTCACCTTCATCCCGTACCGTACCGTACGGCTTAGTCGGAGAAGTTCCGACTGACGCAAATTCAGTCGGGTTTCGATCCTAGCTAGAGGCAACCGGACGTCTGTGAGAGATATGTATATATATAAATATTTATATATATATATATATATATATATATATGTGTGTGTGTGTGTCTGTTGGAGAATTGTACAAAAAAGTTTACTTGTGACGCGTTTGGTCCTTCACGACGTAATCGAGCTAAAATTTGTCATGTGGGTTCAACTACACATGCGCACGAACGAGAAATTTTTTTATTTGGAATTTAAAAAAAAAATATATTTTACTTTTTTTAAATCTATAGCACCAGTTTTTCGTGTGTATGTGTAGTCTCTTAGCAGAAATTTCATTTTGTGAGGAATGCTGCTGCCGTAAGCGATAGGCAAAAATAAACTACAGAAAGACTCAAAAGTGATTGTTGCATTTAAGTATTGCATTAATATTTATGTTTACCTTTCAAAAGTTCAACGATAATTCTTCTGACACCATTTTAATTTTAGAATAATTTTATGTACGTAGGTCCTTACTTTCCGTACAAACAAGTACTTTTATTACATGGGACACTATCGGTGGATTTCGCAATTAATTTCGATTATTACAAAATTTATCTCAAAGATATAAAATTTGTTACCGTAAAAAAGATTCGTCACAAAAACATCACGTAAAAAAATCGCCGAAAAACAATAGCATTAATGAAAACTTGAAAAATTCAGGAATGCTAGTCTGGAACCGACCCGGAATGATTTTAATTTTCTCACGGAGTCGGCGTGATTCCAAAAAGGTATGATATGTTGAGATAATCCCTCTATATGCGTGAAGTTAACAATGTGTGACACACTGACATTCGAATGAAATTTTTAAAAGTTAGAGGGTTGTTCAGTTGTTTAGTTTACGAAAAACGAGGTAATCCGTATGGGTAGACCCAAGGAGGATAAAATCCAGAGAGCTCAATGCAAATCATGGCTAATAATTTAAATAAAAATAAAAACAGACCACTTCAAGGCTGCATGGAGCCTTGAAGTGGTCTGTTTTTATTTTTATTTAATATATATATATATATATATATATATATATATATATATATATGTATAAATGAAATTTTAAATTCTCAACATCCCTCGATTGTGTGCACGGGCAGTTCTACCCACGTAACTACTTCAGTTCTATGAAGTCCTAAAAGACGAAACGCGTCAAGCAAAAACTCTTTACCATTTTGTTGTACAATTTTTGGCTAACGTATATATATATATATATATATATATATATATATATATATATATGTGTGTGTGTGTGTGTGTGTGTGTGTGTGTGCGTGTGCGTGTGTGTTTGTATATATTTCTGTATTTAAGCAGAAATTCTTCTTTCTTTCAAATTTCATTGAATACGACAGACATGGTGCTTTCAATTAGTTTTTTTTATACAATATCTCAGGCGATCTAATAATGTTTTTCTTTTCAGATGATAAATTATATAAAAACTGTCCGCATGTTCTTTCTATCCGAGCGCTTTCGGCTATACATTTAGCTATTTTCAAGGTTGAAATATTTTAACTGTTAAATAAGAAATAGTTTGTTGCATGTATGTATTCATATAATGTTTTCATTTTTCCTAACACGGTCAAAGTATTGTGTCCATGTTCATAGTTGATATTATTAAGTGTTGTTTTTTGTTTTTTAATTAACGAGGCTTCCATTAGTTTTAGCCTTTTTTGCATGTATATAATGCTATTATGTTTCTGTTATCAACAAGTATGTTACGAATAGTGTCCGATAGGTCTCCATAAATATTTAAATGAGATCTAGTCGAGCTATGGTCAGAAAGGTGTAGAGTGAGTCTGCGTGTCAAACATGGTGTAGTGTGGCCTATATAATTATTTACGAATTTTGATTGATGAGGAATACAATATATATGTGTGTATGTGAGAGAGAGAGTTCGTGATATCTTTCGACTCATTCAGCGAGTATGACCATCACTGACATGTTTGATTAATGTTTTAAGTTATGTCTTTCTCTCTCCACACACACAGACACACAAACATATATATATATATATATATATATATATATATATATATATATATATATATATATATATTCGTATTTGAAATATTTATATATAGGTTAGTGTTAATATCTTAGATCATAGCTAGCTCTACACTTTCGATTTTTGAATTGTGCACTGAACACTTTTAAATATATCCGTTTCACGGACAGGTTAAACCTTATCTGTAAAAACAGTTCTATTATCTCTCCTCTCTGTATATATATATATATATATATATATATATATATATATATATATATATATATATATATAGCACATTCCTATCATAGAGGATCATTTGTTCATTTTACAAATATTATTGTATGTGCCATGTCCCTTGAGGACTCCAGCGATCAATGCTCTCCGCATCTTCCTGTCACTCATACGTCTCTCCTGTTTTATATAACGCCCATCCGCCTTCCTACATCCATTCATACTTATTCGTAAGCAAGATGGCCCGGCGCGCTCCCGCTTTTACCTTCGATATGTTTGTGTGATTGTCAAATTATCTAAGCCCTCTGCGTGACCAAGAAATATCCTCTGTTTCTTAACCTAAGTACGTTTCGATTTTGTTTCCATTTCTTGTAAGACATCATTGGTTGCGCACTCCATCAATGGTATTCTCAATATTTTTTCTGTAGAACTACATTTTCTATTGTGTCTATCCCCCTCTTTATCTGTGAGGAAATTCTCCAGCATTCACAGCAACATAGGTGGATTGACATTCCATAGTTGTTCAGCGCTCTTTCCTTGGTCTCTGGAGAAACTTTCATATTTCTTAGTGCTTTGATTAGCTTTTGGAAAACATCTTTTGCTATTAGGCTCAGGACCACATCACATTGAAACAGCGGTTCCCGTAATATCATCGAAGTTAAGCAACGTCGAGTTTGGTCAGTACTTAGATTGGTGACCACTTGGGAATAACAGGCCCTTCATGCTTGGATGTGCGAATGTTGTAATAGATAATGGCTCAGAATTGTTAATTTGAGAGCCGAATTCCAATCCCAGATGGGTTTGTTATATTCACTTACGCGCAAATACCCTTGGGAAAGGTGTGAATCCACCTTTTCTCCCCCAGATAGGGGGTTAATTTTTATGCCTATCACTAAGCTATAATTATCGCAAAAGAAAAATTCTTAGAATCTATAAATATTTTCTGGCTGTAAATAATCTGCAAAGCGTAGATAAGCCGTAGAAAATGAATGCATCAATCCAATGCAGTTTCGAAATTCTTTGTGATATTTTCCATTTTCTGAAGGTTACAATAAAAAGTAGGAGTCGAGCATAGTCGGGCTTATCAAGTCAATTCGAACGATCCTTTCCCTAGCTGCATAGTATGTACTTTGTCAGGGCCACATACAGTCTGGAATTCAGAGTTTTCCTTCTCCTAGACGGGATGCTAATATATATATATATATATATATATATATATATATATATATATATATATATATATATATATATAACTTTTAAAATCCGGAGATCAGTTGAATCCGCTACCTTGATTTTAACCTTACGGTATCCTCAGGCGATTTTTATCAATTGACCGCCCAACGCTTTATTCAAAAGAAAAACTCAAATGAACGCTATATTATTTTTTTTTAAAATAGACAAACGCTATATTATTTAACTATTTTCAACCTTACCGTATTCTCAGGCGATTTGTATCAAATGACCTCGTAACGCCTTATTTAAAAAAAAACAAATGAACGCTACATTATTTTTAAAAAAGTTGGTTGTAATAGAAAGGTAGGAGGAGGATGTGAAGAAGGAAGAAAAAGAACAAAAAGGAAGAAGAGAAGAAAAAGCAAGGGTATTATAAAAGTATTGGTGTGCGGCGGGTTTATTGAAA
>OZ038481.1:53340038-53357538 GCA_964036315.1 Acanthosepion esculentum
AGGGGTGATTTTATGGTTTATTTTGTTTTACGGCATATCAACCTCATCGGGTTATTTAATGTCGACAACACAGGATAGGTTCGTATGAATTGAATATGTGTCCTTGTAAGAAATCCGTTTGTAGATCAGGTTTCATTGACGTAGTCTTGTAAAAGGTTTTTCTCGAGTGTCAAACGTATTGGTGGTACTATAAAATGTATTTTTACACTTCCATGGTGTTTTGCCTCCAGTTTGGAGGTTTACCATTTCCCCATAGCTGGGACCCTAACAGGTGTTACCACTCCCGATCAGGCTTGACCCGTGAACAACATCAATTAAGAGGTGGTTCCACGCTCCTCAAAACCTCCCGATCGGAGGCTTTGTCTCCGGCTGTAGTTTAACGTTATACCAAGACGACAAAGGGTGAGGAACAACGATGCGATTCCTTTTAATATACATACATACATACATATATATATATATATATATATATATATATATATATATATATATATATATATATATATATATATATATATATATATACATTCATACATTATCAATATATGCGTATATCTTAACCCCGATAGAATATGTTCCTCTTCCTTCGTATTATGGAACTGTGATCAGAGAGGAAAAAGAAAAACTGCCGGTTTTTCTCTTTTTTTTTCAATATGCCTTTCACGGTAATCTTTTCTTTCTTCTTTTTCATTTTTCTCTCACTTTGATAAAAGGTGAACCAATGTTACATAGCATTTTACTACACTTTTCTTTGTTACTAACGAAAATTTGGTGTTTCTTTATAATTTGCTTAACTTTGGAAAGGCATATTTCGCTAGTCCAATGGTCCTTTCCATTTTGTCATCACGTTTTCCATCCTCTGTTAGAACACGACCTAGATATTTAAATTTACGAACTTGCTTAATTTTGGTGTCTCAGATATGTACTTGGCATTTTGGGTTATTCTTTTTGCTGACAACCATAGTCCTTTCTTCGCACTTTCCTTTTCTACATTTTACAAAAGTTCTTGTAGTTTCTATTCTGTGTCTGCTATCAGCACTATCTTGTGTTGTTAAGATTGTGTCAGCCAATAATGAATTCTGGTAGGACATTCAGTTGTCCACTGTAACGGTGGAATAAGTGCGGTGAGAATATTCATCATTGTCTTATGCCCATTTGAATTTTTGGGCATTTATTGTGTATTTACTATTGAAATAGAAACTCGATTTTATCTGCCGATACTACGGGAATACGATATCCTGTCGGGAATACGATATTCTTTTCTAGGATTTCTGATAGATGTAATACACACTGCTTAATAAATAAAAATACAGCGTCTCTTTCAAATACGATGTATTCAGTATAATAAATTTTGAAGCTATATATATATATATATATATATATATTTATGCGCGCGCGCGCGTGCGTGCGTGCGTGCGTGCGTGTGTGTGATGGACTTTTACGTTGTTTTCGACGTAGGAACTTTCAGCTGCCTGTTCCGTTTTGCATGCTTTACTTGTGTTTGCGCCTTCGGTGTCTGTTAAAGCCAGCGTGAGCACCCAAGACATTCGACATAAAGGACAAGGAATAGCACCCTTTGTGGAAGCCGCAGGAATGTTAGAGCGATGTACAGTGTTCATACATGTAAGGCGTCGATGTTCAATACGTGTGAGCTCTCCGACATTTAAAATGTCTTTTATTTACACGTTGCTTCACTTGACAGTATGGGTAGTCATTGCCTCAAACGACAACAGAAAGGAAAATCAATAGAATTGTCTTCCTTTAGTTTATCCTTAGAACTCAACAAGACTTTTCCCACTTTCCGAGGAGCGGCATGCGGTGCATTATGATTTCTGTTGTCCTTTGATCATTCATGCACAGTGAAGTGGTGATAGCTTTAGAAATGTCTATCTGCTCCCAAATTCGCACTTTAGTAGGAATTAATATTATATAGTTTGTCTTCCAACTTATACCCCCAGATTGTACGAAGGCACTATTGTTTCTCTCTCTAATATATATATATATATATATATATACATATATATATATATATATATATATATATATATATATATATATATATGTATATATATATATATAGTTCGATTGATGTGAGTTTGTGACCCTGGGTTTCACGCTCTTGTGATCGTCAGGGTTTGTTATAAACTCACATCAATCCAACTAAATATGTTAGCTCTGTCACTGATATTGAGTACTTCCCAGTAAGTACCGCATATATAATATATAAAGAATATATATATAAAACACACACATACACACACAGACACAGACACACACACATATATATATATATATATATATATATATATATATATACTATAAATACATATTTTGTTCCTCGTCGCACTTTAGTTGTACCAAAGGAACAAAATGTATAATTATTATTAGTATAAATTTTAGCTCTTTTTTATTTAACAATATTCATTGTTCGATATATATATGTGTGTGTGTGCGTGTGTGTTATATAATAGTTTAGCTGACGGTTACTTTTTAGAGGAAGTGCATCTCTGCTCTGACTTCCTCAGGTTGACTTTAGAGGTCAGGTGGAAGACAAAATAAGAATGTCAATTTTGATGATCTGAACGAGCGTGGGAATGATAGAGACATAGAAAGAATTTTCAGTGAGGTAACTCTTAACTGTCGAACAATGTAGATATGTCTTCTTTCGTGTCTGAAACGTCTCCGCAGTAAGGGGTAGCGAACCCAATGGTTAGACATAACATGTCGAGATGAACGTTAACGAAATAGATAAGATTGAAATTCCCTGTGTTGAAGTTCTTTCGTCTGTGGACCAAAGCATCTAGTGATTTCAGGCCACGAGAGAGAATTGATACTGTGACCCAAGACCACCCAACCAGAGAGCTATGCAACATTACACGTAAAAATTAACCTTCCTCGCTGCCGAGAGCTGAGCGGAAAATCTCCGACTGATGTCATATCAGTCAGGTTTCGATCCTGGCTTGAGGCAATCTGATGTCTAGCCACACTGATGAGCTGTGATACAACGAAACAGTCTGTCTATGGATGACAATATATATACGCCCCCGAAAAAATAAATTTCGGTCGAGCACTTTAGAGAGAAAGAACGAATTTGTAAACAGTGACTGCTAGTGCTGATAATGCAAAGCGCTTATATGAATCGAGCACTCTGAGTCACTGGCGTGTTTATTCAAAATAAATACGTAAAAATTCACCTTCCTCTCTGCCGAGAGCCGAGGTGAAAAATCTTCGACTGATGAAATCAGTCTGGTTTCGATCCTGTCTTGAGTCAATCAGATGTGCTGTGATATAGCGAAACAGTCTGTCTGTGGATGACAATATATATATATATATATATATATATATATATATATATATATATATATATATATTAAGACATTATGTTTAACATTCTTTTTATAGATACAAATATTTAAGTAAATACTCTGTTTATAATAAACAGTATTAAACAACATTTACCGGCCTGAATGTCCGAGAAATTTTCATAGAAATATTCGTCCTCCGACAGGTTTCGAAACCTGTATCCTATACGGAACAATCATATAGCCTGACGTACCTTTTAACCGATTCGGCCACAGAGGATCGTTCGGTTGGCAAGGTAGAATTTACTGCTTATAAACGTACATTCATATCTGCTCATGGCGTATCAAATGTAAACAATGACGTCACACATTATGAAATGGACTAAGTCCGACAATTATATTAAGATATTTTTATGTTTAACATTCTTTTTATAGATACAAATATTTAAGTAAATGCTCTGTTTATAATATATATATATATATATATATATATATATATATATATATATATATATATATATATATAGAGAGAGAGAGAGAGAGAGAGAGAGAGAGAGAGAGAGACAGAGACAGAGAGAGACAGAGAGAGAGAGAGAATCTCGACTTCAGTCACTTTCTCCCAATTATTAAATTACATGGCACGGCAGTCAACAATGGATAATCTTGTCTGTCGTCTTTAATGAAACTTATATATATGTATATTTAAAGACATTTTTTTATGTTTATATGTTCTTTTTATAGATACAAATATTTAAGTAAATGCTCTGTTCATAATAAACAGTATTAACAACATTTACTGGCCTGAATGTCAGAGAAACTTTCATAGAAAATATACGTCCTCCGACAGGAATCGAACCTGTATCCTATATGGAACCATCATATAGCCTGACGTGTTTTACCGATATAACCATGTATAGGATACAGGTTCGATTCCCGTCGGAGGACGCATACTTTCTATGAAAATTTCTCGGACATTCAGGCCAGAAAATGTCGTTAATACTGTTTATTATGTACTGAGCATTTACTTAAATATTTGTATCTATAAAAAAGTTTGTATAAGCATAAAAATGTCTTACAAATAATTGTCGGTCTTTGTCCATTTCATAATGTGATATATATATATATATAAATATATATGTGTGTGTGTGTGTGTGTGTGTGTGTGTGTTTGTGTGTTTGTGCGTGTACGTGCGCGTGTATGTATTTGTTTTCTATGTGTGAGGCACGGTGGAGTAGTGGATTGCTGCTTGGATTGAAGAATCGGAGAGCCAGGGTCGAATTCATTATATTCAATTACGTGCTAAAGGAAAGGGATTAATCCTCTTCTTCTCCGTCCAGCTATGAGTAAATAGGACATACTGGGTTCTATAGCCTTGGATGGCAACTGGTCTAGCAGAATGACAACTCCGAATTCAAAATCTGCCTCGGATTGTTTGGAGACCTTGTGGCATGTAGTTCACAAGGTCTCTGTATTTGGCCCTTCAAAAAGTGTGGTTGGTTCTGTACAAAGCCTTCACCACTATAATCAAATCATATGTTCTGGAGTCTGAGCTGTCGGTTCCTTGGAACTGAACTGCTTGACCCTCATATGTCGAATACGACGGGAGAGTCCACCATATATATATATATATATATATATATATATATATATATATATATATATATATATATATATATATATATATATATTCAAGGAAGTAACCTCTTCCCTGGACCGTCATAATATACGATAATTTTTATTTATGATATATTTATTTTTTATAATTCTAATAATCTTTTGCGTTAGATTTCAACTCCCTAAATTTATTGTACGCCGTTTTTTACAGACATTAAATTTTGCCTTTAATTTTTGCTCAAAGTGTAAAAAATCAGTTTTTTTCGATTTTTCACGTTCAATTTGCAATCTTTCCAGCCAATTTGAACTCAAAACCGGCACTGAAGAATTATCTATCAAAAAAAAAAAAAAAAAAAATTCATTGAAATCGGATGAAAACTGAGGAAACGCATAAACAACACCCGATCACACACAAACACACACACATACACACACACACACATACACACACATTTTGAGAATTATAGATATAGATAATCCCCATACGTTTAAATTGAGCATTTCTTATGATATTAAATTTTAATAAGACAGCTAGTAGGAGATGTGCATGTTGATATTTCATATACACACTTAAGATATTAATAGAGATTTTCATTATGGGTGTGTCGCCCCCGAGTAACATAACGATAAATATAATTATTCTTTTTAATTTTCCTTATTTCACTATTGTTAACTTTATCTTTCTTTCTTTTTCTTTCTTTTTCCCTTTCTGCCTTTAACTTCGTTTCTTTTATATTTATCTTTAGCAGTTCATTGGTTTATTTTCTTTCGTATCTCTCTTTTTTAAAATTCTTTTAAAAGTTTTCTTCGTTTTTAACACTTTAAAAAAAATCCTTTTATTTTTATTATTTTCCATCTATTTCATTCTATCTATCTTTCATTTAAAAAAAAAAAAATTCTTTCGTTATTTTCGGTCTTGACAACCCGAGCTGAAAGACATAATCCCTCATCAAATCGAAAAGAAATATCGTCCAGCGGCTGGAGCCGATAGAAACCCCTATTTCTTTGTTTTGCTTTCCTCTTTAGACGATAAATCTGTTCATATAATCCGAATGTTGCAACGCGATATCTACAACATGAATGACACATACGCGCGTTTTTTTGCAAACTTTTCCATTTTTTTTTTCTTTTTGAGAATAGGCAACTGAAAATAAAAATAATGTCAAACGCACTTGAGATGCTTAATTCGCTTTTCCATCTCGCAGAGAGAAATCAATCCTCGCCTTTCTGACGTCATTTCCCCGAAAAATGCTGACCTGTTAGAGCTGGTAATAACGCCATCTATCCCCATCATCATCGTCATTGACCGATGACCGGTTTTGGCCGTAGGGCCTCTGTGCAGCTGAGCACCTGACCAGTTCCATCTAGATGTCTGGGCTGAAAGTCACAGTTGTAGTCATTCATTCGTATCGTTGACCTGGCGGAATCCATCGCACTTCAAATTCAATCTCAGACTACGTCCTTCAACTTGAAGTCTAGCCTTGGTCACAGGTGTGTGGACTTTGATTCTACCGATGTAATCTTCTGCCCTGGTCGTTCACTTGACACTAGAAAGCCCACTGGCGATTTTGTTTTCACCACACTGGATGAGGCCAGTTTACCTTATTGTGCTAGGTTCTCATTAATCCTCCAAGAACGCCCATCCGCCATTTGAAAGGTTTTTAGTTCTGCTGTCTGTTTAGCCAGAAAAACGGTTAAGGAAGCAGGTTAATTGCCGATGACTTTTTTTATGTTTACATAATCACCATGCAGATGATAGGCAGACTACGTTTTAAGGTGGGAAGGCTGGTGATCTGGCCAGATGTGCAACATAGAATTGAGAAAAGAACACTTAAAAAAAAGACCCTTATCTCTCATGGCTTCGACTATGGCTATCAATAGATGTCGAAGAGGGACGTAGAAACCAAAGTCTTCCAGACAACGTCTTTTTTTTCTGAACGTAATATGAAAAGAGAGAGCGTCGTGAACCCCACTAGCTTTATAAGCGGATGTGAAATAGAGCTGGAATAGCCACTTCTATTTTATTTATCAAAGCAAAGCTACAAGGACATTTATAGTTGTTTTTCAAATTTCGCTTGCATTTCAATATTTACCAGATTGCTTGCCTTACAGCTATATGAAATTTCTTTCTAGACCAAAATAATTAAACAATATTCATGAAATTAAATGCAAAAATAAACAAAAACGAAATCTTTTCAATGTTAGGACGACCAGAAAATATCGAAAATAAATATTTTATAAAAAGTATAGATTTAGTTATTTCTTCTTCTGTTAATTTCGAACAGGACGAATGCATTGGGCGGTTATTTTTTTCTCGTTTAAATTATTCGTTGCCCTCGGGGGATTGAAACCAATTAACTGTGTTGACGGAAAACTCAGAATGAAAAGAGCAAACTCCTGAACTGTGTAGCGAAGGAAAGCGAGAAGAAGGGACTAATTTCTGTCTGAATTTCTGGGGGTGATGAGTTATTATTTACACTATTTATATTCGGTCGATTGTCTTTATATTTCTTGTAGTCCTACGAGACAATAGTCTAGTGGATTAAAGCGCTGATTCTTGAATTAGGTGAAATAGTATTTGTGAGTTCAATCCTTAGACCGGGCAGTGTTTACTTGGATTCGGTGGAAATGGATGAGCAATAAATGATTAGTTCTAAAATATCTCTAAGCAGCGGGACGAGAACAGTCTATCCTTCTGGAGGAAATAAAGGGTTCGTTCAGAACTGCCTGTAGGTTATCCGGATCGATATACACCTGAGGGTACAATATAAAAATGTGGACAATAATCCGAGTATAAATAATCTAAATAAAGGACTAATTGTTAAGTAAAAGAAGACCCAATGTATATAAAGTCAGTAGGAAAGATAGTCGTAGGCGCTTACTTGGAATTGGAGACATCAGGGTCAAACAACTATTGAGATTTAGCTATCCGTGTAGTACAGCCACAGATGACAGAAAAGATGCTACCGAAATCCAAAAACGTTTAGGAATATCGAAAGTTGCCTTGCAGAGACTAAAGAAGTATTAAACCAGAAATGTTTCGTTAGTAACAAAGAACATTATGTTGAGATTATATGTCCTATTTATCGTTCTACAGATATCTTGAGGTCTTATTTATCCTTCTACAGATATCTTGAGGTCTTATTTATCCTTCTATAGATATCTTGAGGTTCTATGTCCTATTTATCGTTCTATAGATATCTTGATGTCTTATTTATTCTTCTATAGATATCTTGATGTCTTATTTATTCTTCTATAGATATCTTGATGTCTTATTTATTCTTCTATAGATATCTTGATGTCTTATTTATTCTTCTATAGATATCTTGAGGTTCTATGTCCTATTTATCGTTCTATAGATATCTTGAGGTTCTATGTCCTATTTATCGTTCTGTAGATATCTTGAGGTTCTATGTCCTATTTATCGTTCCATAGATATCTTGAGGTTCTATGTCATATTTAGCCATCTATATACATGTTGGAGGAGACACTGGTAATAATGGATAGCGGCTCGAATTGAGAAATCAGAAAGCTGAGTTCGAATTCCAGTAGAATCTATTACATTGACTTACGAGCTAATACCTTTTGGAAAGGTATGAATCTTTTTCATTTCCCCCAGCTATGGGTAAATAGCAGAACAGACCGGGTTCTTAAGCCTCTGATGACAACTGGTCTACCGCAGAAAGAGATTGTCACCTACTGCGGGAAAAATCTGCCTCGTCGGTCATGTATCGAAAGATACATGATCACCTAAGCATGTATCCCGAATGGCACATAATTGACTGATATACATGTTGAGGTTCCTTGTCATATTTAGTCTTCTATAGATATTTTGAGGTTCTATGTCGTTTCCATCCTTATATTAAAGGCAGTGAATTCTAGACATTCTTCGCACAGTTGAAAAAGATAAATAGAAGCTACGTAGATGTGCATATACAAATGCTCCATGAGAATATCTGGGACTGAATATGGGAGAAACAAGAATGATTTCAGAAAAATCGGAACGAAATTACACACACATGCCGAAAATCAGAAAGAGAAAGTTGGGGATTTCTGGGACATAGGACAGGAATAATTTGATCGTCCCAGGACATACTGACGGCAGGTGGAGCAAAGGAAAACAACAACGAATCTACTTAATGAGTCTGTAAAAATGGAAAGCTGACCGGGGATAAAAAAAGTGAGATGGCAAAATGTAAAACACTGATTACAGCAACAGCAGGTAGAAAGCACTGGCGAGTCATGATTGTTCATGTTTTGTGAGAGACAAGTGTATACAAAAGAAAAAGGAGAGCCGATTATTTATCGAGAGATTTCGTTTTTGGATGAAAAGCGGTTTTGCAGATTCCTAAATCAGACTAAAGAAAACGAAGTAAAAGTCTATGCCACGGAATGTTTTAGTCTCGACATTATCTTTTACACATGCACCTGAAAAAAAATGTGAAACCAAATATTTTCTTGACCTTTCCAAATAGAAGATGATAATAGTTCTTAAATAACGCTCGCCGTTTTTCATTTTTTTCATTTTCTCTCTTTTTACACACAGGCGGAAAACATAAACTTTATCTATTGTAGTGGAATGTATGCAGTGTTTAAGTATACAGAAATGATTTGACAGTTTTAAGTGTTATCTGAAACATTGATATTTACTAAGCTTCGTTGCGTACAACAACGGATTAGATTGGATTAGAAGATGAAGATTGTATCCGCCAAATTTAGAATAGAATGCATATGCCTTACAAGCGTATAGGTAATGGTTTCGAACACCGATCATTGGTATGGGAAAATTTATTCGTTACTCTTGCAGCCATTTCCGAGTCCGACGTGCCGTAAGGATCGTATATGGACCTGATGTACTGTAAACATAAAAGCAGTTGGTGTTTCTAGCCCCTCACTTATCAGTGTGGTTTTGAATGTAGAGTTGTCCTATTTATTTATATACTTAAGAACAGAACAACAGGTGAAGCGATACATGTACCTAAGAAGCGAAATAATTTAGAAATGACTGAATGTAAAATTACGGTGGAGATTGTCCACAAAATATTTTTGGGCAACATAAAGATAATATCTAAAGCGTAATTAAGTGTTGTAGCATACTTAGGGGCGATAATGGGTATATCCCCATTCACATAAATACAGTAGTAAACACTGTATGTTGGTCTGCAGTTAGAGATTTGTCTCCGACTGTGCTGGTCAAACTCTCTACCTCCGGGCACCGAGGATCCCCAGGCGGGGCTGTGTTGAAGGGCAGAATCTCGTCTCTGGAAACAGCTACGCGACCCAGTTTTAAACGGGGTCTACGGGGAATTTCTGGCTGAGCATACGGGCTCGGATACTCTACATTAAATTTGGCCTTGTGCCACATCTGACCGTGTGGGGCGGTTGGTAGTTATTCTGCAGTTAGAGAGTTGTTTTTCCGGCTGTGCTGGTCAAACACTCTACTCCCGGGCACCAAGGATCCGTAGACTGGGCTGTTGAAGGGCAGAGTCTTGTTTCTGAAAACAGCTATCCGATCCCATTTTATACGGGGTCTACGGGGAATTTTTGGTAGAATCTTCGGGTTCTGATACCTCACATTAAATTCGGCCTTGTGCCACATCTGACCGCGTGAGGCTGTTGATAGATATCCTGCAGTTAGAGATTTGTCTCCGGCGGTGCTGGTCAA
This sequence comes from Acanthosepion esculentum, assembly GCA_964036315.1. Classification (NCBI taxonomy): domain Eukaryota; kingdom Metazoa; phylum Mollusca; class Cephalopoda; order Sepiida; family Sepiidae; genus Acanthosepion; species Acanthosepion esculentum. The sequence continues at coordinate 53,350,620 of OZ038481.1, forward strand.
TCTCTCTGCCTCCAGGCAGAGAGTATCCTCAGACGGGACTGTGTCGAAGGGTAGAATCTCGTTTCTGGAAACGGCTACCCGACCCCGTTTTAAACAGAGTCTACGGGAATTTTTGGCCGGGCATACAGGCTCGGATACCCCACATTAAATTCGGCCTTGTGCCACATCTGACCGCGTGGGCCGGTTGGTAGATATCCTACAGTTGGAGATTCATTGTGGAATTCACTTGACTCACTTCTAGCAGTTGATTGATTCTTCTACGCGCTGCTAACGAATGTTGTATGTGTTGTTCTTGTCCTAAGTATTATCGTTCATTATCAACCTTCGTTTGATTATTCTTTTCAGTAACCTTCCTTAGGTTATAACATTAAGGATATGAAAAATCCTTTTATATTCTATAGTGCAAAACATGCACAATCTATTTTTCTTAATTTTGCTACAAATAACATTTGATGCAGCTGCTTGTAATTCTGTATACAGATACCAGGGCTAATCTGTTAATGATTTCTCTCATCATTATCACACACACACACACACACACACACACACACGTATATATATATATATATATATATATATATATATATATATATATATATATATGGGGGAAAACTCCACGCTAATTCACATGTCGATACTTATCAAATAAATCTTTTGCAACGTCAAAACGTTTATGTAGGGGAAACATTACGTGATCTAAAAACCCGTATCTACGAACACAAAAGAGATTTATGATTAGACAACCATTCAAACTCTCTCGTAGTACAGAGGAACAAAACTGACAATAACTTTGTTTTACTAATGCCACCCTAATTACAAAAGAACATAATTCTTTAAGGCGAATGTTTGTGAGCTTTATAATAACAATATTACCAGCTATAAACACGCGTCAAAATCATTATATTACATAATCAACATTTATTAAATCCATTCTTAAAGAATCTAACGTGTTATAATTTATAAAAAAAAATGATGCATTTCAATATTACTCAATGATCCTGCCGATGTTACCTGCATTTCCTGGCTTTCTCCTTCTATATTTTGGTTAGGAGTCATTCCCAAGTTCAAATTTATATTATTTTATATCAAAGGAAAAAGGATTCAGTGGGGCTTTGTGCACCCCACTCCCGAGGACCCCTTTGATCAAAATGAAATATACTTATCAAAGTGCCCTGGGTAATGTAGTTTCAGAATATATATGGTTATGGGGGTCGAGCTCCAAAACCTTAGAAAGAGTTCGATAACAAACAAACATAGACTACCACTATATATATATATATATATATATATATATATATATATATATATATATATATATATATATATATATATATATATATATATATATATATAACTTTAACAAATAGTGACTTTTATATCTGTTCAGTTTCCTATCCAATCGTAAAGAAAGACTTTTCTAGAGAAGTAATGTTTTTTTAAATTTATTAATCTGACAGATTTTATCACTTTAAACGTTATATATGTTGTAGATACTCATATTCGAGTAGACCCTCCATTTATTTATTAAACAGTATATTTATTCATTTTCTTCTGCCTGGCTTGAATATTCGAGCAATATTATTAAAGAAAAAATATGCCTTCTACGGTAGATATTTTCCTTTAATATCATTTCTCGAATATTCAGGCTGGTAGACGAAAATAAATGTACAGTGTAACCCGGATATAAGAGAGTTGTCGGGACCGGAGAAGAAGTATCTTATATCCGGGTTTCTCTTATATCCGGGTTTCTCTTATATCCGGGTTCCTCTTATATCCGGGTTTCTCTTATACCAGGGTTTGGTCTATTTTGTTAACACTAACACAGGCTCTAATTTGGGACCAGAGAAAATCTCTCTTATATCCGGGTTTCTCTTATATACGGGTTACACCGTAGGATTAACGTCCCTTTTCAATGCATCGCTCCTCTACACAGTCTTTTCTTTGCTTTAGAAATGTAGTTATGCCTTAAGATGTTATGGGCGAAATTGCTATAATTAAAGCATTTAAACATTTTAATCTTCGTAGGCGGCGTGACTCAATGGTAAGCAACATAATAAGTAATCTAATAATTGCAACATCATTTTTAAAGATAAACTATTTTTTATAAATTCAATAAAATCCATTATAAAACAAAAACAAATAAAGTTATATTGATAATTCTTTACGAACAAAACGTAAAAAAAAAAAATAAAAAATTTGAAAATGCAGATTTATTAAATTTTCAGAATATATTATTTAATATTATCAACATGGCTTACTTCTGTTCACACCCTGCTGCTAACTTCCTTTCAATCCCAAGGTGTGACGTAAATGCTACTTTCAGGACAGAAAATGGTTTCATTTCAATTAATAAGCAATTTGATTATGAAAGCAGTCAAAGAAAAGCTTATAAAAATCACCAAATATATATTTGATAATGAATAACAAGAAAAAAGTAATTTTTAAAAATTTGATTTTTAAAGCTGCAAACAAAAACTGAATTCAAATTAAATAGAACATTAAGAAAAAAAAAACACAAATCTGGATAATATATAAGAAACGTGTTGATATGAGCCAAATGTCAAACATATCTGGGGCCGTATTCGACGTGATTTAATGGTTATTAAGATCGTCTTGATAGGTCAATTATAACTAAAATCATCGCTTATCGGCTACTTGGCTAAGATCAATAAGTATCAGCCCTCGAGTGTACTACACTTTATCTCTCAATTGTGTTTCTTTCTCCGGACAAAACACACTAAATAAATGGAGGCTACATTGTCCCAGGAAATCAAACGCTACAACTACACCTCTCTCATTGCACCAAAGAGGGAGAGTCGTTGTAATATCGACACTGATGCCAACCAGACGTTACGGTGACCGTGAAAGTTTTGGACAAGGCCCAGGTGCAGGTGCTTGGACGCCCCACTTTAAACCGGCCTTTAATCCGTAGAGGTAGGGAGACGAGTAAATACTAAGTATAGTATGTTTTTCTCTCCTCATTTGAAATGGGAGAAGGTGCTTGATCTTGAGGATTCCAACGCAGCTTCAGCACCTTCTTCATTGCACTAATATATCGACGTCAGCCTGACAAACATGGCGGGGACTGTATAATTTTTGTCCGTGACCCATAAGTATGAATATGGATACCCCACGTAAAAATGACCGTGTGCCACATTTTGCTTCATGTGGAGATCAGATAAATACTAATAACCTTAAAGTGACCTCTGTGCTATATCCCGATGGAGTGGGCGTCAACATAAACTCATGCTAAAACATATATATATTATTAATTTAATTCCCAGAGGTCCGCCCCTCCAGCTAAAACTTTTATTACGGGAAGAGGCTAGGGTTAAGGCTGCTACCTGAGACGTCTCCAAAATGGAAAATATCTCGAAGACTGTACTATTTTATGGCATCTGATTCCTAGTCGGAAGTACGCGTGCTGGCGTCCAATTTAATCTCGACCACGTGCTACATTTTGTTCGAGTCGTCATCTGGATAAATCCCATGACAAGATCTGCATTGTTACAGTGTACATGATTACTATTTTACCCAACCCTAGTACCTTTAGGTTGGGGGTTAATTCCTGGCAAACGTGTCGTCTCCAAACAGAAAATACTGAGAAATCTTGAGTTAATTTTGTCTAGTTCCTCGTACCTGCCGCTTACTTCTCGGCGATGTGCCTCATTCCGTTTGTTAAATTCCACAACAAATTTACTGGACAATTTAATCGCTCGTGTCGTTGTGTACGCAAGCTAGGGATGTCCAGCTACACGCTCACAACGAAACGAAAGGTAAAAATAAACGCCATGCTGAGAAATGAGTGGGTGGGTAGGTAGGTCACATCTCATTCTAACAGATCAGTTTTCCCATCAATCATGGGTTTAACGTCTGCAATAGTGAAAAAGAAAAATATTGTCATTTTTAAACATTTTCTTTTGTACCCTCTTGCTTCTTTAAATAATTATCTGTATTAATACTTATGCTTATTACTGAACTATTTTATTAAAGTTGTCAAACTCAGATATTTAATGCAGTGAGGGAAATGTCCACGCTTATTTTATAGTCGTAAAACTCCCAAGGAGCTTACTCAACTCTTAAATTATGAATTATTATTCATCAGAAAATTCATATAGTAAAATGCAAAATAGTAAAATTGTAATATAACCTGAAATCTTTTGGGTCGCTACTATTTATCATTATTATTTTAAATTTTTAAATGATAAATAATAGAATCTAATAACTGAGAAGAATAAATAATATATAAATAAAAAGATGATCCTGTTACATTTAAAAGACTAATTAATTTGTTGTTATTGCAGAGGGCTTGCGAGTGACCCCAACAGCGAATCTGTCTGTAATTCCAACTCCTGTGGGGCCACCGATGGCGGTAAGGTCGAGGAGGAGCGACTAGATTGAACGCGAACAACCCCTGAAGGCCCCAATGGCGGAATTGGCAAAGATATTCACGATCTCAACGGCCAAACCGGCGGAAGAGGGCAGCTACAGTAGGGCTGGCCTTACCAAGGAGGGACTTGAAAGACTAAGCATCCAACCGTCCGACGCAACCAGGTTTGCCAGATCTCGCCAGCCTCAATCCTCGAGGGAGGCGCTACTGATCAAGTTTGTGGGCTTCTACGTCGCGCAGAGTTGTGCACCAAAATCAAATTCACGCGAATGGTCTCATCAAACTGTCTTCGATATACAGCCATCTACCCCATCTCCAGGGGTCGGAGAGAAAAGGAATAGGCAGAGAGGATACGATCCCGACGTTCGGATGCACGCCGAGAACCATGTACTATTGAAAGAATAAGCCGTTTTCATTTTCATCAGAACAGTTTCGACTTGAAGGCACATTCATCTTCAGCAATTTTATGAATATATCATATTAGTTCTCTCCAGCCCTTCTTGTCCCTTGTTCTCTCACGAAAATGCTGCAAGTCTTCAAAGATTTTACGGAGAATGATTGGATTTTATTAAGCGTTTTTTAATACCGTGGTTCAGTGTGTCTACAGTGGCTGTTCGCAGCCTTCTTGAAAATAACAACAGCATTGCTTCATGAGATGGAGTTTGCACATCTAGTTGCATGTCGAAATAACATCCAGCATAATCAGAGGCTGAAAAATGAGATCGGGTATGTTGTCCATACAAGTTGTGTAAGTTTGTACAAGTTGAAATTGGGTTTAATTTTTGCTACTTAAATATTTTAGCTCTTTCCGATTGAGTGAAAACAGCTACATGACTACATTTTAGTCCCCACGTAGCACAATATTGAGAGTATATGGGTTCACCTATTGCCCGATTGACACCAGTCTCACATCTTTTTGTCCCTTGTTTCCTGTTCAGCATTGGGTTTCTTGTTCCTTCTAAAGTCTACTTCAACTCTGTACGTCTGAACACTGAAATTTTATTTACTAATTATTTTTTTTATTTTTATTTATTTTCTTCTATCCTCAATTGGAGAAGGTAGGATCCTCTAATGTCCGGATCACACCCTCGCCTGTCTTTTAAACAATAGAGGTTTATCCCTTGTTTTCTATTCAGGATTGGGGTTCCGATCCCTTCTAAATCTTCTTCTCTTTGAAGCCCACTAGCCCCTTACGTCTTAGTAGCATTATCACCTTGCTTGAGATGAATTGAGTAAAAATAAATAAATAAATAAAAATAAAAAAAACCCCAATGATTTCACTATTGCGTTGTACCGTTTCAATCGACTCTTTTCGCTATTATTATCTTGTCTAATCAATAACTTCTACAATTTTTCCTACGAGCGAATGCCAACTTTTGCGTCTGATGATATCCTCAGCATCTAATAATCTTCCTGCTTTCTTGACATTTGATGTTGAAAGTGGAATTGCAAACACATCAATGACACCAAAGTTGAAGAAAGGGGATGTAATTCTGACCGCTTTTCGCCATGCGTAGCTCATTAAAAATTATCACTGTGTTTACGAGCCTGGATCAAGGGATAGTATCTGTTCTCCCCATTTCAGATGGGAAAAGTCGCCTTATCCAAACGATTCCAACCCTGCGCCAGTACATTTGTCATTGAATTAAGAGAGGTGAATTCGGTTTAATATCGACGCCAGTGTGACAGTGGTCGTTGAGTGGGTAGTTTTTGTTTGTAGTCCATATGTACGCTTATGGGCACCCTACATAAAAATGTCCCCGTCTCAAATCCTGGAGGTCAGGAAAATACAATCATTAAGTCATGAATAACCATAGAATAGCAAATATATAATCTTGTTATCCATAATTATAGACTTTCATAATGCTTGATGTTATATTTTATTAATTTAAAAACAGTAGGGATTATATTTTCATAAATGTTTTGTAACAAATTGTTTCATTCGGTTCCAGACGTTGATGCAAAATTGCTGCATTAATACGAAAACATTCATATGGTATTAACATTGTTTAGTAATTCAATAACGATAACATAAACGATCTCATTACAACAAACTATACAAAATTAATTTAGGTAGAAGCCGACTAGACGCCATATAAATTATCAAAATGTTATAATCTGTTACCGCTTTTCTAAGTTTGGTGCATGAATATATATACATATCAAAAGAAAAGTATGTAGCCGTCATGGTTCACATCAGAAGATAGGCCATGACTACGTTTGAAAAACACTTAAATATTAATAAAGAATCTGTATACAAATCTAAAATAAATTTGAAAGATACACAATACTTACAATTTACATATTCTAATTTTCACCGGTACACCCAATGACAAGACATTAAAAAATGAATATATATATATATATATATATATATATATATATATATATATATATATATATATTTAGTTGGATTGATATCAGTTTGTGATCCTGGGTTTCACGCTATTTGCGATCGTCAGACAAATCAGAATTTTGTTTGACAATCGTAAATAGCGTGAAACCCAGGGTCGCAAATTCACATCAATC
>OZ038481.1:53368000-53428000 GCA_964036315.1 Acanthosepion esculentum
TATATATACATATATATTATACATAGATATATATATACACATATATATATATATACATATATATATATACATAGATATATATACATATATATATACATAAGATATATATATATATATACATATATATATATATATATACATATATATATATATACATATATATATACATATATATATATATACATATATACATACATACATATATACATACATATATATATACATACATATATATATACATACATATATATATACATACATATATATATACATACATATATATATACATACATATATATATACATACATACATACATATATATATACATACATTATATATACATACATATATATATACATATATATATATATACATATATATATATACATATATATATATATACATATATATATATATATACATATATATATATACATATATATATATATATACATATATATATATATACATATATATATATATACATATATATATATATACATATATATATATATATATATATAAAAGTGGACATGGAAGTCAGCACTTAGAGGCGACAGTCTGTTTCATGCTAGTGCAATCGTCAGGCGACTAGTGCTGTTATTTTTCTCGGCTGTTTATATAAGGGTCAGTGGTGCATTATGGGTAGTATATTTTGGCGGGTACTTTTACCGGAATCGCTTATTTGTTTATTTATTTATGTCAAATTTATTTTGCTTGTTTTTTTGTTTGTTTTTTTATTTTTATTTTTATTTTTTATCTTATATATTTATTTATTTATTCTTTTATTTTGATCGGTGTTTTTGGTTAACGTAGTAAAAAAATTTGTTTATATAGCTTATTGTTGGTAGTCTATAATGGCCGCCATTTACCGGAAATCGCTTGTTCGCTTATTTATTTGGGTCAAATTGTTTTGCTTATTATTTTATTTTTATTTGTATAACAGTTATAACTTTCGTCCGTTCTTTTGTTTTTGATTTTATTTCGCATATTCTAACAGGTGTGGTTTTGTGATTTTGTTTGAGTAGTTTATTTTGCTTATTTTATTGTTGTTTGTTTATATATTTATTTATTTTTCTATTTTAAGTTACGTAGTAAAAATTTGTTTCATGTCTACATTTTGAGATTAGCTCGGGATCTTTTATTTAATATTTATTTTGATCTGGGAAGGTAATGATAGCTATTTTTTCCTCCAAGCAAAGTTTGCAAGTTTTTGATAGGTTGTGTAGGCTGATGATTTTTTCCTTATTTTCCAAGATATTTTTGGTGTGTGTGTGTTTTGTTTTTTATTTCCAGATATACTTAGAAGCATTGTGCTGTTCGCATTATTTACTATTTGTGAAAGACATTTTGTGTACATAATTTCTTTGTTTCCATGGTCCTTCGGTTACTCCTATGTATACTTTTTCTTCATTATCTGCTGATTTTGTCGTGGCTTGGTAGATTACGTTGTTTTGTAAACAATTACCGTTTAAGGGACATTCGTTTTTTATTCTGCAGTTGCACGTGGGTTTAATTTGTTCGTGTGGTTTGTTAATAATTTTTCTGTTGTGCTTTTTTATTATTTGTGCCATGTTCTCGGTGCAACTGTAGCTGATTTTTACTGTGTTTTTGTTGAATATTTTGTGTAGTGTGCTTGATTCCGGGAAGTGTTTGTGTAAAAGCTTGAAGAATATTTTTCCTATGTTTGTTTTTACGTTTTTGCTGTACGGTGGGTTGAACCATATGATATTTCTTTTTCTGCTGGTCTTTTTTGTGTTCTGTGGTGAGTATGTGAGTGATGCTGGGAATCCGCTATCTTTTAGGGCTGTTTCGTAGTCTTCTTGGCTTTGTTAAAATATGATTCATCGGAAGAATTGTCGGAAAGCCTGCGGTTGATCGATTTAGGTATCTGTTTGATTATAGAAGGCGGGTGGTTGGAGTATATATGTATGTACTGTGGTTTATCATTCGGTTTTCTGTATGGTTTGTGTGTGCCTTTTCTTAGGTTGAAGGTGACATCTAGAAAATCTACTTCGTTTAGGTTAGTTTTTATATCTATCTCGAATCCGTTATTTTTGAAGATTTTAATTATTGCTTTTCTGGTTTTATCTGTCTTTTGTTTGTTGCAGTTTCTTAAGATTATGAGACCGTCATCTCTGTAGAGCCCTGTGTCATTTCTATCTATTATTTTGCTTATTTCGTGTAGTAAATAAATACCTACGATTTCGCATGTCTCTGCACCGTCAAAGCTTCCCCATTGTAGTGTCAAATATCCCATCTTTCTTTATCAATGCTTCTTCATGGTGAAATAATAATGATTTACGGGAGTGCTTAATGATGTCGATTTCGTTTGGTTTTATTATTATTTGTTCCTGAGCTAAGTTGATGGCCTTATCTAGTGTACGTTCTGTTATGGATGGGTAAAATTCTTTTATGTCTAATTGTAGGAAGTGGCAATTTTGTTTGTTATTTATGCTGTTGAACCAGTCAATGGTTGTTTTGTGTTTTCCACTGGTTTACTCCTAACTTCTTCCTAAGTTCAGAATTAATTCTTTCTATGTATATATATATATGTATACATATATATATACACATATATATATATATATACATATATATATATATATATCATATATATATATATATTACATATATATATATATATACATATATATATATATACATATAATATATATATACATATATATATATATATACATATATATATATATACATATACATATATATACATATACATATATATACATATACATATATATACATATACATATACATATATATACATATATATACATATACATATATATACATATATATACATATACATATACATTATATACATATACATATATATACATATACATATATATACATATACATATACATATATATACATATACATATATATACATATATATACATATACATATATATACCATATACATATATATACATATACATATATATACATATACATATACATATATATACATACATATATATACATATACATATACATATATATACATATACATATATATACATATACATATATATATATATATATATATATATATATATATATATATATATATATATATATCCTATTCTAAAAATATTACTATTAAGCATTTCAAACCAAATACAAAAAATTACAAGTGAGGACAAATTTTTGTAGAGAGTAGACAATAGAGAAAAGATGTAACTTTAATATTCACACAAATCAAAATCTGATTAGAAAACCTTGCCGAAAAATATTCAGAAGAATAATTCGATAAATCTTTTCTTGGAATAATTTGAAATAAATCTGCTGACTGAAAAAAACAAAAGTTATTTTTTAAAATATGTTTATTTTGAGCAGAAGACGATCAAGATGAATTCGTAAAGGAGTAAATATTACGGATAGCAGCAAAAGGAAGAAGTTTTTGAGGACCCTGATCGTCCACGTTTTGAAACATTATAAGGGTCAAGGCGAAACAGAGAAACTGGGTGTGCTAAAAGATTTGAAAAAGGTTCTATTTAGATGGCTAAAAGCATTTAGTCTTAAATAACGTTATGAAAAACGATTGCATTTGATTTCATTGTGTGAGCCGTGTTATTACTATGGATTAAAACACTGTCAAAATTGGTGTACTTTTGTATTGATTTTTACATTGGGGATTGGCGACAATTAAGCAATATTTTAGGCATATATGTCTTTTATTTAAAAAAAAAAACTAAAAGAAAGCAGACTCTTACGCATTAAAAACCTTTATATTTTATGAAAAAAGTGTTTTTGCTTTTTATAATCATTGCACTCCAAGCAAGGCGGTGATGACATTGCTTAAGAAGAATCAAATTTATAACACAGAGGAGATAGAAAGTACTTTTTATATATATATATATATATATATATATATATATATATGTATGTATGATAGAAATTATTAGGAGGATTTGATAATTATAATTAAGTAATTAATTGAGTCTAAAACCTCAACAGAATGCACTGGACGGCCGTTTCGTCCTTTATTTGGGACTCATTAGCAGTGCGCATCCACTACCGAGAATTGAACCCTGACAGTTAGGTTATCAAGCAAACGTCATACCAACTGTTCTCCGGCCCTCGGTGACGATGAGGTAGCAAATCAGACTCAATATAGCGCCGCTCACTCACAAATTCCGTGGTGGAACTCAACTGAGATTCTCTCTAACCAAGCCGCTCAACCTTGAGCATCAGAAGCCGGTTCAAGCAATGGTATATAAATATATAAACCTCAACAGTCTTAAACCTCTGTTGAGGTTTCAGACTCGATGAATTACTTAATTATATATATATATATATATATATATATATATATATATATATATATATATATATATATATTATATATGTAAATTTCAGGTTGGGGGCTTGACTATGGTTCCCTGGGCCACGGTCTGGATTTGAATAAGACAGTTGACTAAATGGAACAAATCATTTGCACTCCTGTCTCGATAGTAAGTCTGATCAGTTCGATAAGGTTAATTGGCAGCTGATCTCAAGTATAATCTACGGTCTGTTGTTAATTGGTGCAAGGAAGGCATTGTTAATTTTTAGCGCCCCCCAAATCGGAATTTTCTTTTATCAATTACCAGAAAGTCCCCTTCCTGCCTTCCATCAGTATGGCTGAGGCAACCATTCATAAGAGTGACTCGTTGTGCTTTCATCGGCTTATATTCTCGACTGACATGAAGTATAAAAATTACATTGAATCCGTTGCTAAATCTGCTACTAAGAAAGTTGGTTCATTGTCTCGTGCTAGACTATTTTTATCTCCTGAATCTATCTGACATATTTTTAAGCCTATACCTTGAATATTGCTGCCGTATTCGGTCCGGTGCTTCTGCTGTATACCTAGAGAATCTTGATAAAATCCAAAGGAGAATCAGCAATATCTTTGGATCTGAAGTGGCATCACGGCTTTAGTTACTTTCTCCCCGACATAATGTAGCTTCCCTGTATCTTATTTATAGAAATAAATGCTTTCATGGCAATTGTTCGGTTGAACACTTCGCTATGGTACCTAGACTTTATGAATTTTACCGCAGTACTAGATGGGAGGTAAAGTCTCATCAATTCCCAGATGAATAGGTTAAATGTAACCGTAAGTTCTATGGTAACAGTTTCTTTTCTCGCACTTTTAGCTTGTGGAACTCTCTCCTGGCTCCATGATTTTCAGCCAACTTTGTTCTGCAAAAATTTAAATGCAATGTCAATCGATATCTAATGTTTTCTTGATTACACTTTTAAACTATAGTCAATTAAACTAAGTAAACTATAGTCAATTTTTTTCATTTTAGAAAGACAGTTTGACAACCGATGAAAAGTAGATACTTTACAACAATGTGAAAAAAAGATTGTAAGTCGAAGACCAATGACCGTAGATACGCTCGAGATACATTAAAACATTAGAAGTATTTTGCACAGAGGTTAGGATTGAGAAGGAGTTAATTAGTATGAGAAGTTTTTGAAGGTGCAAACGGATCATTTGAAAAGTCCTATTCCAAATCATGTCATCTGAGGGAAACAATCGATGAAAAAGTCTCCCGAATTAAGTAAACTAAACAGTTTTAATATTTTTGAAGATAACGTTCAAACGAATGCCTTTCGGTCGCTATATAAAATCAATTCTATTGTATCATGTCTGAGATGTTTTCACTCATTCATTATACAAGTCAGATATTGCTCCTTCGCTTTACCTTTTATTATGGTCTTTACAGAATTTTTGTCTTCGTAAAAAAATGTCAATTCTATTGAAGATTTCGAAATATATATTGAGTTGATAACAGAATTGCGCAATACAACTTTGCTCAATTAATTAATCTAAAAAAATTATCCCATTAGTCCCACTAGACACCTGAGGATTATAGGGCCATAGTTTCGAAACGCCAGACTGCTACTATGGTTTCCGTAGCAGTTAAGACTTTACAGATGAGTTGCCAGCCCCAGTCCCAATCGGTTTTGAATTTAGAGTTGTCCTTCTTGGCCTGATGCCAAATAAAGCTAGAAAGGCGAGTCTACCTGTCTATATATCTGTTATCTAGGGTATCAGAAATGGATTCATAGCTCTCGCAAGTGTATATGTTAGAAAGTGAATACATCGACCGGAATTTGAAATCGACATGCCAACTCTACTTTTCGCCATACTTCGCTCTAATTCCAAAGTTAATCTTAAAAAACTAATGGATTTTTTAACCTAATAAACCGACCACATCGTCCGAATTAAGTAACCAAGTAATTGTCAAACGCATATTTTTTCAGTCAATAGAGAAGAACTTATTGCTGCTCGTATAAGGCGTTTTCATTCATTCATGCTATAAATCAGATATTGCGCCATTGATTTACCTTGTTTCCTGGCCGTTACAATTTTTTTTTCGTAACAAATGGCAACTGAACAGTTTTTCTTTTTTTTTTTTTGGCTCAAGAAGATTGAAAAAATCTGAAGGTTGGAATTTGTACTACCTGAAAGAGCACAAGAGGACCGTAGTGCGAAACGGTAACTGCTGCCCAGTAAGATAATTTAAAAACGGAAACCGTTCCTCCTCCTCAGTAGAAATACACGCCATGAAGTTATAGTGTAGGTGCCTCCACGTCAACATTAAAAGAATCAGCATACCTTGATGAAACCATGCTCCAAACGTAATGAAAATAGTTTTATCGTCATAATCTTTGTTATTATTAAGAGGAATGATCAGAGTATTTTTTGAATATTTAATTATTTTTTTTGTGACTCCTTTTTAGAACATTCGAAATTTTGATTAAAAACAACTTGTTTTTCTTGCGTCAGCGGTTGTACTAACTTTTAGCATATCAACTTTTAGCCTGTTTTTTTTTTTGCAGCGACAAACATTAATTTTGAAATTCTTGCAAAAATCAAATAATTGTCTGATTTTATTGAAATTTGTAGGACTTATTCACAAATGAATGGGACTTTTTGAAATTTTCCTTTAAAAAATGTTGGTAAAAGTATTTTTAGATGTGTTGCGTTCCTACTTAATTTGATGAAAACTTGAGAAATTCAACGTGATAATTTTTAGTGATTATATTAGTTAAAAGCAAAATTATTTGAAGTGTTTAATTCACCGATGTGTTTTTAAAAATTAGACCCCATATTACCGAAAATCTGTTCAGAATTGAAAAGAAAACTCAATAAAACTAAGACATCATTTATTTAAAGAAGTTTTTAATTGCTTTTATGAATAATATATCAAAGGCAATATTGTCTGAAGAAAAAATTTCCGATGAAAAATGAATTTTTACAAAATTTGTTTTCATTTTTTTACAATTTTAAATTGAATAATTTATAAAGTTTTTAAATATTTAAAAATTCATTTTCAATAAGATAACTCTTAGACAATATTGTTATTAAGTAAAACTATATTTACTTATCGTATATTGTAAAGCTTATTAAAATCTGACGACCACGAATATTTTGAAAAGAATTTTGATTTGTTTTTGTATGTGTGATATACTTACATAATTTCAAAGTATGGATGATCAACCATATAACATTATCATTAAAAGGACACATATTTTAGAGTTGTCGCCCCTAACAGAAAAATATCCCCTCATAAGAAAATTTATCGTCTGCTTCACCATACTTAACTATGAACACATTGGGATGTCAATTGCCTCTCAATAAATCGATTAACAGGTCAGAAAAACAAGACCCCGTAGTTAAGAAATGTTTGTATAAAAAATCTTATGCTATAAGTAAGTAATATTTGTTTCAAATTAGATAATTAACTTTAAATTTAATATTTAAATTTTCCTTAAATAGCCTTTCAGAAATATTTTTTTTTGCAAGATTTTTAAAACTGAGACTTAACTTTTGTTTACAAATGCGTCGAAAAATGATCGTTTTTAAACGATTTTACAGAAAAAAATCGATTCTGATCAATATAATTTCTGTTTGAAATACACTACAAAGTATTTTTCTTACTGGAAATAGTAAATGCCTAATTAGTGGAAGTATCTATTATAGGGAAACAGAAACTTCACACTACTGTTACTGTTGTTGTTTCCGTAACAAGTAGACTTTTACGCGATTGAATTAGCACCACACCTAACCGATTTTTAATTCAGAGTTGTACTTCTCCTAGACTGGTAGTCAACCAATGTTTGAGAGCTCAGGCTATTTAATACATATCTAATTTGGTGGGCGGGGAGAAATGAAATCGTACATTTTCCAAAGTTATTTGCGTGAATGTATAAACAAAGACCCAAATTTGAACCTAGCATGACGGATCAATTTTCTGCATCGATAACCGCTGCGCTTCGCACATATTCAAAAAAAAAGGAAAAAGAAAAAACAATTTTTAAAAAATAAAATGAAATAACCTTTCTCGCTACCAAATAAATATATATATAAAAAAGACGTTTGTTCTTTCAGTGAGCCTATTTATTTCTATTCCTTTAAAGGAAAAAAATCCGAATTATTCTTCATGAATAATTTTTGGCAATGTTTTCTAATCAGAATTTGAATTGAATCGTGTGATTCTTAATGTAATAACTTTTCTCTATTGTCTACTCTCCACAAAGATTGTCCTCTCAGCTGTCGTATTATGTATTTTGTTTCTAAGTTTGAATACAAAATAGTGATAATTTTAGAATGTGATTTTTATCTTATAAAGCAAATGTTCGAAATGTCACGTATTTTGACATAGCTTTAACCACTCTTCGTGGACGTTATATGTCTTTTGTTTGAAAGAAAGAAAAAAAGAGAGAAGTGCTAAGTGATTATACATTTACGAACAGCTGTCAGCCTTATTTCGTAGATATTTACTTGAAATATAGATTATGTCTGACGTTTGGTAAATATTTCTGCATCATTGACGGTTGCCAGATGTACCCCAAGAGAAATACCGGACGCCCTGTTCAAATTCAACTTCAAATACTTCTGTAAAGTTACCATCATAAAGGTTAATATAAGGACAAGATTAAATCTCTCAAACGTAAAATTATAGTTTATTCACCACTGGACGTCGTCAATCAATATCGGCGTGTTGATGTGTGGCTTCAGGTGTTTCTTCGAACGTACAAGGTTCTGTGTCGGGGAGAGAGCTTATATTTCTTCCAGTGATCCAGTTGTCAATGCACAAAAGTGCAACTGCATCGACCATCTGTTTACATGTCGATAGGTTTTTTTTCTTATTTATTTAGCGGTATATCAATTGCTTATTGGTAATTTAATGCTAAAATTTAATTTTCTAGGGAGTATTAGTAATTTCATTTACAAAAATGCACTGCTGGTAACTTTTTTACTATGAAAATGTATTGCTCGCATTTTTACTGTACAAATGTATTTTTATACTTTTATAGTGTTTTGAGCCCGGTTTGGAGCTATTTGCCCACAGCTGGGACCCAAATAGGTGATACCATCCCGGGTAAGGGTGGACCTGGGAACAACAGCATATAAGAAGTGGTTTCACGCTCTTCTAAACCTCACAATCAGAGACCTTGTGGCGGATGTAATTTATCGTCATTCCCTGGACAAACATGTTGATAAGAACTACTAATCGACTCAGAAGAGATAATCTTTGTCTTGTGACGATGGAGTTATCTCTCAGGCCAACCCTCGAGTGGATCTTGCTCCTCTTATTCTTTAGTACGGCACCCAGTGCAAAGTCTAATTTGTCAACACTTAGGATCAACCCAGTAAATAATGGGGTCACAGTAGATCAGCTTCTCTTAAAATAAAGCTTCCTTATTGATACTAAATTTTTTTGAGATTATTTCGTATTTCCTGGTATAAATGGTATACTAAAATTTCCAATTGAATTTTGAAGAAGGACAATTCTGAATTTAAAACCAGCCCGAAGACACACTATGATTGCCTTACATATGTGCCCCATCGACTCTAAAGGGTTTCGTGACACATGACGCTGTGGCGTGATTATATACAGACAGAGAGAAATTGTTGACTAATTTTTTAAAGCTTATCAACTCTTATTAACTCTTTTTACATAGCGTAATACGTATTTGCTTAAATGATTACATGGAAATAAATCAAGTTTAATTTGAAAATATGCTTACTATATAGAATAAAATAAACATTTCTCTCAGGGGTGTATTTATTTATTTTTAATTACTATATGTTCGTATTTTTGTTCCATAATTTCGATGGGGTCGTGTTTGGTATTGTTAGGTAATAATATCCGTTTTAATTCTTTTAATATGTTACTGGATATAATAAAATGCTCTTATGCTTGTTTAGAAAGTTTCATTTTAATTAAAAGAAAAAAAGAAAAAAGATCAGTACGGCCATAGTGGTTTATGGGTTATACTCTATATGCAATAAATGGATTGTGTAATGGTTAACGATTCGGAAAGACAACTCACCGATCAGAGTTCGAATTATGGTCACTTTCGAGCAAATATCTTCGGAAAAGTGTGAATCTAACTCTTTCCCCCCACCCAGCTATGGATTAACGAACAAAACCAGTTGGAATTTCTTAAGGTAGCATTTAGAACAAAACACTGAATTCAAAACCAAACTGAAGATACGTCATTACTGCTTATGTCCCTAAGACCATTTAGAGAAACATGACATCATTGTACACACACACACATATATATATATATATTGTAATTTTCTTTCCGTGTCAACTCAGTGTCATCTGCGTATCATATATTGTTAAGATTCGGTCCACCGATAATAAATCATTGTACGGTTTCCAGTTCCCTTAGGATAGATTCGCCATTTTCTTACGCAAATACAAGAGTTGTATTAATCATAACAGTGTTGCCTCTCCAATTTAGTTGAATAAAAAAAGAGATACACAACAAAGCAATGTATATTTGATTGAAACATTTTTATTATCGTGAATATTTGTGCTTCGCTATAGCCTGAAGTTTTAAAAAAAATAAAATTAAAAGAAGATGACATATAATATTCATACAACTTTATCGTTTCTATATTATTTTATTTTTCCGAAGTAATTAATTTTATATAAATTTAACTACCTGGCTAGTTTAGTAACAGACAATATGGAAAATGTGGAAGAAATCCGAAGTTGCATGTAAGGACGAAAGATCTCTTCCAAAATGTCAGGGATACGAAAATGTTGGTAGAAAAAAGTTGTAAACTCAAACATGTTTAACCCAAAAATATATTTTTTACATCAGTAAATGTGTTTCTTCTAAGAAATCTTACTTATTCTCGATCCATATTGTTTACCAACAGCTGTACAAGGGCAGTTTGAGTTGCTGTAATAAAATGTAACCGAAGTTATTTGACTAAATATTTATTGTGCGCGTAAACAAATATGGGGACGTATCGGGCGTTCAGAAAAATAAAGAATAAACAATGTATCTATAAACACTCTTACAGACGGTAATGAAGGAAAACAAGAAGAAAGGATTAAACACCAACTACAAGAAAACAGAATGCATGGTTGTTAGCAAAAGGATGATCCCAAAATGCAAATTACAAACTGAAGATACCAAAATCAAAAGAAAATAAATTGTAAATATCTGGGAAGTGTTTTAACAGAGGATGGAAAATGCAAGAGTGAAATTCCAAGGCACATTGGAAAAGCAAGAAAAATGGCGCATGTTTTAATTATAAATACTTCTTACTTACTCAGTAAGACAGGACTAACCATAAAATGCAGTTAGATAGAATGCATGCTTGTTAACAAAGTGAGAATTGCAAATCGGTGATACTAAATTCAAACAAGTGTGTAAATTTAAATATCTGGGAAGCGCTTTAACAGAGGACAGAATGTATGACACTGAAATCCGAAGGCATTTGGATAGACATGGAAACATTTCTGATGCTCAGAAAAATATTTTAGAGTTGTCACCCCTAACAGAAAGAAAATCCCCCTCATATGAACTTTATCGTCTGCTTCACCATACTTAACTATGAACACATTGGGTTGTCAATTGCCTCTCAATAAATCGATTAACATGTCAGAAAAACAAGACCCCGTAGTTAAGAAATGTTTGTATAAAAAATCTTATGCTATAAGAAAGTAATATTTGTTTCAAATTAGATTAACTTTAAATTTAAATTTTCCTCAAATAACGTTTCAGAAATATATATTTTATTTTTGCAAGGTTTTTAAAACTGAGAATTAACTTTTGTTTACAAATGCGTCGAAAAATGATCGTTTTTAAACGATTTTACAGAAAAAATTTTTGTATGTGCGATATACGTACAGAATTTCAAAGTATGGATGATCAACCATATAACATTATTATTAAAAGGACACATATTTTAGAGTTGTCGCCCCTAACAGAAAAAAAAAATCCCCTCATAAGAAACTTTATCTTCTGCTCCACCATACTTAACTATGAACACGTTCGGCTGTCAATTGCCTCTCGATAAATCGATTAACACGTCAGAAAAACAAGACCCCGTAGTTAAGAAATGTTTGTATAAAAACTTTTATCTATATATATATATAAATCTTATGCTATAAGTAAAAATAATACTAAGAAATAGTAAATTTTCGCTAGAAACAAGGAAAATAGTACTGAACTGTTACATGATATTCGTCCGCCTGTTTGGCAGTGAGTGATAGACAATCTTCTCAAAGATGAAGAGACTTGAAGCAGCAAAAATGTACTTATACAAAAGGATGCTGAGGATAAAATGGAACGAACATGTGAGCAACGAAGTTTGGGAGAAAATGGAAACAAAAAGGAAACTAATACAAGAGACAGTTGAAATTTCTAGGGCGCATAATTAGGAAGCAGGACTTGGAAAATCTGATACTCTCGGGACAGCCACGGTGTCCGTTGAATTCAGTCTACTTAACTCTCCGCTTAGTGATGCCACACTGGCAGCATCCATAGCTATCGAGCCCCGTTCATTCCATCATAACAGATGACCATTGACTCTACACGAAGTCTTTTTTTTGTTCAATCTTGTTGGGTGTGTAATCAACACCCTTACCAGAGAAGCGTGGTAGGAGAACCACTTTCGTTACCGATGACCCGACCATGTGGCAGTTAGGACTAGGTTACCAATAACACTCGTCGGGCAACCTGGAGTAAAATACAAGGACAATGCTTCATCTCACAATAAATTGAAGATACTATTTTCACAAGTTGTGAAAATAAATCTTCTGCGAAATTTAAAAAAATATATATCTATCACCTTCTTTTTTTAGATAGTTAACACGTATTGACTCATATAATTTATCTATGAATAAATGTCACTGAATATACTTTGCACACATTTAACTGGCCGCTTCTTCACGAAATATCATAGACGGATACCTCCTCCTTAAATGAACAAAAAAAACTTACTGGTCGAGCTGTGTCAGTTATCTTGAACAATGCAGAACTGACATTTTATTGAATATAATCACTCATCCGTAAAATATATTTATGGGTATGGGAAATAAAAGGACACAACGAAATGGCAATATTTCCTTCTAATAGGCCGTGTGCATACTTTCTTGTTTAAATCGTTGTAATCAACTTGTTTGCTTCTTCCTGTATCAAAATTCAAAACACAATATGATCCTCGTAATTTGAATCGAATCTGGCATCAGTTTACGACGCTGAGGTGGAAATAAAAATGAAAGAGAAAGTGAGAGAGAGAGAGCAAAGACGGAGTATTTGTGTTCTAATTCGATACTTGCAAAGCGGAGTTTACTCACCGCTTGAATCTTTATATAATGTAAACCTCCTCGTTAAATATTGATGATTTTAAGACAGTCTTCGTTCTAATTAGTCGCGTTTTGTTAACATAGGTACCTCCACGAGAAATTTAAAAAAAATAATTAAAATAAAATTTGGTCTTTCCTCTTCATAATAACATAAACATTTAGACGATAAAATTTTGTTTTCCTCAAGTTTGGCGTCTTTTTCATCATGCTATGCTCTTTTTTTAGCGATCTCGTGGAGGTACCTATGTTAACATCTTAACGTTTTTGATTTTACTAAGATTAATAGTAATAATAATTATATAATCTCCAAAGACACACTCACCGAAACTATTACTGAGTCCTGATAAATACTTCATTTATATATTTATTTTCGATTCCTTAGCTGTTAGAGTCACAAAGGCTTTCTATGTATAAAGTAGTTATAAAAAAAAAATGACATCATACAATATAGGCACGGAGTTTATTCTCTGTCAGCCTCCATTGCAAGTCAGTGACAAGATGTCAGTGAAGGAAATGTGAATCAAAAAGTAGTGAACTATGCTGCAATTAAAACTCGATTTGCCGATGTCACTTTCTGTAGTGTGAACCGTTACGCTATCACTATATAGCCTCTCTTTGCATATAAAAATTATCTCTATCTCCCCCCTCTCTCTCTCTAGCCTACAGTCAAATCATGCTGAAAACATCGGCTGTCGTTCGATCACCAAAGTTAACAAGTTCGAACCCTGTTAGCGCCTAGATGGGGCAAATTTTGGGATCATCAGGTACTGTAAGCGACTTCTTACAACTTGAAATATGTTCCGGGTTTTAAATAACCCGAAAAAGGTTGATAAGTCGTAAAAAACAAACAAACAAATCAATAAAAAATATCTCTGTCTCTCTCTGTGTATACAGACCCATCACAATGTCAAGAGTCTCGGTAATCATAGATAGTCTTTGGTATCGATGTATCGCTGTATGACTTCTTACTGAGTCTACGTGCTTGTTACTGTGACTCTTGCCGCTACGTTATTCTACCGACCGACCGACTCTACGTTCTACTACTACGACGACTTGACTTCACGTACTCCGGGTATTCACTGGCAGTAGTATTTGTATGCCCTGGGTGAGTCCATTTGTGTAAAAAGGGGAGACAAGTATCAGACCTCTTCCTCCCTGCTTTAGCTTTACAAGTTGTTAGATTCGACCAAATGCAAATTATTGCTTCCAATCTGTGCTGGAGCTGTTCCTCACTTGACAGCCTTGATGGAGTGTAAAATATTTTACGCGGTCTTCTTGGCAATTACTTATTTTCCACCCTACAGCTGCTTTCCTCACAATCGCAAAGTCGCGAGCCTATCGATTCTCTGTCATTATTCAGATAAGCTCCATTTTGTAGTACCAACGGCTTAGACCTCGGATAAACTATGTTACTTCTACAGATTCGAAACACCCTCATTTACTCCGTTCCAAAGGTAAGAAGAACATTGTAATAAAATGAGTTTATTTTGTGCATGTCTTTGAATTTCACTCTTAATCTAATTTACCTTATTCCTTTTTTTTCCTTTTTGCTTTTTGGCACTGATTCTTTATGAAATTTGTTTTTTTTTCCTTCCTTCCATTTATTTATTTTTTTATTTATTAATGGAAGAGAATTTAGTCTTCGCTCTTTTTCAAAAGTTTGAATATTATTTGTTTGAATATTTTTTCGCTGACTCATGCAAAAAACATATGACATGAGGTGTCGTCCAATGTTCACGGTTTGTATTGCACTAACTCCCACATGTGTGTTCCCCTGATCACTACAATCTTAACCTCTTCAAATCGTGGATCACTCATGATCTATTCTCCTTAAAAGTCATAATATTAATTTCGAATCACCTCTTCTTCACTTCATATCATATATTGGTCACCTCGATGTGATGTAATGGTTACTAAGCTTGTCTCGCTAGAACTAATTACGACTAAGTAGTGAGGTCGAGCCTCACTGGGTACCCCATACATTCGGCCTTGTGCCACATACAAGCAGTGCTTAGAAAATCACCATATTATATATACAACTCATTAATCATTACAGACTTGCGGCCATATAACGTTGAAACACCGGTTCTCGTACAATCACCAAAGTTAAGCAAGTTCGAGCCTGGTCAGTACTGGATGGGAGAACTCTTGGAAACAGCAAGCGCTGGAAGCTTGGATGTGCGGTTGGTATAATGGATAACGGCTCGGAATTGTTAATCGAGAGTATCAAGTTCCAATTCCCGTTGGCTTCGTTATACTCACTTACGCGCCAAAAATTCATTAGTCATTACCATTTTAACCATAATTCTTTATCTTGAGAGTCTCACAAGACTTGTATTGGGTAAACACCTGAATAAAAATCTTTTTATTATTGCACTATTATTGGCGTACAAATATGCAGAGAGACTTGCATATACGGATAGGAATATATTGATTGGAATGTTGTCAGAGAAATCTTAAAGTCTGAAGGATTTGTCTCGTTTTAAAATCAATATGCTGGGAGTAAACTTGCTACGCTCTCAACAATTAAACAGGTCCTGAAAATTTACAGAAATTATATATAGTGAAAAAAAAGTGTTACTTGATTGAATATGATTTTTAATATCTGTACTTCTCGTTATGGTTGGTTCTGGTAGGTAGAATTTGTATTAAAAAAAGACATTTATCATACAACCTCATAGAATGTCAAAATATATTACTTGGCACTTTACGACCTTTTCTCTGAGTAATGGGGATTACTTGGCAATATCAGTCAAAATACGACAGACTGTACTTGCTTGAATTGTGCGAACATCAAAAATAATTTCTCGACTTGAACGATTGGCAAGTTCTCAAAGGTATTGTGTCTTTTAAGGGTTACCTAAAGCCGATTTCAAATTCTCGCATAGTCGTTTCTTTTTAGTAGTTATCACCTTATGTAAGGCGGTAAAGCTACAACGACACAAGGGAAAATAGGGTGTGGAAGAATTAGAAACAGAAACATTAATAATGAACGGGGAGAGGAAAGAGTAATAAAGAGGACAGTGGATAGCAATTGATATTACATTTAAATTTTCGTAGATTTTACAATTAAAATGCTGGAAAGCATGGAGCTGGAAATGAGTTCCACAAGCGAGTAGTGCGAGAATAGAAACCGTTAGTATTCACTTTCTCATGAATTGTCTTTAAATGCATATTTTCTCCCATCAATGAATTTAATTGTAAAATCGCGAGTTACAAAGCTAAATGAAGCAGAGTAATTACTGGATTTGGGAGCGACGCTAAACCGTTTACTTGGACCTGCCTACCCGTGTGACATTGCATCAAATCTCTCACCATACCGCCAAAGGAAGCTAGAAGCAAGGTTGTGTTGAGGTTTCTCCCTGGTCACCAAATGCAGAAGAATGTGATCTCAAACCTGCTTCCGACATTGTAAGCGTTAGAACAAGAGTTTTGGATATATAAATAACCGATGATTTGGGGCGGTTTATCACATAGAAATAGAGAAGGTATGGACGTAATTTGGTGGTGGGTTTGACAGAAGTCGCATACAAAAGACTAGCCGAGAATAACTGATGAAATATTGACGTGCATAAAATATTAAGAAATGGAACATAAAGTTTGGCCTTATCATTTAATCGGCATCTTCCACTTCATTATACCGACCTTGAAATACCAGCTTTTAGAATTCCGGCCTTCTTTACCTGTATTCGACCACTGAAAATGGTAAAAAAAATGCACTGCTGTATAACCCGGGAATTAAACCATTCAAACGTAATGTCCTCATCATTGTTGCTATCTTAACGTTTCGGATATTTCACCTTCAGCAGGTACCCTCAGTAATTTTAAACTCCACCCTTTACTGAATTTACGGGGGAAGATACGTCTTGTTCCCCTTGCAATGTCTAGGGAGACAGTGTTTAGTTATTATTGACCAGTTTCTACTGAGTCTAGGTCAGAGACTGAACTCACAATTACTACAACACCAACTTCACCAAGCAAAAGTATAATACCCTAGGTTATTGGCCCGTAAGATAACCCTGAGTGTAGAAACTGGAGTTAAACCTAATCTACCAACGACTGAGACTTCTACTGATGCTGTTTTTGTTGAAGCTTTGCTGTTATAGTGATTTTCCAAGCGTAGCTTAGATGTGGCACAAAGGCTGAAAGTATGGGGCACCTAGTGAGAATCTAACTCACTATTCAGTCGTAATTGTTCTAGAGAGACAAGCTTGCTAAACATTACACCACATCGGGGTGCCTGAAGCTTTGCTGTTATATCATTGCGTACTAATCTTAAACTAGGCTATATACACAAATATGTATTTAAAATATGATGGTTAACCCTATTTTAAGGAGTGCCTACCGAAGAGTAAACCACATTAATTCGATTTTATTTCTTAGGACTCGATTGTAAACCTGTGCTTGCATAAGCAAAGCGTGGATTTAATAAAATGTGTATCTAATACGAACACTCTGTTGCAAGAGCATATTGTATTCTTGTATTTTACATATTACACTGGCTTGGCATACTTTTCAACATTTCGCTGTTTTAACGTGCTTTTTTTTTCCATATGTAATTATCGTTTTTGCATATATTTTTTTTTTAATATGCTGCGAATTTATACTTCTGTGTCAGGGTAAAAGGTCTGTAACCAAATTGTCGGGAAAATATATGCTATTTATTATTTATGTTTTGTTTTGCCTTTTAAATAATTCTTTTATGAGTTTGCATTTTGTTTTTCTTCCGCGACATTTTCCAGGCTTTGCTCACAAATGACGGCGTCTCATTAAATATTCAGGACACGTAAAAACAGAGACAATAAAAGTGAAGATTTATTCTAAAATTATGTCGCAACGTTATTTTACAGCCCGAGTCAGATCAGATTACCTAATAACCTCATAGACTGTTTAGATTCTCTGCTGGGCCTTTCACGTCATTTGTATAGCGTTACCTACTAGCAACCAACTCCTTTCCATTACTACATAAATAATATTGTGAATACTTGAACTGTATGAGAAGCAAGATATAAAAGAATTGTCAGTACAGTAGCAGCAAATCTTACATCATTTTGCAAATGATCGACATATATATATTTTGTATATATTTATATATACAGTGTAACCCGGATATAAGAGACATGGATATAAGAGAAACCCGGATATAAGAGAGATTTTCTCTGGTCCCAAATTAGAGCTTGTGTTAATGTATATATAATAGACCAAACCCGGATATAAGAGAAACTCGGATATAAGAGACTTCTTCTCCGGTCCCGACAACACTCTTATATCTGGGTTACACTGTATATATTTATATATACAGTGTAACCTGGATATAAGAGACCCCGGATATAAGAGACCTTTTCTCCTGTCCAGTCAACTCTCTTATATCCGGGTTACACTGTATATATATATATATATACATATATATATATACATATATATATATACATATATATATATATATATATATATATATATATTCACTTTATATTGTCGATTTATGCAATAGCGAATACTCTTCAGATAGTTACCTGTTTTTAGGGGCAACGAGTTTCATCTTCGTTATGTTGGCATCTTCATGTCAGAATATTTGGTTTTCTTTCTTTTTATGTTCAAAATGTAATATATATGGATTGAAATATACGCAATACATCTAATTTAATATATAATTAACTATTGTGAGAAAAATGTTGTCAAACGTGAAATACAGGTAAAATATATTTGGCAAAAATGCTAAAACTGAAAAAAAAAATAGTCACGCGGCAGATTCTACACCCTGCTTGGCCAGAGGTACATGCGTTAAAAAACAGCAACAATAAAAAAAATAGAAGCTTGAATTTCAAGAGTGTTGTCTTCCTTTTTCTGAAAGATTCGCGAACAAGGCAGAGCGCAAATCACCCCGAACCTAGGACACACTACACTCCTCTTAACAAATCAAATGAGGTCCATTTCCTTCCACTTACAGAGACTAAGAACATTCCTTAAATTCAGACACTCATACAGAACTATCCTTGAACAAATTCTATACTAAAAATACTATACTAAAGAAAGGAAGGAGAAGAAAGGAAGAAAGAAAGAAAAGAAGAAAGAAGAAAGAAGAAAAAGAAAGAAATTGAAAGAAGAAAAAAGAAAGAAGAAAGAAAAAAGAAAGAAGATAGAAAGGAAAAAGAAAGAAGAAAAAAGAAGAAAAAAGAAAGAAAGAAAGAAAGGAAGAAGAAAGAAAGGAAGAAGAAAGAAAGAAAGAAAGGAAGAAGAAAGAAAGGAAGAAGAAAGAAAGGAAAGAGAAGGAAAGAAGAAAGGAAGAAAGAAGAAAGAGACAAAGAAAGCAAGAAGAAAGAAAGGAAGGAAAAGGAAAGAAGAAAGGAAGAAAGAATTGTATCTCATTTTCTTCATTCTTTCGTTTGTTTATACATAAGGACCTTTGGTTAAGTCGAACCCGACGTACGGCGTTTCGTGTTAACGGCGACATCTCCTATAATATAATACGTTGTCACGCGGCACTGCGTGAGGAAGACGGCGTTGTTTCTTCACCAGCTGTACGCCATAGTGGATTGTGCTACATTCGCTATTTATCGTTTGTGTCGTTATTTTTTTTTAATTATTTATTTTCTTTACTTTTTTCCTTCATTAGGATTCCCAAGCGTGGGTGCTTATGTAGGTGAGATCCGACCTACTTCGAAAATCAGGTTACGTCGAGGTTACCCCCTATATCATCTAATCAACTCAGCACGAGTAATTTTTATTCGTCAACACGCAACTCCTTATCAACCTTAAAAAACTAATAAAAAACAAGAGTCACCATTATATGTTTGCTATAAGATAATTATTATGCACATCTAAATCTTTCCGAAACTACGTTGAAACATTTGGGATTTTCCACCTATACTTCATTAGGGTACGGTGCCATTGCAATCGTCATTTTCAAAATATTCCTATCATAATGTTTTGCTCAATTTCTGGAAGACATCTTCGCTATTATAAATATTTTCATGGCAACTACTTTGACAAGCTTTTTTTCCCCCTGGTGCTCAGACTACACGAATCTAAGCGTTCTACTAGACAGGAGGCACGGTGAAGCAATGGATAGCGGATCGGATTGAGCCGAGCTCGAATTCCAGTCGAATCCATTACATTCACTTACGTGCTAATACCCTTGGGAAAGGTATGAATCCTCTTCTTCTCCCCCCAGCTATGGGTAAATAGTAGGACAGACCGGGTTCTATAGCCTTGGATGGAAACTTGTCTACCTACTTCGGAAAAAAATCTGCCTCTTCAGCATGTTGAAATAGCTAAATACAACCTCCATTTCTACTCCAACAGTTTCTCTTCTCGCACTTCCTACCTGTAGAACTCCATTGCATTTACTTCCTTCGCTGATAACTATCTTAAAAGATTTAAATCGCCATCTTCTGTCATCTTGAATTCCGTTCATCTTTTGTCCTATTCTCAGTTTTTGCTTTCACTTTCACTCCTTGTAAACCCCAGCGTACAAGTAGCATTCCCCCTTTCCTTGTGGTAAAATGATAAAAAAAAAGGACTCCTTCGGAATTCTGCTTCACATACTCTACTGCCTGATGCTACCCTACCCAGAAACTTAAATTCTTCTTTTGCTGACGACCATATATTCTGTGTTCAATCGTTTTTTCCCGCTTTCTTTTGCTACTTTATCTAGGAATTGTTATAGTTTTACATCTGAGTCTACCATCAATAAAGTACAATCAATGGTTTGACAGATAGTTACATATTGGACATTTGCCTCCCGGACAATTGTGTACCTGGGCATTTGTGTCCCTAGGTAAATACTTCCCTGGATAACTGGGTACCTCTGATAATCTTTTTAAGCTTTTAAAGGCAATTACCATAAATTTTGAAATGTAATAAGATTTTTTTTTTATAAAAGGAATAAAAAAAAAAATCAAGGGAACATAACGAGGAAAGTAGGATTGGAAAATTTGATGTTCGCAGGACAGATTGAAGATCCAAAGAAGAATCTGCACTATTATTAGTCCTGATCAGGCAGCTCAGTACCAATTACTTTCCCACCGCCCTAAGATTGCCCTTTTTTTCTATAAATACTTTTATGTTAATTGTTAGAATGAACTTTCGGTAGAGTACCTAGAGTTTTTTTTTAATTTAAGCTCAGCACTAGACTGGTGACGAGGTCTCATCAATTTACAGTTGAGTTGGCTAGATGGAGCCGTGAATGCTATGCTAATAGTTTCCTTTCTCGCACTTCTCGCTTGTGGAACTCCCTTCCAGCTCCGTGCTTTTCAGCCAACTTTAATCTGCGAATATTTAAATACAATGTCAATCGTTCTCTACTGTCCACCTGATTACTATCTTCTTTTTCTGCTCATCATTAATGTTTTTGTTCCTAAGTCTTCCACAACCAGGCTGGAAGCCACTAGCACGCAAGGGGTTACAGAAGGTTTGTAGGAAGAGCAGATAGAAGTGGTAAAGGAGAGGATGTGGAGAAAGATAGTGGATCGATCAAGGCAAGGGGGTTACAGAAGATTTGGAGCGAGAGCAGATAGGAGTGAAAGGTGAAAGGATGTGGAGAAGGGAAGTGGATAGATCAAGGCAACTGGAGATGTCAATTGACGTTACACTTAAATAGTTGGAGATTGTATTTGTCAGGGAAACAGGAATAAGGAAGGGAGTTCCACAGGCGAGATGTGCGAGACACGAAGCTATTGGAGTAGAAGAGACGTCTACCTCTAACAGTTTCAACGGTGAAGGGGTGGGAACGGGATGCCAGCCTCGTAGGACGTTTAAATTCATGAGGCCTAGGAACCAGCGAAAGGAGCTCATCGGAGCAATTTCCGTGAAAGTATTTGTAAAAAAGACAGAGCGTTGTGGAGAGCCGTGATCGCCAACTTCCGGAATGGACACGGAACACATAAGAATAAAAGAAAAAGAAAGAAAGAATTGTCACTATTTTTGAAAGAAAAATGCTGGCAATTTTTGCACGCACATAATCCTTTCGCTTTTCATCTCAGATGGATGATTTTTTTTTAATTTCTTTTTTATTTTACTGCTATTGAATCTTTGGTTAAAACGCCGTTTCGTGGAACGCTAACTTTTTCGTGTCGAATCTTTGTTAAATGATTTCGCTCGATTCTAACTGCATTAGAAACACTCAAGAAGGTCAGGGAAAATGTAAAACTCTGAAATCTTTAAAAAGATTACTTAGACGCGCAGACAAATACGCCAAAATAATTTAATATAACTTTTAAACATCAAAATTTCAAAAATCAATTCTAAAAAAGTATCTTTAAAATTTGCTATCTTTTTTCTTCCTTTTTATCAGAGAAAAAGAAAATTCCGATTTTACTGAATTGACACAAATTAAATCGGTGAAATATTTTGTCTAGTAAACAAGCGGACATTCGATCATTTCTAAGAATTTATTTGGCTTAGACTTTTGATCTGATCGGCTCGCATCCTATTATAATTGTACTTGTTCCACTCTTCGGTAGTTAACACAACCATTACGCCTTGCCAATACGTCATAAATAATGGACTATTCCGTTTCGATCGCGTGGAAATAGGGGGAAAGACACTACTTGATTTCAGCGAGAATAAGAAAGAGAGAAACAAAGAAAGTTGAAAGAAAAGTGAAAGAAAGAGAAAGAAAGAAGAAAGAAGGAAGAAAGAAGAAAGGAAGAAAAAAGAAAGAAAGAAGAAAGAAGAAAGAAAGAAAGAAAGAAAGAAGAAAGAAGAAAGAAAGAAAGAAAGAAAGAAGAAAGAAGAAAGAAGAAAGAAAGAACGAAGAAAGATAGAAGAGAAAGAAAAAGATAGAAAAAAGAAAGAAAGAAAAAAGAAAGAAGACAGAAAGGAAGGAGACAGAAAGGAAGGAGACAGAAAGGAAGGAGACAGAAAGGAAGGAGACAGAAAGGAAGGAGACAGAAAGGAATGATAAGGAAAGAAGAAAGGAAGAAAGAAAAGAAGAAAGAAGAAAAAGAAAAAAGAAAGAAAAAAGAAAGAAGAGATAAAAAAGAAAGAAGAAAGAAAGGAAAAAGAAAGAAGAAAAAAGAAAGAAAGAAAGAAAGCAAGAAGAAAGAAAGGAAGGAAAAGGAAAGAAGAAAGAAAGAAAAAGAAAGAAAGATAGAAAAAGAAAGAAAAAGAATAGAAAGAAGTGGAGAGTGAGCGAATTAGATTAATTTGATGGTAACTGATACCTCACTTTGATTTCTGCCAAAAGGCTGACAAGCGATTGCATTTCATTGCCTCCCCAAGCGGGTAGGATGTGACACATGATCAGATTAATGTGGGGAACCGAGCGTATACTCCCGAGTCACCTCCTAAAATAGTCCAG
The DNA here is from genome assembly GCA_964036315.1 of Acanthosepion esculentum. Classification (NCBI taxonomy): domain Eukaryota; kingdom Metazoa; phylum Mollusca; class Cephalopoda; order Sepiida; family Sepiidae; genus Acanthosepion; species Acanthosepion esculentum. The sequence continues at coordinate 53,391,952 of OZ038481.1, forward strand.
CCTCGGCAACCGTCTATTGCGCTGGCATCAGAATTACTGTCGATCCTCCCTCTTTTTTTTGTAGTAGGGAAGGTACTGCGGCAGCTGTTTCCCGAGACTGAGCCTCTGTTACGTGGCGTATCCGCCTCTCTACAACTTCTTATCATTCGTATCTCTTCGTTAGCTTTGTATCCGATAATGGTACAAAAAGTTCTAAATTTCGCGATCATCTTTCTGACGTGTACACTCAAGAAGTGGCGTATCAGGCTGAGAGATACGAATGATAGGAAGTTGCGGAGAACCAGACACAGCACGTCTTGAAAGTACGCAGCACATACATGATCGCAAAATTTAAAACTTTTTTTTGTCTATTATCGGATACAAACACCAGGAAGAGCTAGAAATGATAGTATATTGCGGAGAACCATGACATGCCACGTGCCGAAAGTACACGGCACATAGAAGATCGACATTTAGAATACCGAAATTGTTTTCGATAATTTTACGAAATATATTAGTATTTTGGGCAATCTCCTCTTTATCAACCCAAACAGCATCCTCTTGGAGGAGGAGGTTCCTGCGCATTTAAATATCTTTTTTTTCTGTGTACAGGGGCCGACTGATACTTTTGATGTCAGGAAACGGCTATGCTTTGTGAACCAAATGTAACTCAATGATTTTTTTGTATACACAGCGTATTTTTCTGATCTCTCACATTCAGATATTCACTTATCATATTTTATACTTTGATTGGTCGTCAGCAGTTCTTCTATGCTATTCTCTACCTTTATCAGAGCCAGATCAGGCCGAAAATAGAGTACTGTTGCCATATTTGGGCAGGAGCTGCCCAGACCTCACTTTCCAGCCTTGATAGAGTTCAAAAGCGTCTCAGAGTTCTTGTGGGAGAAGAATTATTTCCCACCTTCCAACCGCTCTCTCACAGGCGGAATGGGGCGAGCCTCTCACTGCTCTATTGCTACAACCATAGAAAGTGCTCGGATGAACTGTATCTCCTGGTTCCACCATGCCTGATCTTCTCGACTAGGACACGTCATGCAACATATAGTAACAAACTACCCACATTCCCTCTGTATTCCATCGGCGAGAAGTAAGTTCTACTCAAGCAACTTCTTCCCGCGTACCACTGCCCTATTGAACAGGATCCCTAGATAGTATTTTCCCGATTACTACAATCTTTACCTGTTTAAGTCTAGAGCAAATCGTTATCTTCCCCTCCTATCCATATAAACTACCCCTTATTGTAACCCTCTACCTAGAGTGGACTTCTTCGATCGTCGGGCAGAAGGAACAAACAACCTTTTCCAGTCTGATCTGTTGCCGGTGGCTCTCACGAGTTCCGGCATTGTCATGTACGTTCTCTCTCTGAAAGCACAGAGGGTACGAAATTCCAGGTTCTGATAGTTGTACCTTGCGTTGGTAGTTTGATGGCGTTTGTCTGGGGTGAGTTAATATGACCCGCGACCGTCATTGATCCGAGCCTCGACCGATCCGTCATGGTGTTTATTTTGATTATTCTTCCTCATGATCCTTTCAGGGGGCTTTCAAATAGCATGGCGGCGCTCATCTCCTCTAAAGATGCATTAAAGGGATATAAAACCCGACAAATATACTTTAAAATCTGTGAGTACTTTGGGAATACCGAAGACTGGACATATTGGCAACAACGAAATAAAAACAAATAGTGAAAATTTATGGAGTATTTAACGAGAAAAATGTGCCCAGAGAATTTAGCACACGCAGGATAATTTAAAACAAGAGAGGCAGTGTATTGTGTAAATGGATGATAGAACGATAACAAAATATGAATTCATATGAATAAAGTTTTTTTCTGCTGAAAATACTAAAAACGTTTTCATCAAGCTAATATTTGTTCCTCTATGGCAGTGAATACCTGACAATCACCTCTCATTTCTGTACCTTCAAGTGACTTGAAGCAACAGAAATGTGGTTCTACAGGAGGATAATGAGAATATCATGGATCGAACAATGTGAACAACGACGAATCTTTAGAAAAAATGTAAACAAAATATAATTCATACATAACATCAACAAGAGACAGGTGAACTTTCCAGACACATAATGAACAAAGAAGGCTTGGAATATTTGAACCTCACAGGACATTCTGAAGGTAAACGGAACAGAGGAAAAAGACTAACCTACCAAGCGAGCTTGTGTAAACAAAAACAGAACAGGATTTCGGAGAGATAACAAAAAGACAAAATTTACTAAGAGCAAAAACGAACAGGAAATCGCGCGGAGACATGATCGCCAACGTCCTGAAATGATATGACATATGGAAGAAGAAGAAGCCAAAATCCTCATGTGACCATATTTACGTAGTATTCTGTGGAAAAAACAGAACTGTATGACAATTTGTTTGCATAGCTAATTTCTTATTTTATCTTCTTTAGAAGGATTTTAAATAGGATGATGTTGAAAGCCTACTCAGACATATTACTTGATTTTGTGGATGTTGAATAGCGTAAAGGATAACCGAAATCGGCAATCTGGGTTCAAATAACTGTCTAGTTTGTTACGTTCATATAAATGTTGATTCATTTTTACGATTTATCAACCTTTGCAGGTTATTGAAAAACAGAAAATATTTTTAGATTGTAAGACTTCTTTTGAGATAATAACTATTTAATGATACTAATTAGTTTTACTAATTAACCCATAGCTTGAGATAGAAGAGGTGGATTCATACCTTTCCCCAGTAAGTGAATATAACGAACTCAACTGAAATTGGAACTCGGTTCTCCGATTAACAATTCCGAGCCATTATTTTTTAATACATTCAAGATTACCTGGTATTTCCAATCGGTCACCAGTCAAGGTACAGACCAGACTCGACATTGCACATCTTCAGTAATCAAACGGGAACTGGTGTCTCAACGTTGTGTGGCTGTAAATCTTTTCCCGAATTTTTCTAAAAATAGTTCCAGGCTTTAAATAATCTGCAACATGTTGATAAACCGTAAAAAACAACTCAATGAAAAATCCGTTATAACCGATCTATACATCGAAGCATTTGAATTATTTTGTATTGATTAATTCCACATGCTGAATTTTTATGATGGATTCAGAGCATGTTTTATCACGATTTTCATTCCGATTCCAGGTCATAGTTACTGGATACGTTTGGATAGGTTTATCCAGAGTCATATTTCTTGGAATCTTTGGTAGAGAATGTTGGTTAGACAACCCTAACTTAACACACAAATGAAAGTGAAAAAACTGATCAAGTGGCTAATTTTATATGTGTCTTTACAACAAGAAATCTTAGAAGAAATTGGAGAAAAAATAGAAGAAGAACACCGAATTAACCCTGAGTGGGATGTGTTTGGAAAACAAATCTACACTAAAATCAACAAGAGTACAAATCCACAGTAAAACAAAGACGTATCATATATTCCTTCTTCTATTTTTCTGTATTTTAAATTGAGTGGTATGGATATAAAAATCTTTCAGCTAAGACCCAATCATCCCAAACCATATGATATGTATCACAAGCTGAAAGGAATCTGAGTGTTATTTGAAATGTATCCATTTGTTTTTACTTTTCGAGACCATCCGTAGAAAACCCTGGAAAACTACTTGGGTTCATGGGATCTTTAAATTTCTGCCTGTAGAAATAAGTAGACGACAAGCAAAATAGATAGAGGGAAACAATTCTATGGTCATCAACTAATGAATGGCAGGCACTAAATAATCTTGCTCAAGGTCTTAATCAATGGCAGAAAATAAGTCATCTTCCCAATGTGCCGCAGGTGAAAACAGCAATTAATGTTGATAATGATTTATTATTCAGAACAGCCTTCTCATCTTGCCGATTATATTTATCAGAAGACAGCCGGGGGCCTCAACAGTCGAAACGTCGTGAATATAACAATTAAGATGAGTATGCAAGTCGGAATAATAAAGGATTATATATAATGCTAATGGTTAATATTAGATGCATTGAAAGCTACAATTGTGGTCAGGTATGAACGATGAAGACTTAACCCCAACTGGCAAGTTAAATCCAGCCTGGTTTACTGACGTCTTTTTGTTATAGATGAATCCTAAATAACTGAAAAGAAAATATCTTTAAAAAATATCATTGATTCAAAATACTTAAATATTTCCAGTATTTTTCGTTCATTTTCATCATAACCATATTTGTAAAAATATTCTGGAGACCAAAACATACGTTCGCTATGAATCTTAACATTGGGCACAAGCATCTATACTTATTTAAGGAGAGGATCAAAATAGTGATTTTAATCTGACCTTTCTATTCTGCTCACGTGTTATCTATAATTAACTGAAATTCGATGGATTTGAAAACAACAAAAAACGCCGGTCGGCATTGTATTTTAAACAGTTCCTTTTTCCTGCCTTAATTTTGATGGAATTTTATCGATTCAATGGAGATTCCATATAAAACTGTCACTGAATGCATTATTAACTGTCACCGTTTGTGGAATCCTTTCTACTACTACTACTAATAATAATAATACTAATACTACTACTACTAATACTACTACTACTACTACTAATAATAATAATACTACTACTAATAATAATAATAATACTAATACTACTACTACTACTACTACTACTACTAATAATACTAATACTAATACTACTACTACTACTACTAATAATAATAATAATACTAATACTACTACTACTACTACTACTACTAATACTACTACTACTACTACTACTAATACTAATACTAATACTACTACTAATAATAATACTAATACTACTACTACTACTACTACTACTAATAATAATAATAATAAAACACTTTCAGTTGGCATCGGTTTCGAATAAACAAGTTAAAGTATTATTGTTTGCCCATCAGATCCAGATTTACGGAAGTGTTTGATATTCAAACGCAGTTCGGTTTCTCCGTCAGAATTGTCACAAACGTTGAAAACAGCGGCTCTCTTGTTTGACGACCATTTTTCTATTGAACTGAAAGAACTAAAATTCCTGAAGTATCAAGTTATTCTCATAAGATACTGGAATGGTTTGGCCTTAATGATTAGAGAAAAAAACAAGGCCTGAAAGAGTTTTAATTTTATCTAAATTCTGTCAAGAGTTCAAATAGCGGAAACCATTTAAATTGAATAAAACAATTCAGTTTACGTGAAATCGAATTAAGTTTTATTATTTCTTTCGTTCATAAACTGTCCTTTCAACCTGAGTAATCATGTCTCTCAGGAACTTTCTTTTTTTGTTTTTCTAAGTACCTTTTGAACATTTACAAGACTTTTTCGGCTATCCATTTACAAAAACACACACATATATATGGTCTAATAAATAAACGAGGCGTCTACTCAAATATGTGTAGGCACTAAAATAATGTTAAAATGATAAAATACATTGTGCAATGGGTAAATTGTCGCCATTTTATATTTTTAATTTCGCGCATGCGCGTTGATTGTTTTTGATTTTGCTGATTGCACAGTATAATATCGTCACTCGGGCACCGTCTGTGAAAAAGAGAGGAGTCTGATGCAACGCAATCTGCAAGGAATTTGGAAAAGGCATGCTGTACTGCTTGGAATCTGCGCCGGAAGCTCCAATACGAGAATTTTAAAGTGTTTATGTATCTATCTGAAGAAGGTGCAGAGCATTCAGAAAGAGTTGCATGAGTCTAATAGTGATTATGAAGGTACCGAAGCTCGGAAAACTCACTCTGATCGTTCTGATATGAAAATAACTCCCGAATTTTTTAGTGAGGGCAGACTCAACACGGAGTCCTACACCAAGTGCCTTGAGGAGGTACTGTTGCCTTGGGTCAGGAGGGTCGCTGCTGAAAGACCCTATGTCTGGTAACAGGACTCTGCACCGTGCTACACAAGCAGGAGAACCCAATCATGCTGTCAGACAATTACTGCTACCACATCACCCCTTACATATGGTCACCTAAATCTCCATACAGCAACCCGCTTGATTATTATGTGTGGGGTGCAGTTGAGCAAAATACCTATAAAACTCCTTGTAACACCAAAGACGAACTAAAGGCAGGGATTATATAGAGCATTAACCAACTTAAACAAGGAGTCCCTCCGGAAGAGTTGCACGAGATTCCGAAGTTGTCTAACCTATATATGAATTGTTTAGAGCATTGGATCAAACCTCATGTTTTAAAACAGATGAATCTATTTAACGTTTGCTTTTTTTTTTCAGATATATTTATTGTATCCGTAACGGAAAATCTTCATATATATCAGAAAGAATATCTAATACACAGATGAACGAATTCAAATTACTGCATTTTCTTGAGTTTAATATAACTTGAGTATAATACGTCCGCGTGTTTCTAAAGCTGAAAACAGGAAATTTATTACATCCTTGGGTATAATGCAATCCCATAGTACATGTTGACCATGTTCCCCATAGAATCCAGCCCAGTACGTAATCTGTTCAAAGAAACAACTTTAAAGATTAACACTCCCGAGTCAGACACTCTACTGAATCTGACTATATCGCCAATACCAGTCTTCGATATCAAAGGCTGGCAGTGAATAAACATGAGCGCCTTTATACACGTCTAATTGAATCTTTTGAGCCTTTTGATTGGTTATTTCTTCTATTGGTGAACTATAAAATGAGTCAGCTCATTTTGGCTGGCTCACTAGTATACCAAAGTACCCAAAAACTCCAACAGTACAGCCAACCCAATGTAATCTTTTTTGAAAAGTTGTACCATATTATCCATCAAAATTTCAATGTCATATATACTTCACTAAAATAATTTTTCACGATATTAAATAGAAATGTCTAGTTTTTTCTCATAATTTCCATTTCAAAACATTTTCAAAGAAAGGTGCTTTGTTTTAAGATTAATGTTATTAAAATGTTACAGGTCTTGTGTATTTCCTTTTAATGATTTCCAGTGAATTTTCTGTCATCGAGACGAAAGATGTTCAATTACGCTGATTTTTAAATAACCAGTATTGCCGACATATCAAACACCTTTTCTAGACAATTGTTATCAACATCTGCATAGTTTGGTTGATTATGTATTGCGTTGAGTATATTTGTAATATTGCTAAATATTTATTTCATAAATTTTTATTCAGCTTAAAATACCTCATTTGAAATAGCAAAAAAGAAAATACGAAGTAAAACATTAACGTCTATATTTGGGAAAATTAATGTTTTAAGAAAAAATATGATTCCTCTAAGAAAATCCAATTTTACTATTTTATCACGTAACAGGGGAATGTCATATTCGCGAAAGTCCGTGTCAAGAAAGATATAAGTTTTAAATTCGATATATATTTATCTATGCAAAAAAAACCCCAAAAAACAAAACAATAAAAACAACGACAGATATACTAAAATAAGGTATTTATTTACTTTTCAAGTAAAGACTAAATCAAAAATAATTTTCTAAACTCCCAAGAGAATTAAACGCCCTAAAGCCGAATCGTAATAAGAAAAAAAAGTAAAAATAAAACTGAGTAAATTTTAAGTTTTCAAATAAAATTTACTAAAAATGGAGAAATACCCCAAAAGTATTAATCAAGTTAGGTTTGTTCACTAGGGACAAAAGAAGAATGCAAAGCGAAATGATTTCAGTAATTAAATTGAAACAAAATATTCGGAGGACTGCAATAAATTTTTTTGTGTCTCAAGAGAGATATAAATCAATGATTCCTCACGTGTTCCGTTTTTTTTTAAATCGGGAAATGAATGATGGATGTACGCATATAGATATATGCAAGGATGGTTCAATACCAACGATGTGGTTGTGTATTGTTGTTTGATGACCACTGTCATTTTTTTGGGGGGGGGGTTCAACGTTAGTATACACGGTTTTCTTGAGACCAATATACCAAAGTTAGACTACCGCTGCGTTTTGCTGAAAATCACATCTTTTCACCGAGAGAAATGGTATTCTTATAGTATTAAATAGCACACGTATATCGTCAGTATTGGCTGCTTTTATTGTCCTTAAGACTATTCGTCCGTTTATAAGCATACCTTCGCCGATCTCATTCGGTTGTCGAACTTTTTTTCTTTTTTTTTTGTAAAATATCTCAAGTTATGAGAACAGAAGGTCAATGTTGGGATTTAAAAACAACAGTGATAAAACGTAGGGAAAACGAATGAGATCGTCTAGGCTGTACATCTTTAGTAGGTATAGGTTATTGATGCATGCATATATATATATATATATATATATATATATATATATATATATATATATATATATATATATATAATTCCTCCAATATGAGCATTATTTTAATCCGAAGAAAACATTTGAGAGGAGAGAGCGCATTACACAGAATTTTCCCATTTGTCATTCAATTACCTAAAATATTCTTATATATATATACAGTGGTTGAACAACATAATTGAAACACTTGTTAAATTCAAAGAAAATTTATTTAATATGGATTTGGTCCTCCTTTAGCCTCACATACAGATTTAATACGTCTAGGAATGGAATCGTACAGCTTCTTGACTTCATCCAGAGGAATTTTCAGCCATTCTTCCATTAATACCTGCTCCAGCTCTTTAAGACACGACGGTGGCGGATAGCGGCTCCTAACTTGTCGCTCCAAAATGCACCACAAATATTCAATAATATTGATATCTGGAGATTGGGGAGGCCACTCCATGTGTTCTAGCTCATTTTCATGCTCTTCATACCAATTCTTAACCACTCGAGCGGTACGTATTGGAGCCCTTTTTCGAAATCGGAGAGGTCACGCATTTAGCTAAAATTTTACTAAATTCTAAAAATAAATAAGACACAGAGAGTAAATTAGATAAATAAATGTATTTATAATAGATATAACCTGCAATTACAAAGTTTTAGTTAAAGTTCTTAATATAATAGGTCTTTGAAATATAGGAGTGGAATTTGCACCTCTTCCAATTATTTTGTCCAACCCCTATATATATATATATATATATATATATATATATATATATATATATATATATATATATATATATATATATACCCAAGTTTAGGATAATTATAAAACATAACAATAGTATATTCAGCAAGTATATAAATTCGGAGAGCCTGACAACCCACAAGGTTGCACAAAGCAACATTAAGCAAAATGACACTAATAATAAATCATGTAACTGCAGGAATCCCAATAATTGTCCACTAAATAATAATTGTTTAACTAGCTCTGTAGTTTATCTCAGTACTATATCAACACTAGAAAATCCAAATATAAAGAAATTCTACATAGGTTGCACCATGAGACCATTCAAGGAACGCTGGCGGGGTCATCTGCAATCTTTTAATAATAGTAACTATAAATATATGACTTCATTATCCAAATACTTTTGGAGTCTAAAAGAGAAAAATAAAACACCTAAGGTTAAATGGAAATTAATTAGAAAGGCCCGGACATGTAACTCACTATATGCCCCGTGTTACTTATGCCTTAACGAGAAACTTGAAATAATTAGATTTAAAAATAAGACTGATCTTTTAAATCAAAGATATGAACTAACAGTTAACTGTAAGCATCGTTTTAAATTTAACTTAGTATAGAAATCATATACTTTCTATGATAATGATAAATTAAACTTAATAGACTATTACCTTTTTAGCATGATAGTCGCCCCATCGATATGAATCTGTACTGGGTACTTACAAAGTATCATACGTGTCTGTATTTAGATGTATATATTTGTCTGTTATGTAGAGTTATTTCTACTGTCGGATATATATATGTGTATATAGGGGTATATATATATGTGTTTTTTTTTTGTTTTTTTTTATGAAGGTATATGGTTGTGTATATTGGCATCTATCATAGGTTAACCTGTTTATGTGTATGAGTAAGGGTGTAAATTCTGGTAAGTGTCTACCACTAAATGTGTGAGTATATGTATGGGTATATAGAGATATTTATGTGTACTTGTGTGTGTGTAGATATGTGTATGCATATTGCATATGTATGTATATGTATGTGTGAGTGTGCATATATGTATGTATATGTAGTATGTATGTTTCTATGTGTATGTATAGGTTTATATATGCATATATATGTATATATATGTATGTTTAAATATGTATATGTTTGTGTATATGTGTATGTATATGGGTGTATATTTATATGTATGTGTGGGTGTTTATATGGTTGCGCTCGACTGTTTGTGTATTGTTTATCTGGATGTGTCGATATGGGTATTTATATGTGATTAGATATTTATATATATATGTTTGTGTGTCATTGTATGTGTATTTGTATGTATGCTTTAGTGTCTTGGAGTGTATCATAGATACAAACTAAAATCTACTTTTGTTGATAAAGTACCTTTAATTACTTACAGACTGTTGTTCTTTTCTTAAATTATGATAAACTTTTAATATATTTTATCATAATGTTGTTGGAATATTATTAGAATATAAGTTGGTCTATGTATGCTTATTTCTTTTTCCTTTTTTATGCTTGTGTCTATATGTTTATGTATATATGTATATGTGTTTGTATATGTATGTGTGTGTGCGTATATGTGTATGTATGTGTATGTATGTGTGTATATGTATGTATATATATATATATATATATAAATATATATATGTATATGTATATATACGTATATATATTTGTGAATATGTATGCTTGTATGTGTGTATGTATGTATGTATATGTATGTCTGTAGATATATATGTGTATATATCTATGTATAGTTGCGTATGTATGTGTGTATATATATGTACTAGCGGATGTGTATATGCATTTTTATATTCATGTCGTTTTAATTTACGTTTGTTTAATTTTTCATGTATACACTCGTATTTGTGAATGTCTATGTATATATTTAGTTTATATGCATATATGCATACGTGCTTATGTATGTACATCTAGATGTGTATGTATGTATGTATGTGTGTGCTTGTATATAGTTGCATCTTTATATTTCTTCACTTGACTTATTTACTTTTCTGCGTCGACTTATGGGTCAATATATTTATATGTGCTTATCTATGTGTATGCTTATGTACGTAGGTCTGTATATGCGTACCTATTATGCTTATATGTGTGTATGCGGGTGCATGTATTAATTTATATGCGGATGTGCGAGTGTTCAATTATATGTGGAGGTGGTTATTTACTTTTGTCTGTAAATGTGTCGAAAACTATATGCTTTCAAAAATGTATATATATATATATATATGTATATGTGTGTATATATATATATGTATATATGTATATATATATATGTATATATTTATATATAGTTATTTGTTTAAATTTTATCTATGTATATTTGACCGGTTTAGCTATTTTTCAAGTTTAAATTCGTTTAATAACATTAAGCCACGAATAGCTTCGACATATGACCGTCTAGATCATATTGAATGTAGATGTATGTGCCTGTGTGTATCGATGTGTATGTGTAAGTATAGTGCATTTGCCTATGTGTGGTTTGATTTTTTGTATGTGTGTGTATGTATCTAAATACGTCTGAGCGCTTAACATGCCGTTGTTCGAATGATTTCACGTGAAAGGCGACTAACATGTTGAAATGAAACTAAAGTGTATACATCTCCGTCTGGGATTCCGAATACAACTTTCAACTTAATTTCAATGAAAATATAAATTAAATAGCATATATATCTTTTATTTTTATTTTTATATTTTTTCTCCTTAGTAATTCTACAATTTAAAACTTAATAGAGATCTGATTTAGATTTCTAAATAGGTAATTTTAATTTTTTAATTTTTTACTTTTAATTTTAATTTCAAATTTTATAAATCTATTAATATCTATGATAACCTTGCTTAGTTGTCAAATTTTTCGAATCATCCTATACTTGTTTTTTGATTGGCTACTCTAGCTTATGTAACAGCGTTTACTCTTAGCTAAGGATCGTTGATTAATTTGAAACTTTTAAAACCATTTATTCTATATTCTATATTATCACTTGACAAGACACAAGAAGTGTTGAAACAAAATGGCTACTTTTGTCGTGATTTTATAACATATTTATGTTGTAATATTCAAATAAATAATTATATATATGTATATATATGTATGTATATATATATATATATATATATATATATATATATATATATATATATATATATGTATATATATATATATATATATATATATATATTCGCCATGAGAAAGCATGAAACTGAGTTGTGGTTCGCTACTATTCACCAGGAATTTATTTAGAAATATCAAGACCCTGCCAGTTAATATGGCATTGAGCTCTCTTTATCGGGGTGGGAGATGAGGTCTCACCCCCGGATTTTTCCGGAAGGATTGGCAGAGTAGGAGAAGAAGGCTTTTTTCCCGCCGCAGTAGATGCTGCAGTTGTAACATCTGTTCCGTCCCGGAGGCCTTCTCTTGTTTCTTACATTGGCTTTGGGTAACATCTCTTATATAACGGTGGTATGACCGGCTATGAGTAGCTTAGACAGACTATAAACAGCTTAGACCAGCGGCCCGAGTAGAACATTCGGGTCCCTACGTTAGAAAATGACCTTGTGTCACAACGTGACTCAGTGGTGGTTGAGGTGGTGGGGGTATAAGGTAAATCTCGAGCCCTCTTTCTCAGGTGTTCCTCTGTAGTAGACTCTTTAGTAATTGATTATATATATATATATTATAGATTATATATATATATATATATATATATATATATATATATATATATATATATATATATATATATATATATATATATATAATCAGTAGCATACGTGTAAGTACAATGCTAGTGGTAATAAAACAGCTAAAATTTATACTAATAATAAATATACATTTTGTTCATCACTGTTGAGCAAAATAAAAGCATTAATTTCAAGTGAAACATTTTTAAACCACACTTTCCTTATAATACATTATTTTAAAAATATATTTTTTAAAAATAAACAGTTAAAACTACCAGTTTTATTTCGTTTTATTAAGTTAAGGAATTAATCAATTTCCTTTTTGAATTGTTGTATGCGAGTAACAGCGTTGTTTTTGTAATACTGAAAAATGTTTCTAATCTAAAATCAAATTTACTATCTGAAAAATTTTATTTTCCCTCGGAGATATCTATTATAAATAATCAAGAGTGGTCTCCCCTTGTTTTGTTACTATCCTCTTTGAGAGAGCTATTTCTGTTTACTGGGACTATAAAAGGACAATACACGCGAACCTTTTATTCTCCGTTGAATAAAGCTTTCTTACAGCCTACACCTGCGTACTTTTGTCATTACAATACTACTTCCGTGTGGAAACATGAAGACTCGTGTATAAATCTGATCAAGGCCTACCCCACTTTTTTTTTTACTTTAGTGTAAACTGGTTTAATGTCTAAACATTTTGATTCTAATACCTAAATGATATATATATATTTTTTAGTCTCGTGTAAACCCGACCAGGGTCCATCCACCTTTTTCTATAATTCTTCTGTCAATTTTATTTATATCTCTGTATAAATGCATTGCTATTTTTGTCGTATAATTTGTTTGGTTATTCACTGGTCGACATGGAATTACACAACATGTGTTGACATGTCGTTAAATTAACTAAAACTTTTTATCTGTCATTAGCTATTGGTCTTAGCAAATAATGATGTTCAGGAAACTCTTATATCTTTTTGTTTCAAAATTTTACATAAACTATCACTACTCTTTGGTCGCTCTTTTACCAGGAAATTCCGGGAGATTTTATACATTTGCGTAAACGGGTGTAATGAACGCAATGGTTGCAATGAAAATAAACTGCTGGCATCAGTCCTTCCACTATATGCATTAATACAATATTTCAAACTCTGTATAAAAATTACCGAGAAATAATAATTCCCCAGAGTTTAAGAACGGTAAGCGGCACGCATTTATGTTATTTTGAAAAGTAGGAAACACGTACTAAACAATAAACTACATCCGACACATAGAAGAAGAAGAGGGAAAAATAGATTCCTTATAAGAATTACTAGCATTTGGACACTTATAGTTGTCCTTTTGTACAATAGTTCTGGGTAGGACGATAAATTACCAACAATACATACTTGTAGTAAAATGACAAAAGATACCAATTTGTAGCAAAATTAACAATAATACATTTTATGGTAGAGTTAGCAACAATACATTTTATAGCAAAATGTCCAACACTACATTTTATCTGTAACTGACGGCATAAAATTGTGTTCACTATATTTAGATTTCGGCATTAAATAATCTATAGAGTTTAATATGTCGCTAAATCAAATTAACTAACCAACATACTTAACCTCAGGAAGAGCTAATTAAAATTTCTAGGGTACATAATGATGAAAGAGGCCTTGGGAAAGTTGATGGTCACTAGAGAGATTGAAGGCAACAGTGTGTCTGTGTACAAAACTCATGTCTGGTCATCAGCCAACTATAGTTAGAAAAATTAATTGGGGCATTTTTGTCTTTAAAAGCAACGATTCAGTTAACTGATTCATTAAAAAAAAACAAATAAGTACTGAACATCCATATAAGCAACAAAAGGAGTATAGGAACGATTAGACTCACTGGGACGAAATTTCGTTAGAAACAAAGAAAAGAGTGTTGGACTGCTATTTGAATATCAATCATACAACATGGCAGTGTATGTGAACAAACCGCTTGCAAAGGAACAGACAACGAATTGAGCAAACGCAAGAAATTAGACAGGAACGTAAGGGAAGATACATCTTCGCACCGGAATTATATAACCTTTACAGGGAAGCAATCTTAAGAGAATTGCAAATACTACCGGGATTTATTATCGGTGGACACATTCTTGAACTTCTGACCTTTTACTCTTACCGTTCATACAACACCGTCTTTCAGTAAAACACTGCGTTGAGTGACTCTTGCGCTTTGTACAAGTTGAACATTAGTAAACAAAATAAAGATACACAGGTGACAACGTGTTGATAGCACGCAGAAAGAAAACTTCTAGACAACGCAGTAAAAGAAAGCGAAAAGGAAGGACTAATCCTCAAATGTTAGAAGTAAAAGAGGCAGTCCAAGTTGCGAGATACGAAATGGAAATATCAGAAACAAGCAACGTTCTAAAAAGATTTATAACAAATGACAGAAAATATGACATGCGAAAGAACAAAAGATGTCTTTCCAATGACAAGCAAGGTATTAAGAGGCGAGATAATTTTCTTAGAAACAAATAACAAAAAGCGGTGAACTGTTATGTAATATCACTCCTCATGGTAGGACAATTTCTTCACAGACGAAGAGGAGACCTGAGACAACGGAGATGTGGATCTAGAGAAGAATACTGATAATATGATAGACGTAGCATGCGAACAATGAGGAAGTTTTAATAAAATGGAAACAAAACGACGCTTGTACTTAATATCAGAAAGTGAGATTTGAAATATTTCGATGTATAATGATGAGATAACGATATATTTTAACACCTCCAAAACTAAACTTCCCTGTATTAATCATCCGAGAGACCCTTCTCTACCTTGCATCGAGGAGATCGACTCATTGCGACTTCTCGGGATAACGCTCGCAGCTGAAATAGAATGACTATATTGAATCCATGGCTAGGTCAACTGCCAAGAAAGCCGGTTCACTGTGTTGGGTATGACAATTCTCTCTTGAATCTATTTTGCATATCTATAAGTCTACCATTCGTTCATACTTATAATATTGCTGCCATATATGGTCCGGTGCCCTGCAATTTACCTGGAGCTCCTTGATAAGATCCAAAGAAGAATCAGCAATATTATTGATCCTAATCTGGCGTCGCGGCTCTCGTCACTTGCCGACTGCCGTAAGGTTGCCTCTCTGCACCTTTTTTTATAAATACATTCACGGTAACTGCTCGGATGAGCTCTTTGCTATGGTAACTAGACCGTATGAATTTAAACGCAATACTAGTCTGGCGGCGAGATCGCATCAAATTACAGTTGAGATAGGGAGATGAAGCCGTAAAGTCTACGCTAACACTTTCTTTTCTCGCACCTCTCGCTTGTGGAACTCCCTACTGGTTTCATGCTTTCCAGACAACTTTAATCTGTAAGAATTTAAATGCAATGCCAATCACTATTTACTGTCCACCTGAATGCTCTTTCCACTCATTACCAATGTTTACGTTCCTAATTCATTCACACCCTGTAACCCTTTGCCTGTTAATAGCTGTATAAAAAAATATAAAGGAGTCCTCAATTAATGCGAATTTGATTAGCGCGTTTCCGATTAGTGCGCTAATTTTTCTATATACCAAAATTCGATTCGTGCATACATAACGCTCGATTAGTGCGGTAAAACATTCTTCAGTTTAACCATAGTAATTGAAAATCGATTTTAATGTCAATGTTAAACATTTTCTAAAATTGAAACATTGAAAATGGGTAACGATTTTGTTTGACAACTATTACGTTAGCTATGTAATTACGTCATGGACAGTTATAAACATACATTTTATAATAAAAGCCGATAATAAAAAAATATATGTTGAATATCTGTCTGTATTAAAAAAATTTGATTCTTTTTCATGTTTATTTTGAAGGTCTTAAAAAGGAAATTTCTGATTTTTGTTTAAAAAAAGATTTAATTAAATATAGGAACTTACATTTATTAAAAAAATATCGAAATATAAATGATTTACTATGGAAAGATTATAAATAAAATTTTCAGTTTAAAATACTAATGATTATGATATGATTAAAAAATTTCAAGAGGCAATTTCTCAGTACCAGAAAAGAAGAATACAATGCAGTAAAACACTCTAAATAAGTTTTTCATATAAAATCACATTAATAAACACATTGTATAAGAATATGTACCTATATTTTAATTAAAAAGTACGCAAATTAGACATTAATTGTGAATGTGACTAAAAGTACAAATTACATAATTTTTATAAGATATTATATTCAATAAATGCGTTTTCGATTAGTGCGTATCTTTTAAGGTACACGTTAACGCACTAATCAAGAGATTCCTGTATTTGTTTATATCAGAGACAATATTGAGCGGAAATGTATGACAAAGTGGAAAAAGTTTTCTTAAAAGACAAAAGGCGCCAGAAGAAAACTTTTTCCATTTCGTCATAAATTTTCCCCCAACATATAATGACAAAAAAGGGCTTGGAGACATGACATATTCGAGACGCGAGGAAAACTTCTTTATCGTGATGAAAACTTATAGAAGTGTGTACTTTAAAAAAATATTATTTTTTAAATTTTTTCTTAAAACTCCCGAGATCTGAATTATATATCAAACAAAATTTGTTACTGTAATTTAGTCTGACCTCTATTAAAAATCAGACTCTATAAATTGTATTTTTGCAATTTCGGTTTGCATGCCTATTCCTAAGTGACTCTCTTTCTTCGTTCATTTTCGGGCCTGTGAGAACGTGACGATCGATTTGAAGACACAGTTAACGTTAGAAAACGTCGAACCAATCAGAATGCGCCACACATAAAAAAGAAAGAAAAATCTATTGACGAACAAGTAAAAACAATTAGAAGACGTGGAAAAATAAGAATAAAAATGTCACTCTTATTTCCCCAACTCCAAAATACGAAAAATATAAAATAAAATGAAAACCTTAAGTAAATCAAAGAGAACATTTTAAAAAAGTCAGCTCATTGCAGAATTCTAAAAAAGAAATAATGTAAGTGAAGAGGTCAGACGTTTACAACATTTTGAACAAATTTGAACAAGAAAAAAAAAACATGAGAAACATTTGAAATGAAAGTATAAAACTAGAAACAAAACTAAAAGATAGAAAGTAGAAAAATAAAATTAAAAATATTCTTGTGAGACATTAATTTTAATGTAAAATAAACTTGTAGAAGAGACGTAATATTGTCTTGAAATT
This sequence comes from Acanthosepion esculentum, assembly GCA_964036315.1. Taxonomy (NCBI): domain Eukaryota; kingdom Metazoa; phylum Mollusca; class Cephalopoda; order Sepiida; family Sepiidae; genus Acanthosepion; species Acanthosepion esculentum. The sequence goes on from OZ038481.1 coordinate 53,409,754, forward strand.
TGGGTGAGCATTGTCAACCATTAATAATTTTTGTTTTGTAGTTCTTTTGTCAAAGTGAAGGTGATGTAAAGGTAAACGGGTGGGAATGTGACATCAACAAGCTGAGTTCGTTACATTCAATGCTTGGCAAATGCCATATATATATATATTTTTTTTTTGAATTGGACATAGTCCGACAATTTAACGTTCGTTTTATAGATACGAGTATTTTAAGTAAATGCTCTGTTCATAATAAACATTTACCGGCCTGAATGTCCAAGAAATTATCATAGAACATTTTCGTTCTCCGACAGGAATCGAACCTGTATCCTATACAGAACCGTCACTTCGCGTGACGTACCTTAACCTTTCGCCCACAGAGAAGCGTCTGGTTAGCAAGGTCGATTTTACTATCTTTAAACTTAAATCTTCCATGAATCTCTTCTATTCATATCTGCTCTTAGTGTATCAAATGTAAACAAATGACGTCATACATTTTTGAATTGGACATAGTCCGACAATTTATTAAAGACATTTTTGATATGTTTAACGGTCTTTTTATAGATACAAGTATTTATACAAATCCAATTCCAAAATTCGCTTGACAATGAAACAGAACTAGGGACGTTAATTTAACACTAAAATTGAATTTGAAGTTTTTATCTTCTGTTTGTGAAACATGGTAATTCCTGTGTACTGATGGAAGCATATCAGTATATATATATATTCCAAATTATAACATATGCATGTTATAACATCACTACAAAACTAGCTATTTTGTTTCAACACTTTTGATATCTTATCAAATGATGATGTTGATTGCAAAATAAAGAGTTTTAAGAGTTCAAAACCAACCGAACTCCGTCAATAGGGGAAATATTGTTATATATATATATATATATATATATATATATATATATATATAATATACTAATATATATTTATATATATAATGATAATATTACTGGTCAATATATATATTATATATATATATATATATATATATATATATATATATATATATATATATATATATATATATATTTCTTTTGGAATTGGCACATATATATTCTTTTGGAATTTGCATATATATATATATATATATATATATATATAAACCAAGTAATTTACACAAAAACCTATAGTGGCGAATGCCTTTTGAAATCAAACTAAACCAACAGCGAACACCAAAAAACAGCCATGAGTTCCTATCTATATCGTTATTCCCAGACACTTTTCGAATGAAAATAATTCGCATACGTGTGTGTGCATTTAGGCAACTGTCCTTCATTAATAATAAGTTTGATGAAAAACCGTATTCAAGGAAATCTTTGATAATTTGCCCATTTCACGATTCTGTTTACTTACACGAGAACGCGTGTCTATATCAAGTAAATGCAAATAATTCTCAGACGTTTTGCTTTCAGCCATTGCATGTTCCTTGTAATTCTTAACATCAGCCAATGGCTATTTTAGTTGTACAGTTTCCTAAAACTTTTAAGTACTTCTATAATATGAATTATAATGTTTATTACATTATGATAAGGTCATTTTATGCAACAAAATTATACCTTGGGCTTTCCGTGAGTGTATGTATATATATATATATATATATATATATATATATATATATATATATGTATGTATATATATATATATATATAAATATATATATATATATGATAAAATATAATGTTAAGGTATGCTATATTTATGGGTTATGGTCCTCAATATCAGGGATAATGCGTATGTAAAAATAAAAGTTGACATTGAATTCACTAACCAGAAGCGAAAGAATGTTTCATGCTGTCGCTAGACCTGACGATTGCGTTTAGCATGAAACAGACTGTCGCCTCTGTGTGTTGACTTCAATGACTTTTATATATATATATATATATATATATATATATATATGAAGAGAGATTCATATTAAGTTTTTCCTTTTAGAAAAGGTTTTTATAAGAATAAAGAGAGTTTTGTTAAAGATTTTTTTAATTTATCTTTCTCTCTATATTTGGTTATTCGTTGAAATTCAGTCAGTTTAGTCAGTGCCATACATGATATATTATTAATTAAATATATATATATATATATATATATATATATATATATATATATATATATATATATATTATTATTATTATTATTAATTAAATTATATAAAACACTTAAAATTCCATGATTTACAAACAAAACAATGTTTTTGTATTTGATTGCTTTTTCTAGAGCTCTCATGAAATAAGAATTATTACCTATGGGTTGTCAAGTGTTTGATATTCTTTAATTAATAATAATTTTGCGCTGTCTTTTGACATAGAGCTCTCCCTGGATCCATATTCTACTGGAAATTTCATACGGATTACCATATTGCATCATAACTCTCTCTCTCTCTACATATATATATATACACATACATACATACATATATATATATATATATATATATATAGCAATTCGTAGGATAAAAATATACATACAGGCACAAATACTTGCACATACGTAGGTATATTTATTCCTCAGGGTTTATAAATACAGTGCTCAAATTAATGAAACAGTGCTATAAGTATATATTAGTGAATATACATAATATTCAACGTCGATAACACTACTCGGAGTTTCATGCAGTTAATGCAATCTTCAGATGTGCAGATTCTAACCGTTATCTATCGCATTCTCGTGCTTCAAAATTGTACATACAAATTTGGCTTACGATCGCAGAGAGCGTGAAATCCAGGGTCACAAACTCACATCAATCCAACTAAATATGTTAGCTCTATCACTGATATTGAGCGCTTTCCAATGATATAATATAGCATTCCAATATTATAATGTTTCCAATATATATATATGTATATATATATATATATATATATATATTAAAGACATTTTTGATATGTTTAACGTTCTTTTTATATATACAAGTATTAAAGAAAATGCTCTGTTTATAATAAACAGTATTAAATAACATTTACCGGCCTGAATGTCCGAGAAAGTTTCATAGAAAATTTTCGTTCTCCGACAGCAATCGAACCTGTATCCTATACGGAACCGTCATTTTTCGGCCACAGAGAAGCGTCTGGTTAGCAAGGTCGATTTTACTATCTTTAACTTAAATCTTCCATGAATCTCTTCTATTCATATCTGCTGTTAGTGTATCAAATGTAAACAAATTACGTCATACATTTTTGAATTGGACATAGTCCGACAATTTATTAAAGACATTTTAAATTGTCGGACTATGTCCAAATCAAATATATATATATATATATATATATGTGTGTGTGTGTGTGTGTGTGTGTGTGTGTGTGTGTGTGTGTGTGTGTGTGTGTGTGTGTGTGTGTGTGTGTGTGTGTGTGTGATTTTTTCACCGCAAGCAAAGCAATAATGCCACGAGGACACAAAAGGTTACTGAGTCTTAGAGAATATGCGAAAAACTAATATTAAAGAGAGAGGACAATAAAATAACGATACTTAAGAAGACATAAGATAACGATGGACATTTCATTTAAATTTTAGGAAATCAAAGTTGACTGTAAAGAAAAAGGCCGGAAAAGAGGACCACAAGTGAGAAGTACAGGAACTCAGCATAGGACTTATGGTTATATCAAGTCAATTCAAGTAAATGATGAGACCATGTCCATTCTTGTAGTGGGCTTAAATTCAACTAACATGAAAACAACTAACATGAAAATATTTATAGAAAAGGCACAGGTAATCTACGTCATATATATATATATATATATATATATATATATATATATATATATATATATATATATGCAATATTTGAGAATATATCAGGAAAATAGGAATAAAAAACAAAAGGAAAATTTATGTTAGCCAACGCATTTCCTCATCTGATGGACTTGATTAGAAACACGTCGGCTAAGATAAGTTCTCCTTTTTTAAGTTTGCTCTTTTGTCATTTATTAATCTAATACACACGGACGAGCGAACACACACATACACACACGCACAAATATATACATATGTAAATAAATGAATATACAATATCGCACATTGATTTCTGGTGTTAATAAAATAGTGATCGAGGTAACATAACAGAGCTATAAATTAGATAATAATAAAAAATATTTTCCTTAGCGGCAGCATGACTGAGTTTCATGCAAAAGACAATATTCAGGTCTCCCCTTCAGCATGAAACACAGAATCGTGTTACATGTGAGAAAATCTGTATATATATATATATATATATATATATATATATATTAAACAATAATTTCAAGAGTTGTTGATTATTAACTTTTCATATAATTAATTTTAATTGGATTTAAGGGTTGATAAAGCAGTTATAATTTGGATTAAACTAATTAGAATTTCAAATAATGTGATTTAATGAAAACAGTTTTCTAATTAACAAAAACAAATTAACTTCATTTAAATTATTATTGATTGATACCAGTTCGAAATTATATCGAAGCTGATCAATTTTTTCTATTTTGAGAATATCATTTTGCCTTCCGTGCGTACAAAGGTGCCATACAAAAATGAGCCACTATAATTATCCGACACGGATGACATTTTTACTTACAATTAAGAATGAAATGCGTTCAATATATTCGAAATGAATCATGCACTTAGTTTTGTACAGGATGGGTAAATTGTCGCCATTTTACATTTTTAATTATGGGCGTTGTTTGTTTTTGATTTTGTCGACTGCACAGTATTGTAGGGTCAATTGGGCGCCATAGTGTAACAAAAAGAGCATGATGACGCATTTCACTCCGCCAGAAATTTGGAAATGACATGCTGTACTTCTTGGCATTCACGACGGAAGCTGCAATACGAATATTTCAGAGTGTTTAGGTGTCAATACGAGAACAGTGCAGAGGATTTGAAAAGAGTTGGATGAATCCAGTGGTAATTACGAAATTACGGAAGCTTAGAAAACACTGATCGTTCTGATGAGAAACGAACTACCGAATTTGTTGTTGAGTGACTCAGACTCAACACAGAGGCCAACATGCCTTGAGGAGGTAGTGCTGCCCTGGGTCAAGAGGATGGCTGATGGAAGACCCTATGTATGGCAACAGGACTCTGCACCATGGCACACAAGCAGGAGAACACATTCATGGCTGTCAGACAATTTCTGTGACCACATCATCCCTTATATCTGGCCACTTAGTCTAAAACCCTCTTGATTATTATGTGTGTGGCGCAGTTAGGCGAGAGACAAAAAAAACTCCTTGTAATACTAAAGATTAACTGAAGGCAATACTTATGGCACCGTTCACCAACTGAAACAAAAAGGCCGTCCAGAAGAGTTGCATGAGATTCCGAGGTCGTCTGGGGACCGTGCTTGAAGCCAATGACGATTTTATTGAATAAATTTACTCTGTAGTATTTCAAGATATCTTTGTGTAAGTTTGGTAAATATATCCGTTAAAAAGAAAAGTCACTGTTATTTTAATTTTTGCGTAATTCAGACGACAATTTATCCATCGCACACTCTAATTACATATGAATTAAAGAACGGAATCACAATTGTCTTACATTGTTTGGAACATTAAGGGCATCGAAGAAAACTGTTTTCATGCGTGTTGCTTTCAGTTCAGGCATAATCTACACGTAAACATCATCTACTGAAAGCGGGGTGGGGGTATAAAAAATGATGAATATTTCATACATCATAACAGTGACACAACTTGAGTATGTTCTTACCAATTCTTGTTTGAATTTCTTGGATGAATTGTTATCATTATTTACATTATTTACACGCGGACTATTGTCCTCATCTTTGTTGTTATTATCACAAAATTAGACCGTTATGCCCTCCGGCCTTCATCCGGTGCATGTTGATCCGAGTAACCTGCAGGGAATTCCGAACGGAACTCTTTTTCTTTATTTCTGCTCATCTGTTTCTCATCCTGTTTCCACTGAGTCCACGTAAACACTACCCGTGATTACGAGTTCAGTCCCTTGGCCGGGCCGTGTGTACTTGGACTCAGTGGAACATAACTGAGCAGTACTAAAAATAAGAATTAGAAGAGATATGCCTAGATATAGTGGAACGAGAACAATCTACCTCCTTAGATTAAAAAAGGGTCCATTGTTGAATTCCTTGTAAGTTACCTGGATCGACGTACACCTGATGAAGGCCGCAGCACACATCGGTCGAAACGTTGTGACAACGAAAAAAGAGATGAGGGCAATATTCCGCTTGTAAATAGTGTAAATAAAGGATATTAGCTTGAATAAGTCGTGAATAAATCTTAGGATATAAAAATATCTGTAACACTTTGTTTGACCTTTAAACTGAAATTTCCTAAATAGTTACAACCCCTAGCAGGGATCAGCTTTTTGGTTGATTATATGTTTACTGAAGGCTTTTGACATAAGCAAATTAAGAATGACGCCCTTAGCTTTTTGCAGAAAATTGCATAGATTGAATATTTTCAGGTCGTGCACACAATAAGCTAGAATCAAAGTAAGCAATGCATTTATAAAGAAAGACAATTGCTAAACTGGACCTTGTACAAGGACAAGAAACAGTGAATATCTTGTTTAATGCAATAATAATGCATTAGTCTTCTTCTATGTGTTGCGTTCCTTCACGATTTGGGAGATCATGGCTCTCAACAACTACCAGACCGTTGTAGCTCTATTCAAAATTTGACCCTTTCTGCATCACCCCATTTATCTTCTCAATATTACATTTTCCATTCAGTTGCCTTCCAGTTGTCATTGCTCACGTGTTATTTTAAATAGTAGTGGCTTTTTCAATCATCTCACCACAAGCAAGACAATAAAGTCACTAAGACGCAAAGGGGGGTTACTGAGTGTGAAAAATATGTGAAAAAGAATACTTTATTAAGTACTGAGAACAATAGAAGTACATGAATATAACAGTTGATACTGCATTTTAGTTTTTGATGATCAAAGTTGCTTGGAAAATAGTACGCCGAAAGAGAAGTGCCACAAAAGAAAATGTTAACATAGAAAGTAAAATGATGAGACCTAGCTGCCAATCTAGTACTGCGCTTACACCAAAGAAAGCTGAGGAATCATGACAATATAGAAAAGGCAACTTGAAGCAATGTTACTGTCCTATAGGCTATTTGACTAGCAGACGGTGGAAGATATTTATGAAAATAACAAAATATATAGATGAGACAAAATAGTTTTCTTGACTACTGTTGTAAACTAGAAAAGGTTACTGAATGAGGAATAGCAAAAACGGAGGTTGGAAATGAAATGGTAATCTTCATAACATCAACAAAATACAATACTTGCCAGTGGCGTGAAGTACTACTAAGTAGTTAAACCATTGCTAGTGGTTTAACTACTTAAACAGCACATTACAATATTTACCTGCCTCCCCACGAGGTAGGATGCAGCACAAGGCAAAATTTAATGTGGGGAAATACGAGACCATTGGGTACGGCCAAAAATTGTCCGTAGACCCCACATAATCATAGGCAATTTTCGTCTACCTCCCCAGACGAGACTCTGCCCTTCGGCATAGCCTCGTCCGGACTAAAGGCAGAGAGTTCCACACAACAAGAGCTTCTCACGCTGCCAGCTTAGATAGCATATTACCCCCACTTACAATAGTGTCCAACGTATTTTTGAGGATTGGGACATACCCATTATTGTTCATAGGTACGGTAGATAACAACTAATTAATCAGCGAAATTTGTTGAATGCAGCAATCAGTCACGTTCGTAATTACATAAATCCTCGGATTATGATTTTCTGTTCGCCAAAATGAAGAATTTCCGAATTAACAACAAAAATAATTTTGTTTGGGGCAATGTTTATTAAATAAGTTTTATCGCAAATGATCTTTTTTCACTAGATCGTTTTTTGATTGTGTATTTTATCGTAGAGAGGCTTCTTAATCAAGAATGATCTAAATTAAGAAAGCGATATTTAATACCAAGAACACTCTTGCACATCAGGCAATACTTTAATCTAGTTAAAGGTAGAAAGCACAAAGCACCTTTCATTATAACTTAAAAGCGTTGGTCATAAATTCAACGTGCTCCCGTTGAGGCTGTTGGTGTTACATGTTGGGCATCTCAGTAAATTGATATTATGTGTGTCATGTTAATTCACGGAGAAAGAGGATTTTATAATCGGTTGGCATGTGTAACAAAGCGTGATTAACGATGCCCGGAGACGCGTTATGATTACCGCTATCTTTCGCGATTGATGTTAACGAAATAACGTGTCCAATGAGCAGAGTGTGTCTCGTCATATTTACTATGATGTGGATGCGAAACGAGAAGACTTCTTCGTTTTCTTTTTCTTCTTCTTCTTTTCCATGCAGTTACCCTTCAGTACGAGAGTGAGCTTGGCTCTTTACATCTAAGTGTAGCTCTAACTAATGCCCGTGTTTTTACTATCACTCCCAGTCACTGTCCTGCCATCCACTTACACAAACTCTTTAGGAGGTTACTCATGCCTTGTCTCTGGCTCGCTTGTATTCAATATATCTTGTGGGTATGAAATTTTCTCAGACCTCTTTCCTCATTATGCATCCTAGAATCTGATTCTACACAATTATTCTTTTCGTTTTTATTGTTACTAAAAGTCTTTCAGTGCTCAGGTTTTCCTTTCAAGATACTCATAGCCTCCTTCTGTCGAATAAACATCTCTACGGCTTCGAGTCGCCTCTTCATCTATGAAAAATGATTACCATTCGTTGCCATAAAGATGAATTAATATTACATACCGACATTCTTTATTTTCATTTTTAACAATATTTTTCTGTTTCTTATTACTTTGCTTAGCTTTTGAAAGGTATCCTTTGGTATTCAAATGCAGCTTTAAAACTATGTGTCACGTTTGCTTTCGTCTGTCAAAAATATAAAAAAATGTTGGCGCTATATTTAAAAATATAATATGTTTTGTTCTCTTTCGTATGATAACTTGAGAATAGAGACATAAAAATAATGGTAGATCATCTGTCGTATTAAGACTGGCTTCCCAAAGAAATATACTGCATGTTTAAGTCTTCCCGTCACCTTAGACTTTATTTCTTACCGATATATCTTTCCTAAGGATTTCGAATGGAGGTTGCGACAAAAAGCAACTGGAATTAAGATGAAAAAATATCGTCAGAAAATTAACAATAAAATCTTTCGGAAGTGGCATGTCAGGACACTTCATAGAGAAAAGCTGAAGACACTCAGTTTCTTATAATTACCTCATCTAACCAGGCATCAGCAATTGAACGTTTCTGTTCTTATTATAACCTTGACACAGAATTATAACATGGTACAGACATCTCTATTGCTTCAATTTCGCCCTTAATCTTTGAAAAAAATGTCTACCTTTCGCTGACATAAAAATGGATTAATATTACATAGCCGCATTCTTTCTTTGTTTCATTTTTAACGATATTTTTACTCTCATTAAATGAAATAAAACATATTATACCGGAAATGTTAAAGCCATAGTTTTACAATTACTAGATAGAGCTGGCTATGAAGATAAACTACATGTTTTTTGAGGAGCGTGGATCCACCTCTTAATTACTGCTGTTCCCAGGTCCTGGCTTCCGGCTATGGGCAAATAGTTAACCCCCGAACAAAAACAAAAATTACCAACACCTACTTATAGTAAAATTACCAACAATACAATTTTGCAGCAAAATGTCCAAAAGTAAATTTTCTTTGTAGCTTAAGGCATACAAATGCCTTCAAAATATTTAGATTTCGAGATTAAATAACGCATAGAGGTGTTGGTATGTTGCTAAACAATATCAACCAACAGTTACTAGCTACTAATCTGTTTATGCTTTACATAAACTATCTTCTTTCATTCTCAGATCATTAGTAAATATATATGCAGATGATAGCGTTGTGTGTGTGTGTGTGTGTGTGTGTGTGTGTGTGTGTGTCTAAATATCTGGATGATCAGAGCCTGGAAGCTGAACTCTCCTCAGAACTAACACTGTCAGATCAATGGTTGAATCACTGGATGATAACAATCAATACTCCCAAAACGAAATTAGTAACTCCAGACCTGAGTAGCTCTTAATACCCTTAATGAGACTGTCTCGAATGCCTTGTGTCTAAAGCTCATTCCAGACCTCAAATGAGACCTTTACCATCACTAAAGCTGCTGTAAGAATCGTCGGTTTCTTGCATCGCCCCAGAAAAATACCTTCTTTTGTCATTCTATTCCATTACAAGAGTTCGATAAAGCCAAGATTTGAGTATTGCAACCATATCTAGACTGGTGCTACCCAGCCTTGACGGACTTCAAAGACGATTACGTGGCTTTTTAGGTGATGAATTATTTTTCACCCTGAAACCACTACCCCAGAGACAAAATACCTCTCAATAATCTATCGCTATTAATATCGTAAATGTTCTAACGCGCTATATTCTTGAGTTCCACCAATCCAGACCTTCACAGCTACGACACGCCATGTCTAATTGGGAGTAGTATTTGTTAAAATTAGAAAGCAGAGCAAATGTCTCCCTTCCAGTTCCACCATACACTATTCGCATCTATGCATAAAGACCTGTCTTAAGCACGGGCAATGGCGGTTCATTTCGTTTACCTGCATTCTACGTTGTTGAAAACTATTCATTTTCATCGGGCAACAATGTGTTTCAAAAACCAACATTTAAAAACAGTCCAGCTAAATTTATGTGGGAGTCGCACATCAAGACAACTACCATAAAAGATTTACTAAAAATTCTTTTCAACGTTTGAGTTTAATATCCTCAGGATGCTGATGCCACGTACATGGCGTGGCGTTGATCAGTCGCAGTGTTGTAAGTGTTTAAGCAAGTGTTTGAACAGCAGACAGAAAAGACGACGCCGAAATACTAAGGCGCATTGAGATAGCGAGTGATACCTTGTAAAAGCCATGGAAAATATTAAGAAATAGGAACATTTCGTTAGAAATAAAAGAAAAAGGACTGAACTGTTATGTAATACCGGTCTTCCTATATGACACGGAATACTATACAAACTCATCACAGATAAAGAAGACTCAAGAGAAATGTGATTCTACAGAAGCATGCTGAGAATACCTTTGACTGAACATGTGAGCAACAATGAAGTTTTAGGGAAAATAGAAACAAAAGGATACTTTTCGAAATTGTCGAGAGCCATTATGGCCCACGTCCTGAACGGAAACATTTAGAATTATTATTATTATTAATAATAATAATAATAATAATAATAATAATGATAATAATAATAATAATAATAATAATAATAATAATAATAATAATAATAATTTGATAAGTATCTTCGATTACCAGGCCGGAAATGACCGTCCAGCGTGAAATCTCGAAATGGGAAGTTTACAAAGTACTTTTGGCACGTATGTTTATTCCTAGGACCTTCTCCATAAAACGTAGAAACCAATTTTGTCGCATTTGAATTGCATCGTTACACAGAAAATGTTGCTTATTGTCTTTCATTCAATATTAGAACAAGCAAAAATACCCTTAAGAGAAACCAAAGCAATTTCTTTTAAACAGAAATTAAAACTTTATTGTATTATTTTTATTCGCTCGGTCTAGCTTGGACATTCGTGAGTCTACCACGCCAGAAATCGCAGTCCTGCATCAAGGTCGGAAGGTTATTTGGGTGGCATTCACTGTCATAACATACCTGATTAATACAGGTGGTTGTTGGACGACCAGAGTGTAGTAAATCACTCGCAGGTTCTTGTTTTGCTCGCCGGCAGTGTCCTGCAAAGCGCATTCTATGTTCGCGTAAAATTGCCGAAATATCAGTGATGGTTCCGTAAAACTGTAATTTAGTAGGATGTTGTTTCCAAGAGATGTTAAGTATAGCGATCGAGTGTAGATTCCATCAAGATTAGACTCTAATGTTTTTGTTAATATCCAAGCTGTGGCACCATACAATAATACCGTCTCTACAGTGGCTCGAAAGAATCTCTGAGGTTGTCTGGTAAATCAGATTTCCAGATTACATCCATTTTATTCAAGGCGGCCTAGGCTTTAGCTATGCGAATTTTCACATCTTTCTCAGTAGAATTTATTTATTTCGCTTCCTAATTAAAACTAAACACTACTAATGCCATCTAACGATAAAATAATAACCAGTTTGAGCTGCAGTGTATTCGGTAATAAATCATGCTGGCTGTTATGAAACGTACTGCATGTAGCTTCCTTATTATGCATGTAGTCTGATGGATTTTCTGAGCCAAAAGTTCGGTCCAAATTTTGGGCGACCGTGGAGATCGAAAATTGATGAAGATAATTATTTGGCTAAAAGTACCCACGGATATTTCCACATAAGCAGGAGAATTGCCAAGTAAAGATTCCAAGAATATTAAACAGATACGATGGCTGAAGAGGAAAGCCAGCCAACAAGTGAATTGATCTCAGATGAGATTTAAATTAGAGTTTGGCCCACAAACTCTAGTGTGTCTTCCGTCTTTTACTATCCACCAAATATTAACGGAGTCATCGTCTGGACGGATGAGGAGAGTCAATCAGCTTTTATTTTATTGGATTTTTCCGTATTACTGTCTTCAGCTGACAGTCATATTGGCTTTTTTAAAATTGACTCGGTGCGGTAAGAATCCTGAATGGAGTATAAGTAGTAAAAGTAAATGCGACGAACTCTTAGACAATGATATAAATATATCGGTCGATTTCAATGATTATCAAGAAGAGAAGAGAATATATCATCTCGAAACAGTTTTAAGTAAAGAATAAATGGTCTACTGATTCTATAAATATATTTAATCCATTTCCTAATATATATAACAGCCCTAAAAGATAGCGTATTCCCAGCAACACTCACATACTCATCACAGAATACAGAAATGGCCAGCAGGAAAGGAAATATATGGTTCAACCGACCGTACAGCAAAAACGTAAAAACAAACATAGGAAAAATATTCTTCAAACTTTTACACAAACACTTCACGGAATCAAGTACGCTACACAAAATATTCAACAAAAACACAGTAAAAATCAGCTACAGTAGCATCGAGAAAATGGCACAAATAATAAAAAAGCACAACAGGAAAATCATTAACAAATCACACGAACAAATTAAACCCACGTGCAACTGCAGAATAAAAAACGAACGTCCCTTAAACGGTAATTGTTTACAAAACAACGTAATCTACCAAGCCACGATAAAATCACCAGATAATAACGAAAAAGTATACATAGGAGTAACTGACGGACCCTGGAAACAAAGAAATTATGTACACAAAACATCTTTCACAAATAGTAAATATCCGAACAGCACAATGCTTTCTAAGTATATCTGAGAAATAAAAAACAAAACGCACACCACACCAAAAATATCTTGGAAAATAAGGAAAAAAAAATCATCAGCCTACAACAACCTATCAAAAACTTGCAAACTTTGCTTGGAGGAAAAAATACCGATCATTACCTTCCCAGACCAAAATAAATTATTAAATAAAAGATCCGAGCTAATCTGAAAATGCAGACATGAAAACAAATCTTTACTACGTAACTTAAAAATCGAAAACGGAAAAAAATAAATAAATACATAAACAAACAAAATGACAATAAAATATGCAAAATAAATTAATCCAAACAAATTACCAAATCAAACCTGTTAGAATAGACGAAATAGAATAAAAAATAAGGAACAAAATCAATAAATAAAGTAAATAATAAACAAATTAGCAAACTATTATGACCAAAATATTAGACTATAAAAAGTCAAAACAAATAATCGGACGAAAAATAGCTATAACTATTATATAACGATAAAAAAAATATACTGCGTTACAAATAAATAGCAACAAGTATAATAAATTGATCTAAATACATCCAAATATATAAATAAACTAACAACCGATACCTATAAAATAGCTGTTTAGTAAATACAAATAAAGATAATCAATCCAAATAAATAAATTAAAAACTGTTCCCACCAAAATAATAGTCAGGACATGCCACAACAATCAAACCCAAAATTGAACAAATAGCTTTAATTATCTTCCCAAACAAAAACGAAACTATTAAATAATCTATATAAACAAATTTTTATTACGTTAATAAAAACACCTATCAAAATAAAATAAATAAATATATAAGATAAAAAATAAAAATAAAAATAAATAAAAACAAGCAAAATAATTTGACCCAAATAAATAAACAAATAAACGACTTCCGGTAAAATAACCGCCAAAATAGACTACCCACAATAAGCTATATAAACAGAATTTTACTACGTTAATAAAAACACCGATCAAAATAAAAAAAATAAATAAATATATAGATAAAAATAAAAATAAAATTAAATGAAAACAAGCAAAATAATTTGACACAAATAAATAAATAAACAACTTCCGCTAAAATAACCGCCAAAATAGACTACCAACAATGCACCACTGACCCGTATATATAAATAGGCGAGAAAAATAACAGCACTCGGGGCCTGACGATTGCATCTAGCATGAAACAGACTGTCGCCTCTAAGTGTTCACTTCTATGTTCACTTTTATATTTACACACGCTCTATCTCTGATATTGAACACTTTATCCCATAAATATAGCACACTTTAAGACTATATTTCTTCATATATATATATATATATATATATATATATATATATATATATATATATATATATATTCTAATAATAGGAAAGAACAGTCAGATTTATAATCCAGAGTTCTTTAGAATTTATTTTATTTTAAAAAATACAAAGTAGATACAAAGTAGAGCATGATATTATAATATTACTTTTAAATACGTCTCCATCGCGACACAGAATTTACTCTTTCGAAACCGTAACTTAAATATTAAAATTTAAGTTTTAAATTTAAACTTAAATGTAGGAGTTCGGTTTAATTCTCAAGTGATGCTAAGAATAACTTACGAAAAATTGGATTTAATCTATTTTTAAGTTGGCGATGTTAAGAGAATTCTCGTGTTTTTATTAAGTGGGTGTTGGATTTTTAAGAATAAAGAAAGCAAGTGTATATTTGTGTAGCAAATTTAAAATCGGTTAAGGTTTAAGATTTCTGTCTGGTTACGCTGACTTTCTTTCAAGCTATCAAATTATTACTGTCTTGCATGTTTTAACTTATTAACATTTATATTGCAAAATATTTTGCATTATTTTGCAAAATATTTTGCATTATTTATTTTTTAAAATTACATCGAGATTTACTTAAAGGGTTATTCAAATATGATTAAGTCACATTTTTGATATTTATATTTTTATTTATACATATCTAAAGTACTATATTTATTTAATTTACTAATAGACTATATGTGTCAGCAGATAACTGCTATTTCATTTCTTTGATTTAATTTTTTTTTTCAGAAAGATAATAATATATAACCTTTCATGTAGGTATAAAGCATATTGGTCATACAAAGATCTACAAGTTCTTGTGTTTTATTAGTTTCCATTTTATTGTAGACGTCCTAAAAATTGTCCTTTGAATAATGAATGCCGCACAAAATTCCTAGCTTATCAATGCGTTGTCTATTGAGAATAATATGTTGTGAAAATCTACATAGGATGTAAAAAAATACATTTAAATTAAGATGGAGACAACATTCGATTTCCTTTAATATCGTTAAGTATCGTAGCCAAACATCCCTGTCCAAATATTTATTGCAATTAAGAGAAATAAAACACCAACAGTAAAATAGAAGAAAAAATAAAAAAAACTTGTAGATCTTTGAATGACTCATGTCCTTTATGCCTACATGAAAAGTTAAATATTAAGTTTCTGAAAAATAACAATTTCTTAAATCAAAGAAATGAGATAGCAGTTTTAAATAAATATAGTATTTTAGGTATGTATAAATAAAAATATAAATATAAACAGTATGACAATCATATTTGAAAACCCCTTTAAGAAAATTTCGATGTAGTTTTAAAAAAGAAAATATATGAATAAATAATGCCAAATATATTGTAACGTAAACCTTGATAAGATAAAATAAACCAGACAGTAATAACTTGACAGCTTAAAAGAAAGTCGGTGTAGCCAGACAAATATTAAACCCCTACCCAACCTTAACAGACTTTAAATTTGTTACACAAAGATACACTTTCTTTATTCGTAAAAAAGCCAACAACCACTTAAAAAAATGAGAATTCTCTTAACACCACCAATATAACATAACTATTGAGTAGATCCATTTTTATCGTAAGTTATTCCTAGCGTCGCTTGAGAACTGAATTTTAAGTTTGAATTTTAAAGTTAAATTTTAAGTTTCTGTTTCAACAGACAAGTAAATAAACAAGTCACATGTTATCATGGATAAACAGCACGACACACAAACTAGCAAAATATAAAAAAATACATAAATAAAACGCTTTCTGGTTTCAATGGTTTTAAAATTCATCAGACACCTTCGACTTTAATACACCCGCACAAACACACACACACACACACACACACACACACACACACACACACACACACCTCTCATCACTCGCACATAAAATCTTACAGCGTCTGGTTTTCCCCACTCGGTCACCCATCTAGATAATATCCAGGCTCGACGTTGCTTAACATTGATGATAAATCTGCAACTGATGTTTCAACATGACGTGGCCGTAAGATAGAAGAAGAGTAAATATAACTAAATATAAATCATGTTTACTTTTATCATTTCGAGAATTCTAAACGTGGATTCTTTCCAGTCTGAGGTTACGCACCTTTTCTTTTTCATAGATTCTATTTCTTTAACCATAATTTAATTACTCTAGCGATAAAATGTAGAAAAGTCACTTTAGTTACAGAAATATATAGCGCTTGTCATAACGTGATCTATAGTAGAGTGCTACAATCAACTTCCCCTCAAAAGTAAAGGCTACTGGCTAGAAGAAAAAGGGTTTGTTCAGGCGTCGGGAATCAAACTGGGTTACATTGATATAATATAATCGTTTTCCCTAGATTAATTCCGACTGAATAGTGAGTTCGATACTCACTGGGTGCTGCATACTTTCCGCCTTGTGCCACATGAAAGCTACGCTTAAAAATCAGTATATAACATAAGCGTTATTAATTTGAAAAAAAAAAAAGGGAAAAATAGATTTGTCAAAAAATATTCGCTCTCGTCGGAGTACGCTCAATTATGTTAAATCTGAGTTACTAAATTTTATTTTTGGTGACATTGGTCATAGTATAAGGGAAAACCGCACGGACGATTGGATGAGCCAATTTCAAATTCTGGGTCTGTTGGTCATTGGCACGCAGTGATGATTCGTGATACCCGAGGCAAATTCATTGATTGTAGGGCCTGATACTGAGAAATGTGAGAAAGGAAGTAATTTTAAATACCTAAAAAACGGATGAAACATGAAATATAAAAAAAAAAGAAATATAAGCTAAATTTTTATTTCGCATTTTAATTGGATGCCCTTCTGATATGGATACCCGGGACCATCGCACCCTCTGCCTCACTTCTGTACGCTTCTGTTGTTGCGTTTACTTTCATGTCTCTGATATGGGTTAAATAGCAAGGTAGACTGAGCTCCCTAGACGTGGAAGACAAAAAATCTAAAAGAAAGAAACCTCTGAATTCTGGAGAATGCAAGGGACAGCCAGTCTACTATTTTCCAAAAGGAACCATAGTAATTCAGAGATAATAAGAAAAAGTGTTGAGGGAAAAGTTTGTGAAAAGCGAAGAAAACGAATAATCTTCAAACCCACCTATTTAAGTTTTAAAAATTTCATTATTGAGTATAAAAATAATTTTGTTTGCTTTTAAGCTGAAATAAACAAATTATAAAGTTACTCGCAAACAACACAAAAGAAATAAATTGTGTTAGTATACGATGAAAAGTAGGTTTGAGATTATCATGTGAAAAGCTAACATCTACGTTATAGCGTAAAAATTGCAGCAGGCAGGTTATCAGTTGTGTACCAGTGTAGGTACAGCTTTTGACAACAGCACTTTGTTTTGTCGCTTGGGTATTTTAGTAATATCAACTCTGCAAAATAGTTTATGAAAATGCTTTAAAAGCAAGAAATAATTTACAAAAGAATGTTTAGCATTCAATAAGTTTTTGAGTAGACTAAAATTTGAAAAATCAGTAATATTTGCGTCCAGGTCAAAGTTATAATAAAGACGTTTATCAATTTACGATACACTAATTATAGAAAAAATCAAATCACAGCAAGTTAAAAGTTAGTTATTAAATTCAAATTATTGGTTACCAAATATATTTCAAAGTTGTCAATATTGATTTTTAGGAGACAATTGTTAATCATTTCCGTGGATGTGAGCTTTCATTTTTTTAGCATACAGCACAGGTTGTCTACCTTTGAGACAACCACGCTGA
>OZ038481.1:53433000-53450500 GCA_964036315.1 Acanthosepion esculentum
AACCATGTCCATTATTAAACTTATAGACAAGAACAGCTTAAGTTAAATGAACGTAGTTTATCTGAGATGCCTGAACAGATTGATACAAACAGGAAAGTTCGATAAGACTTATAAATAACACGACCAAAAGAGAGAAAGAAAATGAAAATAATGAACGAATGGAGAGAAGAAAAAAGTGAAAGAAGAAGCGAAGAAGAAAAACGAAAATATTAGGTGTTAAATTATCAAAGACTCCGGTTGGTAACCTGACAACTCATTGTGGATATCGCATTTCACTGTCGACGTTAAGCATAGAAATGTGTAAAGAGAGTAATTTATATTTCAGAAGGAGAATAAAAATTTACGTGTGTAAACACACGATTCTGATTAATAGATGCATTTACACACGTAACCACTTATCCATATATATATATATACAAGATGGGATAGGTAAATTGTCGCCATTTTATATTTTTAATTTCGTGCATGCGCGTTGTTTATTTTTGATTTTGTCGACTTCTCAGTATAGTAGGGTCAATTGGCCATCGTATGTGAGAAAAATAGCACCTTGACGCAATTCATCCCACTAGAAATTCGAAAACGGTATGCTGTACTTCTTGGTATTCGCTCCAATACGAATATTTCAGTGCATTTGGGTGTCAATCTGAGGACAAGGCAGAGGATTCGGAAAGAGTTCGATGTATCTAATGATAATTACAAAGGTGTTTGGAGTGATCACTAGTGAAAGCAACGTTATGCCTCCATTCATCTTTCCACAGGGCTTTAGAATCAACATGGAGTCCTACATAAAGTGCTTTGAGGAGGTAGCACTGCCCTGGGTCAAGAGGATGGCTGCTGGAAAACCCTACGTCTGGCAACTGGACTCTGCTCCATGCCACACAAGCAGGAGAACCCAGTTATGGCTACCAGACAATTCATGCGGCCACATCAACCCTTACATCTGGCCACCTAACTACCCAGACTGCAACCTCCTTGGTTATTATGTGTGGGTCGCAGTTGGGCGAGAGACCAACAAAAGTCCTTGTAACAACAAACATGAACTTAAGGCAAGGATGATGGCAGCATTCATCAAGATAAACAAGGAGACTGTCCAGAAGAGTTGCAGGAGATTCTGAAGTCGTCTGTAGGTCGTAGTTCAAGCGAATGGCGATTTTATTGACAAAATCTACTCTTTAGTATTCAAGATATTTTTGTAAAATTTTTGTAAATATATCTGTTAAAATGAGATGGCAGTGTTATTTTCATTTTTGGGTAATTTAGACGACAATTTATCCATAGAAACTTGTATGAATTCCCCCTTAGAAGAAATACACAACTACAGTTGGCCAGAACAAAAATAAATAAATTATCTACACTAAAAACCTTATAGTCAGCAACTACAACTCACCTGCAAGATACAAATTACAGAGAACCAATATTATTTAAAAATTCACTTGTCTCTTAAGAAATCGCCTTGCTATTCGATAACTCACAAAATGAACTGCGTTTGGTAGGATATATACGTTAAAGATCTAAACCAAAACGAAACGCCTAATGTATATAATACAATAAGAAATATTTCCCGAGTCACCTGAAAGAAGATTACGGATCTCTATGTGAAAATTTTGCCTCATCCTCCTTCTTCTCCTGACATTGCTCCAGCTGGCTATCATCTTTTCAGGCAACCGAAACATTGTGTTCATTAATTGTAAAGGGTTAAGATTGTTATTGAATGTTTCTCTGAAACGAAATCTGAGGAAATGTACGCTTGGGGGATAAACAATTTTCCAAATAGGTGGGATTATGTCGCCTATAACGCGAGAAAAACATAATTTGTTTAAATATATCAATTAAGATGAAATAAGAATTTTTTTATGTTCCGTCTTCGAATGCGATACGACTTTACTTCGAACGTAATATTTTACACTGTTTCATTCATTGTCAATAACAGGATGTTATCAGTATGGTAGGCATGATTTTGTTGGCTAAATCACGCATATATATATATGTATATATATATATATTAAAAATTTCTCGGAGTTAACCTGTAGAAAAAGACAATATTTATCAATGTAAAAGACAATAGGAAAACTGTAATATGTAATTTGTTATTATTAGTTACTTTGTTTTAATAAATTCGTTTCGTTTTTGCCTTGAAAAAGTCCACATTGCACGAAACGCGTCGGCTAATATTACAGTTTTCTCATTTTCTTATATATATATATATATATATATATATATATATATATATAGAGAGAGAGAGAGAGAGAGAGAGAGAGATTTCAAATTTGTAATATTTGGTGGGAACAGTGCGTTCAATATCGGAGATAGAGACATTATGGATATATACATGGCTGAAAGATCGTTTGGAGCCTAGAAATGAATGCTACAATACAGTGTTTATTTGTATGTCCTTTCTTTCTCCATATATATATATATATATATATATATATATATATATACATACTGAGGAAATTGTAAGATAAAATGGAAAATCGTTTATTCATCGGACTGGGTTTGTTGACGTTGTTGTGACTACACATGCGCTTGAATGAGAGACGCTGGTAGTTTCAAAATTTTCTGAAATATTTTTTTGAAACCTAGCTCATTTTTTCTATATTCTGTTTCTTTTACTTTCCTTCCACTTTGTTTTTAAATAACCCACACTGTGATAACAGAAAATCTGCCAAGAATGCTTATACGTTATAAGAACCCGGACATAAATTTATTTGGGCTGAACTAGTGATTAAAGACATTTTCGGCTTAGTGACTTATTTTCCCTTTTAATTAGAGTAGCATTTTTTTATTTCAAATTTTAGACATAAAAATGCTACTTTAATTAAAAACAGAAAATAATACATATTGTATATTTAATATTAACAATCATCAAACAACAGTAAATTGTTCCTTTGACCACCCATGCACTGCACTTTCTCGTAGGTTAACTTGTCATTTGCCAAAATTTAGTGCAATTCACCAATGTATAGATCAACATTTTTTAATCCTATCACCCCAAGCAAGGCGGTAAGCCACTGGCACGCAAGGGGTTACAGAAAGTTGGAGCGAGAGCAAATAGGAGTGATAGACGAAAGGATGAAGAGAAGGATAGGGGATAGATCAAGGTATCTGGAGACGTCGATTGACATTACATTTGAATAGTTGGAGATTATAGCTATCAGGGAAACAGGAAAAAGAGAGAGAGTTCCACAGGCGAGAGGTGCGAGACATGAAGCTATTGGAATTGAAGAGGCGGCTACATTTAACAGTTTCGACAGTGAAAAGGTATGAACGAGATGCCAGCCTAGTAGAACGCTTAAATTCATGAAGTCTGGGAACCAGCGAAAGCAGCTCATCAAAACAGTTACTATGAAAGTATTTGTAAAAAAGACAGAGGGAAGCGACGGCACGTCTCTGAGAGAGCGACTGCAGACCAGGTGCCAGATCAGGGCCAATTACATTGCATATCCGTCTCTGGATCTTATCAAGAACCTTGAGACAAACAGAAGGGACACCATACCATATATGGCAGCAATACTCTATGCAAGGGCGAATAGTTGATTTGTAGATTTGAAAGATCGACCCCGGTTAGAAAAATTTCCTGGCGCGGCACAGGGAGCCAACTTTTCTTGCGGTGGACGAAGCTATTGATTCAATGCATATGTTCCATCTCAGGTCATCAGTCAATGTGAGACCGAGTAGTCGCAAAGAGGAACTCTCGAGAAGTTGAAGATCACAGGGCCCTTAGTGTGCATCTGTGATAATTTTTGTGCCAGTAAGCCGAGTCAGTTTCCGGCTGTTACATATAGAGTAAAGACGTGATTTCCAGGCAGAGTTGCTTAAGATGCACCGCCAGAAACTTGTGGACGAATTTTGAGTCACACCGCATGCACAAATCTTGTTATTATTCCTACTTCGGTTTGCAGAGTGCCGGCCTCGCGCTGCACTGAGGTGCGGCCATGTTTGAAGCGTATGTACCACTCCTTGATCTGAGTTTTGCCCATGCCATTATTGCCAAAGTCCTGCTGAATTTCCTGGATGGTTTGAACTTGAGTATCATCAAGCTTTTGGAAAAAGTTGATGGAGAGATAGATAATAAGCAAACAGACGAAAAAATTTTCCACTTCGTCATACATCATTCCTCCACACACACACACACACACACACACACACACACACATATATATATATATATATATATATATATATATATATATATATATATATATAATAACGTGCATGCACGAAATTAAAAATCTGAAACGGTGAAAATTTATCTATCGTGTATATATATATATATATATGTGGGGGGGAAAGGTTGAGACAGGTTGCTTGAATGATAGATAAATAGATATAGATAGAGAGGTAGATGCGACAAGTCTGCGATCAATTCATCGACCGACAGATAAATAGTTTCAACTCCGAAGTAAGTCATTCACATTATTATGAAATGATTCTTATAATCTATGTCTATCCATTTTTGCAACAAATTGTTTTATTTTAAACATGACTTAATTTCCAATATGAAACCTAAATGATTCACCAGATGCATTTCATCGGAGAAAGATATTATAAATCCACTTTAGATCAAAATGTCTTTATGCGGAGATCGTAATAACAAAAAGCAGAATAAAGACCAATGTGATGCGTTAAAAAGTAATAACACGAATGTCTTAGCTGTCATTTGTTGACAAGACATCTTCGCCTACTTGTATGATAACTAACGAACAAAGAGACTGCCAAAATTAGTCGAGGCGTCTATGCATTCTATCCCACAGGAGTGACTAACAATTGACATTAAAAGTAGAATGCCAGGAGAAAAAATATGTAATATGCCGCCAGTATAAAAGGTATCGCTCAGTGATCACGTGGCCAACTCAGACGAAATAAAAGCGTATGTTCTATGTGATCATTGATGGCCAGTTTTAGAGGAGTGGTTAGCTTCGCTTGATGTTGTCCTCAAATGTTTAAGTTTGATAAACGATATACTCTCCAAAGATTTGGGTAATTTAAACAGGTTGACTAATCTGATAATCTTATATTTCAAGTTTGCCGTATCTCACCAGAAATTTTATACATCTTTGGAAATTCCTCCTTAATATTGCCTGAATCTCATATACGTTTTCCTATATTCGTGTTTAATAATTGTTTTCTTATATGATACAGCCGTATAAAAAACATACATTATATATGCCATCTTTTGATGTGAAGAATTTCCTAAATTTTTAATAGTGTTTCTTGTAATTAGATTTGCAGAGCATTATACATTGTCGACCAAAATTGGACGAGATATTGTGGATTTAAGATACATTTGGCCCGCGTGTATTAAAATACTTTTGAGCTGTAGAGTCATTATCATCACGTGAGGAAAAAATCTTATTTCATCACCACAGAAAGTGAAAATACGTTCATTTTAAACACAGCATAGTTAAAAACATAAATGCTAGACTGGTTAGTCCCACACCTCTGATTTATTTCCTTGACGAATATGGAACGATTGTCGACAATTGTCGGAACTTGACACAAAATTGCTTTTAAAAAGTTACCACCCGACGAAAAAAGGACACGTGGAAAAACTCAGTAAATGCTTGACAGACATTCCTTCAACGTTTGATTTAACGCATGGACTTCCAACTCGTGGTTGGCATATTTTTTATTATGACGCCGACTACGATTTATCTCGCTTTTTCTGGTCTTGACATCAAGGCTACAACCACGAGATATTTCTCTGCTTTTAGCGCAAATAACTGGTGGCTGGTGTCTAAGGCAGGAATGAAAAATAGTGCTGTCAAATGAAAACAAACTTTTTAGGGGAAATAATTATTGAAAATGTAGCACACCAACGAAGCATTTGAAAAGAATTATTGCCTAAGTTGGTTATTATAAAGTTATAAATGACCTCTGGGAACCAACGTGTTAACAAAACATTTAAACTTAATATTGCTGCCCAAGTTTTCTAAATATATTATGTTTAAATGGGTACACACACACACACAAATATATATATATATATATATATATATATATATATATATATATATATACACACCTTGGAAAAACTCTCTCACAACCTAGCTAAAAAGGTAGCGTTCCATAATAACAATAATTCTGAAGTAGGCATATATAAAATAAATTGTCACAGGTGTTCCTTACAATATATTGGTGAAATTTGCAGAAATGTAAAATAAATATATTTATGAAGGAAGATCAGCTACATAATTCATCCAATGAATTAATTTATACACAGAAATAATTTCAATCACAATTTCGATCTAAATAGTTGACCTTTCCTCACACAGCAAAAGTGTATTTAACAGCTGTTCTCAAATTCCCAAAACGATGTTTTCCACCACGTTATTTCGGTGTATACAAGTTACGAAATAAAATCTCAACATTTACGTTGATAAGATTCCTCAATTGACGAAACGCGTTGATAAAGAACAATATCCTTTTGTTGTATATGAATCTCCGTACATATAGCGTTTGCGCGTGCATACACTTTTATATATATGTGTCGCTCACTGGAAACTTACCATTAAAGAAAGGAAGTTAAATAATGAATTTTATGATTTTTTCTCGTATTTCGTGAACATTTTGTACACTTAACAACACTTAGTAGTTTTATATAAGAATCAACATGTAAGTTTTCATTTAATAGAACATGATATTTTATCAATTTATAGCACCGTGTGTGTATACATAACACACACATGTATGTATATATATATATATATATATATATATATATATATATATATATATATATATATATATATATATATATATGGGGGAGGAGACTGTCGCCGCATTGTGTTGATTGTAATACGCTTCCAATGCAAGTCTGTTGACATGCACTGATTATATAGAGAGACACTTACCTAAAGACAAACATCTATATAACATATACAGAGATACATAAATATAAGTATATTGATATAATCATATATATATATATATATATACATAAACGCAAATTATATATATATATATATATACATAAACGCAAATTATATATATATATTACTGTTCCGCTGATAACATTCATAAAAAACATAATAACAATATACTAAATAACTACAACACAAAATCCACTAACAAAAAAATGTTATGTATATATATATATATATATATATATATATATATATATATATATATATAGAGAGAGAGAGAGAGAGAGAGAGAGAGAGAGAGAGAGTCAACCGGACGTCTAGACACACTGATGAGCTGTGAAACACCGAAACAGTCTGTCTGTGGATGACAATATATATATATGTATATATATATATATATATATATATATATATATATATCGGGGTATGCAAATGATGTAGGTATATAGTAATGAAAAACAAAACCTGTGGATAGAACCTATTGCATTGATTATACAAATGTATCAATAATAAACATATCAATAAATAACCATACAAATCCCTCAAAAATTTTAAAACTGTTGGCCTCTTTAATTCGCACACACTCCTCTTTGCTTGCGAAAATGTTAAAATTATAATAAAACATGCGAAAATACGAATTATTAAAAATAATTTTAATGAATTCAATGGATTCTAGTATTAAATAAATCCTCGAACCATTATTATTATACTGGTATTACTGGTATAATACTTGCTGTATACCTACTTTTCAAGCCTCCTGTATAAGATATATATAAATAACTGATACCCCTGACGAGTGGACGGCGTGATTCCGAGAGGGTCTGTCTACGAAACTCTGTCGTGCTGGAGAGGAGATACTAAAGGCAACATCAATCAGGTGTCAAAACTTTTACTTGTATTAATTCTCTCTCTCTCTCTGTATGTATATGCATACATACTTACGTACATACACACACACATTATATATACACACACCCATATATATATATATATATACACACACACACACACACATATATACACACACACACATACACATATATATATATATATACATATATATATATATATATATATATATATATATATATATATATATATATATATATATATAATCTCCCAAATTATTCAAAAATGGAAAATTATTATGTATTTATTTATTTTCTAATTTACCACATACATCATATTGTAGTTTCTCGCAACATACTTGATAGACTCTCCGGTCGCCAGGAAAAACTCTGCTAAATCCGAAAAAAAGTCGAAACAATCACCGAGACTTAGTCGCCATTCATGGATGTCGACTTCCTTTCCTACACAGAAATTTCTAGTCACACTGCTATCTACCCTGGTGCCCCACGCAATCTTTGTTTTATTACTTAGTAATCGTGTTAAACACTTTAATAAAACTCTATAAAATCAATTATGTTGTTATTGATTTGTGCATCGTAAAGTTCTTTTTCTTGTTATTGTTTTAAGCAATTTAAACTTTAATACATTTACTTGGTAATAAAATAAAGTTGACGTTGAGAATCGGTAAGGAACTGGTTGCAAAACAACGTTTCTTTGAAAAATGAGATACTTATCGGTAGATATATATTCGCTTCTTGTCGGAAGATAACTCATATTTCTAATTTTCTAGCGGCCGAATCATATAGTGACCCTGAGCATTGTGCTAAAGCAATAACAAGGAATGACACTAATATAAATACATTAACTTCGGTAATCATATGGCAATTAATAAATATCGTCTGGAAATCATTTGAACCGATTCGCCTGAGGATATTGAAATACTGAAACCAAGGTAGCGTGATTGGATGATCATTTATTTTTAATTTAAAAGCTCTGAATGTTAAATTTTTATTTTCTTTATACGTGTATTGTGCACTTTTTAATACAACTGTTTCCTGGCCTATTCAAGTCTGAACAATAACTGTCATATATATATATATATATATATATATATATATATATATATATATATTATGAAATGGGCAAAGTCCGACAATTATTTTAAGACATTTTTTAATATTATTAAATTATATTTAGTTGCATATTTATATATGCGTGTGATCACATGCATGTATGGTTGCTTGTATCTATATTTATTTATGTAATTTTTATATATATAAGTTGTTATAGTGCTCAATGTAGTAATACAAAGCTATAAAGCAAATATTAATAAATGTACATATTACCTTACGTCGAAAGTACGACTCGTAGTTTCATATTGAGTACAATCTTTGGGTACTTATAATGGTGTATATATATATATATATATATATATATATATATATATATATATATATATATGTATATATATATATATATATGTATGTATGTATATATATATATATATATATGTATGTATATATATATATATATATATATATGTATGTATATATATATATATATATATATGTATGTATATATATATATATATATGTATGTATATATATATATATATATGTATGTATATATATATATATATATATATATATATATATATATATATATGTATGTATATATATATATATATATATATATATATATATATATATATATATGTATATATATATATATATATGTATATATATATATATATGTATATATATATATATGTATATATATGTATATATATGTATATATGTATATGTATATATATATATATATATATATATATGGTATATAATCATATATATGAATTCAGACCAAATATAGATCAAATATAGATAATAATGTGACAGAATGATAAGATAAGGAAGACAGTTATAAATAAAAATTATAAATTTAACATGTTTCAGTTTTATTTAAGCATCATCAAGTGAAGACAAATTCAGGTATTTTTTTATTTTTACTTAGTTTTTCGTTGCCTATCTGTCCTGTCAAGCAGCTTTCGTGTCTATAATTTGTGTGTGTTTGTGTATCACACTTCTAGTCGGTCTAAGCGGGATTCGTTTGATAATGCGCATGCGTATGTGCGAGCGCTTGAGCGTCGAATGTGCATTTTTATTTATGTCAGGTAGTTGTCCATATGCTAATTGGGTGTGTGTGAGACTGAATTCAAGTTGCACAAGTTGTGGTTGTCGGTAGACAGATCTTAGATTCTTTAAGTATGGATTTCATAAAAGTTGCCGATATAAATTTTGTTTTAGTAAAATGGTGCACTGTAGGCGAAACTGAAAAATACAAGGATTTGGCTCGGGAGTTGAAGACGTTATCCACCATGATTGTAGAACTAATTCCTGCAGTAATGGGTGCACTTGGACCGACACCTCTAAAATTATAAGGGCGCTTAGGGAGAATTGTAATTGTGGGAGGGATTGTAAACCTCCAGGAAATTGCCACCATTACTCTGCGAGTATTCGCCGAAGAGATTTTGAGTTTTGAGGCGTCTTAATAATAATAATAATGTTTATAAAATTATTATTATTATTATTATTATTATGTTGGTGTCGGTATTCTGTTCTTGAGCAGTCTTGTTGACTCAAGAAAAGAATTGCGGCGCCAAAATATTATTATTATTATTATATCATCATTATGTTGGTGTCCCAATTCTGTTCATGATTCATGGTGTCAACAAGACTGGTATAATAATAATAATAATAATAATAATAATAATAATAATAATAATAATAATAATAATTTCTTATTGACACGGCAGTCCCTGCAGGTTGTATTGTATCTTTAAAGATCTTCAAAAAAAACTCTCAAAATACAAAGATCTGGAAGTGTAACTCTCAAAAATGTGGCACATGAGGACATCAATAATTCCAGTTGTAGTTGGATCCCTCGGATTGATTGGAAAAGGTTCCGATAGACTTCAATAAGGGATTCCTGGTAGACAATGCCTTAAAGAAATACAAAAAATTGTACTCCCAAATACAGCTCACACAGTACGAAGGCCTTTATCTATGTAAAAATGTGTGTGATCTTTGCTTTGTTTTTTTATTTTATTTTATTTTTACAAGAATTATCAGTGGAAAAATGCCATAAAACCATTTCTGACCTTCGGTTTCTGATTGGTACCCGGAAGGAAACGTGTATAGAACAGAAATCAACGGCAATAATAATAATAATAATAATAATAATAATAATAATAATAATAATAATTATATCATCGTACAAAACTAAAAAAATACAAGGATCTTCAAGTGGAAAACTCAGAAATGAGGCACATGAAGACTTCAATAATTTAAGCTGTGATTGGATCCTGGATTTGATTAGAAAAGGTTCCAGGAGACTCATTAAAGGGATCCTGTATGCTCATGCCTTAAAGAAATACAAAAAGTAGTTATCACAAGTACAGCTCACACATTACGAAGGGCGTTATCTATGTAAAATATCTGTGATCTTACGTTGTTTTATTTTTCTGTTTTTCGTCAGTGAAAAATGTCATGATGCCATATTTGACCTTGGGTTTCTGGTTGGTACCCGGAAGAAAATGAGTATAAAATAGAAATGAAAGGAAATAATAATAATTTGTACGATTTTTAATGAATAATTAAAATATAAACAAATGTCTATCATTTACTAGTTTAAACTTTCAAATATTTACCAAATACAAACATTTGTTCAACATCTAGATACCCGTTCACAGACTCTAAATTTAGTTAAAATTTGTTTATAAGGATTTTTTTTGCTAATGTCTGTTCTTCAGTAAACACCGCTATAATGTATAAACAGCGTCGCTAAGCTGAGTTTTCGGATCTATATTTCTACGTACCACGATTGACGTCATAACACCTACCGTGACACTCAAATATATTCTGTGTGTCTTATTGCGGATGATCCGGCCAATGCAAATCGATGGAAGGACCCACCCTCCCGGAGCGGGTGCTATTTTAATCCTCCTGTCTTTCTTTATCTATTCTTAGATATTCATATGTCGAAGACAGGAAACACCTACGCTGAGTCTAGCTATTTCAAACCCATATTATTTTTGACGTGCGGGCGTCTCGTTAAACCACGCTGGATATTGATACTCGCTTCCCAAGGAAGAAGAGGGGGATTAAGATTTAGACTACGTGAAAGAGTGTATATGAGAGAGAGAGAGAGAGAGAGAGAGAGAGGAGAAGGCGAGAGAGTGGAAAACAGGAAATTATTTATACGTATTTCTGCGACAATAAGACAGCGTTCACATGAAAATATTGCTAAGCGTAAAAAAGAAAAAAAAAAGAAAAAATATTTTAACGCCAAAAATAACTTTAATTTTTTTTTTATTGATATTTCAGAGAGGGAAAAAAGATATAATAAAAATAGATCGCTTTTTACGCAATTTCATTCGCTGCAGTTTCAATTTTATCAAGAATCTAATATCAGGCAGCTATAAGGAATCCATCGAATCGTATTAAACAAAGTAGTCACTGAAAATTATAATACAGTGTTGCATTTAGTATTGCGTTTCACACAGTTGACGGGGCTTACGGGCACATCACATTGAAACACCGTATGATCACTGAAATTAAGCCTGGTCAGTACTTAGATGGGTGACTGTTTGGGAATAAAAGGTTTTGTAAGCTTAGATGTGCGGTTGGTGTAATGGATAATGACTCAGAATTGCTAATCGGAGAGCCAAGTTCCAATTCTAGTTGGGTTCTTTATATTCATTTGCGTGCAAATATCCTTGAAAAGGGTATGAATCCACCTCTTCTCCCCAGTTATGGGTTAAATAGTAAGACTTGTATCACTAAAACCATTATCATCTACAAAAAAATTTCTAGGAATCTAAAAATAAAGATATTGATGTGTGAATAATTATTTTGAATGTTAAAACGGATACTTAGAAAAATAATAGTGCTTGAAACAACCGAATGTAACAAATTTCACTTACTTCAAACTTGACATGACAGTAAGCCATATCACGTTGTAACACCGGTTCCCGTAAGATTGCCGAAGTTAAGCGACAGCGAACCTAGTTAGTACCTAGATGGGTGACCTCTTGGGAATACCAGATGCTGTAAGCTTCGGGTGCGAGTGGTAGAATGGATAATGGCTCGGAATTGTTAATCAGTTGTGTTCGTTATGTTCACTTCCACGCATATATCCTTGGAAAGATATGAATCCACCTATTCTCTCCCAAGCTGTGGGTTAATTAGTAAGACCTTTATCACTAAAAATCATTATTATCTACAACCCCCCCCCCCCCAAAAAAAAAACATGCGTAAAAATATTTACATTCCGTCATTAAATATCCAATAGAGACTGATACGTCCCTAAAAAAAAAACAATCAACAGTTGACAGACTCGATTAGCTTATATCACCGAGATGAGCTGCTTTTCTTTAATATCTACATCATGCATTTGCTGCGTTCGTTCAACGTGTGGTTGATCAGAAACCTCTGCAACATCATCTCTCTTGTATGAACCTTCGACTCTTTAACAACTCTCCCTATTTCTGCTCTGTTACCCATTCTCATACACTCCTTAGTTTTGTTACTCCTTATTTCCCTTTTCTGCTCCACTTACTACGTGCTGAGAGTCATTCTCGCACTCTTTCTGATTTTCAGTATATGAGCATCCACCATGTTCAGACCACGGTATTCTCAGCATCTGCCGATAGAAGCACATTTCTATATCTTCAAGTCTCTCCTTTATCCACAAAGAAATTGTGCAGCATTCACTGCCATATAGCAGGATTCATATTAAATAGCACTTCAGTAATATTTCCTTTCTTTCTAGTGAAATCATTCTATGCCCAAGTACATTACTTAGATCCTAAAAGGAATCTTTCGCCATTCCGATGTGCTTTCGAATATCTCAAATATATTCTCATATATTCTGTCGTATATATTGCATTGTGAGAATTTAAGTATACTACGAACGTTTCACATAAAAATTCAGCTACTATCTATGTGTCAGGCTACAATATTTTTGATTCACGTGTATGTGTCGGTAAGTATTGAGTTATAAAAATAATCAAATGCTATCCAAATTGGAAAGAGATCCTGGTGATAAAATGATATATACAATGATTGAATAACAACTTTAATGCGACTGCTAGTGTTCCAGGTTTGGGCAAATAGTTAACCACCAAACAGTGATCAAACCACCATGAAAAAAGTGTAAAAATACATTTTTTATAGTAAAAATACCAGCAATACGTTAAACAACAACAAACAAAAAAAAAATAAAAAAAATAAAAACAACGATACATTAAAAAATATAGCACCCATCTAGTGGATAGAAAACCGAATTCAAAACCAGCCTGAAGTGAGATGGACTCTTTCATTGACGGGAGTTTCCTTCCAAGCCTTTTGTTTTTGGTTATATGGTGATTTAACAGTTGATTATATCATCATGTCCTCTTATATATACATGTGATACCAACTGTTGGTCTTGCTGCTGTTGAAGGTGTCCAAGTGATGTATTTTTTTTATTATTTAGTAAGGTTATTTGTGATTCTGTAGCGGCAACCTCTCCGCTCTGATAATCTTCTTTAAGATTTACAGAATTTATTCATTTAATGATATTTTTAATCATTGATCAGAGAATGCTGTTGCATACATTAGATATTTCTGCGTGAGTTGTACGTCGTGACATCCATATGAATGTTTGAATCTGATGAGTCTAAGAAGATGACTTCATTCTTCAGGGTATAAATTTGGTTTTGTAGAATTTTACGGCGTTCCTTAAAAATACATCAGTTTATCCTATGTACGGTTATTTAGGAAACGGTGGAGAATTATGATCATTCACCGAAGAAATATAATAGATATAAAATGGTGGGTAAATATTGTATTCAAATGATAGAGAAAAATGTGATATGCGTTCGCCATAAGTTTAACGAGAAAAAGTACTTTACAAAAATTAAAATTCTGGTCCGCAAGAAAAGCTGCGATTTTAGGTTGATTTCTCTTCTAAATTTTGCTTACTGATCAATATTTCAAACCAAAGTGCTTCGGGTCGAACATTGCTGTGTTTTCTTAAATAAAAATGTTGGAAGCAAATTAAATCTGCCAATTATGTTTGTTCGGATGACTTGAAATGTGTTTTTTAATGCTGTGCCAGATCCCATGTTTTTATTTTACTTTGAATCAGAAATCTCTCACTTTGGGCGAGTTGTATACCAAACATATATTAGGTAAATAACTTGAAGTTTGTCTTGGTTGAGAATAAAGGTAATAGCCAACGACCTTTCCGATGTCATCAGTTGCCAACTTGGTATTTCTGCTGACGGCACAACTATTCACTCCTGTCTTAAGTCGTAAGTCCGACAACTCTAAGTAAACCTGGCAGCTGCTCTCTAACATAACCGTAAATCAGTTTATAACTGAGGCAAGTAATGGTTTATAACTTATAACGCCTCCAGAACGAAACAGCTTTTTTTTAAAATCATCATAGAAATCCATTTTTGCCGTCTATCAAAATGGCTGATACTAACCTCCAGCAGAGGAGCTCATTGCGCCTTCTTGGTCGCACGTTTTCTACTGACATGAAGTAGAAAGATTGTACTGAATCAGTTGCTAGGTCTACTGCTAGGAAAGTTGAATTACTGCGTCGTGCCAGACAATTTTTCTCTCCAGAATCCATCTTGCACATTTATAGATCTACCATTCGTCTATGACTTCTGCCATATCTGGCTTCTGTGTATGTCTACGCAACATTATCGGTCCATTCCTGGCATCTCGACTTCAATCACTTTCGCATCGTCGTGCCTTTGTCTTTTCTATAAATATTTTCATACTAGGTGTTCTAATGACCTCTCATTCGTACCCCAACCGCATAAATGTAAGTGTTACTAGATTGACAAATCGGTCTCACCGTTTTACTGTTGGATGGAACCGCTAGTTCTCTTCTAATAGTTTCTTTTCTTACACGACTCACCTCTGGAGGTCTTTCCCGCTTTCTTGTTTCCCAGCCACCTACGATCTTTAAAAGGTTAAATGTAACATCAATCGCCTTCTTCAGTCTTCCTGAAACCGGGTCTTTTATTGTTCTTTCTCCTCACCTACAGACTTCTCATTCTCTTTCACTATAATACCTGGAGTTTTATCTCCTTGCTAGTGGTGAAATTAAAAAAAAATGTCTGTCAATTCCAATGGTGAAATTTCATATTCGTATTTTTGAGGAAAAAAAAATTCATGTCAAACTTTTTATAAGGCGTCAACTTCTGCCAAAATCGAATAGATTCATAAGATCTTACCCGAGCCAAGTAAATAGCGAAACTTGTAGATTTGTATCACTTCTTTGTTTACGTCACTCATTATTTGCTTGTTTGGTTGGCTGGTTTTGTTTAGCGGCATATCAACACCTCTATGGGTTATTTCATGGTAGAATTGAGAGTAAAATAAGATCGTGTTGAAATAGAGGTTGTCCTAAACCTTGCCAGCCTTAAATATCTATAAATTAGTTGACATTTGGTAATTTTAAACTACCTGCATTTCCCCAAATACGTCCTTCTCAACGTGACTTCCAGTCATCGGAGTAATTTATTTTTATCTGTTCTGCCATCGGTTGAAGAATTTATCAGGCTCGACACTTTGATAGCTTCTAGTTTAGTCGCATTTAGATAAAAATACCAAACGATACACCATCGATATAATATGTTGATGCAATTAAATAAAATATATACCACATATTATAAGTTGGTTAATTTGCTTAATGGCATATCAACTCCTTATGGGTTTTTTAATAGCGAAATTTAATTTCCTTGGTAGCTTTGAAGTAATAAAAATATATATTACTCTGATTTCACAATTGAATACATGGTAGATGATAGTCAGCTTATGAGCTCGCGTTTGTATGGACATAATTACTAAAGGCGGTAATAAGTGAGTTTTATTTTGTAGTTTTGTTGCAGTTTGGAATACAGCTTGATTTAAGAAAAAATTAGGATCTATGGATTAATGTCATGAGAGTTCATTCAAGTTGGTTGTTTGTTTTTTTTTTATTTTGTTTAGCTTCATATCAACCGCTAATTTGAATACAATTTTATGGCTTCAACTAAATATATTTAAAACGCAATTATATGCCTTCAACTACTGATAAATGTATTGCTAATCATTTTCTATAAAATCTATTGTTGCTAATTCTACTATACAATGAATTTCTGGTCATTTTCTTTAAAAATGTATTGCTGGTAATTTTACTATAAATATATATTGTTGGAAATTTTTTTATATAAAAATGTATTTTTATACTTTAATAGTGTTTTGTTTTTGTTCGGAGGTTGACTATTTGCCTATTTGGGAATCTAACTGGTGCTACCCCACAGGCTGGTCTTGGGAACATCAGCAATTAAGAGTTGGTTCCAGGCTCCTCAGAACCCCCAATCTCCAGATCAGAGGCCTTGCTGCCGGATGTAGTTTATCGTCATACCCAGGACTGTTTAGTAACTGTAAAACTCTGGCTGTAAACTAAATAGTGTGCAATGTTAGCAGTCTCTGTTCGAGTTATAATAAGAATAGAAAGATTTAACTCCTACTGCCTGGTTAGATGATGTAATTGTAAGAAAAATAAAATTTCCTGACTTCCTATCCTATTTAGTTTATCATCATACCCAGGACTACACTTATTGACTTTTAAGAGTTTATAATTAGTAGTTTGTGATAACCGTACTTAGATTGTAATAAAGATATTTCAAGTTCAATATTGTCAATATTTAGCGAGCAATTGCTAAACGTAGATAAATACAT
>OZ038481.1:53455500-53485500 GCA_964036315.1 Acanthosepion esculentum
TTCTTTCTTTCTTTCTTTCTTTCTTAACACTTGTTATCTTTCTTTCTTTCTTTCTTTCTTTCTTAACACTTGTTATCTTTCTTTCTTTCTTTCTTTCTTTCTTAACACTTGTTATCTTTCTTTCTTTCTTTCTTTCTTTCTTAACACTTGTTATCTTTCTTTCTTTCTTTCTTTCTTTCTTAACACTTGTTATCTTTCTTTCTTTCTTTCTTTCTTTCTTAATACTTGTTATCTTTCTTTCTTTCTTTCTTTCTTTCTTAACACTTGTTATCTTTCTTTCTTTCTTTCTTTCTTTCTTTCTTAATACTTGCTTTTTTTCTTTCTTAAGTCTTGTTATCTTTCTTTCTTTCTTTCTTTCTTAATACTTGCTTTTTTTCTTTCTTAAGTCTTGTTATCTTTCTTTCTTTCTTTCTTTCTTAATACTTGCTTTTTTTCTTTCTTAAGTCTTGTTATCTTTCTTTCTTTCTTTCTTTCTTAATACTTGCTTTTTTTCTTTCTTAAGTCTTGTTATCTTTCTTTCTTTCTTTCTTTCTTAATACTTGCTTTTTTTCTTTCTTAAGTCTTGTTATCTTTCTTTCTTTCTTTCTTTCTTAATACTTGCTTTTTTTCTTTCTTAAGTCTTGTTATCTTTCTTTCTTTCTTTCTTTCTTTCTTAATACTTGCTTTTTTTCTTTCTTAAGTCTTGTTATCTTTCTTTCTTTCTTTCTTTCTTAATACTTGCTTTTTTTCTTTCTTAAGTCTTGTTATCTTTCTTTCTTTCTTTCTTTCTTAATACTTGCTTTTTTTCTTTCTTAAGTCTTGTTATCTTTCTTTCTTTCTTTCTTTCTTAATACTTGCTTTTTTTCTTTCTTAAGTCTTGTTATCTTTCTTTCTTTCTTTCTTTCTTAATACTTGCTTTTTTTCTTTCTTAAGTCTTGTTATCTTTCTTTCTTTCTTTCTTTCTTAATACTTGCTTTTTTTCTTTCTTAAGTCTTGTTATCTTTCTTTCTTTCTTTCTTTCTTTCTTAATACTTGCTTTTTTTCTTTCTTAAGTCTTGTTATCTTTCTTTCTTTCTTTCTTTCTTAATACTTGCTTTTTTTCTTTCTTAAGTCTTGTTATCTTTCTTTCTTTCTTTCTTTCTTAATACTTGCTTTTTTTCTTTCTTAAGTCTTGTTATCTTTCTTTCTTTCTTTCTTTCTTTCTTAATACTTGCTTTTTTTCTTTCTTAAGTCTTGTTATCTTTCTTTCTTTCTTTCTTTCTTAATACTTGCTTTTTTTCTTTCTTAAGTCTTGTTATCTTTCTTTCTTTCTTTCTTTCTTAATACTTGCTTTTTTTCTTTCTTAAGTCTTGTTATCTTTCTTTCTTTCTTTCTTTCTTAATACTTGCTTTTTTTCTTTCTTAAGTCTTGTTATCTTTCTTTCTTTCTTTCTTTCTTAATACTTGCTTTTTTTCTTTCTTAAGTCTTGTTATCTTTCTTTCTTTCTTTCTTTCTTAATACTTGCTTTTTTTCTTTCTTAAGTCTTGTTATCTTTCTTTCTTTCTTTCTTTCTTTCTTAATACTTGCTTTTTTTCTTTCTTAAGTCTTGTTATCTTTCTTTCTTTCTTTCTTTCTTTCTTAATACTTGCTTTTTTTCTTTCTTAAGTCTTGTTATCTTTCTTTCTTTCTTTCTTTCTTTCTTAATACTTGCTTTTTTTCTTTCTTAAGTCTTGTTATCTTTCTTTCTTTCTTTCTTTCTTAATACTTGCTTTTTTTCTTTCTTAAGTCTTGTTATCTTTCTTTCTTTCTTTCTTTCTTAATACTTGCTTTTTTTCTTTCTTAAGTCTTGTTATCTTTCTTTCTTTCTTTCTTTCTTTCTTAATACTTGCTTTTTTTCTTTCTTAAGTCTTGTTATCTTTCTTTCTTTCTTTCTTTCTTAATACTTGCTTTTTTTCTTTCTTAAGTCTTGTTATCTTTCTTTCTTTCTTTCTTTCTTAATACTTGCTTTTTTTCTTTCTTAAGTCTTGTTATCTTTCTTTCTTTCTTTCTTTCTTAATACTTGCTTTTTTTCTTTCTTAAGTCTTGTTATCTTTCTTTCTTTCTTTCTTTCTTAATACTTGCTTTTTTTCTTTCTTAAGTCTTGTTATCTTTCTTTCTTTCTTTCTTTCTTAATACTTGCTTTTTTTCTTTCTTAAGTCTTGTTATCTTTCTTTCTTTCTTTCTTTCTTTCTTAATACTTGCTTTTTTTCTTTCTTAAGTCTTGTTATCTTTCTTTCTTTCTTTCTTTCTTAATACTTGCTTTTTTTCTTTCTTAAGTCTTGTTATCTTTCTTTCTTTCTTTCTTTCTTAATACTTGCTTTTTTTCTTTCTTAAGTCTTGTTATCTTTCTTTCTTTCTTTCTTTCTTTCTTAATACTTGCTTTTTTTCTTTCTTAAGTCTTGTTATCTTTCTTTCTTTCTTTCTTTCTTAATACTTGCTTTTTTTCTTTCTTAAGTCTTGTTATCTTTCTTTCTTTCTTTCTTTCTTAATACTTGCTTTTTTTCTTTCTTAAGTCTTGTTATCTTTCTTTCTTTCTTTCTTTCTTAATACTTGCTTTTTTTCTTTCTTAAGTCTTGTTATCTTTCTTTCTTTCTTTCTTTCTTAATACTTGCTTTTTTTCTTTCTTAAGTCTTGTTATCTTTCTTTCTTTCTTTCTTTCTTAATACTTGCTTTTTTTCTTTCTTAAGTCTTGTTATCTTTCTTTCTTTCTTTCTTTCTTAATACTTGCTTTTTTTCTTTCTTAAGTCTTGTTATCTTTCTTTCTTTCTTTCTTTCTTTCTTAATACTTGCTTTTTTTCTTTCTTAAGTCTTGTTATCTTTCTTTCTTTCTTTCTTTCTTTCTTAATACTTGCTTTTTTTCTTTCTTAAGTCTTGTTATCTTTCTTTCTTTCTTTCTTTCTTTCTTAATACTTGCTTTTTTTCTTTCTTAAGTCTTGTTATCTTTCTTTCTTTCTTTCTTTCTTAATACTTGCTTTTTTTCTTTCTTAAGTCTTGTTATCTTTCTTTCTTTCTTTCTTTCTTAATACTTGCTTTTTTTCTTTCTTAAGTCTTGTTATCTTTCTTTCTTTCTTTCTTTCTTTCTTAATACTTGCTTTTTTTCTTTCTTAAGTCTTGTTATCTTTCTTTCTTTCTTTCTTTCTTAATACTTGCTTTTTTTCTTTCTTAAGTCTTGTTATCTTTCTTTCTTTCTTTCTTTCTTAATACTTGCTTTTTTTCTTTCTTAAGTCTTGTTATCTTTCTTTCTTTCTTTCTTTCTTAATACTTGCTTTTTTTCTTTCTTAAGTCTTGTTATCTTTCTTTCTTTCTTTCTTTCTTAATACTTGCTTTTTTTCTTTCTTAAGTCTTGTTATCTTTCTTTCTTTCTTTCTTTCTTAATACTTGCTTTTTTTCTTTCTTAAGTCTTGTTATCTTTCTTTCTTTCTTTCTTTCTTTCTTAATACTTGCTTTTTTTCTTTCTTAAGTCTTGTTATCTTTCTTTCTTTCTTTCTTTCTTAATACTTGCTTTTTTTCTTTCTTAAGTCTTGTTATCTTTCTTTCTTTCTTTCTTTCTTAATACTTGCTTTTTTTCTTTCTTAAGTCTTGTTATCTTTCTTTCTTTCTTTCTTTCTTTCTTAATACTTGCTTTTTTTCTTTCTTAAGTCTTGTTATCTTTCTTTC
Organism: Acanthosepion esculentum; assembly: GCA_964036315.1. Taxonomy (NCBI): domain Eukaryota; kingdom Metazoa; phylum Mollusca; class Cephalopoda; order Sepiida; family Sepiidae; genus Acanthosepion; species Acanthosepion esculentum. Next base: position 53,459,155 of record OZ038481.1, read on the forward strand.
TTTCTTTCTTTCTTAATACTTGCTTTTTTTCTTTCTTAAGTCTTGTTATCTTTCTTTCTTTCTTTCTTTCTTAATACTTGCTTTTTTTCTTTCTTAAGTCTTGTTATCTTTCTTTCTTTCTTTCTTTCTTAATACTTGCTTTTTTTCTTTCTTAAGTCTTGTTATCTTTCTTTCTTTCTTTCTTTCTTAATACTTGCTTTTTTTCTTTCTTAAGTCTTGTTATCTTTCTTTCTTTCTTTCTTTCTTAATACTTGCTTTTTTTCTTTCTTAAGTCTTGTTATCTTTCTTTCTTTCTTTCTTTCTTTCTTAATACTTGCTTTTTTTCTTTCTTTCTTTCTTTCTTTCTTAACACTTGTTATCTTTCTTTCTTTCTTTCTTTCTTTCTTAACACTTGTTATCTTTCTTTCTTTCTTTCTTTCTTTCTTAACACTTGTTATCTTTCTTTCTTTCTTTCTTTCTTAACACTTGTTATCTTTCTTTCTTTCTTTCTTTCTTTCTTAATACTTGTTATCTTTCTTTCTTTCTTTCTTTCTTTCTTAACACTTGTTATCTTTCTTTCTTTCTTTCTTTCTTTCTTAACACTTGTTATCTTTCTTTCTTTCTTTCTTTCTTTCTTAATACTTGTTATCTTTCTTTCTTTCTTTCTTTCTTAACACTTGTTATCTTTCTTTCTTTCTTTCTTTCTTTCTTTCTTTCTTAATACTTGTTATCTTTCTTTCTTTCTTTCTTTCTTTCTTAATACTTGTTATCTTTCTTTCTTTCTTTCTTTCTTTCTTAACACTTGTTATCTTTCTTTCTTTCTTTCTTTCTTAACACTTGTTATCTTTCTTTCTTTCTTTCTTTCTTTCTTAACACTTGTTATCTTTCTTTCTTTCTTTCTTTCTTTCTTAACACTTGTTATCTTTCTTTCTTTCTTTCTTTCTTTCTTAACACTTGTTATCTTTCTTTCTTTCTTTCTTTCTTTCTTAACACTTGTTATCTTTCTTTCTTTCTTTCTTTCTTTCTTAACACTTGTTATCTTTCTTTCTTTCTTTCTTTCTTTCTTAATACTTGTTATCTTTCTTTCTTTCTTTCTTTCTTTCTTAACACTTGTTATCTTTCTTTCTTTCTTTCTTTCTTTCTTAATACTTGTTATCTTTCTTTCTTTCTTTCTTTCTTTCTTAACACTTGTTATCTTTCTTTCTTTCTTTCTTTCTTTCTTAACACTTGTTATCTTTCTTTCTTTCTTTCTTTCTTTCTTTCTTAATACTTGCTTTTTTTCTTTCTTAAGTCTTGTTATCTTTCTTTCTTTCTTTCTTAATACTTGCTTTTTTTCTTTCTTAAGTCTTGTTATCTTTCTTTCTTTCTTTCTTTCTTAATACTTGCTTTTTTTCTTTCTTAAGTCTTGTTATCTTTCTTTCTTTCTTTCTTTCTTAATACTTGCTTTTTTTCTTTCTTAAGTCTTGTTATCTTTCTTTCTTTCTTTCTTTCTTAATACTTGCTTTTTTTCTTTCTTAAGTCTTGTTATCTTTCTTTCTTTCTTTCTTTCTTAATACTTGCTTTTTTTCTTTCTTAAGTCTTGTTATCTTTCTTTCTTTCTTTCTTTCTTTCTTAATACTTGCTTTTTTTCTTTCTTAAGTCTTGTTATCTTTCTTTCTTTCTTTCTTTCTTAATACTTGCTTTTTTTCTTTCTTAAGTCTTGTTATCTTTCTTTCTTTCTTTCTTTCTTAATACTTGCTTTTTTTCTTTCTTAAGTCTTGTTATCTTTCTTTCTTTCTTTCTTTCTTAATACTTGCTTTTTTTCTTTCTTAAGTCTTGTTATCTTTCTTTCTTTCTTTCTTTCTTAATACTTGCTTTTTTTCTTTCTTAAGTCTTGTTATCTTTCTTTCTTTCTTTCTTTCTTAATACTTGCTTTTTTTCTTTCTTAAGTCTTGTTATCTTTCTTTCTTTCTTTCTTTCTTTCTTAATACTTGCTTTTTTTCTTTCTTAAGTCTTGTTATCTTTCTTTCTTTCTTTCTTTCTTAATACTTGCTTTTTTTCTTTCTTAAGTCTTGTTATCTTTCTTTCTTTCTTTCTTTCTTAATACTTGCTTTTTTTCTTTCTTAAGTCTTGTTATCTTTCTTTCTTTCTTTCTTTCTTTCTTAATACTTGCTTTTTTTCTTTCTTAAGTCTTGTTATCTTTCTTTCTTTCTTTCTTTCTTAATACTTGCTTTTTTTCTTTCTTAAGTCTTGTTATCTTTCTTTCTTTCTTTCTTTCTTAATACTTGCTTTTTTTCTTTCTTAAGTCTTGTTATCTTTCTTTCTTTCTTTCTTTCTTAATACTTGCTTTTTTTCTTTCTTAAGTCTTGTTATCTTTCTTTCTTTCTTTCTTTCTTAATACTTGCTTTTTTTCTTTCTTAAGTCTTGTTATCTTTCTTTCTTTCTTTCTTTCTTTCTTAATACTTGCTTTTTTTCTTTCTTAAGTCTTGTTATCTTTCTTTCTTTCTTTCTTTCTTTCTTAATACTTGCTTTTTTTCTTTCTTAAGTCTTGTTATCTTTCTTTCTTTCTTTCTTTCTTAATACTTGCTTTTTTTCTTTCTTAAGTCTTGTTATCTTTCTTTCTTTCTTTCTTTCTTTCTTAATACTTGCTTTTTTTCTTTCTTAAGTCTTGTTATCTTTCTTTCTTTCTTTCTTTCTTTCTTAATACTTGCTTTTTTTCTTTCTTAAGTCTTGTTATCTTTCTTTCTTTCTTTCTTTCTTAATACTTGCTTTTTTTCTTTCTTAAGTCTTGTTATCTTTCTTTCTTTCTTTCTTTCTTAATACTTGCTTTTTTTCTTTCTTAAGTCTTGTTATCTTTCTTTCTTTCTTTCTTTCTTTCTTAATACTTGCTTTTTTTCTTTCTTAAGTCTTGTTATCTTTCTTTCTTTCTTTCTTTCTTAATACTTGCTTTTTTTCTTTCTTAAGTCTTGTTATCTTTCTTTCTTTCTTTCTTTCTTAATACTTGCTTTTTTTCTTTCTTAAGTCTTGTTATCTTTCTTTCTTTCTTTCTTTCTTAATACTTGCTTTTTTTCTTTCTTAAGTCTTGTTATCTTTCTTTCTTTCTTTCTTTCTTTCTTAATACTTGCTTTTTTTCTTTCTTAAGTCTTGTTATCTTTCTTTCTTTCTTTCTTTCTTAATACTTGCTTTTTTTCTTTCTTAAGTCTTGTTATCTTTCTTTCTTTCTTTCTTTCTTTCTTAATACTTGCTTTTTTTCTTTCTTAAGTCTTGTTATCTTTCTTTCTTTCTTTCTTTCTTAATACTTGCTTTTTTTCTTTCTTAAGTCTTGTTATCTTTCTTTCTTTCTTTCTTTCTTAATACTTGCTTTTTTTCTTTCTTAAGTCTTGTTATCTTTCTTTCTTTCTTTCTTTCTTAATACTTGCTTTTTTTCTTTCTTAAGTCTTGTTATCTTTCTTTCTTTCTTTCTTTCTTTCTTAATACTTGCTTTTTTTCTTTCTTAAGTCTTGTTATCTTTCTTTCTTTCTTTCTTTCTTAATACTTGCTTTTTTTCTTTCTTAAGTCTTGTTATCTTTCTTTCTTTCTTTCTTTCTTAATACTTGCTTTTTTTCTTTCTTAAGTCTTGTTATCTTTCTTTCTTTCTTTCTTTCTTAATACTTGCTTTTTTTCTTTCTTAAGTCTTGTTATCTTTCTTTCTTTCTTTCTTTCTTAATACTTGCTTTTTTTCTTTCTTAAGTCTTGTTATCTTTCTTTCTTTCTTTCTTTCTTAATACTTGCTTTTTTTCTTTCTTAAGTCTTGTTATCTTTCTTTCTTTCTTTCTTTCTTAATACTTGCTTTTTTTCTTTCTTAAGTCTTGTTATCTTTCTTTCTTTCTTTCTTTCTTAATACTTGCTTTTTTTCTTTCTTAAGTCTTGTTATCTTTCTTTCTTTCTTTCTTTCTTAATACTTGCTTTTTTTCTTTCTTAAGTCTTGTTATCTTTCTTTCTTTCTTTCTTTCTTTCTTAATACTTGCTTTTTTTCTTTCTTAAGTCTTGTTATCTTTCTTTCTTTCTTTCTTTCTTAATACTTGCTTTTTTTCTTTCTTAAGTCTTGTTATCTTTCTTTCTTTCTTTCTTTCTTTCTTAATACTTGCTTTTTTTCTTTCTTAAGTCTTGTTATCTTTCTTTCTTTCTTTCTTTCTTAATACTTGCTTTTTTTCTTTCTTAAGTCTTGTTATCTTTCTTTCTTTCTTTCTTTCTTAATACTTGCTTTTTTTCTTTCTTAAGTCTTGTTATCTTTCTTTCTTTCTTTCTTTCTTAATACTTGCTTTTTTTCTTTCTTAAGTCTTGTTATCTTTCTTTCTTTCTTTCTTTCTTAATACTTGCTTTTTTTCTTTCTTAAGTCTTGTTATCTTTCTTTCTTTCTTTCTTTCTTAATACTTGCTTTTTTTCTTTCTTAAGTCTTGTTATCTTTCTTTCTTTCTTTCTTTCTTTCTTAATACTTGCTTTTTTTCTTTCTTAAGTCTTGTTATCTTTCTTTCTTTCTTTCTTTCTTTCTTAATACTTGCTTTTTTTCTTTCTTAAGTCTTGTTATCTTTCTTTCTTTCTTTCTTTCTTAATACTTGCTTTTTTTCTTTCTTAAGTCTTGTTATCTTTCTTTCTTTCTTTCTTTCTTAATACTTGCTTTTTTTCTTTCTTAAGTCTTGTTATCTTTCTTTCTTTCTTTCTTTCTTTCTTAATACTTGCTTTTTTTCTTTCTTAAGTCTTGTTATCTTTCTTTCTTTCTTTCTTTCTTAATACTTGCTTTTTTTCTTTCTTAAGTCTTGTTATCTTTCTTTCTTTCTTTCTTTCTTAATACTTGCTTTTTTTCTTTCTTAAGTCTTGTTATCTTTCTTTCTTTCTTTCTTTCTTAATACTTGCTTTTTTTCTTTCTTAAGTCTTGTTATCTTTCTTTCTTTCTTTCTTTCTTTCTTAATACTTGCTTTTTTTCTTTCTTAAGTCTTGTTATCTTTCTTTCTTTCTTTCTTTCTTAATACTTGCTTTTTTTCTTTCTTAAGTCTTGTTATCTTTCTTTCTTTCTTTCTTTCTTTCTTAATACTTGCTTTTTTTCTTTCTTAAGTCTTGTTATCTTTCTTTCTTTCTTTCTTTCTTAATACTTGCTTTTTTTCTTTCTTAAGTCTTGTTATCTTTCTTTCTTTCTTTCTTTCTTAATACTTGCTTTTTTTCTTTCTTAAGTCTTGTTATCTTTCTTTCTTTCTTTCTTTCTTAATACTTGCTTTTTTTCTTTCTTAAGTCTTGTTATCTTTCTTTCTTTCTTTCTTTCTTTCTTAATACTTGCTTTTTTTCTTTCTTAAGTCTTGTTATCTTTCTTTCTTTCTTTCTTTCTTAATACTTGCTTTTTTTCTTTCTTAAGTCTTGTTATCTTTCTTTCTTTCTTTCTTTCTTAATACTTGCTTTTTTTCTTTCTTAAGTCTTGTTATCTTTCTTTCTTTCTTTCTTTCTTAATACTTGCTTTTTTTCTTTCTTAAGTCTTGTTATCTTTCTTTCTTTCTTTCTTTCTTTCTTAATACTTGCTTTTTTTCTTTCTTAAGTCTTGTTATCTTTCTTTCTTTCTTTCTTTCTTAATACTTGCTTTTTTTCTTTCTTAAGTCTTGTTATCTTTCTTTCTTTCTTTCTTTCTTAATACTTGCTTTTTTTCTTTCTTAAGTCTTGTTATCTTTCTTTCTTTCTTTCTTTCTTAATACTTGCTTTTTTTCTTTCTTAAGTCTTGTTATCTTTCTTTCTTTCTTTCTTTCTTAATACTTGCTTTTTTTCTTTCTTAAGTCTTGTTATCTTTCTTTCTTTCTTTCTTTCTTTCTTAATACTTGCTTTTTTTCTTTCTTAAGTCTTGTTATCTTTCTTTCTTTCTTTCTTTCTTAATACTTGCTTTTTTTCTTTCTTAAGTCTTGTTATCTTTCTTTCTTTCTTTCTTTCTTAATACTTGCTTTTTTTCTTTCTTAAGTCTTGTTATCTTTCTTTCTTTCTTTCTTTCTTAATACTTGCTTTTTTTCTTTCTTAAGTCTTGTTATCTTTCTTTCTTTCTTTCTTTCTTTCTTTCTTAATACTTGCTTTTTTTCTTTCTTAAGTCTTGTTATCTTTCTTTCTTTCTTTCTTTCTTTCTTAATACTTGCTTTTTTTCTTTCTTAAGTCTTGTTATCTTTCTTTCTTTCTTTCTTTCTTAATACTTGCTTTTTTTCTTTCTTAAGTCTTGTTATCTTTCTTTCTTTCTTTCTTTCTTAATACTTGCTTTTTTTCTTTCTTAAGTCTTGTTATCTTTCTTTCTTTCTTTCTTTCTTAATACTTGCTTTTTTTCTTTCTTAAGTCTTGTTATCTTTCTTTCTTTCTTTCTTTCTTTCTTAATACTTGCTTTTTTTCTTTCTTAAGTCTTGTTATCTTTCTTTCTTTCTTAAAGTTTTATTATTCACTTTCAACGGGTAACTTGCCTTCTTCCAGTCTTTCTACTTTGTATTCATTTAATAATATGTAGTGTGATTTTAATGTTCACTTTTCTCATTACATTTTTTCATCGCTCCCGCTCCATCAAGTGCTCGCTTACTCCTGATCCCTTCATCATTTACCCGATCATTATCTGCAAAAAATTCAAACCGCAGGCCTTAGATTCTATGGCAGGTTGCCAACAATCTGTCGACATGTGTTTTGCGATAAGCATGTATCTGCGCCGCTGGTTATTCACGTATTTGCATGCATCCCCATTTTCTGAAGACAAACAATAGCTTCAGAGGCAACGATATGTAATTCTGCGTCGGGATTCAGTAGGCAACACTCTCATTACACTTTCATATGCTCCGCTGGAAATACACAGAATATCTAAGTCATTACCTCTTCTATGTTACCGGAGTCAAATGATTTACCTTAGTGATATATGCCAAAAGATTTAGATATGTATAAATAGAAAAACCGATGAACAAATCGATGGCTGAACAGACATAACTTTATATTGATAAACTGTTTTTTTATATATATAATATTATATATACTCCTCAATATATATGTTTGCTTTTTAAGAATTATTCTGCAACTTTACTTATCACACGATCTCTCTCTCCCTCTCTCACGCTCTCTCTCTCTTTCGCAAATATAAATACATATCAACTTATATATAGAGAATGCGATGGATAAACTGTCGTCTAAATTACGTAAGAAGTAAAAAAAAGAGTATCATTTTAGTTGCATAAAATAGATATCTATCTATGTTAGTTGTTCATATTTATTTATCTATGTCATTTGATCATATCTCTCTTAGTTGTTCATATCTATATATGAATGTTAGTTGTTCATAGCTATCTATGTTAGATAGATATGAACAACTAACATAGATATAACATAAATAGAAATGAACAATTAACATAGTTGTTCATATCTATCTTAATTGTTCGTATCTATGTTAGTTGTTCATATCTATCTATCTATCTATCTATCTTAGTTGTCCATGTCTATCTTAGCTGTTCATATCTATGTTAGTTGTTCATGTCTATGTTAGCTGTTCATTCTATCTATGTTATTTGTTCATATCTATCTATCTATCTTAGTTGTTCATATCTATCTATCTGTCTATCTATCTATCTTAGTTGTTCATATGTATCTATCTATCTATCTTAGTTGTTCATATGTATCTATCTATCTATCTATCTATCTTAGTTGTTCATATCTATCTATCTATCTATCTATCTATCTTAGTTGTTCATATCTATCTATCTTAGTTGTTCATATCTATCTATCTATCTTAGTTGTTCATATCTATCTATCTATCTTAGTTGTTCATATCTATCTATCTATCTTAGTTGTTCATATCTATCTATCTATCTATCTATCTATCTATCTATCTGTCTTATGATAGCTTGTGTTTGTGAAGACAAAATGAAATTATAATTAAATTTGTTAAATTTATCTACATGGAATATTTCAGTTTAATATTACGCTTTAATAATTTCGTTTCCTATGTTTTAATGGAATCCAATGCACACAAACTCCAAATTTCGCCAATTACATAGATATCGAAATATGTTACTTAGTTATAAAACAGAAATTTTCATTTCTAGAAAAATAAGCATTGTATTTAGTAGGAGCGTAAATTGAATACATTTTCGTTTCCGGAAATACGAAATTATTCATTAAATATTGACGACCATTATTTTTTATTTTATTTTATTTATTTATTTAATTTATTTATTTATTATCGTAAAAATTTCGCAGTAAACAATATTCCCGTCTAACTTTTAGCAATAAGTCAATTTAACTCTACATTTATCACAGGCAGTTGATTTTGCTGCGTAGATTGTGGATGGGATTGAAAAACAAAACAAAAAAACAAAACAAAAAATAAACAGAAAGTGATGTTCAAGATGAAATCGAATTAAATATATCGAACATTACAAAGAAATCTGACATTTCTTTTCCAGCGTTGTGATAACAAAAACCACAATAAAATGCAAACAAAAAGAATAAATAAAAACGAACATACCAGTTTCTTTTCTTTTTATGTGCCATGTCCTTTCAGGACGTGGGCGATCATGGCTCTCCACTTTTCTCTATCCCTTGCAGTACTCAAAAAGTTCCTTCTCTCCACTAGACCACGTTCTGTCATCCACTTGCTTAAGCCCGCCAGGTATGTCACGCGCTGTTTTCCCTTGACTCTCTTTCCCTCTATTAAACCAGTGAGAATTCTCTGGGCCGACCTTCCTCATTATGTGTCCAAGAAACCTCAGCTGCCTTTTCCTGACGTCAAGCATAAGCCTCTTCATTGTTTGCATACTCTCTAAGACCTCATCGTTGCTCACACGCTCGGTCCATGATATCCTTATAATCCTTCTGTAGAACCACATCTCCGTCGCCTCGAGTCTTTTCTTCATCTTTGAGGAAATCGTCCAACATTCGCTGCCGTAAAGAAGGACAGATGTCAAGTAAGATGTCAGTATTCTTTTATTTGTTACTAAAGAAATCCTGTCATGCAATACTCTTCTCAGCTTTCAGAATGTGTCCTTGGCCATCCTAATACGTCTACGGATGTCAGTATCGCACTTCACTCAGTTATGTGCCATGATACATGACTGACGAAGCAGATTTTTTCCCGCAGTAGGTTGCAATTTCTTTCTGCGGTAGACCAGTTGCCATCCAAAGCTATAGAAACCCGGTCATAGCTGGGGGGTGGGGAGAAGAAGAGGATTCATACCTTTCTCAAGGGTATTAGCACGCAAGTGAATGTAATGGATACGACTGGAATTTGAACTCGGCTCTCCGATTCCTCAATCCGAGCCGCTACACATATTTACAAGTGGACTATTATCCTCATCTTTGTTGTTGCTAACAGAACGTTTCGGCCGTTGTACCCTCCGGTCTTCATCAGGTGTATGTCGATTCGGGTAACCTACCGGAAATTCGATTTTTTTTTTCATGAAGCCCATCTTACGACTTATGCTACAAAAGTTAACGTTAGAAGAAAAAAAAAAATGAAGAATATAGAATTATCTATTGATACTCCGAACATTCAGCGCTGATATCTCTCACTTTTTATGTATAAAATATTAGTATTATTCTCAATATGAATTTGAATGTAAGACAATAAAAGAAATAGTAGCGAAAAATCAATAATGACTGACAATGCTTCATTTAGTAATTACAAATAAAATCAAAATAATACGCTATAATTTTGTTAATATTCACGTGAATATGAGTGCCTGTTTCTAGAAAATGCTATTTTATGCAATAAGGGGATCAACAAATATGGAGATGGAAATAAAGATTTTCATTTTACTTACACTGTGATTTATTATTGCATGGAAATGTAATGTAATATCAAGTATAAAAAAACTGCTTTAAATGATCAACTTTTAAATGCAACATGTAATAAAGGGTGTTCCAATAACTTGGACCGATTTTAAATTCGAATTAATTTTAAGCGTCTAATGATTTTTTTCTTTTTCTTTCAGATTTGGTGGACATTTGGGCAATATTATTTTTCATACATAATTGCCATGACTTAAATAACATGATCCAATAGAGAAATAAATAAATTTTCACCAATAACACTGATTTATTTAGCACTGACTTTGATCCGTCTTAATGAAACACCCTTATAATCCGTCTTAATGAAACACCCTTTACATAAAATGGCAATCTATAAAGATATATCTTTATAGATAAAAGTGGTCATTCTTATCAATACTCTTTGCCTTGAATGTGATACGATCGCCGAAGTTGAGCAATGCCGAGTCTGGTCACTACCTAGATGGGTAGTTCCGCTTGGAAACAGAAGGTGTTGTAAGTTTAGATGTGCGGGTGATGTAATGATGAAGAAATTCGAATTGTTCAACGGAGTTCCAATTCCAGTTGGTTTCGTTATAATCACTTACGCGCAAATACTCTCGGGAAAGCTATGAACCCAGCTCTTCTCCCCACCAGTTATGCGTTAATCAGTAAGACTTGTATCACTAAATCTTTATTATCTCACAAAAAAAGAAATCTTACAATCTAAACATATTTTCTCGCTTTAAATAGCCTACAATGGGATTGAAAACAAATCCATCAATAAATCAATCTAATATTGATTAGCTGAACAGGTATTTATTTAGATTTATTTACATTCTCGGAAATATAAGTATTGAAACTATCATGGCCATAAAGTGAGGGATCAGTTTATATATTGATTTTACTTTATAATTGATTTCCCACATTATAATTTCTTGTTTGTTCATCAAATTCTGATTAGGTATAAATCTAGTTATTCTTCCCCCAGTTATGGGTCAGTTAGTAAGATTTATATCACAAAATCATTATTATTTCCCAAAAGCATTCTTATAATCTTTTCGGCTCTAGATAACCTGCAAAGGGTTGATAAGTCGTGGAAAAACGAATCAATCAATTAAGCTTGATCATAACTTTGAAATCATTGGAAACTGGTTGAATGAAATAAGTGTACACAGACAATTAATAAAAAATTCGATGTCATTTTTACACTATTTGTAACCTAATTTATTTTTAAATCCATTCCAGTTGGGTACGCAAAGGTAAACCTAATAAACATTTTCAAAAACCACTTCTACCTTCTGTACATTATGTTAGTTTGTGTTCTGTAAACACAGCGCAAAAATGTTTTATATATTTTTCACTTGATTTATTTTATTTGATTAATTTTGAAGAAATAGAAAAAAAAATTACATACCCTAATTTTCGTACAAAGTATTTTTATTGTATTTCTCTACTTTACGAGATTTTAGAAATGGTCCAGATTACACGTCGTTAAGTGAAGAATCGGTGTAGTGAATTAAATATTTATCCATGATCTGGGCAGGAGTCATCCCACTCAGGTTAGTTTAGGCCTTCATATGTTGCGTCAGTCGATCAATTGTTAATTTAGGGAGCGAGAGAATGTAAGCTCAAAGAACTTTTTATTTCTCTTCTATTATTCAATTTAATTCCACAACCCATCTGCCATTAGGTGACATATTGCGGTTCTCTAGTATATGCGGGCATTCGGCCATATAACGCTAAAACACAGGTTTCCGTACGATCACCGAAGTTAAGCAACGTCGAACCTTGTCAGTACCTAGATGAGTAACCGTTTGGGAATACTAGGAGCTGTAAGCTTGGATGTGCGGTTGGTGTAATAATTAACGGAATTGGAAAGTCGGAGAGCCGAGTTCCAGTTCCACTGGGGTTCGTCATATTCATTCACGCGCAAATACAGTTAAAAAGGTATCATTCCACCTTTTCTCCCACCAGTTTTGAGTTAATTAGTAGAAATTGTATCAGTAAACCATTATTATCTCAAAAAAATTCTTTCAAAGTAAAACTATTTTCTGTCTTTAAATAACCATAAAAAACGTTGATAAGCCATAAAAAAGAAATTCAATCTAGTCGGTGCAGGATGTCTTTCGACTTTAGTTTTTTTTTTTCGTAATTGTTATTGTAACTGGATGTGAGCATAATTGTGTGAAATATCTGTGTGAGCTATTTATTTCACCTTTTATATACCACACTTTGTCGGGATCATTACATTCACTTACGGTCTAATACCCCTGGGAAAGGTATTAATCCATCCATCAGCTATGGGTAAAGACAGACTGGGTTCTATAGCCTTGAGTATCAATCAGTCTCGGAAAGGGAAAACTGAATTCAAATCAGCCTGGGGTCCGTCTTGCTATCTTGCCCAAGACACACTACTTCTATTGTGGCTGCAATACATGTGGTGTCCCCATAATTCACTACGGTACTAGTAATCGTGAACTTATATTTCTGTAACGATTAGGATTTGGGCGATTTGCGGGATTTGGAGGATTTTGTGATAACAACAAACATTTGGTTTGTGTAAGTACTTCATTCATTAATTCTGAAAATATTTAATTGTTGCCATTATTATCACTCCTAGTATAAAAGTAATTGGACATATAGCACGAGTTAGGGCCTCGAAGAGAAATTGCGCTATTTTGTGTCAGCAGTATTAGTGTACACATGAAATTTTAGTGATACGGAAAACATTCGTTCGATTGTGTCAGCTATGACTAGCTAGTATTGGGATGGCCAAGGACGCATTCCAATATCTTGGAAGAGTATTGTGAGACAGGAGGATTTCTTTGATAACAAAGAAAAGAATACTGAGCTCTTACGTGACATCTGTTCTTTTTTACGGCAGCGAATGTTGGACGATTTCCTCAAAGTCACTTCCAAACAAAATACAATTCAAAACATTATTATTATTTTTAAACTTAAAATAAATTCTAACCTTGATTTTCTCGAGTTAATAGTGAAATAAAAAGATTACTAGTCCCCATTCAATTTTCGATCAGAGTAAAAAAAAGTCTTCATAGCTGATAAATAGAAACTTTAATTTAAAAATAATTTTTTCCTAACTCCTCGTGCCTATCAGTAGCGTGTGGGGCATATCGACAAATGTAAATGATTATTTTTTTTTATAAACATGTCGTAACAAGTCACTTCCAAACAAAATACAATTCAAAACATTATTATTATTTTTAAACTTAAAATAAATTCTAACCTTGATTTTCTCGAGTTAATAGTGAAATAAAAAGATTACTAGTCCCCATTCAATTTTCGATCAGAGTAAAAAAAAGTCTTCATAGCTGATAAATAGAAACTTTAATTTAAAAATATTTTTTTCCTAACTCCTCGTGCCTATCAGTGGCGTGTGGGGCATATCGACAAATGTAAATGATTATTTTTTTAATAAACATGTCGTAACAAGTCACTTCCAAACAAATTACAATTCTAAACAATATTATTATTATTTGAATGATGAGATTTTCGCTTCAGTGATTTCACCTCTGTTGATTCAAGGAACTCTGCTCTAATTTCATTTGATTCATCTTCATGACATAATCTGAATCAATGAAATTCCTTATGTCGCAGCGAGATTCTTTTGTTTTATGTCCTGAGAGATCAGTATTTTTGTATCTAATTTATTTGTCTTTGTATTTCATCCTCTGTCATATTATATATTTAAACTTTTGTCACCGTTTTATTAAATTATCTTTTGATACTTTGTGGAGTATTTAATTTTGCTTGATATATTTCTGCATTTCAGCGTATTTTATGTCGCAGACATTGGTAAGCATATCTTATGTGGGGTGCATCAGAGACATATCTCATGTGGGGTGCATCATTAGCTCTGATGGGGTCGACATGGTGAGGGGTGTATAATGTTTGAAAGACCCGAAACAGCCCAATGACCCAATTCAGAACATCACGGAAGACGCCCCCTAGCGCTAAAGAGCGTATATTCAAAGTAATGTTTTCTCCGGTTAAAACCAGTGACGTCCAGGAAAGGCCGGATGACTACTAAAAATAGACTAGATGACAAATTGGAAAGTCAGTTGACGGTGAGGAGAGACCACAAATTAAAGCATTCCTGGGCTAGCTACCCGCTATGCAGATCAACCTTTTGCTACAGATACACAAAATAATAAACACTCCCAACAGATCCCGAGATGGGGGAGAATGAGATCCTTATTAGGACGGACCAACCGGAGACGAACCAAGTCTCACATCCACGGACAATGATTATGAATTGCTCATGCGGAAAAAAATGCAAGAATATACGCGGCCTAAAAATCCATCAAGCCAAAATGAGATGTCAAATGGAAACTAGCCAAATGCAGCGCACAGGAAATCCTCCTGGTGAGACGCAGGAAATACAGGGCCGGGAAGCTCACCACAGAGCCCTGTTCTTCCAAGCAGAAGCACAAGTGTCCCGCGATTTACCATCTGAGACATTTCGGGAAAAGATCAAATGGCCTGCGGCCGTCGATAAAAAAGTTTGGCACGACTTCGACTCAGACATCAGCGAGATACTGAAGTTAATTTCAATGGGCTCGGTGGATACACGTTTAAGAACGATGTCGAAAGTCATAGTAAGCTACGCTTTAGAGCGCTTCGGATACGAGGAAAAGAAAACAAGAGGAAAAACTGTAGAAAATCCGAAGGGAAAATAAAATCAAGCAATGCAGGGGGAGATGAAACTTGAAAAAAAGTTTTTAAAAATAATCAAAACCAGAAAATCCATAATTACCTTCAGAATATCCGACGAGTATCCAGATAAAAAATAAAAGAAAAAGTAAAATCCCCCGTAAACTTAAATAGAGCTCACACCATTGCGATTGGCTGTTGGTCAACTTCCAATCAAATGCGTGACAGAGGGGTAGGGTTTGCCTAATATAAATCAGTGTCTGCAGGCTGTTAATTTAGATGGTGGGACATCAGAGACTGATTAGCTCTGATGGGGGTCGATTTGGTGAGGGGAGTATGATGTTTGAAAGACCCGAAACTACCCAATGACCCAATTCAGAACATCACTGACGACGACCACTAGCGCTAAAGAGCGTATATTCAAAAGGTCGAGATATAGTATTATTTCAGTTAGTACCATATCTCTCCATATTTGGTATGATGATGATATTATTATTATTATTATTATTGTTGTTGATATTTTTGTTACTAACTTCTAACCTTGGACTTCTTGGGTTAATAGCGAAAGTGGAATATTTCTATTCACCATTCTATTTTCGATTAAAGCCAAAATGTGTCATAGCTGATAACCAGAAACGCATAGGAGACATATATTTGCGTATGTTTTTTTTTTACGGTATTATGTTGTCTGCGGTTATGGCCGAAAATCTAAATGCAAAATTTCGGTGATAGGAAAAATATTAGTGCGAATGGGTCAGTGATTCCGATTAGTTAGTTTAAAAGATAAGACGCTGAAGACTGGATCGCTCCCCACTCCTTGTGCCATATTTTCAAATAAATATTAGTGAATTGGCATTTATCTGTGGATGAAAAATATAATAATGCAGCATACGTTTCAAACTGGCTTAGATTGCCTGAAACATGAAATGACGAAAAGAAATAATTAAATTAAGTTCAACAAGCTTCAAAAAAAGATGAAGTTGGGTGGGTGAATTTCGAGATAAAAACGTGTCTATTTGGACGTGAATAATGAATGTCGTCAGGGTAATAAGTTATACTGAGATAAAAAAAAAGAAACTAACAAGGAAAACAATTTTGAAACGGCTGAAAGAAATAAAAATAGACAGAAAGGAATGTTTGTTGTTTTTCCTTGGTGTGTTGGAATGGGAGCTTTGGGGGTTTAAAATCACCGAGAAAGAAAATGAAAGACTGAGAAAAAACAAATGAACAGAAATGTAGAAGGAACCTGGTGAGGCTACAAGAATCAAAAATGAAAAAGAAAATTCGTTAAAAAACGTAATCGAAGCAATGAGTGCAGAAAAAGAAAGAAGCCCTCCTCGCGGCACAAACTATTAATTAAAAAGGATTCCTAATAAGCAAATCAAAGAAAGAATTGAACAGAAAAAATAGCTTAGAATTAAAAAGAAGAAAAAAGAAATAAAAATAACTGAAAATATTAGACAAGGCAAGGAAAATCAGTCAGAAATAACAGGCAAATGAAGTAAAAAAAAATGTCTAAATATCTAACATCTAAATATCAGTCTATATGTAAAAAGGAGGCACGGTGGAGTAATCGATAACGGCTCGTATTGAGGAATCGGAGAGCTGTGTTCGAATTCCCGTCAAATCCATTACATTCACTTACGTGCTAATACCCTTGGGAAATGTATAAATCCCCTTCTCCCTTCAGCTATGGGTAAATTCTAGACCGGGTTGTATAGCCTTGGATGGGAACTGGTCTACCGTAGAAAGAAATGGCAACCTACTGCGGGAAAAAATCTGTCTCGTGTATCGGGAGATACATGATCGCCTAAACGTGTATCACGCATGGCACATAACTAACTGATATGTAAAAAAGAAAGGAATTTTTAAAATAATTTTGGAAGATAAAGATGGAGTATTGTTGCCATATATGGTCTGGAGACCTTGCTGTTTGCCTCGGATATGCAATGTAATTGGCCCTGATCTGTCATCTCGTCTGCAGTCGCTCTCTCACAGACGCGACGTTGCCTCGCTCTGTCTTTTTTACAAATACTTTCACGGTAATTGCTCCGATGAGCTGCTTTCGCTGGTTCCTAGGCCTCATGAATTTAAACGTCCTACGAGGCTGGCATCCCGTTCCCACCCCTTCACCGTTGAAACTGTTAGATGTAGACGTCTCTTCTACTCCAATAGCTTCATGTCTCGCACATCTCGCCTGTGGAACTCCCTTCCTTATTCCTGTTTCCCTGACAAATACAATCTCCAACCATTTAAGTGTAACGTCAATCGACATCTCCAGTTGCCTTGATCTATCCACTTCCCTTCTCCACATCCTTTCACCTTTCATTCCTATCTGCACTCGCTCCAAATCTTCTGTAACCCCCTTGCCTTGATATCTTTCTCCACATCCTCTTCTTTACCACTCCTATCTGTTCTTCCTCCAAACCTTCTTTAACCCCTTGCGTGCCAGTGGATTCCAGCCTTGCTTGGGGTTATAAGCTTAAAAAAAAACCCCCAAAAAAACAATAATTTTAACCGAAAATATGTATAAAGTTTAAAAAAATGAACATTACTGCCATTTTGCTAATACCGGTGTAACCTGTATCTTGACAACTGCAAGTAGCTGTTTCCTGATGCAAAAATTTATCAAAGTTAGAAAGGTATCTGTCTATATTTCTGAGATGAGGTGTTGTAACTATTGCATTCTAATATATATCTCCTAAAGAAGTATCGTACAATGGCCGAAACGTCATGAATATGACAATAAAGATGGGGACAACAGTCTGAATAATTTAACTAATTTAGAAAGGTACTAAAACAAAATTAATTTCATAGCTTGAATAAAAAAGCAGGTAAACAGTATTTTTCGCATTTTCATAAGAAATTGTTTTGCTTGTAAAAGTGATTTTTTATAAGTTTGTCTGTAGAAGCTGTGTTTGTACGGAAGTGATCATGATACTCCACAGGTTCCTTTTCTTTATTATTTGTAATTCGTCATAACATCTTGTGAGTGATAGTTCTCACTGAGTGCTCCATACTTTCGGCCTTGTGCCACATCTAACCGACGCTTAGAGAATCGCCATAAACGCTATAGGTGATCTTGACTCTCCAGAGCATCCTTTTCTTTATTATTTGTAAATTGTCATAACATCTTGGGATATATAGTGGGCTTAGTTTCTCATTAATCTCCCCACGATTTTCAAATCTGAGTAGACTTTCTCCATTCAGGACGTAGTCGATCATGACTCTCCACAGGTTCCTTTTCTTTATTATCTATACATTGTCATGATCTTTCTGGGGGAAAGATAGTAGAGTGAACTTTTGAACTATTATGAATTCATTGTGGTCTTTTTGTTAGACTCGATGACATCGAAGGCTAGAGAGCCCAGTCTACACTGTTATTTAATCCATACTTTAGGGGAGTAGACATGGATTCATCAGAAAGTAAGCACAAAATCTTTTTTTCTTTTCTGTAAACATTTGCAGACACCTCATACCAAATGAAAATATGAAAACGAAATAGCAACAGTAGATTACAATTTACTATTTTCTTTCAGATGAAAGGAGACCTGAAGCAACAGAGATGTGGATCTACAGAAAGATGTTGAGCATACCATGGATGCTATATATGCAAACAAAGAGGACTATTTAAGGAAAATAGAAACAAAATGAACAAATGCATTTAGAATCAGAATGCGAGAATTGTCACGTAATGAGGAAAGAGACCTTGGAGAATTTGATACTCACAGAGCGTATATAATTGAAGAGGTTGATGGATTGATTTGATTTGGGGGGGGACGTCTTATCAAGCTTTTGCAGGTTATTTAAAGCCAGGCAATATTTTTGGATTATAAGAATATTTTGCAGATGAGAAAGGTTTATTGATGCAAGTCCTACTATTTGACACATGGCTGGGGGAGAAGATGTGGATTCGTAACTTTCCCAAAGATATTTGCGCGTAAGTGATCATAACAAATCCGAAAAAGAATTGGAACTCGGTTCCTAGATTAACAATTCCGATCCGTTATTCATTACACCACCTGCACCTCCAAGTATACAGTACCTGGTATTCCCAAGTGGTCACCCTTGTACTGACTTCGATCGACGTTGTTTCAATGTGACACGGCCGCAAGCCGAACGTAAGAGAGGCAGAGGAAGGAAGGAAGGAAGCAAGCAAATACGCTTTTGTTAATGGGTGGTAGAGAAATAGAGTGGGAGAAATAGGGAGGAGACAAACATTGTTTATGTATTGAGAATGATAGGAAGTTGTGGAACGCTGCGATCAACCACGTTCTGAATGGAAACAGTGTATAGAAAAAGTAATCATAGAAATCTATGTGATACATTTTGTGCAGTATGTTGTTCTCTTCTTAAAGAATAGATAATAGCAAGAACAAGGTATTGAATTAATAGCCTCATGTTGGTAGTTACATTCATAGCATTAGTGGTACCTTCGAGGTATTCTTGCTTGGGACTGAACATGTGTGTTTCTGTGTGTTTATAATTAAAAACAACTTTGTAAAAAATAAAATCCGGTCTATAATTTGAATATGAACAATTAATCCTGAAATAACACTTATTGTTAGCAGTTAATCGATAAAGAAATAGCCTATTTGTTTTCTTTCAAAAAGCAAAAAATACGAAACGGAATACATTATTTAAGCACTAATAAATTTTTAAAAAATAACACATCGACAAACACATTTGTATATTTAATTTAGTCTGGCACAAGGCCAAACAAAAATAAATATTGTCATGCACTTACAAATCCGTGTTGTCTATAGTGTGTGTACCCTTTGAAATATGTTTGGGTTGTGATTTTCATAGATGCAATGAACTTTTCTTTCTTTTTTTTTTCAGCCAAGCAAAATTGGTACCGTTATTTTTTTTTTTTTACAGAAATCTGGCAGTCTATCGATAAACAACAACCCAATGTAAGTTGCATACAATCATTAATCAATCACTTGGGAAATGAAAAAAAAAACAAGGCTGATTATTGTTCTCTCTTTTAAACAGTAATGCGTTTAAATATAAAAACTTGATGGTATACAAAAAAAGATTTATAAAAATATATGTTTGGAACGAAAAGATAGAGTATAATCGACAGTAGGGAGAGAAAAGATTTGATTGTAAAGATTAAAAAAAGAAAAGACTAAACACTGACCTTCAAGAAGTATGAAGCTCGTTGCAAAATTCAGAGATGTGATAAGCGTCCTATATCCGCGCACCTCATGAATGTCAAGGTGTTTGCTAGCAGGTGTCTTTATTGCCCAAGTAATAATTATTGTTCAGGTGGAGTCATCCGTTTCATTTATTATTATTTTTTGTGTGTGTATAGGCGCAGTTGCCATTAACATTGAGATAACAAGCTTTGGTACCGATTATCAATACGAAATTTATTATATATATTTTCTCTTTTCCTTTTACGACTGTTTTCTTATATTTATGTGTTTCGATGTAGGTGGCTTCAAGTAGATGCATTTCATAAGCATTGCATATGTGTTGTCGGATTGCAATCCACAGGATGCAGACCCCGGTAATTCTCCTTTGGTTCAGTTGACTTTGCTAGCAATAAAAATAAGAGTCCCACGAAAGCATATTAAATCAAAGAGAGGACATTCGTAATTTAAATTACTAATATCAGCGCAATATCAGCTTAAATTAAGAAATACATGAAAAAGAAAGCTTATTTTTTATCGTAGAGGATAAAGTTTCTAGGTCTTTGTGTAAATACTCTAAACTAAAAGAAAACTACAGCTTGCAGAATGTTGAAAATTGCTATTCACGTTTTCTATCCAATCATTTACAAAACATACCTTTCCTGACCAATCAGAAAGAAGAAGCTATTTCTGTCCAATCAACAAACAGTTCGCCTGCACTATTATGTGAGTGTTAAGAAAGATTTGAAAGGGGAATAATTCTGTGCAAAGGTAGAACCAGAGCTGACAGATATTTGGATTTTGTACAAAGGTTTATTGTAGAACTAGGAATGAGGAATTATTTGAAGAACTTTTTCAGTTACAGAAAATAAAGTTTAGAAAACCGAGTAAGACGAAACAATAGCACAGACTTTGGAACACTGTGAACAAGGTACACCAAGTCTTGATGCTTTAACATCAACAAAAACAAATACCTACAGAAAAGATCGACACAGGATCAAATGGGGATGAAGTAAGATTTATTTTTGCTACAATTAGTTACTAGAAGTGAGTATGGATCTGGTGGGAGCTGATCATGCTTGAGTACCACCTATCAAGAAAACGATATGTAGCATAACATAAACAAGTATGTGTGTTTGTAGAAAGTAAATAGTATCCGAAACAAAAGCGGGAATGATGAGACCAAGTGGAAAAGCTTATCAACTAAACTTTTCACCGACGTTGATCTCTGCTTCTTCAGGTCAGAATGAAAGACAATAATGTGTGTAAAGAAATGCGTTGGAATTTTTTAGGTTAAGAAGGGCAATAAATTAAATTACCTTATCAGATCCAACGACAAGAAGGTAATTTAATTTATTGTACTTCTTTTAAGAAAAAAAAAAAACGAAAAAACAACAAAAAAAAAACAACGCATTTCCCATACACACGTTTTTCTTGCATTCGGATATGAAGATCCCGAGATCAATCAGCGTCGGCGAAACGAGTAATTTATAAGCTTTTCTACTTGGTTTCATCATTCCAACTGTACATCCTACGCACAAGCTTGTTTATTTTATGCTACATATTGTTTTCCTCAGTAGGTTGTATCTGTATGCTGTGTTAAGTTAACTGAAGTCGTACATCGTAGTTACTGGAATTGTATAATTGTTAATATCGGTTAACCCATTCCAAAAAGTGACGCTGTTATAATTTATTGCTTTACGTCGAGACTGATCTCTGATAAAATAAAAATCTGATCTAATCTGACCAAATTCTTCCGTAACGCTCTATCAGCCGGAATAAATTTACAACGGTCCGTTTTATTTACTGCTAGAAGGCCTCGGCCGCTCGCTATCGCTTCGCGAAACAAGATATATTCACTAATTGAAATCTTTCAAACAAAAAGTTTAAATGACATTTTCATGCGTAAATTGGTTTGTTATAGTTAAGGAAAGTTTTATAAATAGATGCCAACTTGTTGAAGGCCAAGTAAAATGCAAATTCCAAACAATTTTCTTCACTATATAAGACGATATTCCTAAACAGAACTCTTTTTGCTATGAAAATCAAAACAATCCTCGAATAAAAGAACAGTAATGAGGGACAGTTAATTAATGAAATGAACTTTTTAAAATCAGTATGAAAATTAGTTAAACCTGAAGCGTGATATTGCCTAGAAGTAGATAATATATAATACAGATATTGAGCTTTTAGCGTGTAAATTACTATAATGTAATTTATACATTATTTATCATCTCTCAGTTGCGTCTCTGTCTTTGGGCAGAGTACGCTCAGGGGCCTCACTGTCGAGGGGCAACTGAGAAAATAATACTGAGAGGTGCCCAGCCCTGCCACGAGGGAGGGATCGGTGCTCGCACCGAGGCCAGCGCAACAGGCGGGGGCTGTGGGAAATTTTTGTCCCTGCCTGAGTGCACGCGCTCGGGTCCCTACTTTAAAAAGACCTTGTGTCACATCTCATTCTCGTGGAGGAATGAGTAAACACCGTGTAAATTACTATAAAGTAGAGCTGGGGCTTTTTAATCTCAGAATTCGTAGAAGATCTGAACTCTAATTTCGCATATATTCATATAGATTCCATAATATAGGTTTTACTTAATTAGCTATTTAGTTTCTCTAACTCTTCAAATGTTGAATGTATGACTAATTCAAATTTCCCATCTATACTCTATATTAATTCTATCTCATAAACTGTCTCCTGTTCTGTCACCCATCAAACAAAAATAATTGTTTGCACGGAAAATAAAGATCTATGTACATCAAATTGTCTTTAAATTAACTGGCAACAGAAGAATGAAGTTGAAATTTTAAACAATAATTCAATACTAAAATGCAGCGATTAATTTTGAGTTCTTCTGTAGTTTATTGATGCATGTTGCATCTATTCCTCCCTAGCTATTGTGATGATGGTCAAGCCAAGAGTCCTCTACATAAGCTAGCTTAAATGCCGTCGGATAGGGCGGATATTATGCTAGCTTAAATTTTAGCAAGCTTAAAATTTTAAGCCAGTTGCAATTTTCGATACAAAAGGAAAATAAAAGTTACACCGCTTGAACCATGAAAGCAACGATAATGGGTAGTATAATATATTAATATATATTTTTAACCTCGCATAATCTGGCAACCCAGAATCTGAGCTCAATGAAAATCTTTTCCCGCGCCTAACTTGTCTAGCGCATTTAAATGAGCTATGAATAATTGAAATGGGAGTAGTGGGAGCGGAGGAGTTGCTTGGACACACACACACATACACTGTACTTTATATATACGATATTGGGAAACTTTGATGTCCTTGAACGTTTTATAGAGAATAGGAAACACACTGAAACTGATGGTTACAATCAGAAAAAGGGAGCTGTAATTTTGGGATCACGTAATGATAAAAGAAGGTTTGGCAAATAAAATGTTTTATTTCTGTATAAAATATATAACTTAAAGCAGATTTTTTAGGTGATGAACTATTTTACCCCATGTAACTCTTATTCCACCGACGAAACTTTTCCAGCCTTTCACTTCTCTACTGTCATTAATAATTTACCTAACTAGTTCCATTCGTTAGTTCCACCAACTCAGATTTTTAAGTCATGTTCACAGTTGAAAGCTATTCCCATTTCATTTATGTGTTTCTTTGGTAAGGAGCAGGTTCCACTTAAAACGCTTCAACTCCAGAACTGTTACTTTGTGGAACAGACTCTCGAGTAGATGTATTCAGTACTAATTCAAGTATAAAATAAACCGTTATCTACCATACATATCCGCATAATATGCACGTCTTGCGTTTCTCTTCACTCTTCTTTAAGAAAACCTCATTCATTAACCCTCTACATTGAGTGGCTCTTGGGCCTTGTATTGTGTAAAAAAAATGTAGAATAAAAAGTTAGTGATTTATTTGTGAATGCTGACAATAATATCGCAAGACAAAATAAATAACGAAAAAGTTTGAGAGAGAAAGAGATATTCGAAGAAAGAGACAGCTGAAATTTCTCGTAGACCTAGTCAGAATTCAGGGCTTAGAGAATTCGGGATTCACACGACACACAAAGAGAAGAGATGAGAAGTAGTCGATACATAATGAAGAAGAGAAGTATTTGATATATAATGAGGATAGAGAAGAGAAATGAAGTAAACGATATATAATGAGAGATTAGATAATTTGGCACTCACACGACACACAAAGAGAAGAGAAATAGTCTATATATAAGGAATAAGAGAAATAGTCGATGTATAATAAGGAAAGAGGTCTTAGAGAATTCGGAACTCACACGACACACGAAGACAAGAGAAATGGTCGATACTAATTGTTGAGTCTTGACTCATTGTTGAATCTCGACTAATGCATGGAATAATAATGCAACACAAAATGTACTTAGAACAAGAATGTATAATAACAAGAAAGTGTACACAATATTTACATATAGTATTTCTGTATATTTCTGGGAAGACCGTTCCTGGAGAATGTGTTGACTAAGTCGCAGTCGGGCAGAGTCTCTATCTGGATCTCTGTATTCGCTCGCCATTGTTGAGTCTTGACTCATTGTTGAATCTCGACTAATGCATGGAATAATAATGCAACACAAAATGTACTTAGAACAAGAATGTATTATAACAAGAAAGTGTACACAATATTTACATATAGTATTTCTGTATATTTCTGGGAAGACCGTTCCTGGAGAATGTGTTGACTAAGTCGCAGTCGGGCAGAGTCTCTAGCTGGATCTCTGTATTCCCTCCTCTGTCTTCCGGTACCAACCATTATTTATATAGTCGGTAGTCACCTATGCAGATTAGGTGGATCCTACCACAACACTAATGAAGAAGACGAGAGAAATAGTCGATATTATGAGGATAGAGGGCTTGGGGAATTCGGGACTCACACAGTACACGAAGAAATGATACAAGATGTAGTGGATACATAATGAGGAAAGAGGTCTTAAAGAATTTGGGATTCACGCGACACACGAAGAGACAAGACGAGAAGTATTCACTACATCATGAAAAAGAGAAATAAAGTAGTCGATACATAATGAGAGCTTAGAGAATTCGTAACTCACACGACACCTAAAGAGAAGACGAGAGGTCGATGCATAATGAAGAAGAGAAGTTGTCGATATATAATTAAGAATGAGGGCCTAGAGAATAAGACACTCAAATGGCAGCCGAAGAGAAGAGGAGAGAAAAAGTCGATGATTCTTAATAGATAAAGGAAGAAGAGCAAGGTTGGAGGATAAAAAGGCAAATGTTCTTCAGAGCAACAAAAGACTGGCATATTGTGTTAAGAAAATATATACAATAACAACGAAATAGAATGCCCGGGTCTAAAAATAATTTGGTGGCTTAATGAGTGGATTTAGAATGAAGTAAGAAGACTGAAAAAAAAAAACCCGGAGAAAACAGAAAATAAAGGAATATAAAGGCAGATAGATCGTTGCAGAAACAGTAAGTTAAAACGGGGTAGAAAGATAAAGAATGAAGGTATCTTGTTTATATTATGCGTATGTGAAAGTCGGCATCAAAAAAAGCACTTTAGCACATCCGTCGGTTTCTGACATGCGCAATGCATTTAGACCTGAGTTAGGTAAAGAGGAAATTTTCCTTGTAAATAATGATTTCCCGTCGTTGCTCTTCACGCAATGAAAAACGGCAAACAAAATATTACTTAAACATTTTACACACCGCAAATGAACACAAACAGTTTTTTTCAAGGCTTCCTCTTAATTCTACTTTTATTCTCTAACAAGGCAGTAGTTTTAGAGTTCATCCACCTTCTTTTCCAAACAAGGCAGTTCTTTCTAGTCGACGAAGTATACAGAATTACCATTGACTCAAACGACCAAAAACTCTCTTGAGTAAACATTGAAATAGTTCTATTTTCTTTTTGTCTCCCAGTAACAACAAATAGACTTACCTTAAATGATTGTCACAACATAGACTTTAATGACATTAAATAACGTTGTCAGATATCGTTAAAAAATTACAGATGTTTAACTCAAAGCGTCAACAACTAAATGCTCCAAATTTATCACTAATCAAGGTTCTTCTGAACATTTGCTTGCAAGCAACTGTATTTATTTTATTGCAAAAGAGAGGGAATGTTTTTACGAGGCGATAAAAACAGTAAGATTAGAGCATTATGGACAGTAGGAAGCCTCGTTTTCGTTTTTACAATCTAATACATCCCGCCAAATAAAATAGGGAAAAAGTGACGAGTATTTTTTACCCAACCTTGCAGTTTTTGTCCGTATTGTTTCACCTTGAAAAGATCTTTTTCTTAATACAAAAATGTAGATTATTTTGTTTTATTCTTTGATCATTCTTTAGCAAATGTTTCCCTCGTTTCTACCGAAAATACTGAAATACAAGAATCTATTGCTCCGTTGAAAACAGCAACCGTAAATCTATTTTAATTGGCGACGTGGGGTTAAGCAATTGTTTATTAAGTTTGCCAAATTAGGTATTTATCAGGCTTTCACATATACATATTTTCTCTAAATACCTAATAAAATGTGCATTATTATTTAGTAATAAGGCTGGTTCATTTGGTATTATGCTGGATAGGAATTATAGTAAAGAAAGAGGAATTCTAATGATGAATGGATTAATACAAATGTGTTCAAAAGAACGATAGAATAATGAAGATCAACATATCTTTATCATCTTCGTCAGTTTTCCTTCTTTATGAAAATGACTAAATATAACTATAAGAAACTTTTTGGTCCTCTGGTCATTAAGGAATCACAGTTTAATAACTATTAAACAAATTGTCCTCAAAACTCAATCAAAAACCTTTAGAATGTTCTTA
>OZ038481.1:53490500-53550500 GCA_964036315.1 Acanthosepion esculentum
TAGTCTGAATAATATTAATATTTTCTTTTAAACTTCTCTTTCCCAATTTCAACTAGACATGATCCTAACCACACGACTCTTTATTCCTCCATGTATACAAACCAATGGCACCTTTAAAAATAACACTGCGCATGTCACACGTCCATTGATCTGCTAGCAGACGACAGTTTCCTTTAAATGATATCAAATTGATAGTCTAATATACTGAAGAAAAATATAAAAAAGAAAGAAATTACAACTATAAACAGGAAATAGGAAGAAAACAGCACCTAGCTTTGTGGATGTCATGATAAGACCCGTAAATATCTTCCGTATAAAAGGATTATAAATCACTAGCAAGTACCACAATCTATCAACGCTCTTACCGCCATGTTGTGGAGTTTGTCACGAATTTGATTCAGTATGTTTCGCATAGAAAAAATATTGTTTTACAAATAGGATAACGAAAAGGCTTAAACCGTCTGCATCGCAGTTTACTGTAAGCATAATTATAAAGGAATTTTTTTACAAGCAAAGAACCCTCGAAGATAAAAGCAATAAAATACTTTCGTTAATAGTGAAATCGTGACCTTTAACCACCAATTTCAGTTGTTAAAAAAATGAATGTTATACTTCAACGATACATCACGTTGACAATGTTTTATAGAACACTTTTGTTATTTTATTAGGAGTTTGTAAAATATAAATCGACCAATCAGAGAATATTTTTTACAAAGAATATTAAAAAGAAGCCATATTCAATTTATCATAACTTTCTTAAGAAAGAAAAAAACAGAACTATTATTTTTAGCATGAATTCTTTTTTAGAAAGAAGACATTAGTTTTCATTTAAATTGAATTTTTTTTCTGTTAATGCCTTTTAGGAAAGTGAGAGTCTTGGGCGGTAGAAATCTTCTGAGAACAGTGTATAACTAATTTTTGCATGCAACGAGAATGATTTTTATCCCCGACAGAAAATAAATGGCTGGAGGGATGTGACTAGCCATTATATTTTCTTTCATTTTATTTCTCGGAAAAGAAAGACATATTTTCAGCGATGGATATATCGAGGGACAATATTAGGAAGCTAATAATACAATTAAATAAACCAATATTCATGTATTTGATCTTATCATACCAGAAAATTCAAAGATAATTCAATTTTGTTCAGAATTTACAACCTCGAAGAAACATGAGACAAATATGGCAACTATTTAACCAGATAAAACAAGATCAAGTAACTAATTTTACTTTTGTGATTGCCATCCTTGTCAAATATTTCACGTTGATTAATATAGATTATGGAAATAATGGCTGGCTACTTGTTCGCGAGTATGCACCTATAGTAGGGTGCTCAGTTAATCTATGTTGCAGCTAAATGCTCAGGCACATCCGTCTTTCTTCACAAAGAACTCATATATATAACACTATCAAGGTACGAGAATGTCGACTGTTTGTTATGCTAGGAAAGCGTAATTACTTTGTGTTTTGTTTTACGGCATACCTACCCTAATTAATTAATGCCGGCAAGATTTTTATGGTTGGTAATGATTTTTTTAAAAAACGTATTCTTGTTATTAAAACCTATTTTCACACTTTCACAGTGGTTTGACCCCATTTTTTTTTGGGGGGGGTAACTATTTGCTTATAGTTGGGACCCTAACAGGTGCTACCACCCCGAATCATACCGAACCTGGGATCATCAGCATTTAAGAGGTGGTTCCACGTAGCTGCCGGATGTAGTTTATCGTCATACTCAGTGAGCTGATTAATTTGGGAATTATACAATGTCTGATCAAAAAGTATCGGACTGGTGCTATAAAAAAGTACCTACAACACATAACAATTCGGCTTTTAATCTCCTTCGAAGCAGTCCTTCTCTGAAGCTGCGCATTTTATCCAAAGTATGTCTCTCTTAATGGAAACATTCCCGTAAGTTTTTTTTGCTTCGGGGGGGGGGGGGGCGAGCAGTCGACATGTTGCATTCTCTTGGTCAAAAACCTCTGCTAAAGCAGTGATCACTTATGGAAGCTCTGTGGTGTGGCGAAACGGCCACACCCTACGAAGTTTCCTTCCAAGTAATGCTACAAACAACGTATGTGAGGAAGAACGTAATAAAATACTGTGTATGTTCGTGTTCAAGGTGAATCTCAGCCAGCCGTTCTCACCCTTCTTACTTTAGTTCCGTTGCTTTAGTAACAGTCCCGATAATTTTTTTTTATCAAACCTCGCATTAGAATAATCCAGATATTATTATTGGAAGAAAGCTGTTTGTATAGGGATAGAAAATGAAATCAATATATATATACAAGTAGAATAGGGTCTAAGACAAGGATAATTCTTCTCATCAGATTTATTCAAACTTTACAGTAAGAGAAATAGAAGACTTACTAGGGTTCGTTATTGGAGGCCGCAATCACAACAAAAAATATATGCATATGAAACAGTGTTGATAGTAGAAACAGTAAGGAATCTACAGGAACTCTCACAAAAAGGTATTAAAGGAAAGCGAGAAGAAAGGGCTAAATATAAATTATAATAAAACAAAATGTATGCTTGTCAGCAAAGGGAACAACCTAAGATTTGTTATTACACTTTGGAGACACTAAAATCAAGCAAGTACAAAACATTAAATATCTAGGGATTGTTTTAACAGGACACAAAATCCGATGGCACACTGAAAGTGTGGAAGGTGCCTTCCAAAAGCTAAGCAAAGTATTAAGAAAAAGAAAGATTTTTAGAAATAAAGAATAAAGGGTGTTACTATTGTATGATATCTACCATCCATTTTCTACTATAGTATATCTATTATTCATTTTCTACTATGCTATGATATTTCCTACCTGTTGGAAGTAAGAAATATGTTAGAATTAACGTTAAACGCAATGATCTGGTTACGTATTAAAAATCATTAACAATTTCTTATACAAAAAAAAGTAAAATAACAATAAATCATCAAATAAGGATTTAATGCTTGTAAACTGATTTGATGTCATTAAAAAAACATTAAACAGGTCATCATATTTCCTGAGCATTTTCCAGCAATAATAAGTGCACCGTCAGTTAGGGTAGGAGGCAGTAGATATCATACTATAATAGTACCGAATAAAGTGTCGTCCAGCGTATGACAATAAACTACATCCGAAAGCAAGGCCTCTGAATGGAAGAGTTTAAGGACTATGGAACCACTTCTTAATCACTTTTGCTTCCAGGTCCGATATGATCCGGGTTGTAGCACCTGTTAGGGTCCCAGCTTTGGGCAAATAGTGAACCCCCCCAAACTAAGATAAAATCATGAATATATTAAAAAAATTATAAAAAATTATCAGTTGGTAGAAACAGCAAGTCACAAGAGGCGAAATATGTTAAAATCAAGTCAACCCCTGCTAAAATTTCAAAGGAAAAACGCATTTATTTACAGTTTATACAATGATGAAAAAAAGTACAATATAGATTTGCACAAAAATTTCCTTCTGTGCGTCTTAAAGGCAGGATAACAATTTCAATGATTACCAAAGAGAAGTGGAAAATGACAATAAGGGAAAAACAAAGATTTTGTAAATGACAAAAGGAGAAAACGATAAAAGAAGGCAGTGAAAAACAAAGGTTCAAAGACCTTTGATAAAAACAAAAATACCTACTTTCACAGCAGTTATTTTGAAAAATAGTCCTTTTAACTTTACACAATTCGTGCTTGAAAATTTCTTTGAAAACCTTTCGTTTTAGGCTGTCCCACCACAGGAGGATTTTCACTTGAATTCTTGGTCTTTCCGCAGCTGCACGGTAACTGGTGCCTTCTTTGATGTTGACGACCTGCCTTGTTCTCTTGTCAACGGCTCATTCTTTTCTTCTCTGACCTTCTCCTCCCCATCTCTCTTTGCTCTCCCCACTGATTTGCCGATAGCAGTACTTTTTTTTTATCGAAGAAACCGTATTATACCGGTTCTGGACAGAAATTCACAAGGGCCCGAAAGACTCGTTTCTCATTAGCCAACATATATAAAACCATTCTCCAAGTATCCAAAAATGAATCTGTGAAAGATAAATTTTGGCAGTCTCAACTGCTTGAGTCTAAAAGGCCATGCAACGGCAGGACTTTTCACCTCAAGCAGCCTGGCCTTCAGAATACACTAGAATACAATAGACGATCAAACATGGCATTTTAACGTTTTTAAGAATAGTAAAAATATAATTTTTATACCTCCCCCGCCTACTTCTACGTACCGTGTTTCTTCAGAACGGGAACAATGAAATGTTTATTTAAACTGTTCTTCTCCCAGTTCTTCCATTTCTTCATCATCATCTTCTTCGTCTCTTTCAGGGTATGAATTGTTTGGATAATTCCACAACTGTCTCTCATTTGTAGCTCTTATTGATGTTATTCTTCTTACTATCACCGCTAACCCTTGTCCGGCCAACAATTTACACAAGTTTGTTAGGCAGTTTATTCGCTGCTTTCCCCTGACCGTTTTGCATTCAGTATAATCTGAGTATCATATTAACAAGGACCTGTTTTCTCATTATGTGCCCTAGAAAATTCAAGTGTTTTTTCCTTATTCTAAGTATAAGTGTCTTTTTTGTTTCCATTTTCCTTAAAACTTCCTTGTTACACTTACACTCGGTTCATGATATTTTCAGTATTATTCTGTGGAAAGACACATCATTTGCCTCCAGTCTCTTCTTCATCTATGAAAGAGACTGTCCAGCATTCTCTACCATATAACCATACCGATAGTACAATGTTACCTAGTCCTGGATATAACGATAAATTACATCCGGCAGCAAGGCCTCTGATTGGGATATTGGAGGTTTTGAGGAAACTTGAACTAACTATTAATTGTTTGTCTATATTTCTGAGATGAGGTATTATGTACAGTATTTACATTATTCGGACTATTGTCCTCATCTTTGTCGCCATATTTGTCACAACGTTTCGGCCGTTGTACGCTCCGGCCTTCTTCAGGTGGTTGGAATTTCGAACCGAACCCTTTATTTCGATCACTGGGGTAGACTGTTCTAGTTCCACGAGCCATGTTTGATGGATGTCAGTTATCAGTTATCTCCTGGTAATTTTTCCCTCTGAAAGTTCTCCACTGCCTGAACCGGGTATTGAACTCACACTCTTTGGGTCTGTTACTGGATCTAACCAACGCCTTTATCCACCGTACCATGTGTCCTTGAGGTCACATGGTACGGTGGATAAAGGCGTTGGTTAGATCCAGTGATCGAAATAAAGGGTTCGGTTCGAAATTCCAACCACCTGAAGAAGGCCGGAGCGTACAACGGCCGAAACGTTGTGACAAATATGGCGACAAAGATGAGGACAATAGTCCGAATAATGTAAATACTGTCTATTAATTGTTGTTGTTCCAAGATCCACACTAACCCGGAGTGGTAACATCTGTTAGGGTCCCAAATATGGGCAAATACTGAAACCCTAAAAAAAAAATAAAACACTATGAAGGTAAAAAATCAAAGGTGGAAATATATAAAACTGTGTATTCAGTTTTGATTTTGTAGTCTGCTCCCATAACAGTGGTTCAATGGTTAGCAAGCTGTCTGACTAGATCAGTCATGACCGATTAGGGTTCTATCCACATTGGGTGCTCTATACTTTCGGCCTTGTTTCAAACCAAAGCTACGCTTAGTAAATCACCATAACCAGTCATGGAATTTGAAACGTTTTCGTCAAATTCGTGTTTCAAATGATTACTTGCTGATCAACATCATCCCTTGTTACACTTGGAATTCATCAGAAAATAGACTGAAATATAAACCAAAGTTTACTGGGTTTTTATCACGAGAGTTTATAATGGAATGAATTTATTCTAAGCAATGAAACGGAAGCTCTGGTTTTTATTCTCTTGCGGAACAATAAAATATGTCAGCGAAAAGTTTAATGCGAACGGAATTATTCAAACAACTTACTGACAGGCATTTTATTTTCAAATAATAAAAAAAAAAACAGTGACGAATACTCTTCCCTTGCCGTATGTCAGAAACAGAAGGGCGATAGAAATGCTTTGCAGTGAGTAAGAAATGTTCGTTTTTTACGCTGAGCACGGACTGCATTGCTCTGATTTGAATTCCAAAAGCCATGAGCGGATTGGTTGAGTAAAAGACATTGATTTCTATTACTAGTAGTCACTTCATTCTACTTCGTTCTTTTTCTACGTGCCGTGTCATTCCAGGGCGTCTGGATATCGTGACTATTCCCAACTTAGCTCAGATTGATTGATTGATTTGTGTGTTTAATGGCATATCAACTCCTTATGGGATATTTAATGCCGAAACATAATTTTCTTGGGAGCTTTGAAGTAATAAAAATATGATATCTGTTTTTCTGCTTTCGCAATTGAATTCATGGTAAATGATACTCCGCTTTTGTGCATATACAAGTTTATGTGGACATGGTTACTAGAGGCGGTAATATGTCTGTTTTATGTTGAAGTTATTTTGGAATACTGCTTGATTTAATAAATTATAGGATATTATATGGACTAATGTCATGAAAGAGATCATGCTGGTAGTATTTTAAGTGAATTTGAGTGAAGTCGGTGCAATTTGTTAGTATGTGCGTATTGGTAATTTTACTATAAAATGTATTTTTGACAATTTTACTATAAAATGTATTTTTGGCAATTTTACTATAAATGTTGTTGGTAATTTTTTATATATAAAAATGTATTGCTTGTATTTTTAATATATTTTTATACTTTCATGGTCATTATTTGTCCATAGTTGGACCCTAACAGTTGCTACCACCCCGGGTTAGGTTTGACATGGAAACAACAGCAATTAAGTGGGAGTTCTATGCTACTCAAAACCTCCAGTCTCCTAATCAGAGGCCTTTCTACCGGATGTAGTTTATCGTTCGTAGCGCTTAGCAACGTTTCTCCCTTTGCGTAGATTAATGTATGTTTTAAATCAGTCAATTACTTCATCCGATTTTCGGGGTTTTCTGCATTAAACAAAAAACAGAAAAGTATCCTGACAATAATCTTATTCTTTTCATTTTCTATGTTTAAAGCAATTTTATTTTAGTGACTCTTTGAACAATAAAACGAGTAGCCAAATATTTAAAGTTGAGCTGCATATTAGCAGTGCGGGTTCGTCAAAGACACTGGATCAAGGATGTCATGAGAAAGAGTAATACTAATTCAGAAGAACGTGTGATTGTATTTTTACAGATCACGCAAAGGCGTTCGATAAAGTACGCCACAAAAATATCTATTGGTAGTGCTCAGCACCCTTAACATATTACAGAAGAATGTTAAAATAATCAAGAACCTATATTGACAGCAAACCGTCTGCATACGGATACAAAATGAGTGTAGTATATATACAGAAATAGAAATGAGTGCAATACAAGGATGTGACTTCTCACCAGAATAATCAACCTATACAGCAAGGCGATTCTGAGAGAATTAGAAATCCTACCAGGATTCAATAGTGGCGGCCACAATCTTAACAACATACGATATGCAGATGATACAGTGTTGATAGCAGACACAGAAAGAAAACTAAAGATACTCCAACAGAATGTAGTGAGTGAAAGCGAGAAGAAAGGATTAAACACCAGCTGCAAGACGACAGAATGCATGGATGTTAGCAAAAGGATGAGCCCAACATGCAAATTACAAATCGGAGATACCAAAATCAAACAAGTATGAAAATTTAAATATCTGGGATTTGTTTTAATAGAAGACGGAAAGTACGACACTGAAATTGAAGACACATTGGGATAGCCAAAGATGCATTCCAAAAGCTAAGCAGAGTATTAAGAAATAGAAAAACTCCACTACAAACAAGGAAACAGATACTAAGCTGCTACGTGATATCTGTCCTCAAGAAATGGAATGTCTCTGTCTATATTTCTGAGATGAGGTATTATGTACACTATTTACATTATTCGAACTATTGTCCTCATCTTTGTCGCCATATTTATTACAACGTTTCGGCCGTTGTACGCTCCGGCCTTCTTCAGGTTGTTGGAAATTCGAACTGAACCCTTTATTTCGCTCACTGTGATAGACTGTTCTAGTTCCACGTGCTATGTTTAATGGATGTCAGTTATCAGTTATCTCCTGTTAATTCGCCTCTACAACTTCTCCACAACCTTAACCGGGTATTGAACTCACACTTTTTGTGTCCTGTCGCTGGATCTAACCAACGCCTTTATCCATTGTGGCATGTGTCCTTGAAGAAGGTCGGAGCGTACAGCGGCCAAAACGTTGTAATAAATATGGCGACAAAGATGAGGACAATAGTTCGAATAATGTAAATAGTGTACATAATACCTCATCTCAGAAATATAGACAGAGACATTACATTTCTTGATTGTAGTATTTTCATTCATTGGAATGAAGACATAGCAGTTATTAACTGCTTTCCTCTGTATCTCTTGCCTTCAATATGTCCTGTGAGTGTCAAATTGTCCAAGCCTTCCTTCCTTGTTATTTTTCATTTCTGATTCAAAGTACGTATCGTTTTTGTTTCGTTAAAAATTCCTCGGTACTCAGACATTCCATGGTATTCTCAGAATCCTTTCTGCAGAATTACAATTCTATTACCTCAGAAAAAAAGATCCAACCATTTCCAATGCAAAACAATTCAGGTGTTTCCGCTCCCCAGTATACATATATCACACGGCAGTCGACTCGAGCAAGAAACTCTTATTAAATATGCCAATGAACAAAGTAACAGTATTAGAATCAAATATAATAAAAACTTACAAACAACATAATCCATTAGGCGCCTAAACCTTGAAGTACACACTCCAGGGGAAATAAAACTAAAAATAAATAAATAGATAAATACGAAACAAATGCGGCTAATGGGAAATCGATTAACGGGAATTATAACTCTTCAAGATGAGAGATGTTCCCCACAGATTCAGTTTGACACCAGGCGTTTCTTCTTAATTCGTTTTTCATGCAATCGTCTATTGACATGCACTGATTATATAGACACAAGAACATAGATATACACTATCATCTATAGATAGGCATAAATATAGGTATATTGATATAAATATATATATATATATATACATCCGTACATTATATATATATATATATATATATATATATATATATATATATATATATATATATATATATATATATATATATATATATATATATATTATACACTGT
Source organism: Acanthosepion esculentum (assembly GCA_964036315.1). Taxonomy (NCBI): domain Eukaryota; kingdom Metazoa; phylum Mollusca; class Cephalopoda; order Sepiida; family Sepiidae; genus Acanthosepion; species Acanthosepion esculentum. Next base: position 53,499,638 of record OZ038481.1, read on the forward strand.
TACATTGGAACATGTAAATATTCACTACGAAATTTTCCATTTCGTTTCAACGTTAAAATCAAACGTTTCTTCAGGAGGTAACAATGATCGTAGTAAACGATTTTATTCAAAATTTCGATTAATGAAACATTACTTCACTTTACGTTTTTGGAAAATTTTCCATAAAAGGTAAAAGGGATTTATAGAAAGAAAAAAGGAAAGAAAATAAGAAATCAATAAAAAAGAAAAGAAAAGAGGAAAAGACAAAAGATAAAAAAGAAAGACAAGAGAGAGAAGTATATTCAAAATTACCCCGATTCATAAGAAGAGGAAGGTTAAGAATATAGGAAATAGAAAGATGTTGATACGAATTAAACCAATGAAATTCTGTTGAATCAGAGAATTCAAATTTGTACGGAAACGCGGCGTGAATGGATACACTGTATCGACATGTCGCATTTACAGTTCTATGGGATTTGTACGTGAAGTCATAGATTCCAACAAAATTATTCACAGAATGTAAAAAAGGCACTTTAAGAAGCAATAAATACATAACAAAACCAACTTTACAATATAAATTAGAATACAAATAAATTTTAAACTTTTATATTATTATATTAATTATAAAGTATTATATTAATTATAAAGTATTATATTAATTATAAAGTATTATATTAATTATAAAGTATTATTAAAAACGCCAGAGAAAAATAATTAAAATAAATAAAAAATATTTGATACACACACACACACACACACACACACACACACACACACACACACACATACACACACACGCATACACATACACATACACATACACACACACACATACACACACACACACATACACACACACACATACACACACACACATACACACACACACATACACACACACACACATACACACACACACACACATACACACACACACATACACACACACACATATACACACACACACACACACACACATATATTTATAGTGGAACCTCAATTTAAAGGACTAATAGGAGGGGAGAGTCGGCCGTTAAATGCGTTTGTCCGTTAATTTGAAGCATTTTTATCGTGGCCTAAACACACCGTGTACAGTACAAAATTATTGTAAATAAGTGTAAATACAGTATATATGTACGTGTATTTTATTTTTAATTTACTATATAGTAACTTAAAATTAATCACACACAATAGAATGCCATAGTGAATGGCTAGTCAAAAAGAGCAAAAAAAAACAATACTGTATATACTGTACCAAAATCAGTATAAAATGTTTGAGAGACGATTAATATGTGTACACGACGAGCGTTCAAGTAAACAACAGCGGCTATTCCCGGAACTATCAGTCTCGGTCTGTTGATTGCGCCAGTAAACAACAGCGGCCAATTCTGGAACTAACGGACTTTGCTCGCTGCGCGCGTACGGTTTGAGTTCCAGCCGGACACTACCATTTCTGCGGATTGTTTCTGTTAAGCCCGAAGTATATTATATTCAAGGTTTTTACACCTAAATCTATTTTGTTCATCTTCATGCTATCGAGCAGCTTTTATTGTGATTATCAATAATTGTTTCATTTTTTTCTGCAACAATAACTAACATTTACATTATTCTTATTAAATAGTTTACGCATTTTCTCCGAAGCAGCGAAATGTTTTCTAATTAATTTTAAAAATATTCTTCCAATGTTAAGTTTAACAGATTTACTATATGAACTATATGATATTCTTGTTCCTATACTTTTTGTTCTTTTGTTGCAATTTATTAACTTTAAGCTCGTCTTTGTGCCTACTCTTTTTCAAGGCTTCCTGGTATACGCCGTTAGCACTCTCAAAGATATCTTCGTTTTTAAAGTTAGGAGGCAACGTACTGGCTATCGACTTATACAAATCTTTAGTCATTATCGTCGGATCGTCAGAATCTGTACTTATAAATAGTGGCGTGTTTCCAGGTTTATTCGTATGGCTTATACTCATCTATAAGTAGGTTTTAAGTTCGCATCTAAGTAGTCTACATCTATCAGGTTGAATTTTACGTCAACTTAAATCCGTTTTGCTTAAAGAACGATTCTAAATCATTACGCTGTTTATCATTGACCCTACCACTTTTACCTTTCACTAACATAAACCCATCATCTCTATACAGATCTATCTATCTATGTATCTATCTATAGATATTATATATATATATGTATATATATATATATATATATATATATATATATATATATATATATATATATATATATATATATATATATATAATATCACCTCAATTAAAGCGATAAAGCAACTATGACGCAAGGGAGTGTTAGGAAATAGGAGAAAAAACTTTTATTAAGGAGAGAGGTCAATAAAAGAGCAAGAATTAAGATAGCAATTGACTTTGCATTTCAATGTTTGAAAATCAAGAAGCAAGAAGACAGCCCCACAAGTGAAATGTTGTGCACCTCGAGGCAGTGTAATGGGTAGCAAGCTTGTCTCGCTAGAACAATTACGACTGAGGTGCCCATACTTTCGGCCTTGTGCCACATCTAAGCTATGCTTGGAAAATCACTATAGAATGAGAAATGCAGAATCCAGTTATGAGACTGCAATTAACTACCGTTGAATCTATTATAAATTCGCGTGGCACCTTCTGTAGTATGTCATCATGCGTAGCCTTCTTCCCCGCTGGTTCAACTATTTAGATCTGTTGTAATCTCCACCCGCTTTGGGATTTGGGGGGTTGGTCGCAATTAGTCTGGTTCTTCGTCTTCGAGCGTGCTGCTAAGAGTGGCCCTACCAGGAGTTTAGAACCCTTGACGGCATCGATCTCAGAGTTATTGGCATACGCGGTCCATAGACGAGAGATCGGGTAAAAAAGAAGGCGTAATTTTGCACTGATACCGTGAGTATGTGAACTAATCAACGTATAATGAAATAAGCGTGCCACAGAGAAAATTATTCGAAAAGCAATTATCATGCCGTAACAAATTCACACTCTGTCGGACGAGGGTGGTAGCAATTAAAGGACATAATTTGATCCACTCGACACCGTTTAATGGCTGACCGCCAGTATCCGAGTATGCCTAACTTCTAAAGCGGCTAGCCATCTCTTGTTGTAGTTGCCTGTTAAGGCACATCTATGTTTATTCAAAACTCACAGAGCCCATTACTGGTTTATACTTCAGCTATGCTAAGCGAACCATAGTTACAGTTTTTGGGATAGAGCGCATTCTTTGGAGTTATTTAAACCCTGAGCAAGGCCAGTACGCTCGAAACCACGGTCACAATAATCTGTGACCTTGTGCTAGAACAACCTTCGGCGGTTCTCAAATAGATCTGTCTACTTAATTTCACTTGCAAGGTTTTTGTCAAGACGCGTTATAGTTATTAGTTACTTTCCAAAAGTGTCGCAGGCTCGGATCGCCTTCGGAGAATATCAAGAACTCACATTTCTTACAAATTGTCTACCGCCCCGTCAGCTGGGGCTTAGAATACGTCGACAGCATCTCTGGAGTACCCCTCACCAATGAGGCGTCCTGGGTATGACGATAAACTACATTCGGCAGCAAGGAGGTTTTGATGAGCGTGGAAGCACCCCTTAATTTTGTTGTTCCCAGGTACACCCTACTCCGGGGTGGTGCCTCAGTTATGGGCAACTAGTTAACCCCCAAACTGGGATTAAACACTATAAAAGTACAAAATATATTTATAGTAAAATAACCAGCAATACATTTTTGAAAAAATGTTACTAGCAATACATTTTGAAAAACAAAATATTACAGTAATACATTTTTGAAAAAAAATTAACAGCTACACATTTTTGAAAAATATAATGCCAATAATACATTTTTGAAAAAAAAATTACCATCAATACATATTTGAAAAAAAATTATTAACAACAATAGATTTGACTCTCGACGAAAATCCCTTTTTTCAAAAATACGTCAGTGAAACCTGATCTACAAACTGATTTATTACAAAGAATATATTCTATTCATCTTAAAAATCTTGTCGGCATTAAATAATCCATTCAGATTGATATGCCGTGAAACAAAACAACACAAACCAAAAATACGTCAATGAAACCTGATCAATAAATCGATTTCTTATAAAAATACATATTCTATTCATATGAATCTATTGTAAAAATCTTGTCGGTATTAAATAACTCATTGAGGTTGATATACCTTAAAACAAAACAAACCAAACTATGCTGAGATTCGAACCTGTGTCTCAGCATCGGATAAGAGAACGTGAGAAAGGAATTCTTTCGGTGTGTACACAGGCAGAATTTATGTCAAGCTAAAATCTTAGAATGAGGCAAAAGGTGATTTTTCTAACATTTCCTCAACGTCAAATTTCTGAATATTTGCATCATGAATGTCTTTGATAATACTCTTCAAGTAGGGAAATATTCTAGCACCAAAGAATTCGGTAAAAGAACAGTTCATATTTAAGACCATTCCGATTTATTTTTCAATATCATATGGAATGAGAACTTTTTGTCGAATGCTTTGCTTAGAAGTTTGTTTTTTTACGACGTCTGTCAAGGAAATTCTATTTGTTGCATGACTAATATGATATTTCCTAAACATCTTATTTTGTTAAATTTTGTAAGTATCCTCATCCAAATTACATGTTTATTTTTACTTTATGCTTGTGAAAGAGAAAGGAATGCTTTCTTGTTTACGCAGATATGGATACGCGGATTTCTGTTGGGAGAACTATTTTTTTCTTTTTTCCGAAAAATCGTGAAAAAATAGACAAGAGTAAAAGATTGCCAAGCAATAAACAATCGAAGTTTGCGTACATTGTATGCTAAAAGAAGATCAGAAAATGTATATAGATGTTCTATTCAGAGTTTTCATCCTTTTTTTTCTTTAATTTATAATCGACAGAGGGACCCGTCAAAACAATTCATCATTTTAATAAGCATGACAAGGTTAACAGCATCCGTAATAAAATCGTCTGGTAGGAGCAAAGTGTGACATTAAATTCATAAAGTGCTTGCAAAAGAATTCTAAATATAATCGTTGTCCGAATTTTTGAGGTGAGAAATTATCATTCCGTTTCATTTGTTGTGCAATCCGATATACTTTGAGCGCCTTTCGTCCTCGTATTCGGTAATTTGTGAATTTTGAACTGAAACTTTTTGTTCACATTACATTTTCCATGTTTAGAGAAAATTTTATATTAATTTTTGTACTCCTTGCTTATACTCCTACGCTAATATAACTCTACACAGTAACGCTCTACTTTGAGTGGCTCCTTGGCATTGTATTAGGCGAGCATTAGTAAAAAAACAAAAATAGTAACAGTCTTGTCTAACTTGTCTTGCTTACATGTAACTATCAGACACTGCAAATGGATTCACAATTGACGACGCACCCCGATGTGTTTTAACCAACGCTTTAAGCCTTTGACGTTTTAGAAGCTTAAACCGCATGGGTTGAGGTGATGTGTATGTTCTTTCTTATTAATAAGAGTTACGGAATTTAGGTAATAATGGCAGGGTAAAATGGCACCGGTAAAATGGCATAAGTGGAAAACATGTTGACGTTTTAGAGGCTTAAACCATATGGGTTGAGGTGACGGGTATGTTCTTTCTTTATTAATAGGATTTCCAGAATAATCGCAGGGTGAAATGCCACCGGTAAAATGGCACAAGTGGAAAAACTGCAGACGTTTTACAGGCTTAAAACATATAGGTTGAGGTGATGTGTATGTTCCTTCTTTATTTATAGGAGTTACGGAATAATGGCAGGGTAAATTGCCACCGGTAAAATGACACAAGTGGAAAAACTGAAAAATATCTTTATTGAAATGTACACTACTGACAAAAGGTTGGTTATGAATGAAATTTAATTAAAAGAAATATGTATTGTATATTGACTTTTATTTATTTACGTTTTAATATTATCAAAAAAGTAGAATTGTTTTCCGTTCATTTGTTAATATAAATTTATACGTTTAAAAGCCAATTATAATATACTCAATATATTTAGACACTAGCTCACAGTTTTAGATCACCATTTAAACAGAGAATTTAATAACTAGAATCTTATGTTGTGACTATGTTCACGTAACACTTGATCTGTGTAAACCTTGCATAAATTATTTAGCGTTTGTTGTAAATCAACGGTAATATATATAAAAAATAATTACAAAAACGGTTACAAATTCTCGAATCAATTAGTGTTAAAACTAAAAAACCCAACCATAAATAAAATAGCATTTGACACAAGTACGAACATACCAAACATCTTTAATAACTAACACAGCCAATTACTAATGCCTAAACACACCCCACAATAGTAACCCTGTCTGAAAAACAACGTTCGCACCTAATTAGATATAAACAAATAATTTAACACACAAAAACTATAATATATAATATCACCTCGACTAAGATCAACGATGCTCGAAAACCCTTGGCAACCGAATTTATGATTGATTTTCTATCAATTGAAACCGACACACGATAAATCGCACGTCAAATTGCAAGATTCACAAAAATGACTTTAAAACAGAAAAAATTTCCATAATTAATATGTAACAAAACTGAATTCAAAACCTGCGGAGGCTTCTTTGGGGACCATGTTACACGTATTCGGCTATTCAAAACAGTGTGGGTTGGCTCTGCGCAAAGCCTTCACCATTATAATCAAATTATTTGTGCAGGTGTTTGGCTGTCGGTTCCTAGGAACTGAATTGCTTGACCCTCATATGTCGAAAAACAATGGTAAAAGGATAACTTTTCTTTTGTCTATATATATATATATATATATATATATAGAATTATTTATTTAAAAATTATAACAAAAATATGTTATAAAATCACTACAAAAATAGCCATTTTGTTTCAAAACCTCTGGTGTCTTATCAAGTGATGATGTTGAATGTAGAATAAATGGTTTTAAAAGTTTCAAATATATATGTATATATATATATATATATGTGTGTGTGTATATATATATATATATGTGTGTGTGTGTGTGTGTGTGTGTGTGCAGATTATTTTCATATAGAGTGAATATGTAAACAAAATAAACAAATAAAAAGACAAGAGGAAAAACTATTGTTTTAAAAGTGTACACCACATATATCCATCGCAAACTATAATGTGATCATAATGTAATCACAGTTTGAAGAATATTCATTCATTAAAAAAGTCTTGAATATTACTTTACCAGAATTTGAATTATGGCACCTTTGTGTCTTACACATGATTTGACTGACGTTTCAAACAGCTGCTGAATATTCATGAATGTTCTCAAATTCAAAAGGCTTGATAAACGAATGATGTCCTTGCTCTTGCATATAAAAACGTGCAATAAAATAAATCTTTACATTGGCCTTGATAAAGACCACCAGGGGACGAAATGCGTCGGCTAAGAATGTTTTTTCCTTTTGTCTTTTTATTCGCGCGCGCGCGCGCACACACACACACACACACACACACACATATATATATATATATATATATATATATATATATATATACGTGTGTGTGTGTGTGTGCATGTAAGTATGTATGTGTGTAAGCGTGTGTGAGTGCCTTTAAGTAATGGAATGACATGTACGATATTGAATTCTATCCACTGATAGCAATTTTTTAACTCCTAAAGACATGAAACTTGAAGCTGATTCTTACCTGTCTCATCACATTTAATCCGATATGTCGGTTTAGCCTTATGTCTGTATTCCTTGGAGAAGTGTAAGTACATCCCTAAAGTGGCCAACTTGTAGTAGATACTTGCAGACTGAAGTATACCCCCGATTAGTGTTTACCTGTAGACCAAACCAGACCAATGATTACAACGAGTCTAAAGTTTACTTATAGGATCTGGAGGACTAATGATTACCTATAGAATCAATCCGACTAATGTTTGCCAACAATTTCAACCCGCACAATATTTACATACAGACACAATCCAACTGAATCATTTTCCTATAGACACACGTATGTATACAGGAAGTAAACAGGAATGAAAAAACAACTTACTGTATACATAGGAATGATATTATTTTCAGATTTGTTTTTCCCGTGATTTGTTTCATGAGACTATACTACTTGTCATTGGAAATCGATTGTCGATTATTATTAATTTTTATAGGGGTTACGAAACGAAGCGATAGTTTACTCTTTTAAGTAATTTATCCATAATGGAAGTAATGGGCCTATGTGTTTCCCAAGACTATTCATGTGAAGGGGTCAGAGGCTGTCATAGCCAGAATTTATACCTGTTTGACGATTCCATTTTGTGTGCTTTTAAAGTTATTGCACTTGTACTTCCTTCACTGAACTGACAATGGCTCATATGCATTCACTGTATTTTTTTTCTTCATGTGTTTAACTTTAGTAATTAACTGAGAGTATCTTTAGGTCTTCTTCTCTTATCCAGTCGATTGGGTTCATTGTGCGAAAACATCTGTAGAAAGGAAGCTAATCATTAATGCTAGCTTAATTATTATCTCGGAGATACATTATAATAAATGAAAAAGACACCTGGAGCGTTGCATTCATTAATTAACCACGGTAGCTTCGTGGAGCTTTCTGTCGTAAATGCAACACATATGCTGGTATTTTCAACGAACAATGTTTCCGGGGATAACTCTCTTGGCTTTTGTCCAAATTGACAAACCAAATTTACGTATCTGAATATTTCTATTAGGTTGGGCCTTAAATAATTTCTGTTATTGTTTATCGACTTCTTTCTAAAAAGAAACAACAACAAAAAAATATATACAATTACATTTTACTCAATTATATATTCATCATTCACAATTTTTTGCTAGGAATTGTTGCCACTTATCAGTCATGTCTTCGATATCTTTTCAGTAAAATTCTACAGGTTTTGAGGTAAAAAAAAATCGATGAACACTTAAATGTGTCTTTCGTTACAGAATGTTTACCCCATAAAAGGAGAAATCGAACACAGAAATAACAAGGAATAATAGCAAAATAATATACTGATATTCCACACAACTTCAAACAAAAAGTTAGGAAGGAAACACCCATCAATAATGAAAAGATTAATAATAGCAAAGGAACTTGAGAAACCTATTTTCCTGGTAAATTGAAAACTATTTTCTATTTCTTTCTGTCTTAATAGAAAGATTTCATAAATTTCAACTGAGTGCAAAACTGACCGAACGATTACAGTGCCGGGTGTAACAGGAAAATTGTCCAATTCTTAGATTAAGCTTTGAACTGTTGTAACTTAGAAGTGATTAAATATATCTTACTGGAATTCTCCGAGGTTTTTATGACATTATTGGAATCTACTTTGAGAAATAAGAATATATTTATCTCTAAGTTAAAATGATGATCCTTCTTGGTGTTGCGACCCCATGATCCAGTTTTCCTCTCTACTGGTCACTTTTTAAAAGTTATGCACCGTTCTCTTGATGGTTCTCGAATCTACTTTGAAGATACAAGCCAGACTATGAATGTTGGTTACTGATGGACTGAATGATCTTTTTCCTCTCACCATTACTCAGTTGGGAAGGCATAATAGGACTGACACAAAACGATGTTAACCCGTTCTCTTTCTAGCTGAATAACTCAAAGGGTTTTTCAGTGATTCCTATGACAAATGGTGTCAAGATGACTAACCATCTTATCTGAAAACCATGAAAAAAGAAACTCAGTAAGTTTAGTCGTATTTTAGGTATTAAACATTTTGTGGAATGGACAATTACCGCATGCTTTTACACGATTTGGACAATTTTGCTGTTACACCCGGTATATACACGTGTACAAAGCCAACTTCATGGGTTGTGGGATCCTTAAATTTTTTTGGTATTAATTTTAAATTACCGATGTATAGTGAAATCGGTCATTGAAAAATGCACGATTACCTGTGTACAGGTCGACCCATATTTCGTTGCATTAAAAACCTGATAATAAAACCTCGCACTGTCCTCGAGTGTATACGGTAATGAATGCCTAAAGGAAAGGAAAGGAATAATATTACCATTACCACTGAGAAACACACATCATTTCACATTTAAACAATGGAACAGCATCCTTTGGGAATACCGAAAGAAAGTTAGGATGGTGTGTTCGGGGTTCTGCCCTGTAATACGTTCAATGTGTGACTACCTACAGATATAAGTATTCGCTGAGGTAGGTGTACGACTTCAGACCTTTTCTTACTAATTGTGAAGTTAATGCCTTGCATACAATTGAAAATCTATTCATACAATATTGAGCCTGATGACTAGATGTTGCAACCAGAGTAGAGGTATCAGCAAATCCAAGATGACAAATAATACTATCTCTTTTTAAAGTCTTAACTTCGAATCTCTGATGACAACATAACCCACGTATATATATATGTATATATATATATATATGAACACACACACATATATATATATATACACACACACACACACACACATATATATATATATATATATACACACACACGCACACACATATATATATGCACACACAAACACACATATATATATATACACACAAACACACATATATATATACACACACATATATATATACACACATATATATATATACACACATATATATATACGCATACACACATACACACACATGTATATATACACTTATATATATATACACTCATATGCACACACACACATATATATATACACACATACATATACACACAAACACACATATATATATACACACATATAATATACACACACACACATATATATATATACACACATATATATATATATATACACACACACATATATATACACACACATACACACACATATATATATATATATATATATATATGTGTGTGTGTGTGTGTACACATATACTGATTATGGAGAGAAAATATTGCATTGAGAACACTCAGAATATGTAGCCCTTATCATTTACTTGAAGAGTAAAATACATTGAAAATATTTTTAATCTACACCAATAACCTAATTATATATTCAACGTAAAATGAAATGATTGTAAAATATTTCGAAATATAAAAGTGGACCATTCTAACAAACCCATCTAATCAAAGTATATTATTGTGCCAACAAACTCTATCCTAACTACGACTGAAAAACATTTAACTAAGCTTAGCATATTTCTTACTAATTCTTCTAAAACAATAAAATAATTAACAGAAAACAATAATATGTTTCTTATATAGTGTAGTCCCATGTCTGACCCTTTAATCTATACGTTATTTTTTTCGATAACCAACATATACAAATATGAAAAATCCTATTTGCCAATCAATTACAAGTTTAAAACTTGAAGGAAGAATTTACTCTATCAAAATGAAAAACCTTTTACTTATATATCTATATCTATATCTATCTATCTATCTATCTATCTATATATATATATATATATATATATATATATATATATATATATATATATATATATATATATATATACGAGGGTAAAGGTGTTATGAATAAATAGGTTCGCCTATCGTCCGGTTTACATTCCTCAATGGTCTTTTGAACAGGAGTAGAGGTGTATCCCTTGTTTTCTGTTCAGGATTGGGTTTCTGATTCCTTCTAAAGACTACTTCAGATCTAAACACCCAAATCTTGTCTTTTCTCACGCTAATATAGCTCCACATAATAAACCGCTACTTTGTGAGGTTTTAGGCCCTTATATTCGGTGAATATCAATAAAAAATATCTCTTGCCTTTACAAATTCGATTTAGCATCGCTTATTTATATATATATATATATATATATATGTATATATATATATATATATATATATATGTGTGTGTGTGTGTGTGTGCGTGTGTGCGTGTGTGTGTATATAGATAGAGAAGAAGAAGCCAAATGAGGAAAGGAAGTCAATAGAGATCAATAGATTGCGGATATACCTCTTTGCCTTTTTCTCTACGTATTTTTATGTGTGTGAGTGTGTGTATATAATTAACCCAATTATTGTGACTATTCTGCCGATACCATTTACTTTTAACATGGGCATGATCTTAACATCGATTATCTAACTGGCCATATTACCACAGCCAGTCCTTTCCAGATTACAAAGCACAGCTGTCGTTTCTAAATTACACGGACTAAAAAGAAGTGACAGATATTTAGAGACATATACAGTAATTCATCTCTTCTTCCCAATAAAGGCAACTGCGCGCCATAGCCTCGATTCGACGAGCTGAGGGAATCTTTGCGTGGTGATATCTATAGACGAATTTCTTTTGTTGTGTGCAGTTATAAGTTGTTCAGTAAATATGTGAAATAGAACATGCATGCTCAATAGGGTTTAAATCTGTGAATCTTAGCAGGGAGAACCAATAGGGTACCTAGAAATTAGTATTCCTAGAACTACATCTGTCACCACGTCCACAAGATTTTTGTTGACTGAGTGATTTTTTTAAGGCTTATCAACCTTTTGCAGGTTATTTAAAACCAGAATGTCTTTTTACAGTGTAAGAATTTGGTGGTGGAGATAATAGTGATTTATCTATATAATTTTGTGAGGGGAGAAGATAATAATGACCTACTAAATAGGTGTGGAGAAAGAGGTGGATTCATACCTTTCCCAAGGGTATTTGCCCATAAATGAATATAAAGAACCCGGCAGGAATTGGAACTCGGCTCTCAGTTTTCCAATTCTGAACCGTTATCTCTTACACCACCAGCACATCCAAGCTTACAGCGGCCGTTATCTCCAAGCGGTTACTCATGTCTAGCCATCGAGTTATATCTTTTTGTGGCTTAGTTTTGAATTTAAGATTTGTTCTCCATCTAGACGAGTTGAGAACTATGACCTCAGAGGACAGAGTCTGTCTCCCGGTGTTTCTCAACCGGTGTTCCTCCGAATCCGATGGTTCTGCAAGTGGACTTTAAGTGTTACGAAAGAAACAATGATAAATTCGGCTAATGTATTTTTCATTAATTTCTTTTTAATTTTATATTCGGAATTGTACTATACACGTATGCTATATTGTTGGAATATCCTTGGTTATTGTAATAAAGGCTTCAACTTTATATATTATTTAAAATTATAATAATCATAGAGAATGTATTTAGCGATGTCTATGCGGCGTCAGTGTTAAATCGCCTTCACTGTTTGGTGGACAAGGCCTGTACGTATAAACGAGTTCCACTTGAGGTCTGGGCTGAGTTTAAGTGTCAACAGCCTCCCAAAGCACAGAGCCTCCCTGAGGGAACAACCATTCATCGTGATTAATGAAAGAATGTCACTAGTTTGGTTTTCGAGGCACAAACAAACAGCCCCCACTTCTTGAGATTTTAGAGCTCGATCACAGGAGAGATCAGTTGACAATCTCTGGTCATCTATAGTTCCGCGAGAAACTAGCCAAATGCAATTTTTGTCTATTTTTCATTTGCAATTTTACTATAAACGTAAGGCATATCGTTAAAAAATCCTTGGTTGTTATAATAAAGATTTCAGTCTCGTAGTTAAAATTATTACAACCATAGGGAATGTATCTTGCGATGTCAATATGGCGTCAGTGTGAAACACCTTTCAGGACCTGCCCGTGACGGATTCGTTTATCGCTGAGTGACAAACTTGAGTGCAGGACGTGTTCACTTTTACCATGTGAACCATGATAAAAATATAAAACTGATAGATATTAATAATGGTATATATGGTAATCTTTATGCAAGGATTCCCTGAGAAATGAAAACTAATTCAGTGGTTCCACAAGGGTAAAAAGGTTCAGAAACGCTGATCAACCTTTAGCTGAGCGAATAATAGACAGACGCATACGTTGTCCGATGGTATTTATGTGAGATGAATGTAACAAACGCAACTGGAATTCGACGTCGATTCACAGATTTCTCGTTCGGGCATCTATTGTTTCGCACGCACAAGTCTTTAAAAATGGATCTAAGTGTTCCTCTGCTTGTCACTACAATCACGACAGACTCCGATTTCGTAAATGGTCCTTGCGAACTTCAAACCAAACATGCTATATATACATCATTACAGAGTTACTCGGATACAGAACGACTCTTCATATATTATGTTTTACCAGGTGAACTTCAATAAAATATAGAGGAGCGGTACGGGTAACCGACCATTTCTCCAGCATCTTTAGCAACGGATCGCATGTACGAGTTCCATTTGAGGTCTGGGCTGAGTTTAAGTGTCAAAAGGCACCCACGGCACAGGGCCTCCCTGAGTGAACAACCGTTATTATAAATAAAATTAATTAATTAATTAATTCAAATCCACCCTGCTCACAAGTTGGATCAATAGTTTAATGCGGTCTCCTCCTCGCATGAGGTCGACCTCGGGCTGCAGAACTGATTCATCTGATCAGGATATACAGCATCCATTCTTTATGCTCTAATAGCGATGCTCTCTGGTCCAGGTTGATTGATTCGTTTTTTACGACTTATCAACCCTTTGCAGGTTACTTAAAACCAGAAAATATTTTTAGATCGTAAGAAATTTTAGGAAATAATAATGATTTGGTGATACAAGTTTCATGGCTGTGGTGGGAGTAGAAGATGTGGATCCATAATCTTTCCCAGCTTGGGAATCCCAAGAAAATTTGTGGGTAAGTGAATATAACGAACTCAACGGGAATTGGAACTCTGCTCTGCTATTAACAATATCGAGCCATTATCCATTAAATCACCCGCACATCCAAGCTTACAGCACCTGATATCCATTTCGGTACTGACTAGGCTCGACATTGCTTAACTTCGGTGATCTTACGGGGACTGGTGTTTCAACGTAATGTGGTCGTAATCTGGCCCAGGTTAGGTGCAGTAACCGATTAGCTGGTGTTGATAATATTTGATTTTTTGTTGGCTGACGCCAATGAAAATTCACTGGATGCACTTTACGTTGTATGCTAAAGTACATTGGGAAATACATTCAACAACATCAGAATTCAAATGTGATGTCATTTTATGAAATGTTATTGTCGGGGTTGGGGCGGGGGCACTATCCTTGTCAGTCACTGAACTTTCTCTAATTTTATCACCCATGCGTTCAACTGCCGCTGATATAGGTCCTGAATTCACTTTTAACGAATCCGCTACTGCTGCTAGTAACCAGCGCAGAAACAAATGGTATCGGAGTTTTTGGTTTTAAGCGTAAGTTTCCGCGGTAAAGAAAATTGGTATTATGTGTGATTCCTGTGGTTGCGTCACTTACTCTGACACAGCGACACTGAATATTTACATATTACGCCACGTAAAGATAACTCGAATGAATACTTTTCTTTACCGGTTTTGAGATAGCGCTTCATTATAGTCATGACGATTAAATATAATTATAGCTCAAGACAAGAAAGATCCCCTCTCATTTAGAAACAGTGCTTCCCTTGAACTTTGAAATGAACGCGCGTTCAGTTGAGCATAGGCAATTACAAAAAGCATTACCTTCCAGGGTAGTCTTAAAATTCTAATTAAGCCACTTGTGTATGTGTGTTTTTTATATGAACGTTTGGGATAATGAAAATTTAAATTAAAAATTACTTCCTCAAGTCATCTATCTTTCCTGAGCCGATGACGTGCGGTATTTGATCGATTTAGGCGCGTTCAATTTGCTTAGCACAAGGGTTTACCGTTAGACTCAAATTACTTTTCAAATTGCTTTCGAGATATCCTATTAGACTCCACTTCAGGCAAATAGCCTTTGATATTAATGTAGGTTTAATTAAAGATGCATTGTTAAAGCAGTTGTTTACTAAGGACATTCTGTGAAAGAAAAAATTATCATAATGAATCAAGCTAGGAATTGTTAAAAAAATATTTCATTCACAATCCCTTACTAGCAGGCGTTTTCAGATATGGAATTAAGGTAATATTTGGCACAAATGTATCATCACTGCATGTCAAGAAAGGATCAAACACTGCCAACTTCATGCAAAAATAATTGTCTCAGCATTGTATTTAATCAGGCATAAGCAGAAAAAAAGTGACGCTTCGGTGAGAGCACTCAAACATAATAAGCAGTCGTTGTAATAAATATGGCAACAAAAATGAGGACAATAGTCCGAATAATGTAAATAGTGTACATAACACTTCATCTCAGAAATATAGACAGATATGTTAATGTTCCAAATTATTCAATCAAGATTATCCCATGTTACAATAGCGTCTTGGATGAAAGCGTTGATTCTTGAATTTCGTTCATTCCATGGACCGGGCAGTGGGTAATTGGAATCAGTAGAAACGGAGTAAGCAATAACTGAGCAGTATTAAGTACTAGACGAGACATCACGTAGTTTAATTAAAGGTTTCAATTCCAAATTCCCTGTTTGATAACCACCAGGGAATGTCGATAATGGCCGGAAGTGTAACACCCAAAATGTGATGATATCAACAAAGATGAGAAGATGATAGTTCGCATATAAATAATATTTTTCGTTCGGCTGTTAGGCGTCACGGGGAGACACAGTCGTACCTCAGCGGCAAGGCGAGTAGCCTGGACGAGAGATATCTCATGGGCTCTGAGAGTGTCTGCCACTGAGTCGCTCCAGCGTCTTCTTGGCCTACCTCTCGCTCTCCCTCCAGAATACCTGAGGGTGTATTCTCGTAGGGCTGGTTGATTGATAGGCATACAAGTGAGGTATCGAAACCACTTGATCCTCTGTCGTTCGATGTGTTGTATGATTGCTATTACTCCTACCATATCTGTAATTGCCTCATTCCTGATCTTGTCTCGCCAGATCCTGTTCACTGCTTTCCTCGGACATTTCATCTCACAAGTGATCAGTTTCCTCTCAAGGGTTTTTGTTAGGGGCCATGTTTGGCATTGGAATGTCAGCGTTGGTAGGAAAATAGCGTTGATGAGATTTGCCTTGGTGCTCATGGAAATGCTAAGATGTTTTAGAAGAGGAGCAAGTTGGTAACTGACTGCGTTGGCTTTCTGACATCTGGTCTCGATTTCTCTGTCTAGATTGCCGTTTTCAGTAAATATGCAGCCCAGATATTTGAATTCACTGGTTTGCTTTAGTTGGGTGCCATTGATGTTAATGTTAATGTTAAAAGCCCAACCCCTCGTCCTCGACGTGGGAGGTGGAAACATGTAATGCTGTCCAGCGGGGCACTGATGAAGCTGTGACTGGCTTAGCAGTCTGACAGTGGATAAAAATAGCTCAAGGAAAAAAGGAAACACAAACGGACTGATCAAGTCATGTAAATAATATTAATTAGTAATCAGACGCATCACACATTATTATATACCTTATTATTTCGACCTGCTCGTTTTAGTTGTAAATCCCGCAAGGTTTTTACCCATTTTAATCTCTGGCCATCTTCAGGTCTCTTTCATTGTATTCGGTAAATTGTATTCAGATTTTAATAGAATATTTCATATCAGTTAATATTCACCAACATTATTCAACTCTCTGTTGCTTGTCCGTTTCTTCCACTGAACAAGAGCGTTTTTTAAACACTACTAAATACAGGGATTGAACCAGATATGTTTTAGCCAAAGATTAAGTTTAGTGGGCGTAGTGCTGAAAAGATATATACATTGTTTTAATCAAAGAAGCGGACAAACGACATAAAGGTAAACGAAAAAGTGTTTTTTTTAATTGATATGAAAAAATCCGCTATTCATGGGAACTGGAACAAAAAAGAACCGAGCTGAATGGTTTGAATAAAGAGTTCTATTCAATATTATAAAATAGGTTACAGAGTATGGCGAGAGGCAGAAGACTTTTGTGAAATTTAAATTTGGTTTGTTTTTTTAAATATGCCTAAAACCAAAAGCAGAAACTTAAGAACTTGCAAAGCATAACAAGGGTTAGCTAAAATTAATAAAATAAAAATATTTACCGGCCTTGTTCAAATGACTGAAATTTCAATTCGAACCTTTTATTTGTTCACCGGGGTAGATGTCTTTCTAGTTCCACGTGCCATGCCGTTTTCGGATAACTCCGTTTCAGTTATTTCCCTTTAGTAACTCAACTCGCCAAATTTATGTTCACCTCTGTTGTGAGCAGGTACTGAACTCACCACACTTTGGCTCAAGTCACTGGGTTACTTCAACCAACGCATTTATCCACTGGCCCATGTGACGAAATAAAGGGTTCGATTCGAAATTCCAATCACCGAAGAAGGACAGAGCGTACAACGGCCGAAAGGTCGTGAATATGACAACAAAGATGAGGACAACAGTCCGAACAAGGCAAATATTGTAAATAGTTACAATGCCTCATCTCAGGAATATAGACAGAAGAAAAAGATTATTAAAAATATTAACAGTGCATCAAGTTGCATTAAGCTGTTCAACCTAAGAATGTTGAACAACTGAAAGCTTCGGTGCTTTGGATTTTTGATTAATAATAAACAAACACGAGTCGACATCGATTTAGGAACGCGATCATAACAATAGCAATGGCGAAATTTTATGAGCCCGAATCTTCAGTCAAATTTCTTTGCCTCTCTGGTTCTGTATAAACCTTGTAGCTGAATTCTCCTAGTCTAACAGCTTCAACTAAAAGTGGAAAAATAGAAGTACATCAATGTTAAGCGATAAGTTTACAATATTATGACAGAAGTTGAATCTAATATAAATAAAATGATATACTAATATTTGCCATCTTTTGTTGTCTCTAATGTTTAAGGCTCTTAACACAAAGTCATAACGACGTGCATTATACTGGTCGCTTTCTGAAGATACAGTTTAGCCATTATTTCATAGAAAATTCTGGAAGACATACTTGCAAGCGAATTATATTCTACTTACGATTTAGCCAACAAACATAATGCGAGTCTCTCAAGGGAAAAACATTTAAAGACTTTGTTTCTATTGAAATTTCGATCGGCCGAGTAAACATTTTTTTCTTGATCAATCGATAAGAGCAAACAATTTTCAACTTTTCCTGGAGGCCAAAAAGAAATAAACAAAACAAAAATAAAGACTTAAATTACAAATTTGTAAATTATTTTTCGGGGCTAAACGCAAAATGTCTTCGTTTTCGCTATTTCGTTGTTGGAGGGATTTTTCGAATATTATTACCGTTAATTTATTTCTATTTATTAATGCACATATTCATGGAGACTTTTTTTTAACCAGCATTAAAACATGTATTCAGTTAAAGGCTGGTTAACGAGCGAAACAGGAAAAATAAACAGAAAAAACAACAAAAATTGAAGTGATTCAGATGAAGATTATAGGTCAATTTTTATTTGTTTAATATCCTTTTTTAAATTTAAAAAACATATGCAATTTTCTTCCAAGAAAATAACTGTTTATATATATATATATATATATATATATATATATATATATATATATATATATATATATATATATATATATATATATATATATGTATGTATATGTATATATATATATAAATGTATATATATATATGTATGTATACATACATATATATACATATATATATATATACATATATATATATATACATATATATATATATATATATATATATATATATATATATATATATATATATATATATATACGGTGTGTAACAGCAAAATTGTCTAATAGTTAGAATTAACTTTGAAACGCTGTATCTTAGAAATGATTAAAGATGTCTTACTGGAATTCTCCGAGGTTTTTATAACACTACTGGACTCTACTTTGAACAGTAAGAATGTATTTATCTCTAAGTTGAAATAATGATCCCTTTTGCTGTTGTGACCTCCTGATCCAGTTTCCCACTCTACTGTCCCCTCTTTTTTAAAACTTATTTACCATTCTCTCGGTGGTTCTTGAATGGACTTTGAAGATAGAAGCCAGAGCCTGAATGATCTTATTCTTCTCGCCATTCACAGTTGTGAAGACATAGTGAGGATGACACAAAACGATTGTAACCTGTTCTCTTGCTAGCTGAATAACTCAATGGGTTTTTCAGTAATTCTTACAACAAATGGTGCCAAGATGGCTAAACGTCTTTTCTGAGAACCTGTAAAAAAGAATCTCGATTAGTTTACTGATTTTTTTTTTAAAGATATTAAACAAATTATGGGATGGAAAATTATCAAATGACGTTCGAATTCCCACCATGAGACCGGATTTCGAATATTTGACGGGGTAACATCTTGATGTTATCCGGCTGGGTGCCGCATTTTGAAACTGTCGTAAAACCATATACGATGCGAACAGGGGGACTGAAATTGTACAGACAGAAGAGTTCGAAAGTCGTGGTTGGTTGTACTGCCAGGAAGATACACGTCGTCATGACCGAGGATGTAATCGTAATTGCCTTGATCAAACTGCTGATCACGCCAGAGGATGTACTCTCTGGCAGAATCCGTAAATATGGTCCGCGCAACATAGTTACATTATAAACTAAACGTGAATAAATGCATTTGTGTTTGGTGTTTGTTAAACAAATACAAACGTATATGAGCAGTCTATCTGCAAAGTGGATTAGTTAGCCACCCTAGCAGATGGGTGTGTTCGGAAAATGAGTAGGTAGGCATTATATATTTAGGTATGTTTGATTGAATAAATTACAAACATTCCGTGTGCTTATTTTCATCATAATCCTGTCATATTCACGAATATTTGTCCGTATATTACAAGTGAATAAGGCATGAAATGCACTGTAACAGTGAGAATCACTTTTATTTCCAAACTACTTTCCATCTCTTTCTGAGATCATCATCTGGTAGCTATCCATTACTATTTTTTTTTTCTTTTGCGTTTAAATGCTACGGCTGACAGTTATGCTTTAGAGTTCATTAGAACGTGAAAAGTTATCCATTATGGATTTTTTTATGCGGGAATCTCATGGTTTTTTTATAGGCATTTTAGAACATTATTACAGTATTAGTAGCTGATTCTATTAAGTGTCGGCTTCAAATGTTTAATGAAGATTTATTCAATTGTAATATACGGAAAATATTCGTGAATATGAAAGGATTATGATGAATATAAACAGACATAATGTTCGCAATTTATTCAATGCATAAAAGAGAATTTGCTGCCTAAATACACAAATTTATATATATATATATATAATTTCTCATGTCTTCTTTAGACACCTGCTGAAGCTTGTCACCTTTTAATTATATCTATTATTATTATTCCTTTTATTTCTGGTGTATACTCATTTTCCGGGTCCCAACCAGTGACCTAAGGACAGAAATGGCATCATGACATTTTCTACTACTCATTGTTTAGAAAAAAATAAACGAAAAAACACCCAAGTTCACACCTATTTTAAATAGATTAAGCCCTTTGTAAGGTGTGGGCTGTACTTGTGAGTACATTTTTTTTTGCATTTCTTTAAGGCATGGGCTACCATGTTCTCATGTGCCACATTACTGAGATATCCTATTACGAGAGCATTGTATTTTGATAGTGTTTTGAAGCTCTTCAAAGATACATTAGTCTACAGGGATTACAATCTTGATCTCTAATCTTGATGTCTAGGCGATTAGCCTAGATTGTTTTGTCTGTGTGTATTGTTAAATCCCCCCAAATTGCTACAGGTCCTATGTCCGTAATCGAGACTGGTGGGTGTTCATACCAATTTCTTGCCATTTCCTTTCCGTAAAAGTTGCAGATTTTCCAGTGCAGGTATTGGCCCACTCTGTCATCCCGGTTGTATATCCAGTGGGTGCCAATGCCGTGCAACCTGATACAAGATGGTCAATTTTTACTGGAGATTTATCACGGAATTTGCATTTTGGATTAACATAGTCTTTCAGTATATGTAGTAATGAGTAAGCATTAGTCCTGTGCAGCAAGAAGAAAACCTCCGGTTTCAGCTTTTAACTTTGCACTACGTAGGCACTGATGTGTACTATTATTATTATTATTATTATTATTGATTGATTGATTGATTGATTGAAAGAGCGACACTGAAATCCGAAGACTTATTGAGATAGCCAAGGAAGCATCCCAAAAGCAAAGCAGAGTACTAAGAAATAGGAAAATTTAGCTAGAAACAAGTAAAATATTACTAAACTGCGATGTTATATCTGTCCTCCTGTATGGCAATGAGTGCAGGACTCAAAGATGAAGAGGAGAATTGAAGCAACAGAAATGGACTGAATATGCGAGTAACGAAGAAGTCTTGGAGAAAATGAAAACAAAAAAAGAGACTAATACTTAACATCAGGAAGAGACGGTTGAGGTTTCCAGGACATATAGTGAAGGAGGAGGCTTGGAAAATATGATACTCACGGGAGAGATAGAAGTCAAGAGGGAAACAACGCATAACATACCTAATGACCTTGAGTGGATGGATAGGGGAGCAGGGCTTGGGAGAAATAACAGAAAGACGAAGGGGCAGGAAATTGTGGAAAACTATGAACGCCTACGTTTTGAGGGGACACTGCACATAAAGAAGAAGTGATTTTGGGGGGGTTGGAGGGTTCACTATTTACCCATGGCTGGGAGCCTAACAGGTGAAAGTACCCAGAGTTACGGTGGATCAGGGAACAACAGCAATTAAGAAGTGGTTCCACGCTCCTCAAAACCTCCAATCTCCCGTTCAGAAGCCTTGCTGCCGGATGTAGTTTATCGTCATATACAGAACTCAGATCGTTTTAATGATGGCCCACGACATATAATTGATGTTTAATTTGCCATTCAAAAGTAACGACGAAGCTACATCTGATAATTTTAGAAAAGTCACATATTTTGTGAGGCCAAGTAAATATAAACGCTATCCAGAGGCGGGCGTATTCATGACTGGAAGTTTGCACTTTTATTCATGATTAGCTTAAAGGTCATTTCCGCAAAGACGGGACTCGTTGTGATAATCGTGATGAAATCACCCCCCCCACCTCCCCTCCGTTTCCCCACATGTGAGAAGTCGATAAGACAGGACGCTGCCAACGCTGAGCGCACAAGAGGAATTTGTTGTTCGGAGGTAGAATTTCGACTTCACGCCTCACTTGTCTTGTTTCGTAACTTTATTTCTGAACCTACCAAGAGCCGGAAATTCAGGATGTAAATATGTATGAGTCAAAGCAATCTAATAATATCAACTGTACAAAAAAAGAAAAGCCAAAGGAATGCTTTTCTGAAGGAGAAGCTTTAGACAGATGAGTGCGTTTAGTTTCTGCACGATATATATTTCATTTTCGAACTCTCTTTTTCCTTCTCTCTCTTTGCACAGAAGCACACACACACACACACACACACACACACACACACACACACACACACATATATATATATATATATATATATATATATATGGAAAATCATTCTATGAACATATAAAAATTGACGCATTCTGTTGAGAAAACAAAACATATCCTTGATAATGGCTAATAGAATAGCCGAAAGCGCTCGGATAGGCAGAATATTTGGACAATTTTTACACTCTTTATGTCCGGAAAAGAAAACACTGATACGAACGCAAGAAAAAATAAATAAAAAGCTTAATCGCAATATATTCCCAGTCTTCTTTAACGAAACTTGTATAAAAGCGGGATTGTTGCCAAATACACACACACACACACACACACACACACACACACACACACACACACACACACACACACACACACACACACAGACACACACACACACACAATTATATATATGTAAAATCGAAATCAATAAAGTCTCCGTTTTCTGTCTCGCATGAATCTCGACAGCCTTTATCTTAAAAACAACCTAAGAGGCCGTTTGACCAACGCAAGGACCGACCAAAATTAACGAACAGAAAACAAATGAAAACTAAATTCATTCCTGTAGTTCACTGCTACTAAGAAGCAGGAATTTTTTCTCCTGGTGATGGCTGGTAGCCGAAGAACCTAAATGAAATAATAAAACACTAAAATAATAAAATCCGAAAAATATTAATATACAACATTGTGTGTTTGAAGATTTTAATTTTTCAATATTTTTATTATTATTATTATTATTATTATTATTATTGTATATATATATATATATATATATATATATATATATATATATATATATATATATATATATATATATATATATATATTCAAACATTCAAACGCACCAACAGTTAAAATGGAGAGCATATGTAACTCGAAGTTAAAAATAATGACATAATCAAGTGACAATTTTTAAACAAATGCTTTAAACAAACACTTAGGTAGAACTCCCCCATCTTATTTTGTGTCAGGAACCCGCTCCAAATTTTGATAAACCCTATATATATATATATATATATATATATATATATATATATATATATATATATATATATATATATATATATATATCGAAAAATCTATCAGAAAATGAAATAGGTTTTGTGTGACGCGTTTCGTCCTTTAGCGTTTCGTCGGGTTAAATTTATGTTGATGCAACTATATATATATATATATATATATATATATATATATATATATATATATATATATATATATATATATATTCAGTATATATATATATATATACTGAATAAATTAGAGATATTATGTCTGCTAATTTTTAACAAAATCCGTTCATACTCACGAATAACCTTTCGAGTATTGATTTTAAAGAATGAGAGAAATGCGCTATAGCTGTTAAAATTTCTTTTATTTTCATTTCCAAAGTAAAATATTCGAGAATGGATAATTTTTCACATTCTAATGAACGCTCAGGACATTGTCAACCGTCTCGCATTTAAAAGCATAATGAAAAAATTATAGCAAGGGACAACAACGCATAACTTTTTGTAATAACTTATATTAATGGACAACATATAGTTTTGTATTACTTGCACTCCTGAAGATGATCTTGGAAAAAGATCAAAAGTCCTTTAACATCAATACACGGAAGGTTATTCGTGAGTATGAACGGATTTTGTTAAAACTTAGCAGACATTATGTCTGTAATCTATTCAATCAGACATGCCTAAAAGAGAATTTACTGCCTAAATACACACACACACATACATGTTTATACACACACACACACACACACACATATATATATATATATATATATATATATATATATATATGTGTGTGTGTGTGTGTGTGTATGTGTGTATGAATTTATGTATATATAAAATAGTTGGTTACATGATTCTAGACACACACGTCTGTTAGGGATTCAATTTAAGTTTAAACTTTTTATTTGAACACTTTCGACAGTCTCAGTCATTGTCAGGAATTTTATCCAGTCAGTCTCATAAAAGTTTCATTCCGGCGTTTTTGCGGGGAACGCTACAGTTCAACTTCAAATATTAAAATATTATATTATAATAAAACTCTATAAATGACGTCATGTTTAGATGGGTTGACATATTTTATTCAAATATTTAAACACTATCACCTGTGCTGAAAATCTGTTCTGCTGGTTGTGTCCTTTGCATAATAGAAAACCTCGAATAATTTCTGTTTATTTTAAACAATACTGCTCTTCAGAATTTTATGGTATCATCCACTAATATTATATATCATTTATATAAAAATCGGCATAACATATAGTCTAATATCTGCGTTGGAAACTCTGCAAATTTAGGAAAACAAATAGGACACGGTTATAGGCATAGGACCTGTAAGAATTTTATTGGACTTTACAATGCACACAGACAGAACAATCAAAGCTAATCGGCCAGACATCGTGATCAGAGACCACAAAAATAGTATGTGACTTATTGTCATGTCAGTCTCTACAGACATTAATGTATCTTTGAAGATATTTGAAAAAAAAAACTATCAAAATACAAGGATCTTGTACTGGAAATCAAAAAAAAAATGTAGCACATTAGGACATCAGTAATGATTTCATCAATAATTCCAGTGATAGTTGGAGCCTTCATTTTGACTGGAAGATGTTCCGATTGACGCAACAGATTCCTGTTGCTCAAGCTTTAAAGGAATAAAAAATTTACTCACAAGCACTTTATGAACAATATATATAATCTTTTACCATATGTAAAATGTGTGATCTGAGTTTGCTTTTTTTACGAAAATTCTCAGTGGAAAATGTGATTATGCTATTTCTGACATTAGGTCTCTTGGATTTCCCTGAAGCAAATAAGTATACAACAGTAATCAAAGAAAACAAAGCAGCAGCAGCAACAACAACAACAACAGCAACAACAACAACAATAATAATAATAATAATAATAATAATAATAATAATAATATGGTTTTTGAAAAAACAAAGCAAACAAATACAAATACCTGGAGATGGAAATGGACAAACAAGATAATTAAATATTCAAACTGTTCCTGTTGAGCTTGGATTTTGGGACCTGATACAGAAAGGAACTCAACAACAAACCAGCAAAATCTCTGGTGCAACTCTCCCCAGGAAATAAAAAAAAAACATAGTTCTAACAAGCAAAGTCCATAAACTGTGAGGAGCTTTGTACATTTAAGTTTTACTATTTAATAGCTGTCTTTGGTTCAATTACGTGGAAACAACAAAGAAAAAAATCACATCGTTCGCTAGCACTAGATCATAGCTTATGACCAGGCATATGATTATAAAAGACGTGCAGACCAAAAACATTTTTAAAAGTTCGACTAGTACTAAGCAATAATAATAATATTGCTTGGATACATAATATCATGGAGCCGGGCATGGTAGAGTTGACACCCTGAAGTAGCATACATGGGTAAACATTGTGGGTAAAATGAGCTTAAGGGCGGCCTCAATTTCGCTGGATGATTTTTGTGATATAGAAATAAAGTGCCGCTGCCGACACTTGAGTTTGAACATAGATCGCCAGAGAGAAAACAAAGGCGATCACATGATTGAATTAAGTAGACCACGTGACCATAGAGAAAGCGCATCTATGTAGGAAGTAGCTGACGACTAACCATGGCTATTCTCTACTCTATTCACTATACTGGTTCTCTATTCGGATCGCATTTCTATTCTATCCCATATTACTGTTCGGACCGCTATTCTATACTCTATTCACTATACTATTTTTCTATTCAAATCACTACATGGGTTTCTATTCGAACGAGTATTATCGAGCAAATACTATTATTGCGAGTGTTATTCGAAGGCGTCTGACACCGGTATTGTTCAACGCCGTACTATAAGTTGTATCTGCGATTACAAAGTCTCTACTACAACGAGCATTACGAAAGGGTCACCGAGTATTCGTTGACATCACAAAAGTGGCAACGATTATTCGTTGGCATCACAAAAATTATATAGACACCTGATTCTAAAATCAAGTGAGTCTTATGTGCTGTCAAACGCAGTGTGTATTTAAAAACGATCCCAAAGAAGCCGTACAAACTAGCAAATAACTTATCCTTTTAGTAGTGCGATATATACTTCATAAAGCACAACTTAAAATGAACAGTTTTCGAGACTAGGATATTTGCTAATATATTTGCATATTAACGTTAACAATCAATCCGAATCCATTAGGCTTAGAAAAAATAGTTATCTCCTTCAACGGAAGCAGGTGCTCAAGTATTTTTAGAAAGATCCTGGATTTGTAGAAGTTTGGCACAAGGCCATATTACAGGGGAAATTATCTTTGGCGTCGATAGGAGATACGAGTTTTCTTCCGCTGTAAGGAGGCCTAAAACTGATGTTATCTTATGGCTCCCATAATTATTTAAAAAACGGCAGAATGGAAGATTGGCTTAGATATACTTAGAAAATATTCACCGAAATGTTAAAAAATGTCGTTAGTAAAAAAAAGAAAAAAAAGAAAAAAAGAGTAGTTTTGTATTGGATTAACAGTGTCTTATACGCTTGAGTCAATCCTTGAAATGGTTACATTTGGCAATGAAAGTAAATATTTCTTTGAAATAAATACGTTATGCAGATCGCGTAAGCCATATATATATATATATATATATATATATATATATATATATTGCAACTTAGTAACCTTGGGAAAATGTTTTTCTCCCCAACTCTGAATTTTGGGTATTTATTTACCTTTCTTCATTTTGGTAAGTGGCCAGAAACCTGGAGCTTGCAGTCAAGATCGATTTCACTAATATCGTGTTGACAACTGCTTAAAAAAGGGCGTGCACAAGACCAGGCGTTTTGAGTCTATTGGATTTCAGAGACATTCCAATAACCAGTGCTTTACAGGTAGGTAACACAAACGATTAAGTAACTTGCTCTTCAACGGGAAGGATGAGGTACCCTCCCAATATTATTTATTACATAAATGCTCAGCTCACGCGAAACGTCCTTGCAACATTGTAGACAGCAGTGGAGAATCTTTCAGGGGATTTGACCACATGTTTTCTTGTCGCACGCCTGACCTTAAAATGAGTCAAGCACGTGCTCTAGAGGCTGACACACAAGTGTGTTACTGAGCGGGAGTAGTTGTAGTGCCTAATGGACACGTGTAGTGTGCTTTGTTCATCAGCGGATTGCTTGTTTTTGGTTACCGGCATATCAACCTCTACGGGTTATTTAAGGCCGAAATCTAAATATTTTCACGCAATTTATTATTATTATTATTTTGGTGATAATAATGGTTTTGGCGATACAATTCTTACTTATTAACCCATAGCCGGGAAAGAAGAGCTGGATGTATACCTTTCGCAAGGGTTTTTGTGCTACACTGGAATTGGAACTCGGCTATCTGATGAACAATACCGAGCCATTATCCATTACACCATCTGCACATAGTTGCTTACAGCCTCTGGTATTCCCAAACTGTCTGCCATCACGATACTGACCAAGTTCGCCGTTGTTTAACTTTTGTGTTCTTACGGGGACTTAGTGTTTCAACGTGATATGGCCGTAATGATTTATTGATTCGTTTTCTACGGCTTATCACCCTATCATAGGTTATTTAAAGCCAGAAAATGTTTTCAGATTGTAAGAATAATTTAGGAGGTAATAATGGTTTAGTGATACAAGCTTTAATAATTAACCCATAGGTAAATTCACAAGAGTATTTGCGTGTAACGAAACCAACATAAAATGGAACTCGGTTCTCTGATTAACAATTATCCATTACACCAACCACACATCCAAGCTTACATCACTTGGTATTCCTAAGCAGTTGCTTAACTTAACTTCGGGAACCAGTGTTTCAACATGATCTGGACGTAATCCTTGTTTTCCTTGGCTTGAAGAAGGAAGCAAGCCAGGTGACTTGAGAGTTATTATTCAGTTATGTGCCATGCACGCTTAGGCGATCATGTATCTTTCGACACATGACTGACGAGGCAGATTTTTCCCCGCAGTTGGTTGCCATTTCTTTCTGCGGTAGACCAGTTGCCATCCAAGTCTATAGAACCCGGTCTGTCCTGCTATTTACCCATAGCTGGGGAGGGGGTAGAAGTAAGTGAATGTAATTGATTCGACTGGAATTCGAAATCGGCTCTCCGATTCTTCAATCCGACCCCTATCCATTGCTACCCGTGCCTCCTATTATTATTAGATACTTAGAAACAACCTCAATAGGTCCCACTTTCCATGATATGTGCTTTTTTTTTTCTTTTTTTTTTTAATCAAAGCCTGTCATGTGAATGGTATACCTTTAGCAAACCCGGTGACATGTTATAGGATTATTTCCCTAATATTTAACCTTCTTTATTGTCAATATTCTCTCAGCATCGTTATATATCTTCTTCTTTATTTTTTTTTCTGAGAAAAGCCCTGTGCTTTGAAAACAAGCTCACCCCAGACCCCAGGAGAAACTCGTACATACGTTCCATCGCTAAAGATACTGGAAAAAAAGTACCTGACTCCTACGGCTATCCTTTACCTTTACAAGGACAAAATCCAGTTGAAATGCAGTACTTCTGCTATATATGAACACGACGTGTCCAGTTATCACTTTCTAGTCTTGATAGAGTCCAAAAGCGTCTACACGGCCTTATGGGTGATGAGAAACCGAGGAGCCGAGTTCGAATTCCAGTAGGGTTCGTTATATTCATTTATGGCAAAATATAATTCGGGAAGTGTATGAATTCATCTCCCTCGCCAGATATGGATTGAATAGCAGGACAGACTGGGCCAGATAGCCCTGGTTGACAACCAGTCTATGCAGAAAAAATTGCAACCTACTGTATGAAAATCTTCTGTCTAGTCAGTCATGAATCGAAAGAGGCATGATCGCCCACATATATGACTTAATGTGAAATGTATGCTGTATATTTTCTAATTAGTTTTAGAAGTTGTTTAGCCATTGGTTTTATTGTATGTCTTCACGAAAACTCGCCGCACAGCATCCAGGATAGCATTCGAAAACTATTCTCTACTCGTTAAATTTCTACGTCGTTTAGTTTTTTTTTTAAAAAACTACATTTAGGACAGTATAAAGTGCCATTGGTATTAGTAGTTGAAAAGAATGAGACACTATTGTGACACTGGTAGTATGAAATTATGTTTTAAAATGTTCATGTGAAATCCCGTATAGAATTGGAGAATTGGAAGGGTTGAAATCGTTAAAGAAAATCTAAGATGAAAATATGAATTGAAATATGAAGCGTAGTAAAAAAAGAGAATGCTATTTTTTTCCCTTTCTGATAAACTGAAAAAACAAATAAGTTATGTTATGAA
The DNA here is from genome assembly GCA_964036315.1 of Acanthosepion esculentum. Lineage (NCBI taxonomy): Eukaryota > Metazoa > Mollusca > Cephalopoda > Sepiida > Sepiidae > Acanthosepion > Acanthosepion esculentum. Next base: position 53,529,960 of record OZ038481.1, read on the forward strand.
TACGAAAGTCGGAATGTAAAACAGTCTGGGATATGTCCTGAGGAATGAGGAATGAGAAAAAATTCTTTGCCGATTTGAAATGAATTTCAAAGCGCAAAAAGTTAATTGTTTTGAATATTTTACTATTTTGTTATTTAGATGTCATTGACGGCTGTGAAGCGAATTTCGGTAAAGTCGAAAGAATTCGCAAAGCCGTGATTTGTATACATGTGACTGGACAGGGAATATTTAGGTTGTATTGGCAAATCGACAAACAAAGAAAATGCTTGCAGTTGTCTGTTTTGTTATTTGACGGTCATTGTCGACCCTGAAGCGAATTTTGGTAAAACCAATAGATCAATCCTTTTGGATTCCAGAAACAGAATGGAATTCCTTTACCACAGAGAGCATAGAGATAATTTTTAAACGCACAAAAGTTTGTTGACGGAAAATTATTGTTGGGAAAAATGAATGTTAAAATAAAGTTTTTTTTTTTTAATAGCTGACCTCTTTGGTGGAAGGTCGGTATCATATCTGTAAATATGGTGTCTACGTCTCTAATGAGTCACAGGGCTCGTGATCGGGATTAGAATAACCTCCATACAGATAGAAAATTGCGTCATATAAAAAATAGAAAAGAGCATAATACAAGGATGTAGTTTCTAACCGGGTTTTCTTTTACCCCTTACAGGGAAGCTATATTAAAAGTCTTACTCGTATTTATGGACGCAATCTTAACATGTGAAGAGTACATCGTACCGATATCAGACAGAAAAAGTCACTGGAATTTCTTAAGAAAAGGAAAATAGAGAAGAAAGTACTTATCATCAATTGTAATAAATTTGCAGAATGTATAATTACCAAGATAGTTAAAAAGAAGATATATGATCGTCTACGCCCTCAAGAGCCACGGTTTATAGACGGAGAAAACTATTATAAAGGGAAACAATTTAATATGCATGCTACAAATCAAATGTTCAAATCAAGCTTGTACAGAAATGTAACCATATAACTAGAGTGTTTTAAACAGGTGATGGAAATGTGGCACTGAAATCCGAAGCCACGTTAGAATAGCAGAAGTTGCCTTACAAACACCAAGCAAAATATTAAGCGAAACAAAGTATTAAGTATATAACTAATAGAAACAAAGAAAAACGTGCTGAACTGCTATGTAATATCAGTCTTTCCATCAGAGCATTGAATGCTGAAAAATTCCCTCGCAGATGAAGAAGAGACTTTGGAAAAGAGATATGTGGTTCTACAGAAGAATGCTGAGAATATTATTGACGGAGCATGTGAGAAAATTGTAAGGATAATGGAAAAGAAAAGGACATTTGTGAAATCAGAAAGAAATAACTGGAACATCTGTGGGACACATCGAAGAAAGAAGGCTTGGAGAATTTGATACGCACAGATCTTATCGAGGGACAAACAGAGTGTAACCTACCTAATAAGCTTGGTGAAATGGATGGCAGAACAGCGTGTTGGAGGATACTAAAATGACAAACGTTGCTAAAATCAACTAAGGGTAGGGGATACATGATTGTCCACGTCCTGAATGGACACGATATATAGACGAAGAAATGTGGCGTGTTCCTGATCAAGATAAACAACTTTATTCTTGCACCAAATGTATTCATCATTTCAGTATAATTATTTCTGTTTACTATGGATGTTAACTCTATGAAACCTAAGTGTATACCCCAATATGGAAGGAATAATTATCTAGATGTAGTTCTATGCTAACTATTTCTTCTCTCGCACTTCTTGCTTGTGGAACGCTCTTCCGTCTCCATGAATTCCAGTCAACTTTGACCGTCAAAAATTTAAAGGAAATGTCAATCGTTATCTACTATCTTCTAGATAAATATTTTATTGTTCTTGCTCCTTAGTAACGTTTCTCTTTTTTGTTAAACTTCCACGCTCAGAATCCCATTCGGTCTTAGTGGCTTTATTGCTTTTCATGGGGTGATATGATTAAAATAATGATTAATATAATATACTTACAGGATAAAAATGGGTTTGTAACAGAAAATGCATGTCAAGTTTCAACAAAAAAGTTAGATTTAATATAAGACTTGCATTTACCTGCCTAGAGCAGGAAAGACATACATTAAGAGTTGATGTGATGTTTTTTTTTTTAAATAAACTTCAACCAATGCAAGACTCAAGAACCACTCAAGTTAGATATTTATATTGAAAATAGTAAGGAGGAATGTAAGGCGTGATATGAATGAAAGAGAAAGTGACAAGAAGTTGTTTAGCCATTGGTTTTATGAACTGTTTTACGTCTTCACACAATATCCAGAACAACATTCGAAAACTTTTCTCTAGTCGTTAGCTTTCTACGGTGTTTAGATTTTGTCAAAGCTACAATTGTGACACGAAAAATGTCATGGGGAGTAGCTGAAAGGAATGAGACACTATTGTGACACAGGTAGTATGAAATTAAGATTAAAAGTGTTCTTGTCAAACCCCGTATAGAATTGGTGAATTGGAAGGGTTGAAAACATTAAAAGAAACGTTAAGGTGAAAACATGAATTGAAATATGAAGCGAAGAGAAAAAATAATGTTTTTTTTCCTTTCTGGTAAATTGAAAAAGCAAATAAGTTAGGTTATGAATACGAAAGCCGGAATGTCCTGAGGAATGAGAAAAATTCTTTGCCGATTTGAAATAAATTTCAAAGCGCAAAAAGGTAATTGTTTTGAATAGTTGACAGTTTTGTTATTTGAATGTCATTGCCGGCCGTGGAGCGAATTTCGGTAAAGCCAAAAGAATTCTCAAAACCGAGTTTTTTTTATACATGAGACTGGACAGGGAATATTTAGCTTGTATTGGTCAATAGACAAACAAAGAAAATGCTTGCAGTTCACTGTTTTGTTATTTGTGAGGATAAGGATGATGGATAACAATTGACTCTCGATTTGAAGGTAGCAATATTGTAGTGTCCAGAGAAGTGCCCACCCATTAATCTGTTGGACAAAGTGGCAGTTCTTACGTTGGGGTTGGGAAGCTTTCTTGATTGGAGATTTCTCCTTACATTTGGAACTCAGAAGAGGTGATGATTCGACTAGATGGATGTAACATTTATTTTCCCCGAGATTAATAACTGTATTCTTGACTGAATCCAGTAAACAACCCGTTTACCCCTACCTACCGTCAAAATCAACACAATTATGATCTTCAAAAATTATGATATTAAGGCTAGTATGTCGTCACCCCAAAAGAAGAAGACGGACAGACAGACAAAAAAGCGATATATACATAACATTCCTATACGCAAGCCACCAATCTGCCACTGGATGGCATGCTACTAGCGTTTACCGCTGGTGACCCGCCTTTGGACCGCCGGCATGTTCCTCTCTGTAATGTTCACACTGGTGAACTGTTAGAGCCCCACCGGTGGCCTGCCAGCGGGCCACTAGCAGCTTGCGTGTAGGAATATTTCTTTAAGAGAGATAGTTCCTTTTAAAATTGTCACACAGCCGAACAGAATGGGATTTTGCGTGATGTTTGGCTTTAATATGTAGCTGGGGAGACTCATGATCTCCTTCGTTCAGAAAGAACTTCTAATCTTAGAGCTAATATCATTATTTCTCAAGCACCTGTTCCCGTACGATCACCGAAGTTAAGCAACGTCGAGCCTGATCAGTACTTAGGTAGGTGACCGCTTGAAAATACCAAGTACCCAAAGCTTGGATGTGCGGGTGGTGTAATGAATAATGGCTTCGAAGTGTTATTCGGAGCACCGAGTTCCAATTCCAGTTGGGTTCGTTATATTCACTTACGAGGAAATACTCTTGGAAAAGGTATTAATCCACCTCTTCTCTTCCCAGCTATGGGTTAAATAATAAGACTTGTATCACTGAATCATTATTATCTTTAAAACAATTCTTACAATTTAAAAATATTATCTGAACTTAAATACTCTGCAAAGCGACGCTAAGCCGTAGAACTCGAATGAATCAATCGAACAGATACCATAGATATGGTTTGAATGAAAGGGAAATCGTGTCTGTCAGCTTCTCAGAATGGCCGTCACCCTAGTCAACCAGACTAAAAGAAGGATAGCGTAGAGAAAGAAACGGGAAACCACTTTACCATCTTCCACATAAAATGCTTGGTAATTCACAGTTAATACAAAGTAAAGATATCTGTGAAAATTAATGAGAATCTCCATCCTGTAGGCAAATTGATATAAAAACCCCGAAAGGAGTGCATCCATAGAAAAGAATGGTGATCCTTACCTTATCATGTTTTGTGTTAGATTTAAATGCAATCTTCCTAAACCTAATCCGATTATAGACACAGTCGCTACATCCGCGACATGGTAAATTCTCTCGATTTCGGACTTTATATCTGTAGAGTTATGTATTTTCTGTCCTTTCTCGACTGCTCAACGTATCAACTGGGAATATTTATTCTTCTTCTTATTATTATTATTTTCATGGTACCGAACTTGTTAAAAAATATCTAAACCCTCAGCTGTACACACAAGCTTTCTTAGATCAATGAATAAAAATCGCTTTTAGCGAGTGAAAACCATACTTTGAACCTTGTCGACTGTTGTTACAGAATCACAAAACAAATAACTGTACAAAATAACAGAAACAACATTATTTGTGGACTTTCAATAGCAGCAAGAGCTAAAATGGATATCGCATATAACTCGAAGAGAGAATAATGACATAATCGAGATGCTGACGATACGCACTACTTTAAATAAAAGGTTAGGAAGGAAACCTCTATCAATACGGGAAAGAGCCATAACACCTACTGGGCTTGATAAACCTATTTTCGGGAAATTTTTTAAAGGATAGATTTTTTTAATTTCAACCTACAATACTACATGCAACTCTTTCAATAAATGCCAGATGTTTCCTAATAAGGAAACGGCTATTATTAATTTTATTCGTATTGTTATTGATGTTGTTATATTTCCTTTGATTTCTGTTGTATACACATTTTCTTCCGGGTTCCAGCCAGAGACCTATGGTCAGAAATGGCTTCATGACATTTTCTAATGAGAATTTAAAAAAAGGATCGCATACATTTTACATTGATAATGCTCTTCGTAATGTGTTAGCTCTACTTGTGGGTACAATTATTTGTATTTCTTTAAGGCAAGGGCTACCAAGAATCCTTTCAATCAATCCGATTGTTCTAACTACAACTGGAATTATGTACCACACTTTTGAGATTTCCACTTCAAGATCCTTGTATTTTGATCTTCAAAGATACATTACAAACTGCAGGGTCTGCCATGTCTATAAGAAATCATATTCTGTTTTTGTGGTCTTTGATCCTGATGTCTGGGCGATTAACTTTGATTGTTCTGTGTGTATTGTAAAGTCCCATAGAATTGTTACAGGTCCTATATCTGTAACCGGATCTGGATGATGTTCAGACCAGTTTCTTTCAGTTTCCTTTCTTCAAAAGTTGCATATTTTCCAGTGATATTATTATTATTATTATTATTAAATGGAATGTTTAACGAAACATAAGCAACGGCTCCTCAAACAATACATTTTTTATCTCAACATGCGCATCCGACTTTCTTTTTTTAGATCCAGTAATCGATTAAAAACATTTTTACTCTCTTGTCAGTTGGTAATAAATTCAGCATTGTTTTTTTTAAGCAGGAAGGAAATAGAAGATTATGTGTAAGATAAAAGCCAGAAAACCGTGTCATTATTAACTTCAAGATTCCTGTCGTGCCTGCTTCTGCAAACAGGAAACGGAAGAGGTATTTTTGGTTGTGTCTTCAGGAAAAGATAGACACGCAGAAAGAATAATAGAAAGAAGATAGACACGCAGAAAGACAGATAGAAAGAAGAGCATCTGGCGTAAAGCGATGTTTAACACGCAACTCTCCTTGGCTAAATTTAGAAAATAAATACTGTAGTTTTGGGTTACACTAATCTAAGATGAGTAGATGTCTACGACCACAAAATAAGAAAACCGGTTACGGTATAGTGATGTTAATCCAACATTCAAGTAAGAAATGCCGGTCAAGGTTTCTTTTTCTTCATCGTAATTATATGTCGTGTCCCTTCAGGACGTGAGCGATCATTGCTTTTCACAACTTCCACTCTTTTCTATCTTAAAAGGAAGTGTTTGTCATTATTTCGGCTTTAAATAGGGGTTTATTTAAAGGAGAAATATTTTTTTATTGTAAGAATAGTTCTTTTATTTTTGCGAGTGAATACTGCATTAACATTATTTTATAAGTAATTTTTCATAATGCAAGTAATACTATTTAACCCATAGCTGGAGATAGGAAATGGGCTCATATTTTCCCAGTGGTAATGACGTTTAAGTGACTGCAACGTATCTGATTGCAATTCGATGCAGAATTATAAGCAGTTAAAATATGTGTTGATAATCCGTAAGAATTAAAAAAGTTAATTTCGGTTTTTCGTATAAGTGTGAATGTGTTCCCATTTCCCTTTTAATCTTCCTCGTTCCTCATATGTTCCGGCTATAGAATTCTCAGTATCCTTCTGTAGAACGAAATATCTGTTGCTTATAGTCCGATCATCACATCACAGACAAACAAAACACAACTTTTTTCATAAGAAAAATATTACTATCCTACAGGCAAGAAGTTTGGGGATACATTGCGTTTCGTTAAAAATTAATCCATTAATCCCTCATTAATCCATTAATTCCTCAGCAGACATTTTGAAATTGCCAATAGGAGATTTGATTCAGGTCACGGGAATCATAAAAAAAAAAAAACATTATCGTTCGATTTTGCAAATATTTGCTATACAGCCTGGTTTATGCATAACAGAAAAAACAGACTTTTCAAGAAGACAAAACTGTCTACTAAATTAGGTCTAAATTACTTAGAGTTAAAAAAAAGGAACAAAGGTTTGGAAATTATGAGTTGGCTACCTTATCCTCCTGACCAATTTCCAGTTGAATTTGTATGGTGTGAATAAGAGAGATCGAAGAAATTACCCAAAGAGTAACAACGAGCCTTTTCAGTACTTGGAGAATGTTTGGAATGGTCTGGCATCTACTTTTACGCTTTTAAAACTGTTGGAAAGAACCCTAAGAAATTATAAAGCAGTAATTAAAGAAGCCGGTGGTTTTATTGACAAAAACAAAATATGATCCTGTTGTATTATAATTTTTCTATAGTTAAATGCTTCCTTTTTGTCAAGATAGAAGCAAATACACACTAGTTACTGAAATGCTATGTTTTACGTTAAAAAGAATGCAATAATATTTCATTTTAATTTTTAAAAAAAGATATGGATGGATGCGGCAAACTTTTTGTAGTGTAAATAATAACAAAATACACTATAGTACTCACTGCACGGAAAGTATCAGAATATTCGAGGCTATTATACAAACGAAATTACCTACATTTATTTTCCCCACAGGATATTACAGTTTATAGTATACAAATATTTCATATACCTTTAAAATAATAAATAATACTTATAAAATATTTTATACATTCTTTACCGGTTCATTCAAATAGTTTTGCACTTAACGTCACTTATACGATACGATTACATCAGTATTGGATTTGAATTGTAACGTTTTAAAGAAACGTTTGGTTATATCCAACAAAATCTTTTCTATCACACTGGCAGAATCTAGTTCCTGATAATGACTGAGACAATCAAACAAAAAGAGTAGAAAATTTACAGTTTGGACAGATTATCCATAATTGTGATTTCGATGTATAACAATTTTATTAAAAAAATTGGAAAATATAATTAAATGCTAAAATGAAAGATTCTGTCGGTTCAATTTAACAAAACCTGTTTCAATGCATTCTTACTAGCTATATATATATATATATATATATATATATATATATATATATATATATATATATATATATATATATATGTATCAATATATCAGTTTTCAGGCCCTGCGTATTGAGTATTTGGCTAGACTATTTGTATATGATTTCGATGGTCCATAGCAGTGTCTATTGTGTAATCCTTACGGTTATTGGTTAGTCGGAAACGGTCATATACTAAATTATTCTAGAGGCTCCTGTGTAGAAATAATTGTCGATCCAAACGGTTATTTGTAGCTATTTTATAGTGTTGTTCGTTAACTTTTTACTCATTATTTATTACTGACTATTTCATTATAACTATATTTATATTGGATGCATATAGACAGCAAATGTTCATTTAAACAGGCTTTGTCGAAGATAACAGATAAATACTGATTATCAAATTTTTAAATCAATGCTTCTTCTAGACGGATAAATTTACAAATCATGGCGTTAAATGTGTAAAGGGACCGTCTAAAGTTCATTTAGTTCTTCTTAATGCTTTAATTTTTATTAGCTTCAGATATTATTAAGAATGAAGGAAATTAAATGGAGTTCAAAGGCCGTAAAGAGAATATTTGCATCTAATTGAAGTTTTTAATTTCAGGTGATTAATGCTTGTGTACGTAATATGGAATATTATTGAGTTTTAGTTTGGGAGCATCACGTATATAGGTTATGCATCCACAACACTACCCCTTAGAATCACTTGTCATAATGTCAAAGTGAAATACAGCAACACATGGTACCAAAAGAAAAAAAATCAAAATTCAATAGTATAAAATAGTTCCTTTTGAATAACAAAATAACACACAGGAAAACAAATTTTAAATATTTTTCAAATTTTAGGAATTATACATATTAAACCAAATGAACCAAAAATCAATAAAATCTATTGTGATTCTCGAATAGCCGTTCTAATCAATTTAAATTCTAAAATCCACACTACACACCTTTTAAAACACTAAAATTTCAACCCGAACAATAACGAAAACATTGAAAACAAAAAAAATATATCAATTTGAAATTTGTTGTATCTCGTGTATTCGAGATAACAAAGGAAAGTAAATAAGGAAGACAAACTCATAGGTAAGTAATGAAATAGAAGGTTTACGACACTAATTGACCTAATGCTAACTCAGTATCTACCCGAGCTATCCACAGGGCGGCGTGTGGCGCAAGGCCGGTTTAACTTGGGTTTTTCCGAATCCATAGTCGCGGGCAAAAATTTCCCGTAGGACGGGGTCGTGTTTGTCTACCTCCCCAGACGAGACACTGCCCTTCGGCATTTCCTCCTGTGGGTTCCTCTCTGTGCGGAGGCAGATAGTCGTCAAGTAGTGTTACCTATTAACTCCGTTTATTTACATAAATAGACGATTCTATTCATTTATATCCTATATGACAAAAATATAACATGCAAATTCACTGTTATTCTTCAACAAAAATGGATGCCATTTTTGCCGATTTGCGAATTGAACCTAAAAACTGCATCATAATTTGACCGTCTTTGTATAATGCAAAAGGTGATTCTTGGTGCAAGATAGTGAAGAAAGGAGCACGTAAATATGTTTGGGCGTGAGAATATGGTAATTAATAGTAGCATGGGGACTGGAATCGATGAGCCGAGTTTAAATTTCGATTTAAACTGTTGCGTTTATTTTTGTACACACACCTTTGGGGAAAAGCATTACGCAGCTTTTCTTCTCCCAGTTATGTGTTAAACAGCAGAGAACCGTGGGTTTTCTAGATTTGGGTGGAAGTCAGTCGAGAAGAAGAACTATTCTGAATATGAAAAACTTGTAGAAGGCAGAAGGAAACCACTCCATATATTTCCCAAGAACGCATTGCAATTCACAGATAATAAAGAAAAGGAATCTGTGGAGAAGGCAATGGGAAATCACTCTACTATCTGTCAGAAGAACACTTGGTAATTCATAGATACTAAAAATGAACTCCGTGGAGAAGCATGATTTCTAAAGTCCTGAAAGTAGAAAAACTACTCTGAATTCCAAAGATTTGAGAAGGCAATCATAAAACTCTGTACACTATTTCCCAAGATGCCATAGTAATTCACTATTTTCATTGTTTAGACAGGGGGTCCTCCTCTTTATTACCATATTCACGGCGTTTCGTTCACAGTACGTTCCGACCTTTTTCTATACGTTGGAATTTCGAACCAAACTCTTTATTTAGTACACGGTGGTAGATTGTTCTAATTCCACGTGCCATGCCTTTTATGGCTATCTCAGTATCATTTAATCCCTTTTAGTAACTCAATCCTCCAAGTTTTTATTCCCTCTGCCAGGTATTGAACTCACAACACTTTGGGTCAAGTCACTTCTAAGATTACTTCAGCCATGTATCCTTAAATACTGTAAATAGTTATAATACCTAATCTCAAAAATTTTGACAGAAGTAATTCGCTTATATTTAAAATGGAAGCTGTGGAGAAAATAAAATGACTACTGTGAATTCCAAAGCGTAGAGAAAGTAATAGAAAACTTTCCACTACCTTTCTCAAGAAGTCAGGTTAATTCACATATAATAAAAATGAAGGCTGTGGAGAGACGTGGTTGCATGTGTCCTGAAATCAAAAATACAGTTCTGAATTCTAAACCGTAGAGAAGATAATGGGGATTCACTTCCTTATATATCCCAAGATATCATGCTAATTCACATATATTAAAAAAGGAAGCTGTAGAGAATCATTATCACCCATATCCTGTTAGGAGAAAAATACTCCGAATTCCAAACTGTGGAGAAGACAATGGGAAACGACTCCTTGTCTTTCCTAAAAAGTTACAATTCATAAATAATAAACAAAAGGAACTCTTGACCACATTTATCTTGAAAGGATATCGATTTTTTAAAAAAAGTTTATTTAGGAAAGTATGTTTTTAAATTACATTGTTAAATTTACGGCCAAATTCTTTTTTATGATTTTGAGAATTGAGACGAGTCGAGAACTTTTCGGCACTTGTATTGTACGTTCGGTTAATTTTAGTTTGAGTTTAGAAAATTATTTTGGGTTTTCTGTTTTGTTTTGGTTTTCCCAGCAAACATGTTGTTTAAGAAAACGAGGAAATCTCGCACTCTCAATACGTGTTAACAGAATGAAGGCGCCAGCTACTATGTCTAAAGCAAATAAACATATGTTCAATATCCAGAAAGAACAAAATTTATGAGAAAAAAACGAAAAATAAACCAAAAAACAAAAACAAAAAAAAAACAAAACAAAAAAAAAACAAAAAAAAAAACAAGAGCGATATGAGCATAAGAACAAAATTGCTTATTTCCTTGTTCTCTCGACAAATAAAACACGAACCTTTCATCCATGTTTTTTTTGTCAGTAACGGGAAGTGAAACTGTATTTGATCATTGAATTCTTTCCCAAAATAACAATACGACCAGTAAGAAAGAATTAGAGAACATCTGGAAAGCGTTTCCGATATGGAAACAGTATGAATAACTTCAAGAATAAATTTAAGAAATGCCTAAAAATATTCACCACAATGATTTTCAAAAAATGTATCCATCTCGTTTTTGGATATTATAGCAACAAGAATAAAGCTATAAACACAATGTCGACAAAAAGGCTTTGTCCTGAGAACTTGAGCCATATGTTTTTACAGCTCAAACTCTCAATACTGTTCAAGCAAACAGAATTACATACCAACCAGCAGTAAACATTTTAGTCCACTCAGTTCCCGTTTCATTTTATCCACATTTCACGTAAAAATATGCGCAATGTTTTTCTGAAGGTCATCATGATTTGAATAACATCCTGATAAAAAAAGTGGAAGAATAGTGCAATGAATTGCCAAGTCTTCAACAAATTTAAAGGAGTATCTTTAAACCATCGAATTGTCTCCTCCACCATCCGACTTAGCTTTAGAACCAATAAGAAAAAAAACAGTCAGCATTCCCACCGTATGACTGGCCTCTTCTAACAACGAACAGTCATCTCAAAGACCACTACACTATTACTGTCAGGAATAAGTTTGAAACACTAAAAACAGAGGAACCATCTCCGAATAAAATGTACAATAATTATGTTACTTCTCATGAAAAGGTTACAGCAGATGTCATACCCTTAAAACCTTGTTGTAATGGAATTTCCCACACTCTCTATAGCCTATGTAGACTGACTAAATCACTATATATGGTGAGCAATGGATATACCCGGGGGCTTGCTTCGAGAATTACTATCCTGCCAACCGATTCTCTGTCTTTCAGTAGTGTATTCTCTTTTACAATAAACCTTTCATCTACGCGCGTGTTACTGTTCCTTCACTCGCGTAGCAACTTTGTCTGTTTGTAACCTCTTTTAGGATACAGCAAACCTAAACATCAGCAGCACATTTCCTTGGCAAATCAAATAGTATTGAATCAAAAAGGACAATAAATTACACACGAATATCAATTCCAATCTAAATATTGACTGGCAATGCACTAATTTGAGAGTGCATTCATATTTTTTCGCATACTTTTGGAATCAACTCAACCCTACGCTGAGATAATGGAGATAACTAAATCCTAAAAAAAAAATTCAACTAGTCCTGGGGCATTTAATACCACCCTAGATGTTCTGGTGCATTAGAGTGCACCACACGTACGGCCTTTATCCAGACCCATTTAAGCTGAGTAAATACTGGTGCGACTCGCCGCAGGTTAGCTAGGCAGGCCAATCTTTCAGACTATGATTAATATAGTTCCATCTGCATTGCGTGTTCATTATTATTGTCAGGCTAACCTCCGAGTAGGGAATTCGGTTTTGTAAAGAAGAAAGCATGCGTATCAATGCAGTTGGAAGAAGGCCAACGTGATGCCAATATGTTATACAGGATTACAATGAACACAAAATAACCAGTAAACATAACATATCCCGAAAAGCTAGGATATGGGAACACCCTTCAAATCAAATCCTTTTTAATGAAACTTAGCTGAGTGTTATAAAAATGGGTGAAAATTCTTTAAAAAACCACCGCTACCTTTACGAACCAACCACAACGGTGAGGTAAAGTTGTTCCACTTTGCAAAAGATGTACAAATCAAAGAATACTTTTTTAGATCCCAACTTTAAAATAAATGTTAGTATAACAATTACTTTCATTGGACGAGTAGATAACATTAGTGTTGGTTGAAATCTATAAAATCTTTTTCTTAAAACAGTTTTTCAGTTAATTGGACATGTCCAGTCCATCTTTCGATCTTTCTAATTAACATGTAAATTTCCTTCCAAACATTATGTCTTTGGTTGTATCGAAAGTTAATTTATAACATTAATTTATAACTTCCTTTTACATGCACTGCCTGCATTTATTCTTACGACTATTGGAAGTATTCAATTGATGTAGTTGTTTTGTTATTCATATGTGATACAGCAACAACCTACAGGATTGGATGAAAGCTCTTATTTAAGATCTAACAGATTCCTTCACTTGAAGTAATTTTTAATCTTTAGTTTGGGGAAGTGGTTCTATAAATGTATTCACTCTTTAAATGACAATAAAATCAGTGTTTATTTAATTATAAACGAGATTAATGGTTAAAATTAAGAAATATTAATGCCCATTCCATACTTACAAAGATCAACGGCTTAAACTTAATATTAAATGACATTAATGCTTTACACTATTTACATTGTTCGGACTACTGTCCTCATCTTTGTTGTTATATTCACGACGTTTCTGTTGTTGTACGCTCTGGCCTTCTTCAGACGATTCGAATTTCGAACCGAACCCTTTATTTCCTCCTCAAGGAGCTGGTTGAACTAATCCAAAGACTTGGCCCAAAGGGTTTTGAGTATAATAACTGGCTACAGCAGAGGTGAACAAAAACTTGGAGAGTTGAGTTACTAAAGGGAAATAACTGAAACTGAAAATGAGAGATCCGGAAGCGGCATGGAATGTGGAACTAGAACAAAATAATTTATTTCGTTTCGTTATTTTAATCACCCGAAGAAGACAGGAGCGTACAACGGCCGAAACATTGTGAATATGGCAATAAATATGAGGACAACAGTCCGAACAATGTAAATACTGTAAATGATTACAGTTCCTTATCACAGAAATACAGACAGGAATTAAATCCATATTTATACAAATTCAAACTCACGACCACCGCCTTCCAAACTCAGCCAAGTGAGTACGTTTTTTGGGCACGTTATAGATTATAGTTTAAAATTTTCTAAACAAGTCGGATGCTATGCATGACATCCATAGGAAAAGTCTAGATCTGACGGGTCTATTTCAGAACAAGATTTTGTTCACAGTTCAGTATTTTCATTTTGTTGCGTTGGACAAAACAGCTCGTAGTACAATCTATACTATGTTCAATTCCTTATACTGTTCAATCAGTTATACTAAATTTGTTATAACTGATCCCGATAGCGATGTAATTGAAGATTTTTTTCTTTTAGAATGTACCAATTCCACATTCTGAATTTTTATTAAGAATTCAGGATATTGCCGTCATTCTCATTCCAATTCCTGATCATACGAGTCGCAGATAGCCTGATGGTCCTCTTACTGTTGCAAATAAAATTCCGAGCTCAAAATTAAAAATGTGAATGCTGATTTTCAGGACAAGTAATACATCTGCATTTATTTACGCTACCCAGCGTAAATTATTCTATTCATTGTCAGCGACACCCAACGGCCGTGCCGCGGCACACTATTGTGCCGAGCGATCCTCTTAGGTGTGCACTAAATATTCCCACCCTGTACATTTATATATGTAGAAGTAGCAATAGTACAGCTTTAGTATATAAATTAATGAATGACTAATAAGCTTTTTATCTCACATTAGCTAAAATGGCTTTATCAGTTTTATTGCAATTTTCTACTTCTTATTTATGTGAATTAAGCTTCTCAACCTTAAATAACATCAAAAATAGAAAGCGAGAATGACTACGCTCAACTGAAGAAGATATGATCGTCTGCTTATCGCACATTCGACCAAACATTGAAGAAATCGCAAAAAAACACCAGGCACAGGTTTCACACTGAATAAGCTGCACAAATAGTTGAATAGAAACATTGAAATAGAATAAATAAAATTTGTGTGCATTAATTCATTAAATCTATGGTTTTATGTCATAAAATTTATAAGTATACCCTTTAAAAAAATTGCTAAGTCTGCTGTGATATGTGCATTTTCTCCTATGCGTGCCGTTGCTTAAAAACGTTGAGAAACAATGACTTAACATAATCTCAACAACATAAGATACTCCCATGACAGATAGCAAAGGAAAGAAGTAAGAAAGGACTACCTATTGACTGTCAGAAAATATAATGCATGGTTACCAGCAAAAGAGCGAGCTCAAGGTATTAGCTACTTATTGGGCATTCCAAAATCTAGCATGTACAGAAATTTAGCAATCTGGATTATTTAGTAATCATCATCATCATCATCACCGTATTCATTTACGTGCCATTTCTCTTCTATATTTGGGTGATCATGGCTCTTCACTTTTTCCTGTTCCGTGTAACTCTAAGTAAAATTTGATTCATTATCATCACTCTTTTTCCCTGCTAAGCCATCCATTCACACAAAACGCATTAGGTAAGCTACTCGTTGTTTTTCTCAGCCACTCTCCCCTGTGAGTATCAAATTTTCACAGCCGCCCTTCTTCATAATGTTTCACAGCCATTTCAACGGACTCTTTCTGTTTTTATGTATGAGTGTCTTTATAGTTTCAATACTCTTTAGAGGTCTGCGAGTCTCGTATCCAAGGACAAAAGACGTGACACATGAATCCAAATAGCGAAAGATGGCTTCCAGAATCGAAGCTAATTATTAACGTATAGAAAATGTAATAGGGAACAGAGAAATTATGTTATGTCACATCTAGTCTTGTTTGTAACTGTGAATACTGGATAATCTGCTTGTAACCGAAGGAAGAATTTGAAACACCGGAGACATGGCACGACCGACGAACGTTAAGAATACCATGGCCAGAGATTGTGAGCAATGCGAAAATTTTAAAGAAAGTAAAAACAAAAAGTAAAGGCTAAGGGGAGCATTTAGGAAAGTGGGGTGGGAGAATTTGACACACACAACGAGACATTGAAGGCAACACGAACAAGAGAAAACAGCGAATAAACTACTTCAATTATTTGTATGAATAGAAAGAAAAAATAGGGATGGTGAAGAACTAAAGGTTATTTAGAGCAAAAAATGACAAGAAGTTGTGGAGTGTCATGATGTCCCTGGTCCTGAATTGAACTAGCATATATAAGAGCACAATATTTTATTCATTCTACTTATACAATCTTATGCCGGTCTTAGCTAAGTTTTATAGCGATTTACTAAGCACGGCTTAGATGTGGCGCAAGGCAGAAAGTGTGGAGCACCCAGTGAGGATTGAATTCACTGCTCAGTCGTAATTGATCTAGCAAGACCAGCTTGCTAATCATTAACGACATATCGAAGTGCCCTTATGATTTTCTAAGCGTAGCTTAGATGTGGCACAAGGCAGAAAGTGTGGAGCACCCAGTGAGGATTGAATTAACTGCTCGGTCGTAATTGATCTAGCAAGACCAGCTTGCTAATCATTAACGACATATCGAAGTGCCCTTATTATTTTCTAAGCGTACAAGGCAGAAAGTGTGGAGCATCCAGTGAGGATCAAACTCACTATTCAGTCGTAATTGATCACCACGTCGAAGTGCCCAGATGTAGCAATTCACTAAGCTTAGATTAGATGTGGCACGAAGCCGATAGTCTGGAACTACCGGTAAGGATCGACCTTACTACTGAGTCGAAATTGCTCTAGCTAGATATTACACCATGTCGAAGTGCTCCTTTTGTTAAGCTTAATCACTATCTACTCAAATAGATGGCTAGATGACAGTAATACATATAGTTTTAGGAAGCATAGCTTCGTTGTCGAACAAGACCGAGATTAAAGATCACTCTGTGGGGATCGAAAAACGATTTTCTAAGCATAACTGTTGAGAAGGTGTGACGCAAACTCACTATTCACCCGTAATTGATCTAGCGAGATAAGCTTGCTAACCATCACACCCCGTCGAGGTGTTCGATTGGTCAACCTTAATAATCATCTATTCAAATAGAGGACGAGACAGCGCTTGACAAAAATAAATACAGCGAAGCTGAAAAAAATCGAAAACATTCTACAAATTTGCACTTTTAACGGTTCTAAAGGAATATTTAAAAACATTTGGTATGTCTTCTGTCGTTTTGATCTTCTTTTTTTTTTTGCATTCAAATCACCAAAAATAATTTGTTTTACAAGTGAGTAATAAAAATAGTTTTCTTTTCCTTATACCCATTAATGGTTGATCGGATATGTGAGATACTAACAAGCTAAACTTTCTTTAAAGTTACCGTATGTCAAGGAAATTATACCCGCGAAAAGAATTTCGAGTTAAAAAAAAAATGAACAAATATCGATTTGACTTCTACCATTTTATTCAAATACCTAGACAGACAGTTTTACTTAGGCTATAAGCCTTCAATTTTAATGCATGTTCCTGAGCCAAATGACTTTGATATTTTTTCGAAAAAGGTGAATTTGATATTTCAAAAAGAGACTATTTAACTGCTCCTTAGGCTGCGACTAATGTCCTTGCCTGATCACGACGCATAACACACTTATTGAGATCAATGTATGCGTGCATTTATTAATTACGAGACGAAAATATTGTGGATGTAGTGAAAAACGTGACACAGAAATCCGAATAGCGAAAGATGGCTTTCAGAAACGAAGCAAATTATTAAGAAATAGAAAATGTGATAAGAAACATCGAAATCATGCCGTCACATCTGATCTCTTATATGGTTGTGAATACTGGATAAACTCCTTGTAGAAAGAATTTGAAGCGGCAGAGACAGCCCGAAAAATAAGCGAATTTGTTTACTCATCCACCCCCTCACAAGCAAGGTGATATAGCCACTAAGTCGCAAATTGTTACTGAGAGTGAAGGAAACTGAGTAAAGTATAGTGAGGAGACAGAACAATAAAAGAACAGATCTCAAAGAGAAGATGATTGAAGTGGCATTTAATTATTGATGATCGTAGTTAACACGATAGCAAAAGCCAAAAGAGAATCACACAATCTCGAAGTGCAAGAGAATAAATTATTGGAACAGAAATTACGGTTATATCTAGCAATTTCAACTGTAAAATGATGAGAACTTGCTGCCAATCTAGTACAGCTAGATTCATGAAATCGGGTTATCAAAGAGGAAAGCCCATCAGAACAATTGCCACGAAAAGACTCAAAGAGGTTAAGATGCGGCGAAGGGGACAGTTATTGAAGCCGATATGCCAGATCGAGACGGATTACATTGCAGATTCTTCTTTGGATTTTATTTTAGATACATAGCAGGAGCACAGAGACCAGATGCGGCAGCAATATACAATGTACGGACGAATGGAAGACTTATCAAGGTACTTGATAGAGAAAAAATGTCTAACACGATACAGTCATTGGTGGGTTTTGTTTAGCAGTATATCAACCTTTAACACGGAAATCTAAATATTTTGAACACAATTTTATGGTTTCAACTAAATATATTTTGAACGCAATTGTATGCCTTCAGCTACAGATAAAATACATTGTTGGTCATTTAGCTATAAAATGTATTGTTGATAACTGTCTACTATAAAATGTATTGTTGGTCATTTTGCTTTAAAAAAGTATTCTTAATTTTACTATAAATAGGTATTGTTAGCAATTTTACTATAAATATGTATTGTTGGTAATTTTTATATAAATATGTATAGTTGGTAATTCTTTTTAATATGAAAGAGTATTGCTGGTAATTTTACGATAAAACGTATTTTATACTTTGTTTTGTTTTCGTTTGTGGGTTTCACAATTTGCCCATAGCTCGGACCCTAACAGGTGCTACCACCTTGTGTCAGTACCTGGGAACAACAGCAATTAAGAGGTGGTTCCATGCTCCTCAAAACCTCCAATTTCCCGCTCAGAGGCTTTACTGCCGGATGTAGTTTATCGTCATATCCAGGACTAGCGACATTGTGAATCTACCAACAAAATTAAGCAAGCGCAAAAAATTTAAATATCTAAGAAATTCTTTTTAACAGAGTCCAAAAAGTGTGACAACAGTCAGAAAGTGCATTGGGATAAGGAAACATGCCTTCCAAAATATAAGCAAATAATTAAGAAACAGAAAAATTCCACTAGAAGTAAAAAAAAAAAAAAAGAGTACTTAACTCATGTAATATCAGTAATATATATGGCAATGAATGCGAGACAAAAATGAATAGACTTGAGACGATATAAATATGGTTGTACTGACGAATGCTGAGAATACCATGGACTAAACGTAGCGGCAACGACTGAGTTTTAAAGAAAATGGAAACAAAAATGATAATTATACCTAATATCAATAAGGGAGAGTTGTAATTTCTAGGGCACATAATGAAGAAAGGCGGCCTTGAAAATTTGGTACTTCACAGGATATATTGAATGTAATAGGGAGAGAGGAGAGCGGATCATAGAATCTTTTAAATTCAGATAAATTTATCTACTCTGTAACTTCTGTTTGTTTATATTTAATAACGATATCTTACGGTTAATGAGATATCTCAACATACCTGTATAAGAAATCGATTCTTACATATTCTTATATTGAGAATATTTTTTATCATTTCACAAGAAAGGCGATGAAATTAATCAGACGCAAAGGGTTACTGCGAGCGAAGGAATTTGAGAAAATGTTGTTGAGGAAAAAGAACAATAAAAGGAACGGGATTCAAGGCGACGGTAGATGACAAGTGAAGTTGCATTTAACATTTTCATGATGCATACTTTAAAAATTTAAGTAATACGAATGGTACTTATATGTACTATGGCGACTGAGGACTGGCATCATGGCTTCAAATTACTAAGAGTAAATATATACTTTATAGTTTGGAGAGACTTGATCGTCTCCGTCCGGAAAGAACAGGGCACATAGAAGGAGAAAGAGGAAGAAGAAAACGAGGAAGAAAAGAAGACGAGGAGGAAGAAGAGAAGGAAGAGATAAGAAAAAGAAGAGGAAGAAGAAGAAGAGAAGGAAGAGTAAGAAGAGGAGAAGGAAGGGAGAAGAACAAGAAAAGAGGAGGTGGAGAAAGAAGAAAAAGACGAGGAGGAAGAAATAGAAGAAGGAGAGGAGGAAGAAGACGTTGTTCTAGATGTGCTATTAGAAGAAAAAGATGAGGAGGAGGAGGAAGACGACGAAGAAGAAAAAGAAGAGGTGGGTAGAGAAGAAGGATAAAAAGAGGAGGAGGAAGGATAAGAAAAAGACGAGGAGGAAGAAGAAAAAAGACGATGAAGACAAAGAAGCAGAGGATGAGGAGAGCAGAAGAAAAAGAGAAAGGAGAATAAGACGGTGAGGAAGAAAAAGAAGAGGAGGAAGAGCGAGGAAGAAAAAGAAGAAAAGAAGAAGAAGAAGAAGAAGAAGAAGAAGAAGAAAAGAAGAAGAAGAAGAAAAAGAAGAAGAAGAGAAAGAGAGTAGACGGTGAGGAAGAAAAAGAAGAGAAGGAGGAAGAAAAAGAAGAGGAGGAAGAGCGAGGAAGAAAAAGAAGAGGAGGAAGAGCGAGGAAGAAAAAGAAGAAAGGAAGAAGAAGAAGAAAAAGAAGAAGAGGAAGAGAGAAGACGTTGAGGAAGTAAAGAAGAAGAGACGGAGGAAGAGAGAAGAAGAAGAAGAAAAAAGAGGGGTAGGAGGATGTAAAATGCTTTCAAAAGAAGAGTACTGATTTAAGCGATTTAC
>OZ038481.1:53555500-53590500 GCA_964036315.1 Acanthosepion esculentum
AAGAGTTTAAGTGTACCAAAGAGTCTATACGGTTTTCATGGTCTATTTTTTTTTAATCGAGTTCAACCCAGGTAAGACAGTAAAGCCACTAACACTAAACGGTTTAATGTGTGGGGAAGAATTAGAAAACAAAAATATTACTAAGGAAGTATAATCAGGAAGACAGTAGATAGCGGTTGAAATTACATTTATATTTCTGAAGATTAAAGTTGACTGGAAAGATTGTAGCCTGAAGAGACTTCCACAAGTAAAATAAACTGTTAACATAGAACTTACGGTTACATCTAGCCAACTAGACTGTATATCGATGAGACCTCGTCGCCAATCTAGTACTGCGTTTAAATTCATAAATTCGAGATACCTTAGCGAAGAGGTCGCCCGAACAATTACCATTGTTGCTGTTTGGCCGGGATGTCTTATCCCGATTGCCATATTCACCAGACATTGCTCTTTCGGATTTTCATTTATTCCGGCCCGTACAAAATAATCTCACTGGTAAAAATTTTAATTCTTTGGATGACATAAAAAACACCTTAATGAGTTCTTTGTTGAGAACCTACCGAAATTCTGGGAAGATAGAATCGTTAAGTTGAAGGAAAAATGGAAAAACGTTTGTGCAACAAAAGGGTTCATATTTAGTAAAATAAATATTTTATGGCAGAATATTGCTTTGCGTTTTAATATTCCTTAGAAATCGGCATGCACTTTCCGGATAACTCAATATAAAAAGTGTGAAAGTTATATATGAAGTTTATTTAGTCTGTCACAGTGTCAAATAGAAAACAATCTATTAAAGAGAAAATGTTTATTTTTTTTATTTTGAACATAATCAAGAAACAGTACACTTATCCATATCTCAAAAGGTTCTTGTGGTGCTGTCTTTATCAGTGATGTTTATTCTTGGTGTCATTGAGGTTTTAGGAGCTCTAAAAATTCCCAACCAGGAATTATCATCTGCTTGGTTTCTTGGTCAAATTTGTTTGAATCCAATAAAATTTGTTCTGCGAGTATAGGCGTCCCCAAATTCTCGCTTCTCGACCCTACACTCTTCATGCCTGATATTAAGGGTCTGCCTAAGAACTTACTATGATCTTTAGTGAAGATATATGCAGATGACACAACGCCTTTATGGTTGCATCTCTCAAATCCAAGACGACCAGATCCTGAAAGCTTATCTCTAATTTGACTTTGTTCTAACCGCTCAATGGATGAATAATTGCGTTATATCTTTAAAACACATCAAAAACCAAACATATACCCTTCGATTATCACCGATAAGTCCCTGAATTTCCGCTTATCGCGAATTTGAATGTTTACTGGGGCTTAAGCCCACCCCAGGTTTGAAGTGGAACTAATAGATACGATGTATCACTAAAGATACTGGAAAAGGGTCGGTTCCTCGTACTGATTCAGTAAGATGCTGACTCCTTTTGTAATGTCCTACCTACAAAACGTCAGGTAAAAAATAGACTACTGACGCCTTATTTGTGTTGGAGCTAAGCAGTCCTTATTTTCCAGGAATGAAAGAGTTCAAAAGCGTATTTTGAGTGATGAATTGTTCCCAGCCCACAGACCCCATTCCCAGAGACGAAACGACGGAAGACTCTAATTGGTAAATGTTTTCATGAGATACATTCATTTATTCCATCAGTCCAGACTTTTACAGCTAAGATCTGGCATGTCACATACATTGGGACGAACCAAACTCATTCTCTTTGTATTCCATTAGTAAGAAGGAAGTTCAACTTGAACATCTTCCCCAGAACCGCTACATTTTGTAATATACTCCCGAGGGGATGATTTCCTGACAACTACAATCTTACTCACTTCAAGTCTACAGTTAACCATTATCTTTCCTACATATCATTATAAACTGCTCTTAATTCTCATACAACAAGCTACGTCAGTAAACTTCTACCTTGAGTTGCTTTATGCCCTTTATTAGATTAATTATTTTAATACGAAATTTATCCACTAAAATTTAAATTTCATCTAGGCTGGAGGCCACTATCACGCATGGGGTTACAGAAGGGATGGAGGAAGAGCAGATAGGAGTGGTAAAGGAGAGGATGTGGAGAAAGAGAAAGACGGAGGGTCGATCAAGGCAAGGGGGTTACAGAAGATTTGGAGCGAGAGCAGATAGGAATGAAAGATGAAAGGATGTGGAGAAGGGAAGTGGACAGATCAAGGCAACTGGAGATGACGATTGACGCTACACTTAAAACGTTGGAGATTGTATTTGTCAGGGAAACAGTAATAGGGTAGGGAGTTCCACAGGCGAGATGTGCCAGACATGAAGCCATTGGAGTAGAAGAGACGTCTACATCTAACAGTTTCAACGGTGAAGGGGTGGGAACGGGATGCCAGCCTCGTAGGACGTTTAAATTCACGAGGCCTAGGGACAAGCGAAAGCAACTCCTCGGAGCAATTACCGTGAAAGTACTTGTAGAAAAGGCATAGAGATGCAACATACTTCTTTTATGTGCCGAATCCCTTCAGAATATGGCTCTCCTATCTTCCAATCTTTGTAGCTCTTAACAATATTTATTTTTTTTACATTCCTTCCTACTCTTGTCTTGCCATATTTGCACAATCCCGTTAAGTAGGTCACCCTCTGTTTTCATCTTCTTCTCTTACCTTCTTTGAGTATAAAATTCTCCGAGCACTCTTTCCTCATAATGTGTTCCGGAAGTTTCGACTGTCTCTTACTGATTCTAAATGTGTGTTCTTTTTGTTTCCATTTTCCTTAAAACTTCCTCGTTGTTCACATTCTGCGTCCATGGTATTCTCAGTTCCCTCTGTACAGTCACATTTCTTTTGCTTCAAGCCAATTTCCATCTGTGAGGTAATTGTTTTGCATTCGTTGACATAGTGGAGGAATGATATTACATAGCTCTTTTTTGTTTCTAACGGGGTTTTCCTGTTTCTTAAAATTTTGTTCAGTTTTGGGAAGCCATCTTTTGTCATTTCAATGCCCCCTCTCATTTCGGTGTCGTATTTACGTCATCTGTTGAAACATGGAAACTTTTTCCTCCGGCAAAAATAATGTTATAAAAATAAAGATATTTTAGCAACGCAGTAAAAAAAAAAAAAAAAAAAAAAGAATTGCTTGTATGTAAAATTGTCTTACCCAGTATACAATTTCTCTAAAAAAAGAACCTAAAACAGATGGCTTAATTATACAAACATCCATGTGAATATATGAAAACGTCTTTGCTTGTAAATGCAATTAATTATTTTGTATTTATTTCAGCGTTATCCCGCTAGCGGGGAGAGCTTCATTTCTTGTGTTATTTACTCAAGTATCTTACATGGTTTGTCAGAAAAAATAAACTTAGATTTAGATATGAAGAAATTAATGGATTCCATAGCTGCATTCGAAATACGTTTAAAATTTCCTGGCTGTATTTGTTTTAATTATTAATGCGTCCTTGGTTGAAAAAAAACAAACTCAAACAAACAAAACAAAACAAAAACACGAAGCCATAGCATGAGGGCCGCGTATGCGCAGTGTAAAAATAATAAAAAACGTCAATTTCACGCATAGAAACATAAATTTTGTAAATGTGTTGATTTTATTTTACATTAACTCAACAGGCATTCAGTGTTCACTTTCAGTTGTCTTTCAGTTTTGTTTCTTTATTTACAAATATATCATTGTCAAGTGTCGATAAATATTTATGTATATACAATCAATAACTTCAAATATGTACATATAATGCGTGAATAAATTTGATAAACATTTAATGAATGCATGCATTGAAATAAATACATGTACCTAAAAAGCGTGAATAGATTTTCTAACTATAAAAAATACATGCATTGGAATAAATTCATGTAGTTAAAAAACGTGAATATATTTTCCAAATATGTAATAAATGTATACATTCATATAAATATCTCTATTTCAAAGAACGTGAATATAATAAAAAATGCCTATACTAAAACAATATTTTTAAGTAAGAAGTATGAAAATATTTTCGAAAAGTTTAATATATGTCAGTTAGTTATGTGTAAATTAAGGTAAATGATATTATATTAAATTGTACATTTAATGAGACCTTATATTTTCAATTTGAAAATTTTTGTCGAGAGGAAAACGTATTGGAGTTATTTTTTTTCAAAAATGTATGGCTGATGATTTATTTTTTTGTTGTTTTTTTTACAAATGCATTGCTGGTAATATATATATTTCAAACACTGTATTGTTGGCATATTTACTATAAAATGTATTTTTATACTTTCATAGTGTTTTGACCCCAGTTTGGGACTTAACTATTTTCCCATTGCTGGAACCCAAACAAGTGCTACCACACCGAGTAAGGTTGGACCTTGGAACAACAGAAATAAAGCGATGGTTCTACGCTTCTCCAAACCTCCCGATCAGAGTCCTTGGACGACATTTTTCAAGGGGTCTCCCCATTTGACACAGATGGACTCACCCAGTGTATACATATACTACTGCCAGTGAATACCCGAAGAGTCGAGACGGAACCTTAGAAGAGTAGTAGAGTTCAGTAGTAGTAGATTAAGTCAAACACAGACAGAGACGGCGGCAAGCGTCACAGTTAGCGAGCACGTAGACTCAGTAAGGAGTCAATACCAAGACTGTATATATATATTAGTGCTACTAACTCGCATTCCTGGATCTACTAACCCGTATTACCAGTTTGTATTATTACGTTAATACATTTATTTTCCTTATCCATTCCTGGCGTTTGTTATTAATTGATATCGGATTCATCCCGGAATCCAGAACAATTTTGTGTGTTCTTTTTAATATGTGTACAGATGTCTGATGATGTTATTATGCATAGTTGAGAATTTGAACACATGTGCATAAGAGCATTTAAATATTTTATGGCGATATGTGTTTTAGCTAGTGTTCGTGAATTATAGGATAAATGCATATATCTGTGAGTCTATGCCATTATTTTTACAGTACATGACCCAAGATCCAAACGTGGTAGAGGACTACAGACTAAGAGACACACTTTATGGGGATATATTGGAAGATAAAAGGTTAACTCTAGACTTGAACAGGTTATTATTGTAATGAGCTGGGAAGAAACCGCTTGGTAGTCGAATTCATGAAGCAGTTGTTCGTGGATTGAATCTGGTCGAGTGGAACTTACATCTACCAATGGAAATCGAAAGGAATGACGGTGGTTTGTGACAATAAGCCTGGCATGTCAGGTCTTAGCCGTGAAGGTTAGAACTGGTGGCCGTAAGGAATGTAGTTCATCTGAAAACTTTCCATGGAAATAGCGATAGGCTTGTCACATTTCGTCTGTGTGGAAGAGGTTGCATAAGGACACGGATGTGGATACGATTTTGGATTCTATCGAGACTGGAAAGTAAAAACTACGCACCTCCGACACATATATGGTAGCTGTAATCCATTTTCGGATTTACCTGGCTCTTGTAAAGAAAGAGAAAAGTATTTTCATCAAAGTGTAAACTATCTTAACTATTTACGAACACAAAAAATTAGAAACTACAGTGTTATTCAACATATTTCGCAAAAAAGAAATACGGAAATAACTCTAATCTCTTTCATCAAAGTGTAAACTATCTTAACTATTTACGAACACAAAAAATTAGAAACTACAGTGTTATTCAACATATTTCGCAAAAAAGAAATACGGAAATAACTCTAATCTCTTCAGAACGTGGGCGATCATGGCTCTCCACAACAGCCTGTTTGTTTCAGCTCTGTGTAATATTTGTTTATTTACTACCCATCCTAGGCTTTAATCTGGTTTGGTTGTTTTGTTTTATGACATATCAAACTCAGTGGGTCATTTAATGCCAACAAAAGTTTTGAAATAGATTCATAGCGATAGGTTGGAAAAAAGGTGTGTATGCATAGATATATATATATATATTTGAACCATTTTTCAATTACTCATATTTATTAGTACAATCCAACTTCTTTTAGGAAATTTACAATCTTGGATGGTTTTATTTTCATAATTTTTTTTTTTTAAATTACTAGGTTGGTAATTTTTTGTTCGCACTATTTTGTATTCTGAGTTCTATTCTGGAATTGTTTTTCAAAGAATGTATCGCTGTTTTTGTTATGGATATTTTTTTAAAGTATTGCTGATAATAATTTTTCCGTCAAAAATTATTGCTGGCAATAATTTTTTTTATTACAAAGTATTTCTGGTATTAAGACTGGGACCCTAACAGGTGCTACCAACCCAAGTCAGGGTGGATCTGAGAACGCCAGCAATTAAGAGGTGGTTCCACGCTCCTCAAAACCTCCTGAGGAGAGGCTATGCTGTTGGACGTAGTTTATCGCTTTACCTAGGACGCGGTTGTAGTTTATCGTCATACACAGGACGCTTTAATCTGGCATTCATTAACAAAAACACGTTAGGTAGGTTATTACTTGCTATCTTTGTCCTTCTTACCGTCAATATTCCTGTGAGCGGTAAATTTTCCAAGCACTCTTGTTACAATATGTACCCTAGGAATGTCAATTCTCTTTTCCTGATGCTTACTATAAGTATCTGTTTTGTTTTTTTGCATTAAAATTTCCTTCATGCTCAAATTTCCAGTCCATAGTATCATCGGTAACTTTCTCTTGGACAATATTTATCTACATTTGTGATGATGACTGCTTGAACTGCTATGCCTCTTCATTTGTGATGATTACTCTTTGAACTGCTATGTCTCTTCATTTGTGATGATTACTCTTTGAACTGCTATGTCTCTTCACTTGTGATGATTACTCTTTGAACTGCTATGCCTCTTCATTTGTGATGATTACTCTTTGAACTGCTATGCCTCTTCATTTGTGATGATTACTCTTTGAACTGCTATGTCTCTTCATTTGTGATGATTACTCTTTGAACTGCTATGTCTCTTCACTTGTGATGATTACTCTTTGAACTGCTATGCCTCTTCATTTGTGATGATTACTCTTTGAACTGCTATGCCTCTTCATTTGTGATGATTACTCTTTGAACTGCTATGTCACTTCATTTGTGATGATTACTCTTTGAACTGCTATGTCTCTTCACTTGTGATGATTACTCTTTGAACTGCTATGCCTCTTCATTTGTGATGATTACTCTTTGAACTGCTATGTCTCTTCATTTGTGATGATTACTCTTTGAACTGCTATGTCTCTTCATTTGTGATGATTACTCTTTGAACTGCTATGTCTCTTCATTTGTGATGATTACTCTCTGAACTGCTATGTCTCTTCATTTGTGATGATTACTCTTTGAATTGCTATGTCTCTTCATTTGTGATTATTACTCTTTGAACTGCTATGTCTCTTCATTTGTGATGATTACTCTTTGAACTGCTATGTCTCTTCATTTGTGATGATTACTCTTTGAACTGCTATGTCTCTTCACTTGTGATGATTACTCTTTGAACTGCTATGTCTCTTCATTTGTGATGATTACTATTTGAACTGCTATGTCTCTTCATTTGTGATGATTTCTCTTTGAACTGCTATGTCTCTTCATTTGTGATGATTACTCTTTGAACTGCTATGTCTCTTCATTTGTGATGATTACTCTTTGAACTGCCATGGCTCTTCATTTGTGATGATTACTCTTTGAACTGCTATGTCTCTTCATTTGTGATGATTACTCTTTGAACTGCTATGTCTCTTCATTTGTGATGATTACTCTTTGAACTGCTATGTCTCTTCATTTGTGATGATTACTCTTTGAACTGCTATGTCTCTTCATTTATGATGATTACTCTTTGAACTGCTATGTCACTTCATTTGTGATTATTACTCTTTGAACTGCTATGTCTCTTCATTTATGATGATTACTCTTTGAACTGCTATGTCACTTCATTTGTGATGATTACTCTTTGAACTGCTATGTCTCTTCATTTATGATGATTACTCTTTGAACTGCTATGTCACTTCATTTGTGATGATTACTCTTTGAACTGCTATGTCTCTTCATTTATGATGATTACTCTTTGAACTGCTATGTCACTTCATTTGTGATGATTACTCTTTGAACTGCTATGTCTCTTCATTTGTGATGATTGCTCTTTGAACTGCTATGTCACTTCATTTGTGATTATTACTCTTTGAACTGCTATGTCTCTTCATTTGTGATGATTACTCTTTGAACTGCTATGTCTCTTCATTTGTGATGATTACTCTTTGAACTGCTATGTCTCTTCATTTGTGATGATTACTCTTTGAACTGCTATGTCACTTCATTTGTGATGGTTACTCTTTGAACTGCTATGTCTCTTCATTTGTGATGATTACTCTTTGAACTGCTATGTCTCTTCATTTGTAATGATTACTCTTTGAACTGCTAAGCAAGCTTTATTTGTGAGAAATAATACAATAATCTGGAACTTATACTGTATAATGATAGAAAATGAATTCAGTAAATATGCAAAGTTACAAATGGGCATAAGTCTAAAATGTATCTTCTCAGCAGAGTTATTCCATCTTTACGGTAAGACGATCCTGAGAGAATTAAAAGTTCAACCAGAATTTATTATTGGCGGTCATTATCTTAATAACATATGCAGATGGATCAGTCTGTTGCTATCTGGGTAAAGAATGACTTGCGAGCTTTATCGCCTCCAAAACCAAACTGCTCTGTATCAATCGTCTGAGAGACCCCATTCTGGGCTCCGACATTATGACTGATGCAGACCTCCAGGCGAGTTACTCAGTTTGCCTTCTCGGGTTAACGTTCTCGGTTGGCATGAGGTGGAAAGACTATATTGAATCCATTGTTAGGTCAGGTGTTTAAAAAACTGATTCACTGTGTCGTGCTAGTTATTTTTTCTCCCCAGAATATATCTTACATATCTATAAGTTAACCATTCCTCCATGCTTAGAATACTGCTGACACATTTCGTCCGGTTTTCCTGGTATTTACCTATAGCTCCTACATAAAATCGAAAGAAGACCCATCAATATTATTGGCCTTGTTCTGGCATCTCGGCTCCAGTTACTTTCTCACTGGCATAAGGGGGTCTCCCTGTGTCTTTTCTTTAAGTACTTTCATGGTAATTGTTCGGATGAGCTCTTCGTTATGGTACCTAGACTCTCTGAATTTATACGCAGTACGAGACTGACGACGAGGTCTCATCAATTTACAGTTGAGTTGGCTAGATATAACTGTAAATTCTATGCTAGCAGTTTCTCTTCTCGCAATTTTCGCTTGTGGAGCTCTATTTCGGCTCGTTGTATTCCAGCTAACTTTAATCTGACAAATTTTAAATGCAATGTAAATGGCTATCTACTGTCCTCCTGATTACTCTTCTTTTGTTCTTGCTCCTTAGTAAAGTTTCTCTTTCTAACTCTTCCACAACCAGTAACTCCTTGTCTCTCAGCGGCTTTACTGACTTGCCTGGGGCGAAATCGATTTAAAAAAAAGAGATGACACTGTGTTTATAGAAGACACGAAAGGAAACCAAAGGAAATCGTACAGAAGTTAGCAATTTTACATAATTTTTAAGACGACAATGTATTTGTTATCAGTCCATGATAGAATTGGAAAGGGATGAATCAAACAAGTACGAAAAGTTACATATCTAGGAAATGTATTGTTGTAACCTAGAGAAGGTTACTGAATAGAATAATCACACGAAGGTTGATGATGAACGATAATAATTAGGACACGAACAACGCATAAGATTCGCCAGCGGCGCGTAGAAGTAGTCAACTGCTAGAAGTGAGTCAAGTCAATTCCCCAATGAATCTCCAACTGTAGGATATCTACCAACCGCCCCACGTGGTCAGATGTGGCACAAGGCCAAATTTAATGTGGGGTATCCGAGCACGTAGGTTCAGCCCCAAAGAGAAAGAGAGAGAGAGAGAGAGAGAGAGAGAGAGAGAGAGAGAGAGAGAGAGATTGAGCAGTAGAGCTGGAGACGAATCTCCATCTGCAGGATATCTACCAACCCACCCACGCGGTCAGATGTTGTACAAGGCAGAATTTATTGTCAGGTATCCGAACCCGTAGGTTCGGCCAAAAAATCCCCGTAGACCCCGAATAAAACGGTGTCAGGTAGCTGTTTCCCGAGACGAGACGCTGCCCCGCACACATAACCTCGTCCGGGGAACCTCTCTGCGCAGGTGGAGACGAATCTCCAACTGCAGACCAACATACAGTATTTACTACTGTATTTATGTGAATGGGGACGTACCCATTATCATCCGTACGTATGCTACAACATTAATTTAGGACGGAAAATATAAAAGTGAAATCCGAAGGTGAATTTTAATAGCGAAAGTTGCCTTCCTGAAGCTAAGCAGTGTTTTAAGAAACAGTAAAAGCTGCTGAATATTTATGTGATGACTTTCCACCAGATATAGTAGTAAAATAATTGTAATACTGAAACAATTTGCAATGTTCAAATACTGCTATGTTGGCAACAAACAAATTTCATCTCATATTTATCCTGGTTAATCGGCTGAAGAGATCCAGAGATAATTAGTTTCTAAAAGGTGTCGAATAGCACAAGGACGATAAGAAAATTAAACGACTAGAACGAAAACTCATCACAGAGAACATTTATTGAGTTATCTTACTGTCATCTTAATTACTTTTATCGCTCCTCTCAAGCCATTATAACTCTGAAGTATACAACACGATTCTGAAAAATAGCATCATGACAACGTAGGTTAATAAACGTATATCGCTATATGGCTTATTTTAGAGACGATATAACCCCATGACCTAATCTGTCATTTAGAACGAGTTCCCAATAATCCGGAATATTCTTTTTACCAAATATAAAAAATACAAGGCTCGAGAGCAACTCACTATAAAGGGCTGCATCCGAAATATTAATTACTAGCAGAAAAGCCCGGAGTAGCTCGGGGTTTTATGTAGTTAAATTGTTGTGGGGTTTGAATTATTGAACTTACGCACGTATCCGCAGTTGTTGAGGTCACTGATAGGCCGGGAATCTCACTGGTAGAAAAATCAATGAGATCAAGGGAAATCGGTTGCAATAGGTGGCTGCTGTGTTGCTGCTCCGTGATTACCCGAAGACTGACACCCGTTCATAATCGGTCAAGATTTTTAATTCTGGCAATGTAAAATAGTGGTTGCGTTTTCACTGTAGGACTCGCCCCGTCACTATTAAGTCCATAAGTTTTCCTAGATTTAAGCGGAATACGCGGGCGGTAATGTTATGTCTGTGAGTGTAATCCTGTCCGGGTAGGAGTTCAATCTCAACCCATTTGGGGTTGCAGGTAAACGTTATAAATATGTCTGGCCGCCCATATTGCCTAACGTATGTCATAGCGTCCTGCGTGCGTTCATGCATGTAACGTGTCCCCCCAATGTAGGTAGAGGGCAGAATGCACAGCTTCCCTAGGTTGCGGGGATTGACTTCATTTCGAAGGCTGTCGCGTAAGTGTACGTAGGAGTCTGAGCGCAGCTGTTTCTGATGATTCCGTATAAAACAAAGTCTCTCCGATTCCATCTTAGCGACCATGTCAACAGCAAAATGGTGGAAAAGCTCCCTGCATCTATGAAGCAGGTTGAAGTCTCCATCCCTAACCATGAACCTGTATGAGTAGAAGGCCTTGCACGATAAGCCTTTGGAAGACGTTGTAGATTGGCCACCCGGAGTATGAAGGCGAATGCCAAAGTGGTAGCCATCGTCACCATAAGGGAAAAGTAAAGGGTATTACAATGCGTCATATGATCGATGGGTCTCTGAAATCCTGCGAAGAGCGCCGCCTCTTGATTTGAGGACAATATCGCGAGTGCGGTCTTGCTTCCCATGTATAATAGCGGCCAATTAGTTGCACGCAGGCGCATTGTAGCGGCGTTCGTGTTCATCATGAAGCCGTTTGTCGGCGTCAATTACAATGCTGAAGGAAGGATAGGGAACATTTTCCAAAGCATATTTGAAACTGCGAATGTAGCTGTTAACCTCGGGAAGCATGGCTTAAAGTAGTAGTATGACGTCCCTGCGAGGAACTCTTCCCGACGGCGGCAAATTACCAATCTGGGTTTCGGCCTGTAGGTTGTAGTCTGTAATAAAGTACAGTTGAAGGAATTTAGGCGTAGAGGTCTCCTCAGACAGCAGACCCAATGCAGTGGTATACCTGCCCCTGTGAAAGTGGGCATCCAACCCTCTTCTCGAACCACATGAGCCCCAAATGAGGTCATTTGAAAGGAGTTGTTATATTGTCTAATTGTTTTAAGTAAGTGGTTGGTGTTGGGATGGGAGCCGGCTATTAGTCCCCTCAAAGGGGTAGGTGGTTCATGCAGAGGTGGCTGTCGAACTTTGCTGAGCAGCACAGACCGGCAGGCTACCCGGCCCATTTGCAGAATTGGCAAACGCAGGTCATGGACCCTATATTGATGTCGCCACACGTAGTTAAGTTAATGCCGGGGTCATAAGTGAAAGCCAGGAAGGACCAAAAAGAGCTACTGGGACTGGTAAAGTTACGGGCGGCCGCAAGGCGCTGAATGTCGCCGTCGAGGCCTATGCGGCGAGCCTGAGGAGTTTGAGATAAGCGCACAGAGGCCATGTTTGTCGTAGTCCTTGAAAGTCTGTTTGCCCTTGTCTGTGGGCCCTCGGAGATTCTGGAGTTGCGGGCATTGCGGGTTTCCCGCTGCATCTCTGTCTAGGACTCCCTCGACCTAGCTATTGCAGCAGCGTCCCTGGATTGACGGGCGCGTCTGCGGTAAAATGTTTCAGCTGCCCTCGACCTGGTAGTCGTGGCAATATTTCTAGCATTTCGAAAAGACCTACGGAGCAGTGTCTTATCAGTCCCAGCAGTTCCTGTTATAGTAGCGTCCCTGGATTGACAGGCGCGTCTGCGGTCGAATGTTTCAGCTGCCCTCGACCTAGCAGTGGTGGCAGCATTCCTAGCATTTCGCACAGACCTACAGAGCGGTGTCTCAGCAGCCCTAGCACTCGCTGTTGCAGCAGCGTCCCAAGATTGACGGGCGCGCCTGCGGTCAATTGTTTCAGCTGCTCTCGACCTGGCAGTTGTGGCAATATTTCTAGCATTTCGAACAGAATTACGGAGCAGTGTCTCAGCAGTCCTAGCAGTTGCTGTTGCAGTACGGTCCCTGGATTGACGTTAGCGCCTGCGGTCGGATGTTTCAGCTGCCCTCTACCTGGCAGTGGTGGCAGCATTCCTAGCATTTAGAACAGATCTACGGAGCGGTGTCTCAGCAGTCCTAGCGGTCACTGTTGCTTGCAGTTTGCGAAAAGCAGAGCCAAAAATCACCTACATTGGATTTGAATCGGATGTCCCAAAGTGATCGATTTTATCGATTTTTGCCGATAACTGATATTAATTTTTAAAAACAAAGAACACCACCTCAAAACTATAAGTACGGACATTGTTCAACGTGAGGTTGGTGGATATCACTTGTAATTTGTGAAAACTATCACTGAAAAATTGATGATTTTTTTTCGAATCAATATTCGACCCCCTGCCTGTTTTATCGATTTTTTCCAAAATCGATGGAACAATCGAAAGATCCGAAGACGTCAAGTACGAATGCCCTAAATTTCCGATCTGTGTGTGAATTTTTATGCCAATCGGACGAACGGTTTGCTCAGGATGAGGTAACAAGTTGACAAACACACAGACACACAGGCACACTAACTGAATGCCATTTATAGATGCAGATGAATGAGGTGCATGATCGCAGTTTACGCGTTCAATTTCTTGAAGAATATCAAAATTCTTCAAGACACTAATCTCGTCAGATTATGCGCTCTCCCTCAATATAGTTGCAGTAGAAACCACAGGTGTGCTCTGTCTTTAATGGCGTTTGGCTAGGCACAGGTGTGTTCGATAGCGAGTTGTAGCTGGCCATTTAATAGAAGGATATTTAACTATCAAATATATAAGAATATATGAGTAAGAAAATACATCAATATCTAAAAATATATGAAAATAGATAAGAATATAGAGTAAAATATATAAGTGGAAATAGTATAAAAATATATAATTAAGAAAGTATATGGATATATAAGAACATATATGAATATATAAGAATATAAAGGATAAGTATTAATATATAAAAATATGTACCGTATTTACCGGCATATAAGGAGCACTTTTTTTTAAACTTATATGCCGTATGTAGTTTTAAAATTCGCGATAGTCGGCCGAAATTAGCTACCTGGCAACTCCTATTAGCTTAGACATTGGAGCAACATTTATATACCTATTGTCATTATTTAAAAGTCTGTTGTGCAGATTAAAAATGTTATCATTGATAATATTCAGTATAATAATTCATTATATTAATAT
The DNA here is from genome assembly GCA_964036315.1 of Acanthosepion esculentum. NCBI lineage: Eukaryota > Metazoa > Mollusca > Cephalopoda > Sepiida > Sepiidae > Acanthosepion > Acanthosepion esculentum. The sequence continues at coordinate 53,569,755 of OZ038481.1, forward strand.
ATTCATTATATTAATATTATAATTAATATTTTTCTTGAGATAACTTCCGGTTGCATTGGAATAAATACATTCTGAATTTTTATGTCCTAATTATTCCACTAAGACGTTTACGAGACGCAGGTTGTACAGATCATATAAAGGATATAATAAAGTTTTTATAGGCTCGTGTTCTTTTTTACCTATTATTTTTCGTTTAATTGTAGTCATGGCTTGTTTAGCCTAAATAATAAATCATAAATATAGCTTAGACTTTACCATTTACTAATAATTTTACTAATTTTACTAATTACTAATTTTTTCTTGATTTGCCCTGGTGAAATTGGGGTTCGTCTTGTACACCCGTGCGTATTATATGCCATCAAATACGATAAATAAAATATATAAGAATATATAAGTAAGAATTTATAAGAAAGTACATACAGACAATCTCTCATCAACGACTAATAGGAGGGGTCCGTTAAAAGCCGATTGTCCGGAGATGGGACGGGATTATTTCTTAGTTATAAAACCAAAATAGTAACTGGCAGCAGTTAAGATCATAATGTAGATACTATAAACATGTATATATGATACAAATAAATATATACTTAAGACAGATAAGGACACCTCGACGTGGTGTAATGGTTAGCAAGTTTGTATCGCTAGAACAATTAAGACTGTGTAGTGAGTTCGATCCTCACTGGGTGGCCCTTATTTCGGCCTTGTGCCACATCTAAGCTATGCTTGGAAAATATCTACTTAATACAGATAAATTAATCAAAAAATAATACATTTCTTATAGATACTTTCTCAGGCACGCGCTAATTTATCCTACTTTATATGCTCTACACCCGTCTTTGTTTACAATTGAAAGGGCCGCCATTGCCACCAAGCGGTCACTTTGAGAACTAATATGACTCGTTTCGCTAAGCCCGCAAATTTTGAAATATATAGCTAACAATATGGAAGCTTTTTTATCTGGCAGCCTTTTTTTATTTTGCCCGCAGATTTTGTCCGTTACATCCGAATTCCGTTGATGGGGAGTCCGTACATGAGAGGTTTGTCTGTATAAGATTATATAAGTATTATTATCAGAGAATACATATGTACTAGTATTTATCACTTTAAAATATATTTTTAGCGGATATTTATGCAGGGGAAGCCTTTATTTATTAAACAGTATATTTATCTTATTAAAAAAATACTCGGACTCCAGCAGGATCGAAACTGGCGCCAATCTTTGCAGGAGAAACCGTCGTTAAATGGGATGTGCGATTTACCGACTGGGCCACGAAGTGCGTTGGCGGTAAGCGAGATTGTTTACAGCCTTGATTAATTGACAACGTTCTTCGTGGTGACCGATTTGGTTAAAAGCACGTAAAATCTAACGACGATTTCTCTTGCAGGGATGCACGTTGAAATCTTGTTGGAGGATGCATTTTTCTTTGATAAGATCTCTCGACTATTCAGGCCGGTAGAAGAAAACAATTATACTGTTTAAAGATAAACGGCTCTTAAACTCAAATATGGGTATCCACTAAAAATAATTTTAACGTGATAAAAACATGTCGGATTAAATTAAAATATGTAAATTCACGACAGTCATAAACTTGCTAGAAATCTTTTCCATATGTTTGGTGTTTAGCAAAAGTTTTCAGTAAGAAATAAACATTGACACCGTAATTTTTCGAAAATAATACACATTTTTTACTGTAAAATTACTCTCGAGTAGTAACACGTTTATTTATCATCTCTCATTTGCGCATCTGTCTTTGGGCAGAGTGCACTCAGAGGTGACTCCGACAAACGACAGAGTCGCAACTGAGGGAAATTATACTGAGCGGTGCTCAGCCCTGGGGAACAGCTGCCCGAGGCCGCGATTTCTCATTGCACGAGAGAGAAGGATCGGTGCTCGCACTTTGGCCAGCGGAACCGACGGTTGCGGTGGCTGCGGGCAATTTTTCTTCCTAGCCGGAGTGGACGCGCTCGAGCTCCCCATATTAAACAGGCCTTGTGTCACGACCTGGCCTCGTGGTGGGTTGAGTAAATACAAATTACAGGTGACAGTAGGGGTGGGTATTATAAATAGGTTTAAACAAAAATATTTTTTCGTTATTGATTTATAATAATAAATAGGTAATTGTTGACATTTTACTATCATACCGGCTGAGCACTCAAAGTCTTTTGGCAGAGTTTTCCGTTTAACCATTATGTAAGGGGGTTCATCTTTTTACCATCACCATATGCACTAAGCATGACTGAATCTATTCTTCTCATTTCCAGTTGTTTTTATTGGAAAAGACTTCACCCTTTGAATTCCAGAGTTTGAAAACAAGACACCTTAAAAGTCAGGGTTGTTTGGTCAGCATGTCCAATACAGCCTCAAGGACAGTTATGATTTTTTCTTAGCTGAATAACAAAACGCTGAAAATTCAAGAGCTTATCTTTGTAGCCATCAGGCAATAGATGATGTTCGGCTAATAGATATATCAAAGCTCTTCAAAAAAACACACAACTTTCCTGAAGCTTTAAATGTGTTTCCAGGATATATGATTTTCATAAGTTCTTTTGTATTCATCCGTATTTCCACAGTACTTATGGAACATCCACTTGATCGTCTTTCTTTCACAAATTCAACTAAACTCTGTTCCATATCTGGATATTGAACTTTTCTTCCTCTACCTATGGCTTTGGCACTTGATTTACACTTTTGATTCATATTCATTCTTTCTCCATAAAATTGTGTTAGCCTCATTCATCTTAAACTCTTTAGTTTCAGCTCAGTTTCCTATTCGTTCTGCTAATTCTATTACATTTTCTTTCAAATTTGCACTATAACACGCACGTTTTGACGATATTTGGGCGGTAAAATAAAATGTTATATTTATCGGGAAAACCGCAAGATAATTTTCAACATTAATTTAGCCGCTTAGTTTCGAATTTATTCTTAATGCTAACGTCGAAAAAATGTCTTCGTAATTGACCAAATTTATAGATGCGTATTATACATAGGTATATATTTTTAATTTTTGGATCATTTATTGGGGTCCGGATTATTCATGGATGCGTATTATTTTCAAGAAATTACGTTATTTAACTGGTTTCCTTTATATGACATTTATACATACATTTATTAGATATTTGAAAATATATTCACGTATTTAAGAAAAAGGTACTTACTGAATGCCTACATTTCTTAAATATTTGAAAATATATTCACACTTTAAGTAGACGTAGTTATAAAACTACATACATTTATTAAACATTTCTATATCCTTAGCATTTGATATCGAACACTATGCCTTTCGATCAATAAACTACGGAAAAACAACCAGCAATTTTGGCACCTAAAAACTGTTACAATTTAATATATATATATATATATATATATATATATATATATATATATATATATATATATATATATATATATATATATATATATATATACAGGCAGCATATCTTCATTGAAGCATGTTTCTTTAAATAACATAAACTTTATAATACTCCTTTCTAATTCTTTCTTGATGTTAAGCTTAAATCACTCACGGAAGGCGCCACATGTTTTTGTTAATTCAAGTACTTTCGATCTCCTCCGACATTTTCCTCAAGGGTGAATTGTGAAAACAAACATAATGTAACTGTAATCCTTGTCATGGTGATTTATGTGAACACGCGGGAACTATTTTAAAATTAACCGTTGTGGTTACAATGTTTGGTAAACAAGCATTCACCATGCAAGCGAAGTAACCAGACATAGTAAAATGCAACAGGGTGTTAAACGTTAGTCAACTCAAATGCATTTTAAAATATTGCTACTACACTCGAGAATATATATATATATATATATATATATATATATATATATATATATATATATATATATATATATATACATTAGAGTGTAGTAGCAATGTTTTAAAATGCATTCGAGTTAACTAATATTTGACACCCTGTTGCATTATATATATATATATATATATATATATATATATATATATATATATATATATATTATACTTTGCAGGCACGGTGGAGTAATGTTCACTTAGGTGCTAATACCCTTGAGAAAGGTATGAATCCTTTTCTCCCTCTAGCAATGGGTAAATAGCAGGACAGACGGGGTTCTATAGCCTGGGATCATCTAGGAGAGGGACACCTCTGAATTCAAAACCTGCGGAGTGTCGTTTAAGGACTTCAAAACGGGTGGATGGTTCTGCACAAAACCGTCACCACTATATTCAAATCTCATGTGCTGGTGACGGGCTGACGGTTACTAGAAACCGATCTCTTTGACCCTCATACTTCGATGATGATGGGAGAGTCGAGTATATACACACACACACACACACACACACACACACACACACACACACACACACACATATATATATATATATATATATATATATATATATAGATATATATATGTATGTATGTATGTATGTATGTATGTCTGTATATAGTCTGTTCTCATTGAGTTTATTTATTTTGTTCATTAAACTCGTTGAAACCTCGCTAAAACTTATCTACGAAGGTGTTTAGTACGTTCGTCTTCGTGGCCAGTGAAAGCCGTTACGATTGTTGAATGATTCAGTTACATCTGAATTCTCATTAAATGACATTTTTTCAAATATTATGTACTTTACCTTTGTGTCGGAATTCCCTTTAAATCTGTTTTTCTAAAAGTAATAATTTTCTATTCAAATAATACAAATTGTCGATGCTAAATAAATGAACCGAGTGAACAAAGTTTGTCTTTGATTTATTACACATTGGTATAACAGGTCGTAGTGCAAAATGTAGTTCTTACTGTTGGTCTTAGAAAAAAAATTTGAAAAACGCTGCTTTCACGTATACAAGTTTGTTCAAAAATAGTGGAATAAGTTAGTCAATGATAAAAATTATCACGCTTCAATTATTTTTATCAAAATCATTAGGCATCGAGAAGTTAGACCGACTAATGTGTCATCTAAGGACTCGAAATAAAGAATGGACACAATAAATATTTCCGGGCGTGTGATACGGCATGATCCGTAGGATTCCAGATTATCATTTGTAGATACGATAATACATCTTTATATAATCGATTGTGAAAAGTTTGACACTAAATTAGTGGTATTAACATTAATTTCGAACTTTTTATGAAAATACGAGATTTATCTCATTTTTGAATCTCAGTCTATAAAACTGAACTCTTGCCTTAAAGCAACCTAGCGACGCTTGTGAATCATCAAACTTCTGAACTTCTGATTGAAATTATTCCAATGTGTGAATGTGAGAAAAGATATAAAAATATATTTATGATTTTGGATTATAAGTTTTATAAATAAAAAAAGCATATATATAATACCTCATTTGTTTATATCTAGATGACTTACGGTCATTGACAAAATATATAATTCTTGAAGTTTATGCCTATAGTTTTATTTAAGAGTTTAAACGCTTCATTTCTTAAAATCGTCAAAATGTGACAGATTTCTCTGAGAGAGTTGTGAGAAATTTTCGCTCTATGAACAAAAAAATATTTGACCAGTCCTTAAAGTTTTATTTACTTAATAGCAGTCGCCAACTCTAAAGTCACTCCTTTTTTTTTCATTTTTAAAATTTATTTCGTGTGTCTGCAATTTGTTGGCTTGCCTGGGGATCGTCTGAAAAGAAATTAATACCTCAACTTTTAGTGAAATAAAGTAAAAAAACAAAAAACAAACTGTTACTCAATCGGCCGTTCGAATTGTCTTAAGTTGCATCTTGAATTCCTGCGTGAACGTCACTGACAATTGAAGTCATTTTGATTTAAAAATGCGGTAAAATTAAAAGATACTGAAAATATATGCGTTTATCAGAGACAGAAAAAAATCAGGATTTGTATGATATTTTGCTAACTCTTTTGGAACGTTAGTGAATTAGTTTTGAAATGGGGAAGGAAACTAAAAAAAATAATAAACTAGAACAGAGAGAAAGTCACCAGAGAATTGAAGATAACTTGCTCTAACTTTGGCCTTTAACGACACTTTACATTATTCAGACTATTGTCCTCATCTTTGTTGCCATATTTATCACAACGTTTCGGACGTTGTACGCTCCGGCCTTCTTCATGTGGTTGGAATGTCGAACTGAACCCTTTATTCGCTCGCTGGGGTAGACTGTTCTAGTTCCATGTGCCATGTCTAATGGTTGGCAGTTATCAGTTATCTCCTGGCACAGTGGATAAAGGCGTTAGTTAGACAGGACCCAGAGAGTGTGTGTTCAATACCTGGTTAAGGCAGTCGAGAACTTGAAGGGGGGAATTATCAGGAAATAACTATAACTGACATCCATTAGACGTGGAACTAGAAAAGTCTAAATAAAGACGAAATATCAGAAGCCTATCTTTAATTTAAATCTATTTTCATGGCATGTGATCTGTCATATTCATTTCTTAGTCTCACCAGCCATGATCTTTGCAACTGAGACCCGCCATACCACATTTACAAAGCTTCAGTTAGTGGGGATAGACTCCTGGCTGGATTTTTTCCCCAATCAATTTTCAAAACCTTTTAAAGTCTAAGGTTAACCATGAACTATACTTTTTTTACGCCCATGCAGTAAACGTCTATCATGAGTGTCTCGTGAAAATTGTATTAATGAAGATTTGTATAAAAAAATCACGATTAAAAAAAAAACAGATTCAAAAACGTGTTTCTTATTAACAGTGGCTTTTAGGAGTTAGATACTGTTCTTAATGGAACTTAACGGTAGTGACAATTGTGCACGCTGTCTTCTCGGATTTCTCTGACGGTTTTCTATACAGCTGGGTAATTGATTTGCTTTTTACAGATTATCAATGTTCTTCAGTTCTTCGTATGACGCGTTTCGAACTTTAGGACTTCCTCAGACTAGAAACAAAACAACAAAAAAAAGTTGAGTATCCCTGTAACATGCAGTAGATACATAAATGTAAATATGAGTTTATTCCGATGATATCCTAAAAGACAAAACGCGATACACGAAAATCTTTTTCAAGTTTCTAATCAAAATATCCATATGTAAGAATATAAAAACTACGACGTCTTTCTTAAAGAGTTTAATGGTAACACTAAGAAATTGATCCGCGAATTAAAGGATTAAAGAGGATTAAAATAAAAACAAATAGACATAATATGTCTAGATTAATCAATCAAGCTTGAATGAAGAATATATAAGTTATGAAAATATATCAGCAAACAATTATAAGAGAAAATATATTAGAATATGTATGTATGAATGTATTTGAATATACAAGTAACAGTATATAATTAACAGAATATAAGTAAAATAGCTTAATTCTCGCCAGGCATAAAATCGCACTGAGTGTTTGCCATTTGTTTCGTATTTACTGCCAGGCTTCGTATTCAAATTTTAAAAAAAAATGCCACAAGAACGCATGCGCACAGAAATCACTTCATGCTGTTCCTTTTCTGTTGCCTTTGTTAGGAGGCTGAACTAAAATCTCTCTTTACATGCAACAAAATTAATTTATAAATACTGCTTACAACGAAACCTTCTGTTGTATTTAAAATTAATTACTTTTCTTTTCCATATTCGAATTGTTCGCAATAATTTATCACGTTTTTTTTATTTGTTTAATTTAGTTCCTGAGACGAAGGATTCTATTATTAAATTTTTATTAGTTTCCGTTGTTTCTAACCCAAAGTGATGAGCTGAGACAGTTTTTGGCTGGTGAAATAAATAGCTACAAATCAGCTAATCAGAATAAAGATGTAACTTCCGACAGGATTGGATTTTCCATTTTTTTTTTTTTTACTTTATTTTATAAAAATAAATACACAAATAGTTACAGCTTCATAATCGTTCAAGCTCACGCACTGTTTTCACAATGACGTCATTACCCTACCTATCCCTTCCTACTTATGACGTCATATCGATTTTTTATTGCCTTACTAGTAAAATTATTCTGTTTCATTCATAGACAGAGTTTTTCCATATCATTTTTATTTTATTGACGTCATTATTCTGTTCCTTTTCAACACAATAGCACACTGACGTGCCAAAAGTTATAATTGCTGTATGCAATGCTAAAAATATGGGATGCCCCCTTACTTTGGACGTCATGGTGAGTCAGTGTGAACAGAATTTAAGCGACTCATGGTAAGGCGAAATGAATTATTAGCGATCACACTGTCCTGATCGTGGGTGATATGCGAATGGGATATTCCTATTCTGAAATTTTGAAGACATTTGGTATCGCCGGATATACAATGACACATGTGATGGAAAGCATTACTTCTAGCCGGAAGCAGCACAGTAACCGAGCAAGGGTCGTTAATGATGGTAATTAGAGGTGTGTGACGAGAATCTTATGCGGGAACAGAAAAATGACGCTACCTGAAATTACATACAAAATCAAGGAAAGAGGGACCATACGCATATCCAACAGATTTTAGCCCTCTTGGGCGTTAATGGGAGTAGAAGACCCTCGAGGCCACCCTGTTAAGACCATGGCATCAGAAAGAAGGCTTCATTTGCTTCGGTGACGTTGCTAAGCGAACCGTGGAGGATTCGCAACGTTGACGTCGGCCAATGTGTTACGATTCCACTTGTCTGGATGTGCGGTTGTGATATAATTGATATCGGTTTGGAAATCCGAGTTAGAAATCCAGTGGGGTTCCTTGTATTCGCATACGCTTAAAATCTCTTAGTTAAGGTATGAATTCATTTTCTCCCCTTAGCTATGGATTAACTAAATAGAAAACTGACCTCGCGGTGATTGGAATCCTGTTGAGCAGAAGGACAAGTCTGAATTCCAAGCTGTAGAAAGTTATTTAGACATGGGATGGATATGTTATGTCTGTTAAAACAAAAAAAAAAAAACGAACGATAGATTTCAACAACTATGGATGATCCCACGAGGACATAATCCATTCATCCATACATATCCTTCCTTGGGCATTAGACGAAGTGGGGTAATGCTCACTCGCAATATTTGAATCAAAACGTGCTCTGGTTTTCAAGTACTTCCGGTGGTGTCACAAAGTTGCCTCATGAGGACTGTATGATCGGAATATAGGATTCGAACACAAGTCAGATCTTTATCTCCCTAATCATTTGGCTACATGTCCGTGCGATTATGACATATGGATGTACGGTGTAAATATTTGTTATTGCTTTTTATCACTGTTTATCGTTGCTTATTTTTTTTGCTGTCGATTAAAGATGAAAGAATTAAAATCCAGGATGTAAAATTAGTAAAAACAGTAAACACTTCAAAAACCTCTCAGTGATTAGATCATTTACAACAAATTTAATATAAGAGATAAGGACAAGTAACATAGAATAGGCTGTGCTGGAGTTATTTTTGCCTAACACCGAGAATTGCTAAAAAACCAAAACATCAACCTAAAAACTCGAGTCATGTTCTTAAATAGCCTCGTCAGATCGAGACCATCATCGATATTTCACACATGGCACGAAACCCGTTCAGAAATATCTAAACTGTCAGATGTACAAAACCATTTTTTGATATCAGTGGCTAAAAATGACTTTGAGCTATGGTTTGGTGAAGATGACACTTTTTTAAAAACTTGATGACTGGCGCTACAGAATCACAACCAAAGAATTGTATCAAAGAAAAGAAATCATATCACTTGAAGACTTTCAACAACAGCAGCAACTAAAATGGATAGCACATGTAATTTGAAGAGAAAATAATGACCAAATCAAGATATTGACATTCCGCACAACTTCAAGTAAAAGGTTAGGAAGAAAACCCCCATCAATAAAGGAAATAGGGATAACAAGAGGAATTACTTCTTCCGACTACTCAAACGTGACAGTTCCTCTCAGAACAGACGACTCTTTGTATCCTATCTTAATGAGTGTAAGATGTCATCAACGTGGCAAAGTCGTTATTCGCTGATAGAATGAGACGATGTACAGCCGTTCACAAGTATGGTTCTCGGGATTACTGACAACTTTGATAAGAGTGTATTGAACAATCAATAAATCCTCAATCACTCCACTCTTCAATCTGTTTGAATCATTATCCTTTACTGCCAATAAAGCAGAATGCTTTGCTCGGAAATCCTTTTCCAACTCCATTCACGACTCTTCCCTCTGATCTCGCCACTTGAACAGAATCTAAACTGGACAATCAATGCAGATAACCATGGTTTCTGATATCATTTCTAACGTAGATCTCAACAAGCCTTACGTATTTGGCGGTATCCCTGAAATTGATCTAAGGAAATATGTTTCTGAACTGGTGGTAAATAATAGTTTCAGACTATTATTTTATAGTGTCATTTGCATTTTGGCTCAGACATCCTGAGATTGACCTTTAAGGTCAGATGATAGACAAAATAAGGATGTCGATTTTAATTGGATGGGCCGAACGTGGGAATGTTAGAAAGATAGAAATTGTTTTCAGTGAGTTAAGTTTTTACACGTCATACAGAGTAGACGTGGTTATTTCGTCTCTCGCCAACCTCCCTCCCCAGTGCGGCTGATAGAGCGACCACACTGGCTAGTTAAAAATATACATGTCAATGTGTTTAATAAAATAGATACATTTAAAATCCTTTTTGTTGATGTCTTTTATCTCCGAACCCCCCCCCCCCAAAAAAAAACATTTTGCCGGGAGAGCCCAAGAGAGAAGAATGCAGGTTTGTTCAGGAATTGACCCTGTCAATCAATGAAAAGATTCAGAGAGAGAGAGAGAGAGGGGAGAGAGAGAGAGAGTGAGCATACAACACTGGCTCTTGTTCTCTCCAAAATGTACAATAACTGCTTTCATTCTTCCTCTGTAGTCACTGTCTTTAAGAATTATGATAAACTTTCTGACCCCACGAATTATCGGCCTAGTAGTTTTTTTTACCTTAAAGTAGAATATTAAAAGCTGAAATTAACTCGAAATTGATGAAGTATCTCACTTCACACGGCCTACTTTCATATAAACAATATGGCTTTCCTTTCTCTAGAACAACCACAGATAACGGATATTACTGAATTCGTCTCAGGCTTTAGGTAAGAATGGTGAGGCTCGGGTTGTGGCTTTAGATATCTCGGAGGCATTCGACAGGGATTGGCATGCTGCTTTTCTCCACAACCACAACGGCTACCCTGTTTCTGAACGATTATTTCGCTTAATCCAATCGTTCCTAACAAATCGTGCAAAGATGTTCGTGTTGAATAGACATACTTCAAGATCATTTCATATCAATGCGCATTCCAGGGCCCTCTACTTGTAGCGATGTTATTTCTTATTTTTCATTACAAAACTTTGCGATGCCATCAGTTCTCCTGTTAAGTAAGTAATTTTAGGTAATGACATTTCTCTCTTTCCGCGGAAAATTCTTGCCAGACACCTGTAGTCACAATCATTAACGATACCTGAAATCAGTGGTTAACTGGGGCAATGAACGTCTTGTATATTTTAACGCCTGTAAAAATAAACTACCATTTAATCGTCATCGAGAATCTATTCGGCCTTCCATCAGCATGGCCGATGTTAACATCCCGGTGAACAACTCATTTCAACTTCTAGGATTCACATTTTCCAGTGATGTAAAGTAGAGTGATTATATTGAATCAGTTGCTATTGCGCAGTTATATGTCTTCCAGTGGTTCGTGCATTGAATATTGCTGCCATATTTTGGCCTGGTGTTGCTACAATATATCTCTATGATTCTCGACAAAATCTAAAGGATTGTCTGTCATGTTATCGGTCCTGACCTGGTATCGCGAATTCAGTCACTCTCCCCACCGCCGTGATGTGGCTTCCCTCCCCGTCTTTTCTATAAATATTTTCATGTCAAGTGTTCTATTGAGCTATCATCTGTGAGGGTGAGTCCTTTTTGGACGACTCGGCTAGACGGTCGAACTCTCTGCCTCTGGGCAGAGAAGAACTCGGACGAGGCTCCGCCGAAGTGCAGAGCCTCGTTCGGGAAGGTTGACCAACCCGATCCCGTTTATACGGGTTCTACGGGCAATTTTTGCCCGAGCCTACGGGCTCGGAAAGCCCACATTAAACCGGCCTTGTGCCACATTTGACACACGTGGGCGTGTTAATGAACATCGTGAGTTATCATCTTTGGTACCTGGTATAAGTAGTTTGGCAACTAGGTCTCATTATTTAACTGTTGAAATTGCTAGATGTAACCGGAAGTTCTATTGTAAGTTTCTTTCTCGGACTTCTCATCACTGGAACTCTCTACCGATTTCCTACCTGACACCGACAATATTCAAAAGTTTCATTGCAACGTCAATCGCTCTTTTCTGTTTCCGTTTTTTTTTATTGTCCTTTCCCCTCACTAGCTTCTTTTCACTCTGTTTCTACCAGTAACCCCTTGCGTCTTAGTGGCTTTATCGCCTTGTTTGGGGTGAAATGATTAAAAAAAGAAAAGAAAAAAAAGTTACTGGACGTGAGAAACTTATTTTCCTGAAAACCCATTTAAGAAAAGTATTTTATAAATTTCAACCGACAGTACAACTGCCTATTCGGTCAATGAATATTGAATGTTACCTTCTAGGAAAACGGATAATATTTTCACTACCATTGCTATTTAAAGAGGGGGTTTCTGTTTAGGAGTTCAACATGGAATACAGAATCGTGTTAACTGTTGAAAATTACACTCTTTGTAGATAGTAAACAAATTAATTAATAAGGTATTAGTTATTTCCCTTGGACCTTGGACATTTGTTTTTCAAGTTGTAGAGGGCGAATGGGCCCTTTTTATTAATATTCTCCCTATATTCTACAGTTATTGTAAGAGAGTCATGCTGAATAACTAGATTATTACCGTGCTCTAAAACCATAACTATCTCTCGTTTGTTATTGCTTCTCATATGAATCTTGCTTGTTCAGTCACCACCAAAAGTTAAGGTAGGACGTTTTTCATTCATTCATTCATTCATTCTCTTATAATGCGGTGTTCCCACTGACTATTTTTTCTACAACATCAACTACTTGCAATTTCAATCAAACATTTCGTCACGTGTCCATTGGCAACTTAAAATAGGTTCGAAAATGTTCGTAACAACGACCTGGGCATTGAAGATAAGGATGCTCGTAGATGTCCTACGATTGACGAAAAAGAACTGCGAATCATTACTGAAGTGGGAATCCCCCCCCCCATCCTAACTTGAAAGATTGCAGAGAAAGTAAACATTGTCGATTTCGCCGATAATGGCACGAAATTAGAAACTTTAAAAAAAAAGAAGCTCGACAAATCGGTTTAGTTGATTGGTTTACTTTGTTTAGCGGCATATAAACTTCTATGAAATAACCAATAGAGGTTTATATGACTCTAAAAATAATGCCAAAATCTAAACAATCTTAGGTCTTAAACCACAGATAAAATATATTGTTGTTAATAGTGCTATTAAATGAATTCCTGGTTATTTTACTATAAAATATGTATTGTTTGACATTGTTTTATATAAAAAAAAAGTATTGCTGGTAATTTTTACTATAACAATGTATTTTTTTACTTTCATCGTGTTTGTTTTTATTTGTGGGTTCGCTATTTGCCCATAGCAGAGAACCTAACAGGTACTACCACCCCAGGACCTAGGAACAACAGCAGTAAGAGGTGGTCGTAGGCTCCTGAAAACTTCCTATCTTCCGATCAGAGGACATGCCACTGTATATAGTTTATCATCAAGCCTATCGACAAATAGGTGCCATACGGTCTCAACGAAAACTAAAAAAATCTTCGTTAGAATATCAGCTCCGTTATTACTTTGTATTTTGATATGCATTGAAAAAAAAAAGAATAATATATATAGATTATATAATAAACAAGAGGTTGCATCATGATGAAAAAAATTCCCCCCAAACAACTTCTGTATCAAAAGACATTTATGTTTGGTAGTTGGCAAGTGGAATTATCCTCTACAACTTTTAGAATCCTGGCAAAAGAAACAGAAAATTACAACAGAGGTGTATTGCCAGGAAATCGACTAAATGTACCAAAAACTGCAATATTTGCGTCTAACATCGGGCAATTAAAAATGATCAATTTTTCTCCATGACAACGTCCGACTGCATGTCTCGCAAATAACTTTAGAAATTGATCGAACTGGGCTAGAGAACTCTACCTCACCGAGTTTATTCAATAGAGATCTTTCCGAGCGGTTAACACTTTTTTCTCGACAATTTCCTGCAAGACATTGTCTTCAATAACCAAGCAGCAACTCAAAACGCCCACGAAGAATTCATCTGTTCATTGACTCCAGAATCCTATGCTGTCGATAGAATAGATTTGTTTATTGTTGGCAACAATGCGTAAATTCTAATCATACATATTTCCATTAATATATTTTATTCTCGGCTGAGATGTACTGCTTTATATCTGATAGAGGAAAAATACATTCATATATACAATAATGAAAGACACACACATACATATAAATGTGTATGTGTAAGATTTCATATATATATATATATATATATATATATATATATATATATATCAGATATGAGTAAAAATATATCTGTTAAAGAACATATATATATAAATATATATTTATATATATGTTCTTTTACAGATATATTTTACTCATAACTGAAATCTTATATATATATATATATATATATATATATATATATATATATATATATATATATATATCTTATATAATATATATATCTTATATAATATATAAATCTTATATATATATATATATATATATATATAATTTTACGCCCACAAACATACAAACGCAAATGTATATATATATATATATATAGATGTGTGCGTGTATGTTTGTGTGCGTAATATTTCATATATATACACACACAGATTGTGTGTTGGTGTGCATGTGTAAAATTCCAAATAAAACGAATATATATATATATATATATATATATATATATATATATATATAAACATATATAAAATATATATTATATATATATATATCTGTATGTAAAATTTCAGATGACACTAAACGTACTTCTCTAAAACAAAATATATATATATATGTGCGTGTGTGTAAGATTTTTAGATATAACTAAAATATATCAGTAAAAGAAATAATTACTCTCCCGACGTCAAAATACATGACAATAAAAAATTAAAAGCTAAAAGAAAACGCTTAAATTCATAACCTTTTTACATTTAAAATATATAATACCTAATTAATCCCAAACTAAAATAACTTAAATATCAATTTCACTATATAACGATTCAACAACAACATCATGTAATCAGTTTTGTTTAGTAGATGCTTACGATCTTCCATAATTTACCTCGATTTTTCAATTAACCTGATGAATTTTTCTGAGCGTTTCTGAAATTTAAATATTTGTAAAATATAACAGTTTTACTTTTGTATATAGATACGTGTTGCAAAATAAAACCCTTTCCATTGATAAAGTCCAAGTTTTCTTTTTGTCTTAGTAATAATAATAATAATAATTTTATATATATATATATATATATATATATATATATATATATATATATATATACACACACAGGTTTCATTGAAGATAACAGACCAATCAAAATTCCAAAGAACGAACATTATTTACGAGTTCAAATGTCCCTTAAGGAAATACATGCCTATCCAGACGCCTTACGACAGCTTCATCACAACCCATTTAAACACAGACACAAACTTACCAGACTTCATCCGAAACATACTAGTAGAAAATACAAGTATGATAACCTCATTCATATTTAAAAAAAATAAAATATTAAAAATAACGGTAGCCTTAATAATAAAAAAAGAAAAAGCCAACACTATATATTAACTAAAACACATGGCCACAATGTGTTGTGTTCGGAGAATAAAACATCCTCTAGAAACATACACACAACCCACACGGAACAATCCTTGATAATAGGTAAAAGTCTAGCGGAAAGCGCTCGGAATTACAGAACATTTGAAAGGTTTGTACACACTCTGTGTCCAGAAAAGAAAACACTTGTTCGAACCCAAGATAAATTAAATAAAATGATTAATCGCATTAACTTTTCTGTAGTTTTTGATGAAACATATACAAATGAGGGATTGGTGCCTAAATATGCAATATATACATATATAGATGTATATTTAGGCAACATATCTTCATCCATACATGTTTCCTTAAATAATATAGGCATAGTATGTTTATAATTATAGTAAAACTTTCTAGTTCCCTAATTATCTGAGATATTATTTAATGAAACACTACACAGACATACACACACACACACACACACACACACACATATATATATATATATATTTATGCATAGTGTGTGTGTGTGTGTGTGTGTAAAATACAATTTTTGAATTATGATTATATCAGAGAAAAATGCTCAGATACAAGAACAGACCGTACATAAAAATAGTGTGGACATAGGCATTTATTCTGGAAGATGCTTTTCTGTTTTGCTTAATCGCAATCGGCTGTGCATAGCGGTGGAACTCGTGTATATGTGGGTTATTTCGGGATTATCGTCTTATATATTTCGGGAATAGCGTCTTATGTAAACTGCTATTGAATAAGACTAATTAAAGGCAGGTAAATAGTTTGTTTTATGTTCCTTTCACATGTTGCGTTGGATTGACTGTTACTGTAATAATATTAATGTCAAAATATTGATAAAATATTAATATATTAATATAAATCAATTAATATAGTCATAGACTCGACATTGTGAAAAGGGATGATCTTCGACTATCATTGACATCGGTGGAGCCGAATATAACAAAAAACACGCAAAATAGCAGCAACCGCAGAAATCTTATTAAATAAATCTTCAGTTTTAATTTTAATTACTCACATATTTTAAGATACGTTATAGGTTATTTTACTAATATATAGTATATAAATGTTCCATAGAATTTACTTCATATATACAAGTTTATTTTCATTAAATTAGGTTTACTTAAGAATAAAGCCTACACATTTAATATTTCCATGATACACTTCTTAAACTAATCTATTATTAAAAAATAATAAAATAAGCTTGTTTTTTATCAAATGGGCTTGGAGTTCCACCCAAAGAATTTAAGAGTAAAAGTGGATAAAAAAGGTTGAAAAACCTCAGTTTTATACGTTTAAGGCTTATCTCATCAATTAATAACCAAGATAATGAATACAAATCTTATACAACAGCCGTCACAAAGATACTATAAACAGAAAATAAGCATTTTCCAGCCCATAATTTGTTTTATTTTATAGAATTAGAATAATGTAATAAACCGTACATAACCACCATACGTATACATATATAAAGATTTGATCCTCTCTTGAGCTCATATACACTGAAGATTGTCTTTAAACATGAAAATAATTATTGCCATCCAGTGTTTATACGCATGTCTATAGAATTTATCTCCATTATATATATATGTATATATATATATATATATACATTATATATATATTTATATATATATATATATATATATATATATATATATATATATACATTAAATATATACATTATATATATATATATATATATATATATATATATATATATATGAAAAATATAGTTTTAAAGTGTGATGTATAATGGGTACAGTGCTTAATATCTGGTATACAACGTCAATAAAAAAATAAAATATAACAGAGGACACTGATGTCAACACCTAGCGACAAATATTTGTTGCATGCAATCTTCAGGTCTTGATGGTCATCTGTCGCCGCTAGATGGTGACCCCTGCGTTCACTTTTATATTTGCTATATATATATATATATATATATATATATATATATATATATATATATATATATATATATATAAGTGAACATAGAAGTCAACACTTAGAGGCAACAGTCTGTTTCATGCTAGATGCAATCGTCAGGCATCCAGTATGAAACAGACTGTTCCCTCTAAGTGTTGACTTCTATGTTCACTTTTATATTTACACACGCTCTATCTCTGATATTGAGCACTTTATCCTATATATATAGCACACTTTAAGACTATATTTATTCATATATATACATATATATATATTATATATAATTTTAATCTTTAGCAAAATGATATTCGTAAAAAGAACGGCTAAATTTAACGAGTGCTGAAGACAATTTTCATAGAACGGAAATAAAGGGCAATTCAAGATATAAAATATCAGAGACACTGACCTTCTTGTAAGCCCTGTTTCTGCCAAGATGGCTTCGAATATATATGTGAATCTGAAGAATTTTAAAAATCATATATAGACAAATCTAGTCGATATTATTTAACCAAACATGCTTTAATATATATATATATATATATATATATATATATATATATCTATATATATGTGTGTGTGTGTGTGTGTGTGTGTGTATTTGTGTGTGTATGTGTGTGTGTGTTCTTCAACTGTGCCTTTTCTTCCAGAAGTGAAAAATGGCAGATACAAGAGTCTGAAAATTTAATATATTAATTTAAACTTGGACACAAATTCAAGAAAACGGAAATCACAAAATTCCTGAAGTGGAAGTAATTGAAAAAAATATCTCCTATTCTCCTATTACCAAAAGTAGTTTAAACTTTGTAAGTGAATTGACATGTTGTATTAAATCAGGCTTCGAAATGATTTACCATCACTTTTCGAACCTGATGATTTAAAATTCAACGTAGAAACGCGACGAACGTTCACAATGGTCAAGAACATAGACAGTTATGTATACAGGATGACTCAAACTTTAAAAAAACATGCATAGCCTCTCTAGAATTTCAAAAGGTCATATATTTTTTTTTTATACATCATCATGTAAAATGTTAAATTTTAATCCGTTTAAATGTTTTTAAATATTTTCTTAAAATATCTTGTAAACCTCAACGAGACATGAAAGTTAAACAATTCGGTATTATTGCAGACAAAAGGCAAAACGCTTCTATGATTATCTTTAAAAGCAAAAAGAGAAGAAAAAGCATCAACTTACAAGGTGTTAGGATTATCCATGATAATATACATGTATATCCACCTTCATGTGTAGTCATCATTAAATTACCAATCAATATGACATGCCTATAATTGAAAGAAATGAAAACAATATTAGAATATAAATAATATATTGCTTGATGAAATTAAAAAGATTGTTTCAAAGCATGAAACTGACAGCAGTGGTCGGTCACTGTCCGCCAGAAATTTGATCCATAATTTATTAAACCACTGCCATTTAATATGACATGGTGCACCTTTTCTTTCCAGTCTGCATATTATATATATATATATATATATATATATATATATATATATATATATATATATATATATATATATATATTTAATTCATTTTGATTCAACGTTGTTTTTGATGGATTGAACACACACACTGTCGATTCTCGAAACATCCATATCTGCCCTTTTTCGTATCCCAAGGTGAACAAAAACATTTTAGCAAATGGATTAAATCCGGCATATTTTGTCAAGAGACATATTTTAAAAAAAATTATCTTTCGTTTTTCCTCGGCCGGTATACGTAAATTTGGCTGTTTAGAAAATCAGAGATATCTACCCAAGAGCATGTACTTACTAAGTACAACATTTATAGCAACAATATCAATAACAGTAACGGGCACGTGGTCAGAATGTTAGCTTTCCATCTGAATCTCAACATGGTGGCTAACTTTTTAACATTATCCTCATGGGATAAGTTTTGTTAAGCCGTCGTTGGTTGTGTTAGAGGCCTTCAGCGTACTGGATTCGTTCAAACTCTTGATGATTACGCACTTACGCAGGACCTGAAACTAAAGTCCGAACAGCATAGTTGCAATATGAAGTTGAAGAAACACACAATGTGCCTGGGAAGGTGTCGGCAAGAGGAATTGAGTTGGCGCTCTCGCAGACAGGTGTCCTCCACAAACGACTAGTCGGCATTATATCTATCTATCTATCTATCTACCTAACTCATATACAGGGTCTCCCATTAATGATGAGAAGCATTTTAAATGCATGTATCTTGTATTATAAAATTGACATCGAGTACCCAAACTAAAACAAAGCATCCATACAGAGGTCGCATCCATTCCAGTTGCTATACTAAGACGCATTGTGCTTTAGACGAGAAAGCGAGGTCGTGCATGTTCTCTTCGTGATGGTGACCATCTCAGGGGTGCAATATTAAAATCTTAGATAATATGTTGAACACTTGTACATCAGTTACGTAATAAATATATTTAGTGATCTATATCATTTTTATAATCTAAGATACTTGCATTTAAAATGTGTCCCACCATTATGGGATACACTATATATATATATAACATGAATCGTTCATACAAAAAGTAGATTAGTAAAGTTAATGATATCAATGGCGAAAAACATCTTCGCAAAGAAATTTATTAAAGTTACATAAATTTGTTTGCGATGTTTTTCACCATTTATATCATTAACTTTACTAATCTACTTTTTGTATGAATGATTCATGTAATATAAATTGAACTGCACCACACACACACACACACACACACACACACACACATACACAAACATATATATATATATATATATATATATATATATATTGTGTGTATTTAGGCAGCATTTTTTCATTGATGCATGTTTCATTAAATAATATAGACAAGTTTTATCTATTTATTTTATGTAAATTATTTTCATATCATCTGATAAGCTTAATAGCATTATCATTAAAAGAAGAGAGAAAATCACAATATTGATACATATTTTTTTAATCCTATCTAAGCTTTCGGCTTACGAAAGCCATCATGAGAGATGATAATTACATTACAATATATTAAAAAATACACGGATAAAACAATAACGATAGTCTGTTTTTGTTTACATGGAAGATTTCCAAGCAACGACAAACTCGTGCATATGAGA
>OZ038481.1:53598000-53605500 GCA_964036315.1 Acanthosepion esculentum
TGTTTCTCTTAAGAACGATGATAGATTCCGCGACTGGAGACAGCTTGTCTGAGAAGCAAAAAGGTAAACTATTTTATTTTCAAAAGCTGCATTCGTTCGCATTTTATTTATTTTCTATTTATTTTTTTCCCCATTAGTCAAAAATGTTTTGTAATGTTCAGTTACTTTCGACTCCAACAGTGCATTAGTTTTCGTGATTATGGCGAACATCTTCGAGAAGATTCAATTACTGTGGTTTGGAAAAGGCGTTAGAGAAATGGAGGCTGCCAGTCGAGAAGCCGGCAATTCTCTTTGAAGCATCGCGTCAGAAGCGTTATAATAAACATCATAAAATGGAATGTTCTTATGTAAACCAAATCATACTAGATGAAAAAACCTGCGTATTGTTCCTTGCTTATAAACTAATATTAGCATATGTGTTGTTTATATAATATAACGTGTAGGGTTTTATTAAACAAATTCCTTAAAATTTCATCCATTCAAATCTAACATATATAACGGCACAGTAAAATCTGCCTTTTGGAATATACACAAAATAATAATTTACCTTCATCTGTCAGGGCTCTCCACAATACTGTTATAAAGTTTGTATAAGGCTCATGGTTGTTTGCTAGTAAGACGGCAAAGAAAACACTGAAAACAAAGGGTTGAGTGAAGAAGGCTTTAATCACATGGGTACATTAATTGAGACTACAGAAGTTCCGTACAACTGAAAGCGCTACGACATAGCAGTTCGCTTTTTACCACTGTTCCATTAACAGACGTTCTCCGCATAGCGAATGGCGAGTCCATGTTTCAATGATAGTATATGCAGTCTTTCTAATAATAAAAAATAATATTATGAAGAAGAAAAAAAGAAAAGAATAAGGGAAAAGAAGAAGACTTCTCCAGATTTTCAATTATCGCAAATCCTCACTTAATGACTTACACGTTTAATGAAGCTCGAACTTACGACCAGCTATAAAATCTCATAAAGTAAATAAAAGGAAAAATACAACCACTCAGTATTTTATATATATATGTATAAATGTATATATATATATATATATATATATATGGCATTTTGTTAGTGTGTCTGTGTGTTTGTCAACTTGTTACCTCATCCTGACCAAACCGTTCGACCGATCGGCATGAAAATTCACACACAGATCGGAAATTTACGGCATTCGTACTTGACGTCTTCGGATTTTTCGATTGTTCCACCGATTTTGGAAAAAATCGATAGAGGGTCGTATATTGATTCGAATAAAATTCATCAGTTTTTCAGTGATAGTTTTCACAAATTACAAGTGATATCCACCAAACTCACGTTGAACAATGTCCATACTTATAGTTTTGAGGTGGTGTTCTTTGTTTTTAAAAATTGATATCAGTTATCGGAAGAAATCGATAAAATCGATCACTTTAGGGACCTCCGATTCAAATCCAATGTAGCTGATTTTTGGCTCTGTTTTTTCGCAAACTGCAAGGAATTGTCCCGAAAATCATGTTGAGCATTAGTTTTATCAACCGTTATTAGTTGCTGACCTTTTTCTTCAATATCGGTATCAATTATCGGCAAAAATCGATAACATCATGTCACTTTTGACTTCCAATTCAAATCCAGTCAAGCTGGCTATATTTTTCGCAAATAGCGAAGAATTTCCACCAAAATTACGTTGAGCATTGTTTTTATCAACAGTTATGAGGTACTGACATTCATTTTCAATATCGATATCAATTACTGGAAAAAATCGATACAATCGATCACTTTGGGACATCCGATTCAAGTTCAGTCTAGCTGATTTTTGGCTATATTTTTCGCAAATAGCGAAGAATTTTCAGCAAAATTCCAGTTGAGCATAGTATTTACCGACCGTATTGAGGTGTTGACTTTCGTTTTCAATATCGGTTTCAATTATCGGATAAAAATCAATGAAATATACCCCTTTTGACTTCCCATTCAAATCGAGTTTACTTGAATTTGGCGATGTTTTTCGCACCTTGCTTGGGATTTTGATAAACTTTATCGGCTTTAGTCGTGACAATTAAAATCTTTTGCCCTGTGAGCTACTTTGTGACCAACTAATACCTGAGGGAAGTCGATACAGTCATGTCTTCATCAGAATTTGTGAATACACCAATCAAACGTATCTTTAACTGAGACGTCTACACTAGACTCTACAGCTGATTGTTATTCACACACGTGTGACCATGCTTCACATAGCGATATCTCATTGGCTGAGTGCAGTACGCGGTCGCTGATTGGTGTTCGAAACCCTAGGGTGCTCACTGATTGGCACAACCGATTGGCCAGTAATATTTCGCATTTGAACCTGCTGTGCACAGCTGTGGCACGAAGGTCTCACTTCTACTCCTGTTACGCCGCCATCCGGTTGATATGATAGGCCCCTTCAACTGATCATTTCTCCTACCGCAAGTTGCGTTTTTGTTTTCAATTTGTCTGTTTAACTACATTTTTACAACTACCATAAACAATTTATTCAGTTGTTTTACTTAAATACCTGCCTTGCCAAAACTGGCTCACTTTTTGCAATACTAAGTTAGACTTTGTACAACTGCAATTGAGCAACTCTAATCAATCACTACTGGCATCACTTTTCCCCATACCGCTAAAAAGGAGGGTACGTCTTAGCCTTGTCTGTAAGAGCGTCCGATATGTGGGCAAGAAGGGCCCTCGAGTCCCAGGAGCAGACTACCATGAGACTATCACAGGTCGCTCAACGCAGCGCCCCCAGCAGGCCTCGCGGTCACAAGAAGAGTGTGCAACCTGCTTGGCTGGGAAAGCTGCCTACAGAGCTTTGTTGCGATCAAGGCTCAAGAATGCACAACGGTCGAGAATGAACGCACAGGCTGCAGCAACCGCCTCTGCATCTCGGGCTTCCGAGATTCATCATCAAAGGCTTCTTCGTAACGTAAGAAACGCTGCTGCCACTGCGAAATCAAGAACAATAGAGACACTTGACCGCAGACGCGCCCGTCAATCCAGGGACGCTGCTGCTCCTTCGGCAAAGTTCGACTGTCACCTCTGCATGAACCACCTACCCCGTTGAGGGGACTAATAGCCGGCTCCCACCCGACTCCAACCACTTTCTTAAAAAATTAGACAATAGAACAACTCCTTTCAAATTGTTTTTTGTTCCTCGCATATTCACATATAAATTAAGTGTGGATATAAAATTGATGGTGAAAGACGGTGTAATTTTTCTCATTCCTTTTATTCTCCCAAGTAGTTACAGTTTAATCCAAGATCATCTTCAGTGGTGAATTGCTAAGACTAAAAGATTAAAGTAAGTTATAATAATGGCTTAGTATGGATCGGCTTAAATTCGAAAGATATTGCTGCTATATAAGGGAGGTAACTTGATATATGTAAATTCTTTTAAAAATTGTCATTACGAGTTTTCAGTGTAACCCGGATATAAGAGACCCGGATATAAGATAAACCCGGATATAAGAGAGATGTTATCTGGTCCCAAATTAGAGCCTGTGTTAATAAAACAAAATAGACCAAACCTGTATATAAGAGAAACCCGGATATAAGAGACTCCTTCTCCGGTCCCGACAACTCTCTTATATCCGGGTTACACTGTATTGTTTTTAGTTGGAGTTTTAAAAAATTACAATAAAAATAAACAAATATAATATTTCTAGACTATTAAATCAAATTATTATTTTGATTTATTTTATTATTATTATTATTTATTTATTTTATTTTATTATTATTATTATTTATATTATTTATTTTATTATCAAATTTGATTATATATATGTATGATTTATAAAGATCTTATAACGCAAATAGTTGCGAATATTGGTTGAGAAAACCGTACATTTTTTTGCCACTGATCCATGGGCAGATGTTCTACTCATAGCGTATGGACGAGTCCCTGTTTCAATAATAGTGTAGAAATGTTAGTCAGTCTTTCAACAGAACAAACTCTCCCTTCATTTGTTGCTCTAAGCAACATGATGGTTGAGAATACCGTACATTTTTTTGCCACTGATCCATGGGCAGATGTTCTACTCATAGCGGATGGACGAGTCCCTGTTTCAATAATAGTGTAGAAATGTTAGTCTTTCAACAGAACAAACTCTCCCTTCATTTGTTGCTCTAAGCAACATTTACCACATTACCATCTGTCTTTTCCCTTGTTTTACAGTCCATTCAGTCAAACCCGTTATGTAGGATCGCCCTGCTTCTCTTGCTTTTAATACGCCCTGCGAGTGTTAGATACTGTAGGCCTTCTTACCTCATAACTTATCCCAGTAGTTTCAACATTTTCTTTTCTGGTTGTAAATATTCAATGATTAATTTTGAGTTAGCGAATGCACCTGCGTAGGTTTCTTCCGAAAAAGAAGGTACAGCATATGGTTGTTTAAATTTTATTGTGAATAGCTCATTGATACGTTAAGCTTGTAGATATTTCATTTTCATATTTAAATATTAATATGAAAAGACATACAAGTAAAATTAATCAGCTTCCAAAGAATTAAGAAAGTATATTACCCATTAATCTAATATTAATCTTTAGTATCAATTGGGAGCAGAATATAAAATTCTCCTGATTAGCTGATTTAAATTATAATTAATCTGATTTGAAAAAAATATTTAAGTTTAAAATAAAAGTGAAATAGATTTTTAAAACAATCAGTAGCAATGATTACGTGCTTGTCACCGTCGCATGTCACTCGTAGATCGCTTAACAAGTGATAATGGGTCAACAACTTCATTGTTGTTCTATGGATACTTCATCTGTTAAAACATAATTTAAGAAAATGACGAGTGAGCGCCTTTTTTATATAATTTTTAAGTACTCAGTAATCTTAAAAATGTTGGAAAATATTCTCCGCAATTTAATTTTAGGAATGTTGAATTTAAATTTATTGTATTCATCGCTCTTATTTTCTGATTATGTCGTGAATGGTTAACCATACTTTCAAGCAGGGACACATTACGTAATATTTTATATACATCAAAAATGAAAAATAATCTTAAATATCTTGTATTAAACTCTTTAATCTTTGATTAGAAAATATAGATTTCACATAATAACAATATCACCTAACCGCCTGAAAGTAATACAGAATCTTAAAAGATTTATATATAATAAATTATTATAAAAAAATATTTTTTTAATAATAATTGATAATTTTTTTTCTTAAGACATTAGTGTTATTAATTTATATTATTTATAAAAACAATTAAAATCTTTTCTAATTAAATATTGTCATAATTTTATTGCAATTTTCATTTTACGAAGCAGATTCCTTTAAAAAAAAGCGAATTACATTCTTCAAAGAGTCCCGCTTTAACTAAAAAAAAACATTTTGAGATTTAAATTTCACGAAATTTTATGAAATTAAGTAAGGCATAACATACGTAAAAACATATTTTTAGCAATATATTTTTTTCAAATTTCGCAAATAATTTCCTTCTTTTTTTTATAAGTCTTGAAAGTTTCAATATATTCCGACAATTATTTGATTTTTGCACGAATTTCCAGAGAAATTTGCTATTCACCTGAAAAAAGGCACTAAAACACTAATCGTAAATATTATATAGTTGACCACTGACGTAAAAAAAAAAAAGATTTTTTAGCCAAAATTTCGAGCGTGCCAGAAATTAAAGAAATTAATAAAATAATCAAATACTTTGTTTTTTCCTCTTAATAATAATCATTTTGACGATAAAACTTTGTTATTATTCAGTTTGGGGCATTTTTCATCATACTATGCCGTCTTTTTCAGCGACAAAAAATATACTTACATATACATAAACTGCGTCTAGAGATTATATGCAAGTTATGAATTCGTATAAAGAGTTGCGTCTTTAATGTTAAAAGTCCTATTATGATGTTGTTTCGATTCTACTCAATATTATTGAACTTACATATATAGTGATAGAGAAAAATTTGTTTTTGGTTGGAAAAAATTTTACTAAGTTAACAAAACAGACTAATTTGACTGTCAGTAGTTTATTTGCAACTATTTATTTTGATACTTTTACATTATTATACCTTGTAAAACTAATGTAAACAAATAAAATGAAAAGATTTTAGAACAAATTCGTCAATTTCTTAAAGGAAAAACAAAAAAAAACATTTTATTTTAAAAATAAAAGATATATTAAAAAAACTAATAACCTCCTAAAATTTATTGCACAAATGCTCTATTCGTTTCAATAACTCTTAGCAGCCTATTGTCAACATCTGATGTTAGGTTTGCAATTTTAGCGGCTGATTAGTTGTTTGCAGCAACTTTAACTGCCTCCCAGAGGTCACACTTGCTGTTGAATTGCCTTCCATTAGAATAAATATATCTCTTGAGGATGCTCCACAGGTTCTTAATGGGATTCAAGTCACAGCTATTTGAAGGTCAGTCCATAAGAGAATCTTCAACAAATCACTTTTCTTTCAACCGGGATTTAGTAAACTTTGATGCATGACTTGGTACGTTGTCTTGCATAAAGATCATAGATCTACGATTGGCTAAAGACAGGTTATCAAGTCATTCAAAGAAATATTGCTCTAGAAAATCACAGTAACTTTTGGAATTCATTTAACCCCGTCTTTCAGTTTAAATGGACCCACGAGCTCATTACCAATAATCCCAGCCCATATCATGATCCCACCGCCGCCTTGTTGGCGTTTAAAAATTTTTCTTGAGTCATGTTGCTTGCAAACCCATCCTCAAGCCAATCTATCGGGCCAATCGAGGGTGATTCTTGATTCGTCTGTAAAAAGTACTTTACTGAAATCAGTTTTCATGTATTTCTTTGCCCACTGCAATCTTCTTTCCACATGTTTTTTTTGTTAAAATGGGTTTCTTTATTTGATTTTTTACATCAGCAAACTTCCTTAATGCTTTACACCTTGTTTCCCTTGACACAATAGGAGCTCAGAGCGGCCTCAAATATGAACGCACTTGACGCATTTGGGTTTCTTATTAATTCTCTTCGGATATGTGATAAATCTCGCTTTGTTAAATTCCTGAATTCAGCCTGAGACATTTTTTTCATTGGTTGAATTCCCATTTCACATATTTTCTTGATTGTTCCATGATCCCTTTTCAAATCCTTAGAAATTTGAAGCGAAGACTTTCCTTTGCTAATTTCTTTGATTATATAGTTCTTTTCATTCATAGTTAGTTCTTTTTTACGAGCCATAATGCTAAATTCTAGTTCTTGTAAATAATCTCTTGACACTGCAAATTGCTATAATTACTGAAAAAATACTAAATATCATCTGAAATTGAAAATTGGGACTTAATTGCTTTCATGCTTACTCGCTATGTATAATAGTACAAATTATTTCATTGGATAACACATATCTATGAATTTTACATAAAATATTTGACAATACCTCTTTTGCATATAATCTCTAGACGCAGTTTATGTAACACACAAATTTCACATACACTAACAGTAACGCAGTCGGTTAGCTGATTTTGTTTTGTGGCATATCAACATCTTTATGGGTTATTTAATACAGAAATCTT
>OZ038481.1:53610500-53613000 GCA_964036315.1 Acanthosepion esculentum
CTTTCGAGTCAACTGGCGCATGCAGCATGTCAAGGTGATCAAAGAAAGACACAAGAGAGATGTCCGCTCCTTCCCCAAACAGTAGATGTTTATTGCTCGAAATGCAACCGTATCTGCGCATACGACTACGGCCACGGAACGGATATTTGTGTCCACAGTCGCTAATTGCGTAAAACGCTCGACTTCCTCGTTTTTCGAAGAACTAACATACTTTAATGTTGCAAGATTATAATTTGTCTTTGCTATGCTGTTGATTATTTGTAGGATATTGCAATTTGAAATTAATGTGATGAGTCATAACTTCAATGCAAATTGATAATAATGCTGAGGTCATTTGCCGAACAAAATCTCCATTCTTTTTATTGCTTCCTGCAACAGTAATACTACGACTAACAAGAGAACGGAATACTCAATGTAATTGAAAGCAAAAAACAAATAAATTCCACAGAAAAAAATTATATATATATATTAATTCTACTTCTGTTCAAGTTTAAAAAATAAATAGAAAAATAAAACTGTTGTTAACCTTATTGACGGTCAAAAAAGTGGCCTCAGAAGCGATTGCTGTCGCATATAAGGTCGTTCTAATTAATGCTGACCATCACATCAGTGGCGTATTTCAAGGAGTACTTGCTACTATGACGGTATCCACGTTTGTAAGGGATGTTTAAACACTCTTTGGGTCTGTCACTGGATCTAACCAACGCCTTTATCCACTGTGCCATGTGTCCAGATTTATAATACTCAGAAATCATACCCAGATGTCCTCAAGGACACATGGCACAGTGGATAAAGGCGTTGGTTAGATCCAGTGACAGACCTAAAGAGTGTGAGTTCAATACTCGCTTCAGGCAGTGGAGAACTTTCAGAGGGAAAATTAGCAGGAGATAACTGATAACTGACATCCATCAAACATGGCTCGTGGAACTAGAACAGTCTACCCCAGTGATCGAAATAAAGGGTTCGGTTCGAAATTCCAACCACCTGAAGAAGGCCAGAGCGTACAACGGCCGAAACGTTGTGACAAAAATGGCGACAAAGATGAGGACAATAGTCTGACTAATGTAAATACTGGGGCTATTTCGTTTATGCTTTGTTACATCCCTTTCTATCGCTCTTTTTAGACCACATTCTTCTAGTCATTTTAATGGAAAATAGCGAAATTCTGACATTTAGAATGGTCTTATGCCGTTTCAAAAATAAAACCTGTTAAAGGAAATAATTTGAATTAATATATGACCAACAATAAAATGCTTTTGACAAAAAACCTTAATGATTTCACTATAATCATGTAACAATATTGTAATGATATTCCGCAGACAAATCTACGGTTTATGTTACCTCATCTCATTGCATGGTTACGAACTATAAACCTAGATTAAACTTGAAATATTGCAAGATTGGCTCTAATTTTTGGTAAAATATTTGCATATGAGATAATGAATAAGCAATGTTTGATGTTTTGTTGAATACGCCCTTCCCCCGCCGGACGCATTACACACTGAAAAATCTTAGTGTACTAATTTAGAAATAGTTAACGTTTTCTGTTATGGATCACATAATTAATAATTATATTTGAAGATTTATGCGATTACATCAACTGAGTATAAGTTCAAACAAAGAATAATCACTTCTAAATCATTTTCGTTTCGAATATACATAACCAGATATACATCTCAACGTTCAAGATCTTGTGTTTCAGTCAAGCAAAAATAGTGCTAAAAATAATTTGTCGAATTTTTCTGAGCACTCGTTTGGAGATGGGTGTCATTTTAGAGAAAGAGAAAGTGCGATAGTGGAGAGGGAGATAGAGAGAGAGAGAGAGAGAGAGAGAGAGAGAGAGAGAGAGAGAGAGAGAGAGAGAGAGACTGCTCGATTCACTTTGTGCTTAATTGGGGCCTTAACATCACTGCAGTAAATGAATCCAGACATATTTCTTTAAAGCGAGAAAAAAAACAGGGAAATTTCTTTTCCGGAATTCAAATAGGCAACGTCAAATTGAATACACAGAGTTGACTTAAAAGTAATTCTCTACACAGGAAAATTGTTTCTAGGAATCGTGTAATAAGCAACAGTTCTCTTCAATGCAAAACACGCACACACACTTGTATATGTAAATAAATCTCTCCACCAATCATTTTGTAGCTTGCACAAACATTTTTATTTATTCTTCAATCTCTTTAATTCAATAATATATGTTCCTTACATAAAACGTTCGCTCTTTTATGTACTGTGTCCCTTCAGTTTTTGGGCAACCAGGGCTCACCACTTCTTTGTAGCTCTTAACAATACATGCTTATGGCCATATCACTTTGAAGCACTAAATCCCGTACGATCACCGAAATTAAGCAACGTCAAGACGGGTCAGTACGGAGATGGCTGAGGGCCTGGGAATACCAAGTACTGTAAGCTTCGATGAGCGTGTGGTGTAATGGATAATATGTCTGTTGTAACTCACGGAATGTTACTGAATAGAATAATCAAACGAAGGTTGGTAACG
>OZ038481.1:53618000-53628000 GCA_964036315.1 Acanthosepion esculentum
GCAAGGGGTTACAGAGAGTGAAAGAGAAAAGAGGGGTGTTTGAGGAAAGGATTAAGAGAAAGATGGGGATCAAGATCAAGGCATTGACATTACATTTAAATTTTTAAAGATTATAGTTATCAGAGAAGCAAGTAAGAGGAATGGAGTGTCACTGTCGGGAAGTGTGAAAGAAGCTGTTGCAGTAGAAGAGGCGGTTACATTTAACTGTTTCGCCAGTGAAAGGGTGGGGCCGATATGCCTAGTAGCACGCTGAAATTCATGCTGTTGGGCACCACTGAAAAAAGCTCGTCAGAGAAGTTGGCATGAAAATAACAGAAAGAAGCCATATCACATCTGTGAGAAAGTCGCTGTAGTCGAGGTGCCAGGTCAGGACTTATCACATTGCATATCCGTCTTTGGATTTTGTCGAGAACCTCGAGATGAAAAGCGAGGGCACCAGGTCATATATGGCAAATGTAAGGACGAATGGTAGATTATATAAATTAACGTTACCGTCAAACTTACACCTAGATACACAGGCGTCTCCTTACATACACATTCATACACCAGTACACACGTTAAAGTCCAAATTAGTCCTCACTATTCATCTATTGCCTTAATGCACGTGACACATTTCTGACCAATAGGAGCTAAGCATGGTCATAGCATACCAATGCTGTGTCTCTTTGCTGTTTTCATTTCTGTCTCGATCTCTGACGAAGCTATAATAAAAGTGAAACAGGCTAGATTAAGATTTGTTTCCTACTTGTTCTTTATTTTACCATACCCATAGCTGATCGACATGTTATCTACAACTCTCTCTCTCACACACACACACACACACACACACATATATATATATATATATATATATATATATATATATATATATATATATATATATATATTATAACTTTGCATGTCTTTGTTTACGTTGTAACTAAATAGCTTTTTGTTTAACTAAGAATTTTTTGTGAACTGCGAGATCTACTGATTCTCATAATTGTCTTCGTAGCTGATTGACGTTTTGGTTAAGTGCCTGACTCTGCGTTGGAAATGAGAAACGAAATTAAAAGGCAAGGGGAAAGCAAAACAGAAATAAATACCCTTCAAGGTTGCTGTTAGTGCTTGACTGATTACTGACGATATTATTAGCAAGCCAAGCTGAACTTCTCGGCTTGCGACCAAAGTTATGTCAGCTCACCACGCATACAATTTCAATGGATTGGTTACCGAAACCTTACATGCAATAAAAAATTAAAATAAACAAATTTCAATTGAATCTTGTTTCCCATTTTGAAGGAGCATTTTTTTTTTTTCATCTATTTTTATTCTGATTGTTTTTCCTCTTTAAGCACTTTTTATAATTAAAAAAAAACAAACTTCCATAATGTTATTAAAATATTTTTTCAACTCGGTCTTTTTTTACGCCTCCTCCATAAAAGTCCCATGAATTACACAAGGTAGAAGGGTGCGTTTATGGTGTTGCTTATAGAGGTAAGAATTGTCAATTACGAGGACATATAGGATAGATAACCTCTTGGAGTCTAGGATCAAACGTTAAAATTGTAACAATGGCGGAAGCGTCCTCTCGGGTGTTTGTTCTACAAAGCAGCGGCTCTTAAGAAGTTGTTTAAATGGAGCTTCCTTCTTCTCAATGGCATACGAAGGAAATGAAGATCGTTTTTATATTATATATCTGTGAAGATCTGAACTCGTGAAGCACATGAGAATTTTTACCAAAGAAATAGTGATAGAGTAGCGGTTATTTTAAAGAACATCTTTTTTTCGTTAATTTTAATGGCATTTTTAATATAGTAAAGTATATAATCGTTATTTCATTGCCAGCCCCTCCAAAATCTGATATGTCTTTTTTTCAATCGATTTCATCCCAAGTAAGGCAGCAAAGCCACTAAAACACAATCGGTAACTGGGTGTTAAAGAATTAAAAAACAGAAACACTACTAATTAGCAAAAACAAAAACAAAAGAGTAATCAGGAGGACAGCAGAAAGCGATTGACATTGCATTAGAATTTTTTGAAGATTAAAGTTGGTTGGAAAGCATGGAGTCGGAAGTTCCAAAAGCGAGAAGTGTGAGAAAAGAAATTGTTAGCATAGAACTTACGGTTACATCTAGCCAACTCAACTGTATATTAGTGATACCTAGTCACCAGTCTAGTATTGCACTTAAATTCATAAAATTTAGGGAAGGAACATGCAAATATTGCCATGAAAGGATTTATAGAAAAGACACCGAGAGGCAACTTTACGGTGTTGGGAAAGAGACTGAAGCCGAGAAGCCAGATCAGGATCAATAATATTGCTGATTCGTCTTCGGATTTTATCAAGGATCTCTAGATATATGGCGGGAGCACCAGACTATAAGTGGATGCAATATTCGAAGCATAAACGAATGGCAGATTTTAGATATGCAAGATAGGTTCAGTAGAGAAAAATGATCTAACACAACACAATATAACTTAATAGCTTAACAGAGCTACTTACTCTTGATGATGACATACTATAAATAATCAAATTACCGACAGATTCTAATACACACTTTAGGAAACAAAATTCAAAAATTCTCTAAATATAATCCCTTGTTGGATTACTTAATTGCGAAATATGATTCTATTGTAATATACTTGAGAGTATACGGCCATGTTTATAGGCAAGTATTGATTAGTTTTGAGTTTTTATTTTAGTCTGTGAGCTATAATTGCAGTGGAAACATCTCTTCCCCAAATCCTACAGATGCATACTGGGATTTCTGCCTCAAAAATAACAATGGACAATACTCAGTGTCATTGGGCCATTTCTATTATTCCTTGCCTTGAAGTCAGAACGCTATAACCCCTTGAGTATATCCATTTTGTCGCTTTGCTTTGCTTTTTGACTTACATACATACATACATACATACATATATACATACATACATACATGCATACATACATACGTACGTGTGTGTGTGTGTTAAAGTTATCATATAGTAACTTTTTTCTTTGACTAAGTATATGTTTGTTGATTTTCCGATTGCCTATTATATTCAGTTAGTCTTCTCTACAGATATATTCTGAGAACTTTGACTACACAACATTTGGCCTCTCGAGAGATATATTCTGAGAACGTTAACACATTGTCGACATGGGAAACAAAAACACACATTTAGTCGAAGAAAGAAAAATGAAAAGTTACTAAAATCAAAAAAGAGGCTTACGCAAGAGCGTCTTTTGAAATTTTTGAATTTCATTTGTAACTACACATTTTTGTTTTGTTTATCATCGCTTGCCTTGATTAAGTCAAAGCACGAAACGCGTTGATAAGAACTAATTACTATTTTGCGATTGTCTATTTTATTCATATATATATATATATATACATACATATATATATATATATATATATATATATATATATTTTCGCTGTTCGTTTTTTTCTTTGTTTAATTATTATTGTTTATTGAGATTTTTTTGTCAATTCCACTTGCTGAAAATTTTGTCTATTAATAGTTTTTGTGAGTTGCACTTAAACCTGGCCAATTATTCCACAGAGCTTTATTTAAAACGAATTGTTGTGGAGTTTAAGTTGGAGTCTGTAGAAAAATATTGGTTGGGTTTATATTTAAATCTATTGTTAAACATTGATTGTTTTTAGAATTGAATCTTTTGGTTGTGTGTATAATGGATGTGCGGATGGTGTTATGGATAGCGGTTCGGACTGAAAATTCGAACGGTGAGGTTGAAAATTTCAGCATATGTGATGTAGTCAATGTCTGAATCTAACCGAATTACAGCACCAAATTACAATGGTCTCATGAAAAACAACCTTCATACTGGACAATGGATAAAAACTAATTAATCCGAGCCAGATGGGAACTACGGGAGCACATAAAGTAGCGTTTTAGACCTATATGCACAACAAAAAACCTGACATATTATGGTTTTCTCTTGGACGACATAGTTTTAAGTCATTTCATAGGAATATAGTGCTCCAATTTATTGTTGAGTTTATAGGTAAATATTATTTGCGTTTATTCTTGAATCGATAGTTAAACAGTTTTGGAGAAGATACCTGTGTCTATATGTAAACATTATTCGGGTATATACTTGCATCTATGTGTAAACATTATTCGGGTTTATATTTGCATCTATATGTAAACATTATTCGGGTATATACTTGCATCTATATGCAAACATTATTTGGGTTTATACATGCGTCTATATATAAACATTATTCGGGTATATACTTGCATCTATATGCAAACATTATTTGGGTTTATACATGCGTCTATATATAAACATTATTCGGGTATATACTTGCATCTATATGTAAACATTATTCGGGTTTATATTTGCGTCTATATATAAACATTATTCGGGTATATACTTGCATCTATATATAAACATTATTCGGGTTTATATTTGCGTCTATATATAAACATTATTCGGGTATATACTTGCATCTATATGTAAACATTATTCGGGTTTATACATACATCTATATATAAACATTATTCGGGTATATACTTGCATCTATATGTAAACATTATTCGGGTTTATATTTGCGTCTATATATAAACATTATCCGGGTATATACTTGCATCTATATGTAAACATTATTCGGGTTTATATTTGCGTCTATATATAAACATTATTCGGGTATATACTTGCATCTATATGTAAACATTATTCGGGTTTATACATGCATCTATATATAAACATTATTCAGGTATATACTTGCATCTATATGTAAACATTATTCGGGTTTATATTTGCGTCTATATATAAACATTATTCGGGTATATACTTGCATCTATATGTAAACATTATTCGGGTTTATACATGCGTCTATATATAAACATTATTCGGGTATATACTTGCATCTATATGTAAACATTATTCGGGTTTATACATGCGTCTATATATAAACATTATTCGGGTATATACTTGCATCTATATGTAAACATTATTCGGGTTTATATTTGCGTCTATATATAAACATTATTCGGGTATATACTTGCATCTATATATAAACACTATTCGGGTTTATATTTGCGTCTATATATAAACATTATTCGGGTATATACTTGCATCTATATGTAAACATTATTCGGGTTTATACATGCATCTATATATAAACATTATTCGGGTATATACTTGCATCTATATGTAAACATTATTCGGGTTTATATTAGCGTCTATATATAAACATTATCCGGGTATATACTTGCATCTATATGTAAACATTATTCGGGTTTATATTTGCGTCTATATATAAACATTATTCGGGTATATACTTGCATCTATATGTAAACATTATTCGGGTTTATACATGCATCTATATATAAACATTATTCAGGTATATACTTGCATCTATATGTAAACATTATTCGGGTTTATATTTGCGTCTATATATAAACATTATTCGGGTATATACTTGCATCTATATGTAAACATTATTCGGGTTTATACATGCGTCTATATATAAACATTATTCGGGTATATACTTGCATCTATATGTAAACATTATTCGGGTTTATACATGCGTCTATATATAAACATTATTCGGGCATATACTTGCATCTATATGTAAACATTATTCGGGTTTATATTTGCGTCTATATATAAACATTATTCGGGTATATACTTGCATCTATATGTAAACATTATTCGGGTTTATACATGCATCTATATATAAACATTATTCGGGTATATACTTGCATCTATATGTAAACATTATTCGGGTTTATATTTGCGTCTATATATAAACATTATTCGGGTATATACTTGCATCTATATGTAAACATTATTCGGGTTTATACATGCGTCTATATATAAACATTATTCGGGTATATACTTGCATCTATATGTAAACATTATTCGGGTTTATATTTGCGTCTATATATAAACATTATTCGGGTATATACTAGCATCTATATGTAAACATTATTCGGGTTTATACATGCATCTATATATAAACATTATTCGGGTATATACTAGCATCTATATGTAAACATTATTCGGGTTTATACATGCATCTATATATAAACATTATTCGGGTATATACTTGCATCTATATGTAAACATTATTCGGGTATATACATGCGTCTATATATAAACATTATTCGGGTATATACTTGCATCTATATATAAACATTATTCGGGTTTATACATGCGTCTATATATAAACATTATTCGGGTATATACTTGCATCTATATGTAAACATTATTCGGGTTTATATTTGCGTCTATATATAAACATTATTCGGGTATATACTTGCATCTATATGTAAACATTATCCGGGTTTATACTTGTGTCCATATGTAAACATTATTCGGGTTTATACTTGCGTCGATATGTAAACATTATTCGGGTTTATACTTGCGTCTATATGTAAACGTTTCTTGGGTTTATAATTAAATCTATTGGAAAACATTTGTCGATTTTATACGCGAGTCTCTCGCTAAACATTCGTCGTTTTTATATTTTAGTCAGTAAGCATCCACAAAAAACATGGTGTCTTTCGGGATGGAATTACCTCTTTACAATGGATGGAATTTTCGTCCTCTAATTTGTAAGGATCAATGACCCTAGCTTCTTAAGCATTACACCGCGGCGAGGTGTTATATACTTGCTACAATACTCTCAACCTTCTCCGGATATATTAATAAAGTAACCCATTTATTCTCCATTTATTATTGATGAAGACTGTCTTAAATTCATGCGTTTTCATGTTCTTTTTGTTGTATCTTTTCCCTAGGAAAATATCTCACTTTACTTCGTTTCCCTTAAGTCAGCCACGAGAGCTAATATAGGTTTAAACTTATGTGTTCTTCTGAAAATAAGTTTTCCCAGTTAAATACAATCTACAGTATTTTCTAAAATAATGTTCGTCGACTCGGAAAATGTAATCGGCTTGGCGGTTTTGAATCCCGACTTGATTTTGTTGTAAGTGATTTTAGATTTGGAATATTCAAGAACCCATCTTTTACCTGCTATACAAAGGGGAGAGAGAGAGAGAGAGAGAGAGAGAGAGAGAGAGAGAGAGAGAGGGAGAGAGAGAGAGTCCAACAGAAATGAAAATATCACAGTTTAGACAAAAGAAACAAGATGGCGAATATATCAAGAGGAATTTTAAAGAAGACATAAAATTGATGACCGTGAAAAAGGGACAAACACTTTCGGCAGTCAAGTTTGAAGAGAAGATAGAAAGACTGTAAAGTGAATTATCATGTGTTTGGTTTGCCAAAGTTTTATACAGAGGAGGGAAGACAGATAGAAACAGAGAGATAAATAAAGATAAACAGAGGAGGGAAGAGTGAAATAAACAAATGATAGATAAACAGATAGTAAGCGATCACACAGTGAGATAGAATTATTAAAACGAGATAGAGAGAAAGGAGAAAGAAAGGATATAGGAAACTGCGCAAAGAGAAAAGCACAGCATAATGAACATAATACTTAAATGCATTATTCAACCAATCATGAATGAACAGAAATAATTTTAAACCAATAGATGGCTATAAAATAATAAAGCAAAGATTAAGTTCTTGTGAGCTGATTTTTGATTAAATTAATCTTTCTCCATTCTACTTCAGTAAAAAAAAACAAAAAAACAAAAAAAACAGAGAAAGAACGAGCGTAAAAAGGGCGTCTTTAATGCCAGGTTTTTTCAGAGTTGATCTTGCCATGTTGCACCAGTCTACGTTCGTATAAAGAGTAAGAACTGTTACTATGAAGTTGTTTCTCGTTGCTTACTTCAGAGCTTTGAATTTGGACTTGTTCCTTTCCTAGAATGGTCGTTACCAAAGTCTAGACAGTCCAGTTTTTCGTCCTATTTAATCCATAACTGGATTAGAGAATAAAGATTGATTCCTGCCTTTTCCCAAAAGTAAATGTACAAGATCAATTTGCACCGATAACCGTTACATTTCCTGCACAGAAAGGATAGAAGATATGAGTCGATAACGACATGTTTGTGGAAGCTGAAGAGATATGTCAATTAGTTCATCACCTTTTCTAGTATTTCTTTTTTCTCGTCGGACATTTTACGCAGTTCACAAATTCCCTTTATCAGGAAATGAAAAACCGTTTAATTCAACATATTCATTTCTTTGAAATGCATATTTAATGACATAAACAAAATTAAAATCTATGTTCAAAATAAATGCCACAAGAAATATATAAACAGCAGAATTAGTATGTTTAATAATTATTAAATAATTATTATGGTACTTATTATGAATAATAAGTAATATCGATATACTATTATTTAAATGCTTAAATGACATCAGTCCGTTATGTGCCATGCGTGATACATGCTTAGGCGATCATGTATCTTTCGATTGACTGACGAGGTAGATTTTTTCCCGTGGTAGGTTGCCGTAGACGAGTTGTCCTCCAAGGCTATAGAACACGGTCTCTCCTGCTATTTTCACATAGCTAGGGGGAGAAGTAGAGGTTTCATACCTTTCCCAAGGGCACGTAAATGAACGTAATGGATTCCAATGGAATTCGAACTCGGCTCTCCGATTCATCAATTCTATTTCTAGAATGTTTACTACCAAAAGGCTAGGCAGAAATTGTTCACCATTCACTGCTTTTGAATGATATTGCACAACAGTTTAGTACTGTTTTGTTTTTTGTTTTTTTTTGCTAACGATTTTTTAATGTTTCTTAATACTTTGCTTATCTTTTGGGAGTCATCATTCGCTATCCCAATCCATGTTCGGATTTCAGCCTTGCACTTTCGGTCCTTTGTTAAGGCACTTCACAGACATTTAAAATGTTGAACTTGTTTGGTTTTGGTATTTGCAATTTACATATTGGAAGAAAGTTTTAGTCACAACAGAACGTAACCGGCTAAGAACTTTTAGAATTGGCACCAAAGTTACAACTAACATCTCGGAAATAATTCCTCAATTCTTTTTCTAGAATGTTTACTATCAAAAGGCTAAGTTTTTCATCCTATTTAATTAATAGCTGGGTTAGAGGAAGAAGACTGATTCCTGCCTTCCACAAAAGTGAATGTATAGATCAATTCCTCAGTCCGAGCTGCTATTCATTACTCCACCGTGCCTCCTGACATAGGGGATCATAATTAGCTAAATATTTTTTTAATTATCTGACAGTTGCTATGACATCTTAGTAAGAACAGTGGCATTTATTTTGGACATAGATTTTCATTTAGTTTATGTAAGTAAATATACATTGTAAAGCAAATTGATACTCGAAAGTTCGTTTAACTTCCTAAGTTTTCAAAGAAGAAAATATGTTGAATTAATCAGTTTTTCATTTCCTGGTAAAAGGAATTTGAGAACTGCGTAAAATGTCCGATGAGAAAAGAGAATACTATAAAAGGTGATGAAGTAATTGACATATCTGTTCAGCTTCCACGCAGATCTCGGCATCGGCTCATATCTTCTATCTTTCCACAATCTAGAATTCAGAGTTATCTTTCTTCTAGACTCTCTACTAGCCTAGGATAGAGGGTCTAGTCTATATTTAACTCATTACTGTAAGGGGGTGGCAGAACAGATAGAGTCATGCCTTCCACAAAAATATGTGTGCAAAAAGTGATCGCAGAAATCTAGGCTGGGATTTGAACTCAGTTTGACGATTCCAGTTTCCGCACCGATATCTGTTACTCAACCTGAACATTTTTTTGATAATTTAGTAGTATTTATTTATTCTCCAAAAGAATCTCGGTTGGTGATTTCCATCGCTCTAATTTATCCACGTCATAAAATATAGAATCCTTATTTGTCTATATTTCTGAGATGAGGTATTATGTACACTTTTTTACATTATTCGGACTATTGTCCTCATCTTTGTCGCCATATTTATTACAACGTTTCGGACGTTGTACGCTCCGGCCTTCTTCAGGTGGTTGGAATGTCGAACTGAACCCTTTATTTCGCTTGCTGGGGTCATGTCTAATGGATGTCAGGACGCAAATAGTGTGAGTTTAATACTTGGTTAAGGCAGTGGAGAACTTTCAGAGGGGAATTAACAGGAGA
>OZ038481.1:53638000-53640500 GCA_964036315.1 Acanthosepion esculentum
ACAGCCGGCATATGTCGGAGTCAACCTTCAAAAGAAATAAGTATTAAGTGTGTTGAAATACGTCAATGTAATGTTATTATAATAATTAATAAGAATATAAAATGAAATCTTTCATACGTAAAATTATTGCTTATTCACTTCTGGACTTCGTCAATTAATGTCAGAGTTATGAATAATCAAGAGTGGTCTCCCCTTGTTTTGTTACTCTCCCCTTTCAGAGAGCTATTTCTGTTTAACGGTACTATAAAAGGACAATATACGCTCAGTTGAATAAAGTTTTATTAAAACTTACACCTGCGTACTTTTGTCATTACAGTCAGTGTAGGGGATATGTGGTTTTGTGGGATTTCTTCGAACGTTGATCTTCTTCTCTGGAGTATAACCTTATCTCTTGGATAGAGAGTCTTTATAATTACCTCCGAATATCTTATCCAGCTTGTGAACATTCTAAATGCAACTGAATCGGCCATCGATTTACATGCCGGAAACTAGGTGCAGAATTGAGCCTCAAATTTGTTAGTGTCTAACAAATTTGAGGCCCAATTCTGCACCGAGTGACTATGAGATTACCTGTCAACCCTCTATGCTCATGGCTCATCTGAGATAGATTGAAAATGGTATTTTGTTATCCTTTAAGGTAAGTGCAGTACATATTGATGTCATCAAAAATCAACGACGTCGTTCAAAAGGTTCCTTAATGGCATTTGGTATTTCCCAACATGAATCACATACTAAATATACAAACCACTTCAAAAAGAATTTGCTGCTTAACAATCTTCGGACATATCGAGATGAAAGCGGTTACTTACAATTCTAGTCATCTTAGACTCCAAATTGCTAGGGAATTTTCTTTAGAAAAAAAGGAAATAGAAGCTAAATCACCTAAGTTTCACAGCATCACAAACATAACACTTAAATACAGATTTCAACCAATCATGTTTAAACAGAAATTATTTTAAACCAACAGAAAGCCATAAAAACGTAAACAAGTATTAGATACTTATGAGCCGATTTTAGATTTCCCCTAACTATAAGAAAAACATCTTTTATCACTTTTCTTCAATCTCTCAATAAATTCACGCCAAATCTGTTGTCAAGAAATCTGGTTTCATTCTCTCTAAAAATTTGTTGTCAAGAAATCAGTGTTCTATCTCTTCAAAAATCTACCTTCAACTTTCAAGTGTTTGCCAAGAATTAGCGTTGCTCGTGCTCCAATACAAAACCAAATAAGAAAAGAAAAATAATGAAATGTCTACAAAACATAATTTCTGTAACTAGATGGCTTTATTGAAATTTTAAGCATTTCTTATCAAATTGCACGCAAATTGATATAACTCAGCTCACAGTTGACTCACATTAATTCCTTTTAATAAAAAAATCCAAATTGTAAAATTCTATTTGCAAACGCATTTATAATGATAACGGTGAAATTAGACGTTTAAATGCAGGAGATACTAGACATACATTGATGAAAAGTTAAGGTTACTGTCTGGTGGAATTTTAAAAAAATAAATTATCAAGATAATGTTTCAGGAAATCTCAAGTACAATGTTATAGCTCTTTGCAATATACATAAAACTTGTCGTCCAAGTCTTTTGTTTCTGATATTGTGGAAATTAAACAGCTTGATTATATCTTTATTTTCCCTTCTCTTTACATTTGCTACCCATATTTATTGTTGCTATCTGTTGGAAGTGACCCATAAGAGATTTCTGTAGGTTTTTAAAGCAATTTGAGATTCTCTGGCGCCAGTCTATAGAATCTGATAAGAAGATTGTCTTCTGTAAAATGTGTAGGATTTATTCGTTTGAAACCTTGTTTAATCATTCATCCGAGAAAACGGTTGTATATAGAAGATACTTTTCTGGTAAAGTTCTTAGTTTTTGATTCTGTAGCGTTAGTCTATAATATCTGATGAAGAATGGTTTTCTTTGGGATCTAGTAGATCTATTGGCTTGAAGCCGTTTGTTATCATCGATCTGTGCGACTGGCTG
Source organism: Acanthosepion esculentum (assembly GCA_964036315.1). Lineage (NCBI taxonomy): Eukaryota > Metazoa > Mollusca > Cephalopoda > Sepiida > Sepiidae > Acanthosepion > Acanthosepion esculentum. The sequence continues at coordinate 53,639,995 of OZ038481.1, forward strand.
TGTATAGAAGGTAGTTGATACATTCATGAATGCGTTGGAAGCCACGCATAATATGTACGAGATTCTCGATCTTAGTAGACTATTTAAGAGCAGGACTCGATTCCTTAATGTGAATATATTTGCTTTGTAGCATCTAGCGATATTGGACAAAACTAACCCTAGTGCAGCCTATTCTGTGTTCAGTTTCTTTAACTCCCTAATAACTTTCTTAAAAATTGATTCACACACCGAGGTATTGGAAGAGTTCAGAATTTATGGAGTTTTTTTTGGTCAATTCATGGTAGGTGATCTCACGACACTCATACAAGTTCCAGATATTTATATAATGTTCTACATCTTGGAAAATTGGAATGTATTTGCACTTTCCGTTGTGATAATACTGTTAAAAATATCTGTACATTTCTTCTCGGTTTCTTTTTACAGTAATGGAACCGTGTTAAAATATTCTTGAGATTTATAACTTCTTTTCACTTTTGATGTAACATCTCTCAGTCTAAACCTGGTAC
>OZ038481.1:53645500-53660500 GCA_964036315.1 Acanthosepion esculentum
AGGCAGTATAATGGTTAGCAAGCTTGTCTCGCTAGAACAATTACGACTGACTAGTGAGTTCGATCCTCACTGGGTGCTCCATACTTTCGGCCATGTGCCACGTCTAAGCTAAGCTTGGAAAATCGCTATGTGTGTGTGCATAAACTACGTTTCTTGCCTGTCGGGGGTTCTGATTGATGACAACCCTTTATCAGGTTTCATCGCAAAGGGAAATGCAAGTTTTAGCATATCTCGTGTGTCCTGGCTGCAATTAATGAAACCTCTTTCGTCTCGTGTGAAGTACGTGGGACTTTCACCAATAATTAATATCCACCACCTTCCGTTTAGGAAACACTGGTATATGGCGAGCGATAAACTGAGAGCAATACTATTATTGTATTTGCTAACGTGCCACCAAGTTTAAAATACTAATTGGCAGTTAAAATTATCTGAGATTTATACTTTCTTTCAAATACCTAAAATATACAATTCATTTTTAAATTTAATTAACTCTCCATTAGTAGTGGGTGAGAGTTTAAACACCTAACAACAGGATGTTTTTTTCCGTAATATTTAGTACATAGCAAGTCAAATTTTAATTACTTAAGTAGCTTTCAGTATATCTATGTCAAACTACAAAGCTGTTGTGATTTTAGAATTTGCGTGATTTGCAAATAGATTTATGCATTTATTAAAATAAAATGCAACCACTTTTTGCATATTTGAACATTTTAACCTGACAAATTCATTTTAAATATTGATTTTCTACCTCGAATTTTCAAAACAAAATCTGTTTCTTGTAAACATAACAAGCCTAATTATTTCTATGTCTAATGAACTCTATTCGTTAGTTCTACCAATTAAAATTTTATAGCAAGGATACGCAACGTTAATTTTGCATCACCCTTATTTCCCCCGTATTCCAATTGTGAGGAAGAAGTTTAACATACCGTACATACACACCGATCATGTAACTTTTGGAGGACCTAATTTTGAAGTTAATTTTAAGGGGGTTCCTTCATACAGGAGATATAAAATTAGCATAGGCACTGCTGGCTCAGGCTACGCCGTTGACTAAATTATATATCCATTTACTGTAGACAAATTAGCTTCAAAATATACACGCTTATCATGCAACATTTTCAAATGTTGCATGATACGCGGGTATATACAGCTGCTTTATTTTTATTTTTTTTTACCCTAAGTGCAGTTTCTTTGTGGAACAGATGCTGCGTGGGTGCTTCCGTGGATAGCACAGTCTTCACCTTCTCATGTCAAGGTTCAATCATTATCTATACCCTTTATCCTCATAATCTTCCCACTATCCCCTTTTTCATAAATTTCACACTCCTCATTCATTATTACCATTTTAGCAATAAACCATTATTCAGAGTATCTCTGGAGCCTTCTGTTTCGTGAACTTTATTATAATACATTTTCATTCACTAATATGTACACTATAAACTTCTGATCTCGAAACACTTAAATTAAAATCTCCTTTTCGCAGCTGGTTCTGGTTATGACGATAAACTACATCTGGCAGCAAGGCCTCTGATTTTGGGAGCGTGGAACCATATCTTAATTGCTGTTTTTGCCAGGTCTACCCTGACCCGAGGTCCCAGCTATGGACAAATAGTTACCTTCTCCAAACTGGAGACAAACACTATGAAAGTATAAAAAATGATTTCTATAGTAAAAATACCAGAGATACCTTAAACAAAAGCACACACAAAACAAAACAAAAAAAACAAAAACACAAAACAAAACTATTACCAGCTTTTGAGCATTTGACTTTCGACAAAAAAACCTCTTTAAAAAAGCAAGTCAATGAAACCTGATATAAAAAACTGATTTCACACACAGAATACATATTCTATTCATACGAACCTAACCTGAAAAAAGTGTCGTCATTAAATAACCCATTTATTTTGATATACCGTAAAACAAACTAAACCAATCCAGTTTCGTATCAATCTTCTCTTTATTGTGCGAAATGTAATAAAACTTGATTTCTCAGAAAATGACGTTGCCTTGACTTTTGTATATATTGTATTTTTTTTTTAGTGTTCGTCTGAAGAAATCGTTAATACCTTTTCACAAGACATTAATTCCCAAAACAACGAAATTTAATTCTTATGAGAAACCAATAAATTTGATGCTATTAATGATTATATGAGCTATGAAATGAATGCTGGTGATATTTAAAGGTCTTAATACCGTCGATGAGGAATCTACGCAGGCGGCCACTCGAACGGAATATGGCTCGAGGTTGGGTTGAAACCTACGCGTAGATCGATTTGGTAGCAAAGATTATCCAGCTTCTACAGCACTTGCCTTTTGGGATAACTAAGGAATTAGGTTTTGACCCTGACCACCACCTTTTAGCACAACAGAAATGTTGCTCCTTGGTGGGTGGAACTTGCCTCAAGAATGTATTTCTACAATTCGTATTTCCGAGAAGCGATATTAATACTGGCGATAAATCTAAAACAAGAATTGATTAGAAAAAATATTTATTCTTATTAATTAGTATGATATGCAGTTGGACGTTTTTGCCAGCGTTTACCCAGTAATTTAAAATTTATTGTATTTTGTTTGTTATGATGAAATCTACAAAGTGGAATTCATATTGCGAAGATTGTATCCATTAACCGATTGATACTTTCAAAATATCAGTTCCCGTTTGTGAGGAAAAAAAAAACAACCTTAAAATTTAAGATATGTTTGAATGGCGGTCACAGTTGAATCAGCACAGAAAATAAAAACATTATCAATATTAGAACGAAAATCATAGTTTGAAAACTGAAAGAAAAAGAGATACGCGGAAAGCAGTTTGAAAGAAGAAGAATCCCAGATTCGAGCTACGATGTCAGAATTAAGCAGGAAATGCTATAACATATGGCATAGAAATCCGAAGACGCGTTGGAATAGCGAAGGAAGTCTGCCAAATGTTTAGTCAGATATTAAGAAACCGAACAATTTCGTTAGAAAAGAAATTTCTTCCTTTCCTTGTCATTATTATATATGCTTTCATTTTCACTCTAAAACCAAACAGGAACTCCAATATATTTTTCTTCCCCTTTTCCTCGCAATTGAAACAGAATTCTCCATTGTTTGCCTAAGGTAATGGCAACACTTAAAATACGTTCACACTTAGTTAATAACTGGAGGAGAAAGCAGAAGTATAATATAATATTCCAAATAATTTCACCGCGTCCTCGGCCTTAAGTAATATTTAGGAAGCTAGTTTCGTTGTCAATTCTGGAGAAAAGAATGCAAATCCTCCTATATGGCGGTGAACGTTGGACAAATTACTCAACGGTCCAAAGGGTTCTCTTCATGCAACGAAGATCCGATTCACCAGAAGGATGCCAAGCATACCATGGACGGAAACGTTGAACCACGAGGACATTTTAAGGAATTTTTAGAATTTCCTTGCATTTATAATCAGAAAGAGACAGTTGAAATTTATGGATCTCATAATAATATTTAGGTATGTCCAATATTTCGCTAAAAAGTGGTATACCTTGACGAAAAAAGTTCCCCAAATTGATAAAACAATTTTTAACGTTTAAATATTTATGTTGTTATTAAAGAGGAAAGACCAAAGTATTTTCTGAATATTTTTTCAGATTTTTTAATCTTTCCTATAAATGTTAAAAATTTTATTAAAAAATCTTGTTTTTTTTCGAGTCAAAAAATTTCGTAAAATCGAACTTATCGACATTTCTGTCTGAAAGATCATAGTTTGTTAGTTAAAAAATCATGAAAAATCAATTACACCTTTTTCTTTTGTCATCTTAGGAAATTTAGAATGATTAAAGTATACTTAATGTAATTTGAAAGAAACATTATTTACATTTTTAGCAGAGAATTTTTTAAGAGAGATATTTCCCACCGTAGTCGTTCCTTTTTTGAGCCATTGACTGGCTTTAATTGATCTACGTCAATATATTGACAACTTACGGCAGGGGAATTTATCGGACGGTAGCGCAGAAGTGATATAATTCGTTCTAATTTTAAGTGAATCTGGTTAGTAGATTAAAAAAAAAATTCACTTTCAAATTTTTTTTTTTTACCTTACGTTTGAGGAAGAATTCGGCCCTGAAAATAACATTTAAATTATGAAAGAAAATCAAATTTTACAAGTAAAAATAAAACAGTAAAAAAATACATTTTTTTAAATTGAGGTTTATTATTTCAGTCATGAAATATTTTTCTGAGAATATAAAAATTACATGAAACACCATTAATTGAAACGGGTTAACTTAATGAAATGAGATTTTATTTCTTTTTATTAAGGCAGATTTTTTTCTATTTATTAATAATTATGATATGGCAGTAATGAGTTTTATTTTATTTATTAATAAAATTAACATGCTATGTTGGTTTTGACTCAACAAGTATTTAGTAGTAGCGAGCTAACTCCAGAAAATTTAAATTCCAAAAATCGTTTTAATTGATAATTTGTCGTGTAGATAATAATTCCAAAGTAATGTACAATGAATTTATGCATTCGATTTCAAACTTGAAAATTTGGGTGGACTTTCAAGGGCATTTTTTTTTTGTAATTGTAAATAGTCGATATTTTCTCTTATCCCACTATTCGATTATATTTAAAAAGAAAAAGAAAAAAATTGAAAATAATACGACGATATTCATAAAACTTGACAAGGTTTTGTGTTGTTACTGAACGAATCAAAGCCATTTCTGAAGTAAAAAAAAAACAACTTGCTTCTATCAAGGGAAACTACTCACGTGACATTATTTCAAGGTGTGCATCTATACTTTCGTTGGAGACGATTTTAAATACAATTTTGGAATATTAAAAAATTATTTTAAAAATATCAATGGTTGTCAGATTTTAATAAGCTTTCAGATTTGTGATCTTTAAAAAGTAGAGAACATAATATATCATTTCCATAAGGTTGCAGAAAGAACTTAATTTATAAATATATAACAACCTTTTGTCATATTGTCACTATTGTGTATTTAAAATTGAAACAAAAAAAAAATTAATGTAAAAATTCATTTTTCATCAAAAAAATGTTTTCTTTCAGATAATATACCTTCGTATATATTATTCAGAAAAGCCATTAAAAACTTTCTTAATTAAATATTGTTTTAGTTTTATTGGGTTTTGTATTTTTACAATTGAGGTAAAAGTTTGGACAATCTTGGACATTTTTTTAACAAAAAAATCGATGATTTAGATTTTTCAGAGTTTTGTGCATTTAATTAAAAAAATTCAGGTTGCAAATAAAATTTTTTTGAGTTTTCATAAAATTAAGTTCGAGGCGGGTAACAGATATAAACAAAAATATTTATACCATGACTTTCAAAGAGACAAAGATTTCTAAAATAAGTACATTCATTTCTGAATAAGTTCTGAAGATTTCATTAAATTCCAACAAGTACTTAATTTTTACAAGAATTTACAAATTAATGTATCTTTCAACTGAAAAAAAAAAACAAATAAAAAAAACGCTAAAAAGGCCTAAATTGGACATACCTACATAATAAGGAGAGAAGGTTTGAAAAATATAACACTCACACGAAATATTAAAGACAAGAAGAGTAGAGGGAAGCATTGACTAGCTTCCCTAACAAGCTTGTACAAATGAACAGTTAGGATCATCAATGTCTTGGGGGGGGGGGGGACACAGAAGATAAAAGAAGAGGTAGAAAAAGAAAAACAATCCAGAAACGCATGTTATGAATGTCAACAAAAAGAAAGATTGAGAATACTCAGAATATTGAAAGCGATAGAATTCCCATTTTTAAGTAAACAACACACAAATAACCGCGTAACTTGCAAGCAAAAGTACATTAAAAACTGATTTTTCAACAGAAATATTTAGCTATGAATGTAGAACTATATTGGATAACTGGGTTAGATTTTGGATCCTAAATGAAACTAGTCAAACAGCGCGAATTAGGAAACTACGTAACTAAGTGGAGAAACATGTTGGGTCTCGATCGAGTTGCACTAACGTGCCAAAAACTTACGTTATCTCTCTCTCATGTATATATATATATATATATATAAATATATATATATATATACATATATATATATTTATATATATATATATATATATATATGTGTGTATGTATAATACACCACATAAACATTTACATTCTTGTGTGTAATAATTGAGGGGAAGTGTGCAAAATAACGATGACCTACCCTTCCAAATTAAAGTTATATTTGTTTCTGAAAAGCTACAACTAATTTTCAACTAATTATCATATTTACTAGTATACCCGTGCCGTCAAAACTGACGGTAAGAAGGAATGTATTATAAGTAATTATAATGTATTGTAAGTAATTTTCGTTCAATCAAAGTACAATTTCTTTGTTTAACAATAGAGGGGAAGTGTGGAAAATGACGATGACCCACCCACCCAAATTCAAGTTATACTTGTTTTTGAAAAGAAAAATGGAACTTTAGTCAAATAAAAATTATGAGAGACAGACATGAGTTACGGACGATATGAGTCGCCTTCAATATTTGTTTTACGAATTTAACTGTATTTAAAATAATTTTCGAAAAAATAAGGCTCGCTGTAGTTTTTACTTTCATAAAACATCATTTAAAATTATTTACTTTTTTCAAACCAAAAAAAAACCCCCAAAAACGGTAAAGTTTATTTTTAAAGATTAAATAACAATTATTTTCCATGAGATGGCCAAAAAATATCAATAAAGTGTAAATAGATCCAATTAATTTCCTGCTTTTGCTTTAATAAAACTTACTTTAAAATTATTTACTTTTAGTTTTCCGGTGGACAAATTTTCCTAAATACGTGAAAAGTTTGCCAAAAATCTGAGACTCGAAAAAACCTGTTCCAGTAAAATTTAGTCATAAAAATATTTTTGTATATGTCTGTGTGTGTGTTTTAGGACGTATAAAAAGAAAAAGGTTGTCTAAATAAAAGAATCTATTCATTATAAAAATCATTAATGTCATTTTCCCCAGGGGAGCGACCCCCCAGGTTGGGAACTATGAAATTAACATGCAGTAGAGGATGAAGGCGTATTATAGTTTTGAAGTTGGTCGGAGACCGTTGCGTCAACCCGGCTTGGATTCATTGAAAATATTTTGTTTATAATTTATTTTTGTAAAGTAAAGTAAAAAGAAAAGAAGAGATATTAAAGTTTCGCTTTTAAAATCTGCAATAATGAATGACTATTAAATGTTAAAATAATTACACAAAAATAATACGAAAATAAATTCAAGTAAATAGAAAATTTGAAAATACTTATGTTTCGAAATTATCAGCAAAATTAAAAAGTAAAAACGAACAAAAATAATAATTATTCCAGTTGGTTTATACTTTTTAATTCAGATAATTTTGAAACGCTTATATGGCTAAAAAGGGATTCTAATGCAATTATTACGTAATTTTAATTTTAAAATATCTTTGCAAATACAAATCATACGATTATAATTTTTTGCATAAAGGTATGTTGAATGATATTGAATCTGTATATATATATTTATTGTATGTTACAATTTGGGGCATATCTTGTGGAATTTCGTAATATCTTGAGAAAAAACAAATTAAAAATATCTGATGATATGTTGCTCTTATTAGGACGATAAATAAGCAGACTCTGAAATTGCAGATTGAATCTACGGACTGTTGAGGATTACTCAGACCATCCAAACTTTACACAAAATATATTGTGCTGGTCATAGCCTGTATAAGCTAGTCATACCGGCTGTCCCTCCGTTGCGTAACATATACAGTGTAATCCGGATATAAGAGAGATTTTCTCTGGTCCCAAATTAGAGCCTGTGTTAATGTATATATAATAGACCAAACCCGGATATAAGAGAAAACCGGATATAAGATACCTCTTCTCCGGTCCCGACAACTCTCTTATATCCGGGTTACACTGTATTACGCAAAGGAGGATAGAAAGCCTCCGGCACAGAACAGATACTACAACTGTAGCATCTATTCCGACGGGGACAAAAAGCCTTCCCCTCCTCTGCCAATCCTTCCGGTAGAATCTGGGGGGAGAGCCCCGGGTGGAAGAGGACCCCAAGTTCTGTATCAGTTCTGCCCTGGCTTCTGGAGAGTCCATGTGAAAAACAGCGAAGCTGACACGTCAAAGTCGCGTGGCATCTGATTTCGAACGGGATCATAATAGCGGATTCCAGACTGATAGACCCCATTCATATTATGAATGTGTGGCGAAGGATAGTGCCACGTGTGCAGAGAACATGTCGGATTAAAAACACTTTATGTATATACTGAAAACGGCATATACGTATAATTTGGTGGCAATACTACATTATTTTTTTTTCGTTGTCTACAACTTATCAACCTTTGGAGGTCATTTAAAGCCAGCAAATATTTTTAGATTTTAAGAATTATTTTTTTTGGAGATAATAATGGTTCAGTTATACAGGTCTTACTAATTAACCCATTGCTAAGGGAGAAGTTTGTTTACTTATAAGTGAGTATAACGAACCCACACGAGTAATTGGAACTCGGATCTCCGATTAACGATGCTAAGTCATTATCCATTGCACCACCCCAACATCCAAAACCTGTTATTCCCAAGTGCTCACCCATCTAGTTATTAACTAGGCTGGTCGTTGCTTAACTTTCATTCAGATTTCAAATAAAGCATTTAATGACATTATAAAAATCCCTGGCAACGCATTATGAACACTATTTCACTTTGCAGGTGCTATACCTGATCGTAATCTCACACAACCAACTTAAATGCGACTTAACTATTTATTGATCGAATTACACTAACGTGCTAAAAGTCAGGGTTAATCAATATGGTTGGTGCTCCCACCTTCCTTTGACCTTATATCAAAACTTATATCAGTTTTAACTTGTCCTCTGGTGAGTCAATTGTGAAAAAATCACTATGCCGTTCACGGAGAGCTGACAGGAATTATCGGGCCTCTAACAGGGCATGAGAGGATGTAAGAGGGATGGAGCATCCCTTGATAACCTTTAATCTAGGGTGTCACGTGTGTGTCGAAAATACCTGAATAAGGAATTACCGGCGACCATCGATACAGTTGTGTTCGAACCCTGGTTCTTAATGATGCTGAGCAGAGACATCTGTCGAGTACTGTCTGCGATGACAAACAAGGGACACTAGCTTAAATCACGTTAACGTTAAATGCAGATTGTATCCCTGAAGACAGTTCAGCATTCTTTAACTGACGTGGGATATAGGGGGAGAAGGCCCAACGTGGTAACATTTTTAAACATCATGACACCAGAAGCAGCACCCAAGGAGTTGCCAATTGGATCCTGGAAGAGTGGCACTGTGTGGCATGGTCCGATTAATTATAGATGTTTCAGACTGGGGGGGGGTAGAATAAATCGCATTTGAACACATTCATGGTAACCATGGTTGTCCTACTGAGCATTTCGGGGAAGTTGTAAAGAGTGCTATTTGCTCGCAAATGTTTTGCACCAAAAATTATAGAAAACTCTAGACAGATATCGAAACAATTTGGCTCAACATTTTTTCTGTTGATTTTTGTCTAAATTTCAGGAATGACGAGTTATCATTGTTGCCCACCGCCTTCTTCAGAATAAGATAGGGGCGACATAACGAGAAAGGTGTTGCAACAGTAACAACAAAGGTGAGGACAATAGTAGAAATATATATGATCAAATTAATCTCTTATGGAATCAATATCACTTTGAGATCCTACCTGAGACTAAGCATCCATGCCTTGGATTTTGGCCCATCTGTGTAAGTGTTCTTATTGCAATATTCTAGCCAATTACACAAGTTACGATCTTCGGTTGTAGTTTCTTAACAAAAAAATGTAAATTACACAATTCGGTTATGACCTTTTGCAAAACAACATTCATGAATAAATCTTGTTAGTTAATGGGATAAAAAAAAATCGTTGATGGCTGCCAATGCTACATTAAAAAGAGAACAACTCAAACATCAATATTTACTCATTATGTTATCTATATGAGATCAAGATCTTTGCACAAACATCCCACTAGTCAAATTGTATAACCGCTATCCTATTCTATTACATGATCAAACCATTCCCGACCAACAAACATTCCAACACGCTTTGTATTTTTTATATACGAAGAAAAAACCAGAATGAATTATGTTCCCATAACATCATAAATGAGCAATCATTTCCTTATTTAAATTTTCTGATGAATAATAACTGTTAATTTAATGACTGAGATTAAGAATATTAACAAATTTGAATAAGAGTAGAGGTTTATCCCTTGTTTCCTGTTTAAGATTGGGCTTTCAGTTCCTTTTAAAGTCTACTTCAAATTTATACTTCTAACTTCCCCGCCTAAACTCTGAAATTATATATATATTCCCCAGTAGAAGTAAATAGATCCGCCTATCGCCCGGTCCCCGTTCCTCTCCAGTCATTTAATCAGGGTTGGAGGTTAATTTCTTGTTTCCTGTTTAGGATTAGATTTTCGGTTTCTTCTAAAATCATCATTTCATTCTTTTTCACTCCCAGTAGCCCCTTGCGTCTTTATGATATTATTATCTTACTTGGGCTGAAGTGATTAAAACAAATTGCAATAACAATCATAAGTATGAACGCTGATCATTATTTATAGATGTAAAGATAATGCTAACGGTAATACTAGCTGTTTCCTTATAAGGAAACATTCGACATTTACTGACTGAGCAGCTTGTATTGCTGTCGGTTGAATTTTATAAACTTTCCATTAAATCATTTTTTGTCAAGAAAAAAGCGATTCCCAACTGTTATCGCTCCTACTAGCATTGATGGGGGGTTTCCTTGTTAACCTATTATATAAAGTAGTGCAGAATATTAACATCTTGATTATGTCATTGTTTTCTCTTTGAATTGCATGCGATATCCATTTTGGTTGTTGCTGCTGCTGGTAGTCCTCTAATCCTGCGGTTTCTGTTATTTGACAAAATTCTTTCTTTATCTCTAACACCAGGGGTCGAATGAACGAAAATGAAAAGATTAGAAATTAACAGGGTTTTCCATTTCACTCAAGCAAACATCAAACAGCTGAGGGTATTATCGCATTGTCTATTTTTTCTTTATTTTTTTAATATATGCTGTAAGTTTCTCTCTGATATCAAACAGGTTTTCTGATACACTTTTCTTCCGCCTTTCCTCGCAATCGAAACAGAATGGTCCATTATTTACCTGAGGTAATGGCTACACGTAAAGCACATTCACTCTTACTTGGAGGAGCAAGCAGAAATATAATATACTATTCCAAATAATTTCGCCGCGTCCTTAGGTACCTCGAAGTTAGTTAATATTTACCAAGCTAGTTTCGTTGACAATTCCTAATGATACGGAATATCTATCTTAAGTGAATGCCTCATACGTTCAGTGTTTTATTTAACCATTCCACTCCAACCAAGACAATAAAGTCACTAAGACACCAAGAGTTACTGAGTATGAGAGAATATGAGTAAAAAGTAAACATTATTATGGAGAGAGTACAATAAAAGAACAGGAATTAAGATAAACATTGTAATTAATTTTTTGTTGGCTGGAAAGCAAAAAGCCGTAAGAGAGTACCGCAAGAAGTGCAAGAGAAGAATCTGTTAGCATAGAACTTACGGACACATCTAATCATTTAGACTATAAAAAGATGAGACCTTGTTGCCAATCTACTAGTACTTTTATATCAAAGTGGAAATCTCATCTAAACAATTACCACGAAAATATTTATAGAAAAGGCCCAGGGAATCTACGTTACAGATATGGGAATATAACTGAAGCTGCGAGCAATACAGGAGCAATAACATTGAAGATTCTACTTGTGTAAGTGCTGCACCAAAATCAAGCAAGATTAGTAAATAACTCGCCGATCTTCTGTTATATTTAAAAGAAAGAATTATTTTATTAATGATTCGATGATTCGTTCTGACTTTTAGTCTACAGACCGATTATATCCATTGATTCATTCACCACCCAATGTTTCATAAATAAACGGAGAGTCTACTCAAATATGGGTATCCACTAAAATAAAATAACGTTAAATTTGATTTTATATATATATATATATATATATATATATATATATATATATATATATGACAGTGGATAAAGTTTTCGCGCGACGCATATCGTCCCTTAGGACTTCATCGGACTTAGGGACAAAATCCTTTATACGAAAACTTTTTCCACTTTTTGATACGTCTTTCCTCCTAAACTGTTCTTGATAAATCAAAATGATATACCATTATCTCATATATATATATATATATATATATATATATATATATATAATATGGCTATTTTTGTAGTGATTTTATAACATATTTATGTTATAATATTTAAATAAATAATTATATGTATATATATATATATATATATATATATATGGCTATTTTTGTAGTGATTTTATAACATATTTATGTTATAATATTTAAATAAATAATTATATGTATATATATATATATATATATAATATGGCTATTTTTGTAGTGATTTTATAACATATTTATGTTATAATATTTAAATAAATAATTATATGTATATATATATATATATATATAATATGGCTATTTTTGTAGTGATTTTATAACATATTTATGTTATAATATTTAAATAAATAATTATATGTATATATATATATATATATATATATATATATATATATATATATATATATACATAACGAAGATTGTGTTTCGTCAAGAAAATAAAAATTTGTAGAACCTGTGTAATTCTGACACATAATGATTTTTACAGCAAATATTATTTATAATGATATTAAACAACATTAACGGACGACATATTAATAGTTACAAACAAAACAAAATTTCTACATATCCTTTGTCTTTCTGAATTATTATTTTTATCATTTTACCCAAGCAAGGCGGGAATACCACGACTACGCAAGAGATTAAAGAGAGTCACGGTGAGAGAAAAGACTGGGTATAGAGGGGACCGAGGAAAGGATAAAAGTTGAACGGAATTCAAGAAGATAGGCGATGACGATTGACGTTGCATTTAAATTTTTGAAGATTGTAGTTATCTGGGAATCAAGGAAAAGGAAGGGCGTCACACAGGCCGGAAGTGCGGTGAAAAACTGTTGGAGTAGAAGTGGCAGTTACATTTAACTAATTCAACAGTAAAGGGTTGGACCTAGATGTCAATCTAGTAGCACGCTTAAACACAAGTAGTCCGGATATCAGGGTAAAAATCTCGTCAGTGTAGTATCCATGAAAATATTTGTAGAAAAAACAGAGGGAAGCCGCATCACGTCGGGGAGAGAGTGACTGAAGACGAGATTCCAGGTCAGGAGCGATTACATTGCAGATCCTTCTTTGGATTTTGTCGAGAATCTTGAGATTAGTAGCAGGAGAACCTGACCAGATATGGTAACTGTATTTAATGCACGAACGAATGGTAGATTTAAAAATGTGCAAGATGGACTCTGATCAGAAAAAAACCTTCTGGCACGACACAGTGCCAAAACTTACCTTGCAGTAGATGTTGCTACTGATTCAATATCAGCGTTCCACATCACGTCAGTTGAAAAGATGAAGCCAAGAAGGCGGAATGTGTTGGTCTCCATGATTCTAACATCAGCCCTGATGATGATGGGCAGAAAAATTTATCTATGTTGGTTAAAGGACAGCAGTTTCGTTTTTAAGGCATTATAATTTACGTGTCATTTCTTGCCCCGGTTAATCACTGATTGGAGGTGGTTTTCCTTTTGACTTTGTCAACTTTAACGTATTTGATATTGAGGCAGGAGTAAATGGTAGTGTTCTGCGGAGATTATATCCTCAGGAGACTCGGTTGTAAAACTTAACATTCAGTCGTTTATATATCATTAAACATTTATTTAATTTATATTTTTTCATTGTTCCTCACGCGTCATAGTTTACGCTGCAAGCAATGGCTTTGGTCTGATTGGTTGCTCTCCAACTGAATGTTTGTTTCAGCCTTGGCTCTTAGAATTACGAAGATCGATGTGCCAAGTTCTTTGTAAGATACCGAAATATTACCGAAGCATTGTAGTTTTCCAGCCTACCATTTTCCGATTGCAATCGCAAATAGTACCTCCAAAATGATATTGGAAATCAGGTTATATATCAGATTTCAACATTCTTATCTAAATCTTACACAATCCCGCTAACTCTAGCATCGGCAAGATATTATCTTCCCCAGCAGATATTTAATAGGAAACGAATATTACGAAATTCAACTCCAATTGATATTTTTTATCATGGAAGTTTTGAGCGAACAATATGACCTGAGTCAGGAGATTTTAGTTTTAAATTGAATAATCTAAGATTTAAGCTTCCGGTTTCAATATTAAATCAGCTAGTTAACTCGTTGCTTTGCATATAATCCTTCCGTTGTATCAGATGATTTTCTAAGCGTAGCTTAGATGTGGCACAATGCCAAAAGTATGTGGCACCCAGTGAAGATCGAATTCAATATTCACTCATAACTGATCTAGCGAGGCAAGCTTGCAAACCATTACACCACGTCGAAGTGCCCACCCTTCGTTGTATCAGTGTAGCTTGCAATAATTCCTTTCTTCCTAATTTTCATTACATAATATTCAACCTGAGGAATTTTTCCTAACCATTTCAGTAAAACACTGCCAATTTTAGTATTGAGTTCTAAGCCTTCTACTAAGGGCAGATATATTTAGTTTCTTCTTGCAGAAAGTGAGTAAATAATAGGGTGGTCAGAAAATAATTACATATTTCGCAGATATTAATTATCAGTCAGTCAATCCAGGGAGAACCAATGCCGAATGCTAGGAATTATTTTATAATTTCATAAATCTGACAATTAACCGTTTATAGTGCATCGCAGAGTTTTATTGCGAAAACTTGCAAAAAGTGAGTTTTGCTTCTAAATGAGTTCACGTTTCTTCCCATTTTTTAAAATTTTTTCTAAATTGAAAGAATACCAGTTTTTAATTTCTTCTATGACGAAATAAACTTTTGGGAATAACCCTGTACTATATTTTATTTACGAATATATGAACAGTAAAATTTCTTTCCTTGAT
>OZ038481.1:53665500-53670500 GCA_964036315.1 Acanthosepion esculentum
AATCCTCGAGCTTATATAAAGTTGGGGAAAAGCTATAAACACGTAGGGAGTGATCGATCATTGTGTGTGAGCTAAATTCGATTCGGTTGTGCTAGTCTGTATGAATGACCATGTTGCCACTCAAAATTCAAACAGTGTTTTTTTTTTTGAATTGTATTGCTTTACCCCACTTCGGCCCCGACAGAAAATGTTAAGCTAACAAAGTAGCTACATAAACAATGTAACTAAATTAAAAAGCTCAATATGGCATGAACAATTATTTATTTTTTACCGATTTTTCTTTCAACTTAATTGCCATTGGTTTTTTTTTTTTTTTTTTTTTAGGTAAGGTCGCATTGTGATTCGGATTGAGGAATCGGAGAGCAGAGATCGAATTCCACCCGAGTTTATTACATTCACTTATACGTTAATACCCTTGTGAAAGGTTTAAATCCAACTCGTCTTCCGCGTTCTGGGTATGACGATAAACTACATCCGCGTCCTGGGTATGACGATAAACTACGTCCAACCAAAAAGCCGTCGATCCGATCAATCGGCTGGTCATGTCATGCCCCATCACATCTAACCCATCCCAAAACAACTACAACTTACAATTAACTTTCCCACCCAAACCCTACACTAAATATACTAACACCTTACCCCTAAAATGTGATGGAAAGCGGTGGCATAGGGTCAATCAGTAGAAAAAATTTAAACAATGATGTTGCCAGCTATACGTTTTTGAAACAATGATGTTGCCAACTACACTTTTTTGAAACAATGATGTTGCCAGCTATACGTTTTTGATATATCTAGTAAATACTGGATCTGGCATTAAATAACCCATAGTGGTTGATATGCCATAAAACCCCAAACAAACAAACAAACAAACTCGTCTTCCACCAGCTGTGGATAAAGAGTAGGGGAGGCTGGTTTCTATAGCTTTGGTTGGAGCTAGTCTAGAAGAAAGAAAACTCTGAATTCAAAACAGTATGTAGCTCTATGCAGCTAAGGGAAGGGTCCTTCGCATTTATTCGATGATCCCGACTACGGTCGACTCTTTTTAGCGTAACTCGTCAATGTCAGGTGATCAGTGAACAGTGAGGATCGGAAATCTCGACTCGACGCTAACACTTCTTTGATTTAAAATGCTTCATCTTACAAAGATTCAAGATAATTATCGTTTTTAATTCCTCCCTCCTTTGTTGAACAACGGGCGGCAAATTAATGTAAGAATTCCATTTCATTGAAACAATAAAAAAGTTGATCAATTTTCATTCATGAGAAATATTCCTTTCAACATAATTTTAGAAAAAACAAAACAAAAAATAAACCGGAAATCAGAAGAAGTATTTCATGGAGAATATTTAATGTTAATTTTTCATTGCATTTTTAAAAAAATTATTTAATGTTATAAAAGCACATTTTTATGCTCTACCGTTGAAATGAACGCTTGGAGAAAGTAGTGAAAGCGTTCTTTATCAAAATATTTCTTTTTAATCATTCCATCACCAAGCAAAGCCACTTAAAGACCACTGAGAGTGAAGAAAACTGGTCAAAAGTTCTTGAGGAGAAAGGCCTATAAAATTAAGAGATTTCAAGTAGACAGATGACGATTCAAATGTCATTGTTGACGAAGTCATTCATAATTTTAATTAAAAAAATAAATGTGATAATTTAGAAAATTCTGATATGATTGGTTAATTTCCGCCAATAAATAAAAAAATGTATTCAGTGTGATTATATTAACTATCCATGCACTATTCTGCGCTTACCTACGTAGCTACGGTTTAATTTTTAAGACATTGAATTGTACATATGGGGACTAGTCAGTATTTTCATAGAGACAGTGAGGTATTATGGTGGTTGTAGTAAGAACGGTACGGATGAATGTGGTGTTTTGGTGTAAGGAATATTGTTCGTACGATTGGGTCAGTGTTTGCGGCTAGCTAAGTTATAGTTAAGACAGATGAAGATCGTCCTTTTTCCCCCAATCCCCGCTTTGGCCTTGTGCTACATTTCTGTATTTTCGCAGAATAAATATCACCTACGTAGCTACGGTATTCGTTATATTTTTAGTATTCCTACACACCACACATACATTAACATACATTAATTTATCTTACTATTAACGGATTTGTTTTGTCATTTAATAGCTATACCTAAAGTTCACTATCGAAATTTGAAAAAAATGTATGATTTAAAAATGGAAGTAAATGACATTTTTGGAGATTTGTAGAGTAAGGTATTTGTATATGAAGGAAGTAGCTATCATTATGTGTAAAGCTGTTCCTAGCTTTTTTTTTAATGAAATTAAGTGAGGCAGGATGATTCAAGGTTTAAAATATAGTTAATGTGATTTTGCAGATAAACTAATTTGCAACAAAAAAAGAAAACTGAGACTTATTTTTTTCTCCAGAAAAGAGCAGAATGCGCAACAGACTGGAGAATTATTTATTGCAGTTGCACGATTTTATGTTTTGTTTCATTTACAATATGACGGCAATCACTGTTTTTAGACACCAGCAAAATAATTTAACGTGCTTAAAAAAAGAAAAAAAAATTCTCCCTGCAATTGGCGATTCACTTGAATCAGTTACTCACTCTAACTTTTATATAAAAAAAAGTATGGATACATGATATATATATTTTTTTTTGTCATCCACAGACAGACTGTTTCGCAGCTCATCAGTGTGGCTAGACGTCCAGTTGCCTCTAGCTAGGATCGAAACCCGAACTTCTCCCACTAAGCCATCAGCTTACGGTACGGAATGAAGGTGAATTTTAGCGTGTTTATTTTTAGATTCGGATAAACACACAGTGACTGAGAGTGACTCAATTCTGTCGAAGAGTCGTGCAGTATATATATATGTATATATATATATATGTATATGTATATATATATATATATGTATATGTATATATATATATGTATATGCATATATATATATATGTATATGCATATATATATATATGTATATGTATATATATATATGTATATGTATATATATATATATATGTATATGTATATGTATATATATATATGTATATGTATATATATATATATATATATGTATATGTATATATATATGTATATGTATATGTATATATATATATGTATATATATATATATGTATATGTATATATGTATATGTATATATATATATATGTATATGTATATATGTATATGTATATATATATATATATGTATATGCATATATGTATATGTATATATATATATATATGTATATGTATATATGTATATATATGTATATATGTATATATATGTATATATGTATATATATGTATATGTATATATATGTATATGTATATATATATATGTATATGTATATATATATATATATATGTATATATATATATATATATATGTATATATATATATATATATGTATGTATATATATATATATATATATATATATATATATATATATATATATATAGTTTGTAAAATAAACAGAGGGTCTACTCAATCATGCGTACCCATTAAAAATTACGTTAAACAGTGATAAAAGTCAGTAAAGGTTTATAGATTATATTTTGTTTCCACAGGAATGGGATTTTTTTCTGGTTCGTCGGATCACATTTCCAAGCATAAAAGAAAATTGTTTAAAAATGTACATATTTTTTTTATATAAGGTTTTAAGGGGTAGTTTTAAATTGATGTAAGGTGTTATAGAGAGGGGGAGGGAGATACATAAGGGTGGTAGGGATATGTGGCAGACATTTTGACTTATTTAACAAGTATTTTCACGGGAAAAGAAAGGATGACAAAGAAAAATGAAGGAGAGAGATAAGACATAATAGAAAACAAATGGGGAAGCAAGGGCGGAGTTAAAGGGAGAAAAAAAAAGAAAAGGAAGAATAAATTATCAAATGTAGTCATATTGCAGTTAATTTTAAAAATACAGATTCATATAATTTACAGTTAACATTTGTCATTATTTTAAAGATTACAATAAAATAAAATAAACATATTATTAATATATATATATATATATATATATATATATGTATGTATATTTTAATGCATGTTTCATTAAATAATATAGACAAGTTTTGTCTATTTATTTTAAGTAAGTTCCTTTCGTATTGTCTGATAAGCTTAATAATATTATCGTTGAAAGACAAAAGGAAAACATCATATTGACACATGTTTGAATCCAATCTAAGCTTTCGGCTTACATAAGCCATTATCAAAGATGACAATTTCAATAAATCAAACAACACATATATGAAACCACAACAATGGCCCGCCCTTGCTGTTTTAATAAGCTCAAAGTAACGACAAACTCTTATTTACGAGCCAAAACCAAAAAACGTGTCGTAGCTCGTGACGTCACACATGATCACGCGAGAGTGAAAACGAGAAGTATTAAGTATTGGAAGCCATTGGTATAAACCAATGGCGTTTGCTATAGATTATCGGCATTTAAGAATGTTTGTGGAGATTTCATAGTTTATTTTGTTCAGGTTAGGTTTCAACTGTTTTATGTATATAACTTCAGGGATTTTAAATTTTTGTTCATTATTTTCATGTTTAAGTATAATTGTGTTGTCAACAAGGATTTTTAGGATTTGAGTACGCAGGCAGGCATGTTGTTTTAAATGTCTAAAAATGTTAGAGTTATCAGTTAAATGTAGAGTTAAGTGTCTTGAAAGCGAGTTTGTGGTGTGACCAACATAAATATTATTTAATCCATTGGAGATACATTTTTCCAAATGGCACTTGAATTTGTACACTAGTTAGTTTTTGCAAATCGCTAACGGGCGGTGGGGGAAGAATCATTCCGAATAGTTAAGTTGGATATGCCAGATTTAGTGTATATGATTAACCTAATTTTTTTGTTCGGATCTGTTGTAGTTATATAAGAATTAACTAGTTTTTAAAAATATATTTTCGTCTTGTTTATAATTAGTACGCATTTGACTACGATAATAGAGATTAATATTTATGGAATTAGTTGAAGTATTATGTTCTAATTGCTTAGTATTAAGACTT
>OZ038481.1:53673000-53725500 GCA_964036315.1 Acanthosepion esculentum
GGAGGAGAAATAACTTGAACATGGAATATCTCCAAAATGAAACTATTAACGTTTCATCCGAACCGAGCAGACCTTGTACTCTTTTGGGACTCAAGATTACCCCAGACATCAAGTGGGACCCTTACGATCCGTCGCTGAAGATGCTCGTAAAGGAAGCTGAATCCTGTTTACATGCTATATTTTTACAAGAGTCAAATTAGACTATAGCGCTGCTGTATC
Source organism: Acanthosepion esculentum (assembly GCA_964036315.1). NCBI lineage: Eukaryota > Metazoa > Mollusca > Cephalopoda > Sepiida > Sepiidae > Acanthosepion > Acanthosepion esculentum. The sequence goes on from OZ038481.1 coordinate 53,673,220, forward strand.
TAAACTTTATTGCTTTAATTGCCGAGGTTAAGCAACATCGAGACTAGTCAGTACTGATATGGGTGACCGCTTGTGAATACAAGGTGTTGGAAGTGCGGGTCGTGTAATGGATAATGGCTCGAAATTATTAATAGGAGAGCCGGGTTCCAACTCGTGTTGGGTTCGTTTTATTCACTTACGCGCAAATAGCATTGGAAAAGATCTGAATCCACTTTTCCCCCAACAGAGGATTAATTAGTAAGACTTTTATCACTAAAACCATTATTATTTCACCAAAAATATTACAATCTAAAAATGTTTTCTATCTTTAAATAGCCTGCAAAGTGTTGATAAACCGTAGAAAATACATAAAAAAATTTCACGCTTAGATTTCAAAATTTATATATCGTTATCATATATATATATATATATATATATATATATATATATATATATATATATATATACATACACATATATATAATACCAAATTGTAATATATATATATATATATTCTTTCTATATGTAGTATATATATTATTTATATATATGTTATATATAACACACACACACACATACACACACTTGAGGGTGTATCCCAGCGTGCGGCACCTTTAGAAAGTGTCTGAAAACCATACCACGGGTGGACTCAAGCCTTGTGAGTGAAATTGGGTAGACAGAACCCTTGCGTGCCGTCGATAGCTGTGCTAGCACGAAGTCACAAGACGTGCTGGGCTTGTTCAAATTGTTGATCACTCTAAATAACAATCTCTCTCTCTCTCTCTCTCTCTCTCTCTCTCTCGCAGAAACCGTAACTACGGTCTGCTCAGTATAGTTGCAGTATAAACCACAGTTTGGTTCTCTGTGTGTTGAGCAAACACAAATGCGCCTGAGAAAGCGTCTACAAAAGGGATTGGCTAGCCGCCCTAGTAGACGAATATCTTCGAATACGATTGACCACCTATTATTATATATATAAAACCAAATTGTTATTGGTAGGGATTATTCCAAAGAGGACTTTTAAGTATGGACTGAAAAGTCCTCTTTGCAATAATCCCTAGCAAGTCGTATGTATGATATAGAGCATGTGTATATATGTGTCTGTGTATATTTTTGTTTTACTTGCTTATGATATAATACACATTTTTTCTTTGAGGTATATTTTATATATATATTATTTTATTATTATTAGTATTATGAAGTCGTTATATATTTTGATGATGATACCGTTTAAACAGACACCAGTTTAATCCCTTCCTCTATGAACATTAGTTAACACATTGTTGTAGCTCTAATTTAAATTTAACTTTCCTATCTCATCACCTTCCTTTACCCATTATATTAATTTTTTTATTCTCACTCTCTCCATAAAAGAAAAGTTTTCTCGGTCAATTTATTATTGCTATTTTTATCTCGTATTTTTTATTTTTCTATTTTTTAGTTTTTTTATCTTTCTACATCAGTCTGTCTCGGATATCTTGATTCCATTTTATAAAATATAGCCGGTCTGTTGAGATGAATATGCTTATATTCATTGAAATAAACATATTACTCATCATAGATTTTTATGTTTTTTTCCTAATTATTCTTATATATATATATATATATATATATATATATATTTCTAAAGAACGAATATATATATATATATATATTTCTAAAGAATGAATATATATATATATATATTTCTAAAGAATGAATATATATATATATATATTTCTAAAGAATGAATATATATATATATATATTTCTAAAGAATGAATATATATATATATATATTTCTAAAGAATGAATATATATATATATATATTTCTAAAGAATGAATATATATATATATATATATTTCTAAAGAATATATATATATATATATATATATTTCTAAAGAATATATATATATACATATATATATATATATATATATATATATATATATATATATATATATATATATATATATATATATATTTCTAAAGAATCCTATCGACGTGCGCTTTCTTGAAATCTTAATAATGAAAGTTTTCTCACCGGTTATTTCTCCCACAAAGGGTGGGGGCGCAGGTTTTATCCCTGCCCAAGAGTATATTTCCTTCACTAAGATTTCATGAAGACCCAGTTATATTTTTGAGGGTCCCTAAATTTTAAATTGTGAAAACTTAACCATATTTTCCTCCACTTTATTTCTGTTTATACATACATAATTCAGAATAAAATCCTCACCTTTAACGTGTCGGTAAAGAAAAATGTTTTCCTCATGTCTTTATATATATATATATATATATATATATATATATATATATATATATATATAGAGAGAGAGAGAGAGAGAGAGAGAGAGAAACAGAGACAGAGACAAAGAGAGAGTGAACTTGAAGTCTAGCCACACTGATACAGCGAAACAGTCTCTCTGCGGATGACAATATATATGCTCGCCGGAAGTCCGTTTGAGCTCTCTTGACAAACGGGTGATTTTAAAAACAGTGGTTCCTACTGTTATTAACGCATTGTTCCTCAAACTAAATTGAGCTCTCCGGGCCACTGACGTATTTAGTACAGAAAACGTTAAAATCTCCCTTTCTCTCCGCTATGCGACAATGGCCTAGATATCTGACTGATGCCAAATCGGTTGGGTTTCGATGCCGGTTTGCAATCGTCTAGCCACAGTGAAGAGCTGTGATACAGAGAAACTGTCGGTCTGTGGATGACATATATATATATATATATATATATATATATATATATATATATGCCGGCAGCAAAATTGTCCAAATCGTGTAACAGCAAAATTGTCCGCCCCATAAAATGTTTAATATCTAAAAAAAAAAATTAAAAAAATAACGTTAAGTCATCTTAACACCGTTTGTCATAAGCATCATTGAGAAACCCTGTTAGTCATTCAGATAGAAAGAGAACAGGTTAAAATCGTTTGTGCCAGTCCCATTATCTTTCCAAATAATCAATGAGAGGAAAAAGATCATTCAGACCTTCAGTAATGGTGCCAACATTCATACCCTGGCTTCCATCTTGAAAATCCATGCATGAACCAGGAAGAGGACGGTGAATCAGTTTAAAAAATAGGGAACAGTATACAGAAAAATGGATCAGAAAGAGGGATCATCGTTTCAACTTAGAACTAAACATATCAATTAGAAAAGATCCAATTCTATAGTTTCCGATACTTAGGTGTGATTAATTAATGATGAACATATCATTTTCGTTTATGATCAATCTGATCACGATTCTCCTGTTATCTTGGAGAGTATTTATAAAATTATGAAAAGAGGTTGTATTTTGCTTTTAAATCTAAATAAATACTTCACTCACCAGTAATTTACAGTCGTCTGAAGGGATGCATTGAAACACATCGAAATACGACTGCACTTGTGTAGCGATTTTGACATATAATAACCTATATATATATATATATATATATATATATATATATATATATATATATATATATATATGTATATATATATATATATATGTGTGTGTGTGTGTGTGTGTGTATGTGTATGTGTATGTGTGTATAATGAAATGGAAAAAGTCTGACAATTATTTTAAGACATTTTTTATGCTTATACGTTTATTTTATAGATACAAATATTTAAGTAAATGCTCTGTTTATAATAAACAGTATTAACAACATTTACTGGCCTGAATGTTCGAGACATTTTCATAGAAAATATGCGTCCTCCGACAGGAATCGAACCTGTATCCTATACGGAACCGTCATATAGCCTGACGTGCTTTACCGATTTAGCCATAGAGGAGCGTTTCGGTTAGCAAGGTCGATTTTATTTGTAGTTTAAAAACAGAATCGTCTTTACATGAAAACTTAAAATAAGTTAATTTTACTAAAATTTCATTTACAATTTTCTTGCATAGGCGGAAGTTTGGTAATGATATTGTTAGCGAAATCACAGATCTTACGTCTTTTCTATTCTATAGACCATGCGCTGAGCCTTATGGTCGCGTGTCGATTCACACGTAACTTATTTAATGGTACTTAGTATTCCATAAGCCCAACCAGGTTAGGCTACTTCAGATACGATTCCGACTTCGTTTAGAGATCGTTACGAAATCTTGTTTAAATCTCCTGATACTTCTGAATTCTTTCAAGATGAAAGAATCACATTCCAATAATCCAGGGACAACTGTTAATGGTGTCTTTAAGAGCATTAGCGTTCAGCGAAAGTGGCCAGAAATAGTCTTGAAGTCGTGACGAGACATGACTTTATGATATTAGATAAAAAGACACCAGTAATACTCACAAGTTATAAGTATTTACATATGACTGTAGAAAGGACTTTTCAGTTGTTATTAAGAAAATAATTTCTTAGCATTTCCAATCGTGAGGATTTGTCATGTTAATAAATATATTTTGCCCCAATGTTCACCCAATCTACAGTTCGAGAGCTATTTTAGGTAGTCTTAATCAATAGATGTTTTTATTAAAGCCGAAATTCCTGTGACGTTTCAATTTGAATAAATAAAGGATATTTAATATGCTTGAATAGCGTTATGGAAATATGACAGGAGATTATAAAAAAAAATAAAGGGGCGGACATTTAAAACAATGTAAATATATTACAGGAAATATATTACAGGTGAAAGGAAGTAATGAAAAATAAAAAGAGGAGGCGATAAAAATGATGGTGGGATAGTACATAAAGAAAAGGCATAAAAGGTATCGTTCTCTTAATAAAAGTCTCGAGAGCCACTCAAGGTAGATGATTATTATTAAAAAGGGTTATGATAAAAGAGAAGTGATATGAGTGTATGAGAAGGTGGCAAGTAAAAATTATGTGTATGGCTGGACTTATCTATCTATAAGGTAAATCAGATGTAGCTTCGGACCACACAACCTCTGGAGCCTCATTTGTTTTAAATATATTTTTTATTTTGTCATTAGTTTGTATTCTTTAATAAGGAAAAGTTATATATAATACTTAATAGATACCGTATATACTCGTGTATAAGCCGACTCCATCGATAGCGCGACACCTGGCCATTTTTTTCATGAATTTTAGCCACCCCAGAAAAAGAACCCTGTGTATATTGCAACCGGTCACCGAAAATGCATGATTTTTAACCTCTTCAAAAGCATTACCTGTGTATAGTGCGCCCCCTCGTTCTTTTGCGTGAAAAACTAATCATAAAAGCTCGTATTATCCTAGAGTATATAGGGTAATAATTATATATAATTATTTTAAATCTTTATATCCGAATTTTGTTTAGAGAAGAGCCTTGAATTTCATATAGCTTAGCAGCTCAGCAGATGAAAATCCGGCCATGGTTATGATGATAGTGAGGATAGATATCAACTAACACTTGCCTTGAAGACTTTTTGGGTTGCATCATTTAACGGCATATCAATCGCTATTGTTTATTTAATGCTGCAATCTAAATATTTTGAACGCAGATGTATGCCTTGAAACAAAAGATAATAGGTATTGTTGGTATTGTTTTCATATATAAACATGTATTTTTATGCTTTTATAGCTTTTGTGGGGGTCACTATTTGCCCATAGCTTGGATACTAACAAGTGCTACCACCCTGAGAACAACAATATTTAAATGGTTGTTCTACGCTCCTGAGAACCTCTAATGTCCCGATTAGAGGCTTAACTGGCGGATGTTGTTTATCATCATCTTGACTTGAAGAGTTTAACAAAATAATGTTCAGGGAAACATTCATACGTTACAAAAGTTTGTTACAAAAGATAACAGTTCTCGTACGTTAGGGGAAACTGCTAATAGGAAATTATTTTCTATGAAAATCGATAAAAATCATTGGAAAACTTAATACTCAGAATATAAAAGCAAGAGTCAGTTTCAAAATCCTGTTCGTAAGACAACTGAGAAATATGAAATGTTTTGTTTTTTTTTACAGATTGATTTTGCTTTTATGATTCTGGTGATAAAGAATAGTTCCGAGAAAAATATGTCTGAGGCGAAATTTCTCCTTCTTTTCTGTTCCTTGTAATTTCATGACGTTGGCGATTATGGCTCTCCATCTCGTCCTGTCCCTTATAGCTCTCAATAAGTTTTGTCTTTTTGTTATTTCTCGCATGCCTTGTTCTGCCACCTACTTGCTTAAGCCCGTTAAGAATGTCACGCGTTGCTTTCCCTTATCCGTCTTTCCCTCTATCCGCCCTGTGAGTATCAGATTTTTCAAGTCCTCCTTTCTCGTTACGTAACGTACAAATTTCAGCTGCCACTTCCTGATGTTAACTATAAGTTTCCTCTTTGCATCTTCTCCAAAACCTCATCGTTGCTCACATTTTCGGTCCTTGGTATCCTTAGCATCCTTCTGTAGAACCACACCTCTGTTGTCTCGAGTCTCTTCTTCATCCTTGAGGAGACCGTCCAACATTCGCTACCGTAAAGGAGGACATATATCACGTAGCAGTTCAGTACTTTTTTCTTTGTTACCAGCGAAACCATTCTGTCTCGTAATACGCTGCCTAGTTTTTGGAATGCGTCTTTGGTCATCCTACTACGTCTTCGGATCTTAGCGTCGAACTTTCCGTCCTCTGTCAGAACACTTCGCAGATATTTAAACAGGTGAGAAGTGCGAGTGATGAAACCGTTAGAGTAGAAGTGGCGGTTGCATCTAGATAGTTCAACAGTAAAACGGTGGGAACTAGGTGCCAATCTAGTAGCACGCTTAAATTCATGTAGAAGCGGCGTCATAGTAAAACGCTCAGCAGAGCAGTTGCCATGAAAATATTTGTAGAAAAGACAGAGGGAGGTCATATCACGTCGGAGACAAAAGTGACTGAAGTCGAGATACTTGTCAGCTCGATTACATTACAGACCGTTCTTTGAATCTTGCCAAGAATCTCGAGATGTACAGCAGGGGCACCAAATAAGATATGGCAACAGTATTCAATGAATGGACGAATGGTAGGTTTGTAGATGCGCATTCTGACGACACAGTGAACCAACTTTCCTAGCAGTAGACGTAGCAATTGATTCGATACAGTCGCCCCACTTCATATAACAATTTCATATTACTATCAACGTTATGTAATGTAATATGATGCTTTAATAGTAATTTCACTCGAATTTTACACCAGAGCAAAGAAAAAGCATGCACTAGGTCGTAGATTAGGGTTACTCTCGGCAGACTAATAGGGGAACATGGGACCTTACCTCTGCAGATGGAGAATATATGATCGGCGTTCTGTCGAGGCTCTACGCGGGACACTTACATCAGACTGGCTGAGAGTAGCTGATGAAATGATGAAGGAATAAAATGTTAAATAATGAATATTTAAGAGTATAGTTTACCATATATTTATTTGTTTATTCAGGGAATTACAAGCACGGATCGGAAGTTTGGCAGGTCAAATATGGTACAACTTGAGTTATTTCTGTCACGGTAGATAAATATAAGCACTTCTCTTCAGCTATCGAGGACTCTCACCTACCAGTCATGTGCGCATCTCCCGCAATTCGTCTACGGATGGCTTGAAACTACTCTATAGCGGAGGTTTTCGAATCCCTCCGCAAAAAACAGCCTCTGTACCTGGCCAACTAACGGCATTGAAACTACCTAAAATTCTAACTGTAACTGTTTGTATATACCTTTTCGAAAGTTTTAATTTATTCATCTGTTGGTTTTATTCCTTATCGGTCATTTGGTGACCTGTTTGAAGATATTACTTCGTAGATTTAACTGCTGGTCATAAATAGACAGAACACTTCAGACTCAGTTAAATTGTGAGTGGGGTCCTGATCCAATTGCGCCATACTAATTCAACACTTTAGAAGATAAACTTTGTCAATAAATATTAGTTTATATATCAGGGCATGACGATTGCGGTTAAGCATGAAACAGACTGTCACCGAGGGACATTGTCTTCTGTGTAAACTTTTATATTTACATAAGTTCTATGTCTGATATTGATCGGTTTAACTCATAAGTATAGCAGAGCTTAAATCTGTATTTTTCTCATATATATATATATATATATATATATATGTATGTATGTATATGTATGTAAGTATATATATATATATATATGTATGTATATGTATGTATGTATATATATATATGTATGTAAGTATATATATATATATATATATATATATATATATATATATATATATATATATATATATATATATACACCATACCGTCATTCAAACATGTTTGGTTGTATAATCTAGAGATATGTCCATTTATTTTTATTTTAGTCTTCTCGAATTCACTGATCGATTTCTTAATGTTGATATTAAATTCATAAAGGAAGACGCCGTAGTTTTTTCATTTCTTTTATTTTCCCACGTACTTTCAGTCTCATCCGAATTTAATATCAACTTTAAGAAGTCGATCAGAGAATTCGAGAGGATTAAAATAAAAGTAGGCATAATATGTGAAGATTATTCAACCAATGCTTGAATATATATATATATATATATATATATATATATATATATATATATATATATATATATATATATATATATACTGGTAATACTCGGTTGGAAAAGATATATATACTAGTAATACTTGGTTGGAATATATATATATATATATATATATATATATATATATATATATATATATATATATATAATTATTTATTTAAAAATTATAACATAAATATGTTATAAAATCACTTATATATATATATATATATATATATATATATATATCGAGAGAGAGAGAGAGAGAGAGTTATGTATCTGTAATAGTTAACTTTATCAATATTAATATTCTGTCTGTGTAAGTAAACTTAAATGACATTTTAGTAAAACTAACTTAAATAAAGAGTCTTATTTTCGCATTGAATAGAGTTGTGACTATGTATTGCCGTGTATTTTAGACACACGTGAATACGGGGTATTTAATAAGAGCGACATGAAACCCGGCGACACATTAAAGATGTGACACTCGATAACAACGCAATGAAACACTATGAATACATATATTTATGCAGACGAGAGGATGCTGAAAAATGACAAGCTCCCTGCCAACTATCAGTAACTTCATATTTGACCAATTAAAAAATAATCTCGAAATATAGATTGGAATCTGAATTTTTCATTACCCAGTGTATATATGTGAAATGAAAAAATGTATACATTCTTTTTCATTTGGTCTAATGCTAAGCTTACTGTACTGCTCGAGTAAGTACTTGACTCTTCCTTCTATCCTCTCCCTTTATAAGAGCCAGATCAGGCTAAAAATGGAGTACTGTTGTTATATTTGGACGGGTTCCGCCCAGACCTCACTCTCCTGCCTTGTGGGTGACGAATTATTCTCCATCCTTCAACTCGTCTCCCACAGGCGCTATGTGGCAAGCCTCAACCCTACTTCCATGGAAAGTGCTCAGGCGAACTACATTCCCTGGTCTCGTCGAGACAAACCATCACAGCAAGAACACGCCATGCCACTTACATAGTAGCAAACCACCTACATCCCTTTTGAATTCCATTGGTGAGAAGTAAGTTCCACTCGAGCAAGAGCTCCTGGCGAATCACTGCCCTGTGGAACCGACTTCCAACAGGAATATTACCGGTCACTACAATCTTAACCTGTTAGGGTTAACCGTTATCTTCAATCCCTATACACACAAATGGCCTCTTAACGTAACCATCTACCTCGAGTGGCCCCCGGGTCTTATAATGTGTGAACTTTCCTATAAAATAAAAAAATTGTCACATAAAGACGGAATTCTAAATCCGTTAAAATCTACATGCGCAGTAAGCGACTGAAAGCAGTTGTAATCTTCGTGTTCGGCATGGAAACTTATTAAATCAATTCTCTTTATTTAGTATTGAATTATTAACACGACATGTTCAATATTTTTCTCACGAAACTACTTGTTTTTAATTAAAAAGAAGAAAAACCATTATCTATTTTATGGAAATTTTTATGCAGCGTTCAAATTTAATATATGTTTATTAAATGTTGATAAAATAAATTAAATCATTGAGAGCTATTCAGATTATATCTGTATATAAGTTGTGTAAAATTTGTTATGTTTATAGAGGAACAGTGTGGTCACCTTGACGTTGGGTAGTTTAGGAAGTTTGTTTCGTTAGATCCATTAAGACTTAAGTAGTGAGTTCGGTCCTCAGTAGGTGTTCCATATTTTTCGCTACGCTTAGTAAATTGCTATAGAGGATGCGTGTTTAGTATCAGACACAGACGATTTATACCTTAGACAATGTGTCCATGAGAATCTTGATTGAATAGTAATTGTTAGATTTACATCGCTAAGCGCAGAGATGGGCGCAAAACTGATTCCCACCACGCATTGCTGATATCTCTCTCTCTCTCTCTCTCTCTCTCTCTCTCTATATATATATATATATATATATATATATATATATATATATATATATATATTCGACTCTCCCGTTGTATTCGAAGTATGAGGGTCAAGCAGCTCAGTTCCTAGGAACCGACAGCCCGACACCAGCACATGAGATTTGATTATAGTGGTGAAGGATTTGTACGAACCATCCACACTTTTTGCAGCGCCGAATACAGAGACCTGTGGCACGTATTGCCACAAATTCCCCAAACGACACTCCGCAGGTTTTGAATTCAGAGTTGTTGTTCTCCTAGACCAGTTGCCATCCAAGGCTATAGACCCCAGTCTGTCCTGGTATTTACCCATAGCTGGAAGGAGAAGAAGAGGATTCATACCTTTCCCAAGGGTATTAGCACGTAAATGAATGTAATAGAATCGATTGGGATATATATATATATATATATATATATATATATTACAGCAAAAAAAAATACGTCAACATAGAGAATAGTCTATTTCAAGCTGTTTTGTACGCGGCTATCATCAGCTTGAAATAGACTTCTTTTGTATTGAGCTATTTTTTTTTTGCTGTAAAAAATACATATGCTCTGTTATAATAAATACATCGAGCTCTCTGTGGATAAGTTTTAATAACTAATATTACTAAGATCCACCCGGATTGTATACCAACAGATCGATTACCTGTATATATATATATATATATATATATATATATATATATATGTGTGTGTGTGTGTGTGTGGTTGTATAGTCGTCTGAATATCACGAAACCTTGAAACTTGTGTATGAGCTTAGACTGTCCTTTGTTAGGAGTTGATGTTAAGCGTTTTTTGCTGTTTAAATAATCTGGGTGTGGAGCATTCACTTTACTGAGTGAGGAGGTGTTTGCCTTTTAGTCTTTCATTCTTTTTTCTTTCCCTGTTCGTGACTCTTTCTAATCTAAGGTTTTCGGTTATTTGCAAGTCATCTGTTGGCCACACCAACATAGTTGCTTTTTCTTTAGTGCATGTATTTATTGCAAGAAATATATATATATATATATATATATATATATATATATATATATATATATATATATATATATATAGAGAGAGAGAGAGAGAGAGAGAGAGAGAGAGAGAGAAATAATGACAATAAGAGAGACTCATTTCGAGATTTTAAAGGAGAGCTCCACACGGCGGAAGAATAGTTAGAATACACTAGACAGAGAATGTAATCAACGAGGAAGTCTTAAGGAAATTGGAAAAAAAAGGACGCTGATGTTTAAAATTATATGTTGAAATTTCTAGGATGCATAATGTGGAAAGTGGGCTTAGAAAATTTGACACTCTCAAGGCATGTTGAAGGCAAAAGCGGCAGGAAAAGAGCGACTAACCTACCTAATGAGCTTATGCAATACGTGGGATGATGACACATCTTCCTAAACGCTACAGAATGTAGCATATCGTAGAGGACCATGATCGCCCATGTTCAGAAGGATACGGCAGATAGAAGAATAAGATCAATAATAATAATAATAATAAGAAGAAGAAGAAGAAGAAGAAGAATTTTACTGATGAAAACATTATATTATATTAAGATCACAACGTTTTCTTAAAACAGATTTTTGAGCTGAGTATCATTTCTTTTTGTGCGCTAAGTATGAGCAAGATTTGGGCGCCATTACTAAAGCACTTCAAGGAGTATAGTTATGCTGTTTCATGCCTCTAGCAACTGAGAACATATTTAAAACCTTTTATTCGACGTGGAGTCTTCGTAAATCTATTTTCCATTTAGACAGAAAGATTTTAACATGAAATACTTTTCTATTTTTTTATTAAGAAATACTCTGGACAAATTCTTTTAAAACTGGAATATTCTTTTCTGTGACATGTTACCCACAATGTCCTATTTCTTGTAACTCTAAGCAATATTTCCCCCCTTACTATCACAGTAACTGTTCTGACATCCATATACACAAGGCCGTTAAATACATTGCTGAATGTCACCTGCCGCCATTTTGGACTATAAATTGTGGTAAAATGTCGTTGAAAACAACGGTTCTTGTTCTGTCAGCGAAGTTAAGCAATGTCGAATCCAGTCAGTACTCAGATGGGAACCGCTTGGGAACATCGGGTACAGTAAGCAACCTGCTACAACCTGAAAAATATTTCGGCTTTAAATAGCCAAAAAAAGGTTGATAAACCGTAACAAAAAATCAAGATTGCCTTCAATAGCTCCTCTTTGCTCATTATGCGTGACAAGCCATGATTCCTCATTATGTGTCCCAAAAATATCAAATTTCTCTTTCTTTACAGGATGATGTATTTTATCGACTATTTTCTTAAGCATTGCAATGTAAATCATCTTTATGTGGACTATTTTCTTAAGTATTGCAATGTAAATCATCTTTATGTGGACTATTTTCTTAAGCATTGCAATGTAAATCATCTTTATGTGGACTATTTTCTTAAGTATTGCAATGTAAATCATCTTTATGTGGACTATTTTCTTAAGTATTGCAATGTAAATCATCTTTATGTGGACTATTTTCTTAAGCATTGCAATGGAAAGCATCTTTATAACATGAGTAAAAATCTTAGAAAGTTACTCTGATATATGGAAGTAACGACGTGCCAAAATTGCATTTGTCTTTGCAGACTTGTAAGTTGATTAGATATAAGGTTATGCCAACTTTTAAGAGGTAAAACCGTAGGCGAATTTTCTTACTAGCGAGGGGTTCATTCTCATGAATAAATCAATGTCGAAATCACAGTTTGTTATTTTCGATCGATTTCATCCATGACAAGAAAAATAGTGGGAAAAGCCGCCAGAGAGTCTTAGTATTATTTATGGTCAGATGTACCCGTTGTGAGGATAGCGAAATAGAGAGGGACAGATGAGGGAAGAAAGTATTGAAAGATAAGGAAAAATCACTATTTGCGTTGCGATAGAATTTCCAGCGTGCCACCTTTTGCACAATCTAAATGTGAAGAAGCAACCGTATTGAAATTGAGTTACACTCGTCCATTTGCTGATAAAGGTCGGTGTGTTTTACATGAGTTTTCCCATTGTTACTAAATCGGCCAGAGTTTTTTGATAATAATTATGATTTGTGTCATCAAGGACACCTGGCAAATATAAAACGTTTGTTTGATTCGCGGTAATTGGAAAATGTGGCGCACTTGATAGGAAAATGAGTTTCCTGAAAAAATTCTTTAGCTGATAAGACAGACACACACAGACATACACACACACACACATATATATATATATATATATATATATATATATATATATATATATATATATATGTGTGTGTGTGTGTGTGTGTGTGTGTGTGTGTGTGTATGTATGTATTAGAACAAGCTTTTCTCTATAAAGTATTTTTACTATTATTTGTTAAAATGAACTGGTTTTTTTTTGTTTTATTTTTGCAAAATTGATAAAGATGCTTCAATATTTTTTATCAACACATTACAATACTTCAGTAACATCACGTACACATAGGTACATCTATGTGTGTCTGTTTGGGAGACTTATACAAATATACACTCATCATTCACTTCTAGTAATGGGTTGAACTCCCTTTTGCCTTAAGAAATGCACCAGTCCTTCGACGATCTCCTGGAAGAATTCTTTCGAAACCTTGGTCTGTACCTCCATTATGGCGGCTCCTGATTTCTTCCAAATTGGTTGGCTATTTATACAGCAATGAAATCGCCTTTTTCATCACATCTCAATGTTGATCTATGGGATTGAAATCCAGTGACTATGAAGTCCACTATACAACAGAAAACTCATTGCCTTGATCGCAGAATCAATCAGTTAAGCAACGCCGAGACTGGTCAGTACCGAGATGGTTGACCGCATGTGAATACTAGTTGATGCAAGCTGGGATGTGCAGGTGGGGTAATAGACAACGGCTTGGACTGGAAATCGGAGTGTCGAGTTTCCAATTCCAGTCGGGTTCGTTATATTCACTTACGCGCAAATACCATTGGGAAAGATATGAATCCACCTTTTCTCCCCCAGGTATAGTTTAATTAGTAGGAATTTCATCAATAAATCATTATTACCACCCACACACCAGTAAAATATTGATAAGCCATAAAAAAGAAATCAATCTAGTGGCTGCTGCATATCTTTCGATATTTTTTATGTTTTTTTTTTTCATAAATGTGTAGCTGAGTTTATATATAAAATTCAGAAGATAGTAAAATATCTAATAGAATTTTCTGGTTTCCAAAGGTTGATAAGTCGTAAAATAACACCAAATTAAATCGTTAAAGTCAGAACCGACCTGCCAGATTTTTTTAATTTGTGAAACGATGCTTTGTCCGGCTTGTTGTGGGCACCGTAGTCATAAATTGAAGGCCCTGGCCAGCCGCAATACATAAGTAACCTGGGGTATTTAAACGATATTTATGAAATTCATCAGGTCGCCTGAACGTGTTTAAATGCCTATAGCTATTAAATTGACGCTGTTTCAATGGCTATTTATTTCCAAAATAAACAAAATTTATTAAAACCATGCTCGCAAAACAATAGTACTTACGCGACGTGAATCACATCTGGTTACTTTTCATGCTATACCATTGATAACGGTCGTTACGAGCGCGTTATGTATTGGATAACGATCAAAAGCAAACACTTTTATTACAAAGTTGACAACCTGACTTTCAAAAAAAAAAAAAAATCGCGTCTGACACGTCCACGCAAAAAAAAACAAAAAAAACATTAAACTGTCCGGTTGTAAAAGATGCTGGTGGCGCCAGTGGTACCAGTATCACCTTAGCTACCAAAACTGGTTGGCGGCTGACGTGGGCAGAGTATCGCATGTGCTTTCACAAGTTGTATGTAGAAAATTAGTATAAAAGAGTATTTCCCCTCTTGTAGTTAATTAAGTAATCGGGGAGTGAATGCGATGATGTACTGAAAAATTCTCAAATATACTGCTGAAACGTTTCGCGTTGATCGCTTACATTTTCCAGTCTGTTTGTGCCTTTTGTCTTCGCCCACCGGAAGCCAAGAGATGCACACCGCCGACAGCCTTGCTGCGACTTGTTTCAGCAAGTCGGTCGAACTCTCTGCCTCTGATTAGAGAGGAACCCGGACGAGGCTCCGCCGAAGGGCAGAGTCTCGTTCGGGGAGATTGACCAAACCGATTCTGTTTTTACAGTTTCTACATTTTTTGGCCGAGCCTATGGGCTCGGGAATACCCGCGTTAAACTCGGCCTTGTGCTACATCTATCCATCGTGGTGGAGGGGTAGTAAATATTGCCAAGAGATGCACATGCAGAAAGGGGACTTTATAGAAACAGTTTTTAGCGGATATGCTCAATACATCCTTCGGAAAGAGTCCTAATAGACACACAGACAAATGTTGGACTAAGTGACCAAATATAGCAATGTTTCCATCCATTTTGATAGGCTGAAGAACTTGTAGACTCATTCTTTCATCCTTTCTCTATTCCATATACACATCAATATATATATATATATATATATATATATATATATATATATATATATATATATATATATATATATTATACTTAACTTTTAAATATCAATCTTATCCCGACATCGATGTTTCTTTGTAAAATTTCCAGTCTAAAGGGGTTGTGGTTTTAAATGGTATTTTGTTTTTCAATTCTTCCGCGTCTTTTTCAATCCATTCTTTTACAGAAAAATAAAATAAATGTAAATACTGTTTAAAACCACAATCCATGAAGACTACAAATTAAAATTTTTTTAATAATATCTGCTGTTTCTTAAATCATATATATATATATATATATATATATATATATATATAGAGAGAGAGAGAGAGAGAGGGGGATACAGATAGATTCACTCTGCTTAGTTTTAAGGACTTCATCCTGCTTTATAACTACATACATCAGTTTTATTGGTTAGATTGTTTAATATTCCATTTCCTCGAATTATACATACCGAGTTAAAATATAAAAAACACACCCGAAAAGTTACTTCCATAAATTTGTATCGAAATTATTTTTTCAAGAGTTCTCATAATTTACAAGATAGATCAAATATTATATACGGAAAATTTAAGATCAAATATCATAATTACCGAATTACCAATGTACCCGCATATATATATATATATATATATATATATATATATATATATATATATATATATATATATATATAAGCTGTCGAAGAAGAGCTTTAAATATTTCGGACTGATCTACGCACCAAATTAGGACGAACATTTGGAAGTGTTTATATACACACAAGTAGATCGCACATTTTAATGGAACACATGCAAATCAGATCTAATGTTTCAACTTAAACTTGTGCGTTTGTTTAAGATATGAACTAGCTGTAGGACACACGCACACACTCAAATATATATATATATATATATATATATATACATATACACACACACACACACATATATATATATATATATATATATATATATATATATATATATATATATATATATATATAACATACATGGGGCGTAGCCGTGCCTACTAATTTCAGTCATTAATCACTTGTGCTGGATATAATTCCAGTTATTAATCTCTTGGAGATTTTTGCAGTTAACTGAAATCAATTGCCAGGTCGGATTCTTGCAAGCTAAGAAATAAAGTGAATATCAATCAATTTAAAACTGATGTTTAAAATTTCTTTCAAATACTGGATAAGATAAACATATAAAATAGTATACATATAATTTGTTATAAGAAATAACATGCTTTATGATTTTACTTTAAAATAAATTATTTACGTGTAGTTAAAAAAAATGCAATATCGATATATTCAAGTAGCAGGTTATGCAAAACTATTTTTTTTAGTTTATTTTTCTTTATAAAAGAAAATTTTCACAATGTAAAATCATTC
Source organism: Acanthosepion esculentum (assembly GCA_964036315.1). Classification (NCBI taxonomy): domain Eukaryota; kingdom Metazoa; phylum Mollusca; class Cephalopoda; order Sepiida; family Sepiidae; genus Acanthosepion; species Acanthosepion esculentum. Next base: position 53,690,355 of record OZ038481.1, read on the forward strand.
ATAAATCATAGAGATGTTATAATTTATTTTAAGCGATAGTTTTATTTAGGAGAAAAAAAATAAAAACATCAATTTCACTTTTTATTCCCAATGAGCCGGGTTTAAATTTTGTGGGCGCTTATTTACCTCTACACCGTTATATCAGTGTGCGCCATGTTTTATTTACATCCGAATATTTTAAGAAATATAAAAAGATATCAATTGCAAATATTTTAAGTAAAATGTCAATTGTCATTGTAGTTTAATTTATTATTATTTCCTAGAGTAACATTTTTTCAAGCATTTTATTAAAATGTCTGCAGAAAAACGTAAAAGATGCTTTTAGTGTTTTGGAAGAATTTGTTGATAGTATATTAAGCCTTAAGGATGTTCGTCTGGGCAACACAAATAAAAATACTGGATATAAGGCAGGTCTTGTAACTGTTCTGGAGAAGAAGCTCCATCGAAAATCACATAATTTGACTGTTCATTACATCAGAATGAGCTACCACTCGGAGTTGTATTTAAATATGTTTATGGTACAATAAGAAGCCTGGCTGATTCAACAGGCCCACTAGGCAAATTGTGTGAAAGGACCTATCATTATTTGTCTAAAGTAGAATTTTTGAAAATCAGTGGCCCTCTTGATTATACCGCACCTATAATGAAGTTGGGGTTCTAAGACCAAAAGCTCCTTTTTAATATACTCTAGAGATTTTCAAAGGTAAAGTTATCTCTATATTTGCTACCTGGAAAATTAAACCACTAAGTAATGCAAGATGATTAACTTTCGCAACGAGGTTAACGTATATGTGGAACAGATGTACATACCATTCAGAACTCCGTGACAAGTTTAACCAATTTATTAAATTCATTATTGAAGTGTATGCAATTAAGGTTATAGCAAATTCCATGACCACTAGCTATATGTATTCAATGTAATCCAAGGGATTGAGAAACAGTCTAAAGAAATTCAAAATATTCCATTCAAGAACATTGAATTTTTGCTCTGAGAATTTCTTGCATTCGATGATGGAATCAAATTTTTTTTTTTTTTTTAAGCGTATCACCCCAAGCAAGGCCGGTGGCCACTATCACGCATGGGGTTACAGAAGGGTTGGAGGAAGAGCAGATAGGGGTGGTAAAGGAAGGGATGTGGAGAAAGAGAAGGACGGAGGGTCGATCGAGGCAGGGGGGTTACGGGAGATATAGAGCGAGAGCAGATAGGAGAATGAGAGATGTCAGGAAGTGGATAGATCAAGGCAATTAAAGATGACGATTGACGCTACACTTAAACCGTTGGAGATTGTATTTGTCAGGGAAACAGTAATAGGGAAGGGAGTTCCATAGACGAGATGTGCGAGACATGAAGCTATTGGAGTAGAAAAGACGTCTACATCTAACAGTTTCAACGGTGAAGGGGTGGGAACGGGATGCCAGCCTCGTAGGACTCTTAAATTCACGAGGCTTAGGGACAAGCGAAAGCAACTCCTCAGAGCAATTACCGTGGAAGTACTTGTAGAAAAGGCAGAGCGATGCAACATCGCGTCTGTGAGAGAGCGACTGCAGACGAGATGACAGATCAGGGACAATCACATGAATTTGAAGTGATAAAAGTAGCTCTTGGAAAAATTATGTTCACTAGGTACGTAAATATACGGAAATATACCAATTTATACGGATTTAAAGGATAGCTTTTAAGTTCTATTCCCTCGAAACTAGAATAGAGTAGCCATGGATTGTATCATTAAAATATAAATTGATTTTTTATCGTTTCATAAGTGGGAAGCCACCGAAGAAAAGTTTGAATCAAATCCCAGCCATTAACCATGAACCCTTGCATTTGTCAGAATTAATCAATCTATCCGACAATGGAATATGTGAACCTGAAACCACTGAAAAATCAGAAAATGAAATTCAAGCCTTTCTTATTAATAAAATAAAATTAGAGTTGGCTGATTTTACTTCACGTATCACTGTTGAAAGAGCAGTTAAATTAACATCGGAAGCTTCTTATATTGTCTACGGATTTGAAGCAAGACATCGACACATTCTTGCAGAAACTTTATGTCATCAAATAAGACCTTTGTTTCTAAAGGCTCTCACACTGAAAATTTTCATGATATGATTACTTAAATATTTTGATTGAATTAATTTTCTGGTAATATGTAATTTATTTATTAAAATAGATGTTTTGATTTACTGTTGAAACAATAACATTTTTCAATCAAATATGGCCAAAATCAATGGCTTTTTAAACGCATTTTCAATGCCAATGTTCGATGGCATTTACTCAAAACGGGTTTAAAGCTAGAAATCAAAACTTTCGTCGGAGTTTTTTCTTTTTTTTTTTATCTCTATCAACTATCTAAACGTGTCCAATACTGATTTTGGAAAGAAAGCGTAAAATTGACCTACCCTAATATATATATATATATATATATATATATATATATATATATATATATATATATATATACATATATATATATATATGAAGAAATATAGTTTTAAGCTGTGCCATATTTATGGGTTAAAGTGCTCAAAATCAGAGATAGAGCGTATGTACATATAAATATAAAAGTGAACATTACAGTCAATCCTCACAGGCGACAGGCTGTTTCATGCTAGACGCAATCGTCAGTCCAGCTGATATATATATATATATATATATATATATATATATATATATATATATATATATATATATATATATATATATGTATGTATGTATGTATGTATGTATGTATGTATTGTGTGTGTGCGTGTTTGAGCAGACTTAGCTACAGTTATATTGCCTAAGAATAATGTGCATGTTTGGTGATTATATATATACTTAAAAGGATGTTCATAGTTTTCTCTTAACTTTGCCAAGTCAGCTTGTTAACAACAATTTAACTTGCTAGCTTTGATCTTCACAGATCATAATGACTATCTATAGATTCTGGATATCTGATGAGTGCTGTTAGGTTAAAATAGTATACTACGCCGCGAAATACTGTCCCTTTTTCTCTTTATCCTCTCATAGAAACTATCTTCAAATTATTCCAGTTGATACATTTGTAAGAGCATTTTACCCTCTATAATTACTTTAAATAGTCTTTCTTGTACCTTGATTCTTTTACTTAAGCAAATGTAAGGCTTTTCGGCTTTCCTCTGTCTTAACACATCCCAATGAATATAAAATATATTTGCATTAAAAATCGAGTTAATAATAATAATGTATTAAAGATTATACAAGGCACAAACTAAAGAACTTTCAGTTAGGGATACTCAAATGGATACGTAGTGAAGATGGCTCTCCACAACTTTGTAACTATTCAACCTTTACCCTCTTTCTGTGTTCTTATCTTGCCACCTATTCAATAGATTAGTAGGACACATGGTCTCCCGGCCCAAAGTTCGTTATGGATTTTGAGTGTCAAATTCTAAATGACCTCTTTCTTCATTATGTCATGTAGAGAGTTCATGTGTCTCTTTCTGATTGTAAATATAAGTTACTTTGAATATACTTGAACAAAACAAAAACAAAATTATCATCTTTGGACAAGTTATATTTAATTCTCTTCTCGATATACATTTTGTTTAAAATTGTCTTGTTGCTGTGCATAGCGTTCTGAACATTCGTCGGGAGAAACCGATTTATGTCGTTTCGATTCTCTTCATTTGTGCAGAAATTGTCCAGCATTCATTACTTTTGTGACGTCAACGAACACTCGTTGCCACTTTTGTGATGCCAACGAATACTTGTTGTAGTAGAGACTTTGTAATCGCAGATATCACTATAGTACGCCGTTGAACAATGCTGGTGTCAGACGCCTTCGAATATCACTCGCACTAATAGTACTTGCTCGATAATGCTCGTATAGTGATCCGTATAGAGAATAGTACAGTGAATAGAGCAGAGAAAAGCGGTCCGTATAGTAATAGAGGGTAGAATAGAAATAATGATCTTAATAGTCGTCAGCTACTTCCTACATATATGCGTTTCCTCTATGGGCACGTGGTTTACTTAATTCTATAATGGGATCGCCTGTGTTTGCTGACTGGTGATCTATGTACAAACTCAAGTGTCGGCAGTGACACTTTATTCCTATATAACAATTGACATACAGAAAATTAAATATTACATAGACGCTAAACAGGCTTGTTTGAATTAAATTTTCTTAATACTTTGCATTAGTTTCTCGAAGACATCTTTATACTAATCTGCATTCGGATTTTGCTGTCATATTTGGCGACGTCTCTTAGCACATTATTAATATGGCTTACCTTCTGTTCCTGATTATTCGGACATCACCAGTTCTTAGCTTATAACTTAGGAATCCTCTTTTTGTTGACGACCATACATTCTGTCTTCTTACAGTTAAGAGATTGATTTTCTTCTCAGTTTTCTTTATTATATCGTTTAGTTGTTCTTGCCGATTTTTTAATGAGTCTATCATCAATACAATTTACCTAAAATGAAGGATTTCCTGACATATCTTTCTGTGGACTTTTTTTCTTGTTTTGGTGTGCAGAACACGCCCCCAAAGTTTGTAAAAATATTTTGATACACACACACACACACACATATATATATATATATATATATATATATATATATATATGAAGAAATATAGTCTTAAAGTGTGCTATATTTATGGGATAAAGTGCTCAATATCAGAGATAGAGCGTGTGTAAATATAATATATATATATATATATATATATATATATATATATATATATATATATATATATATATATATATATATATATATATATATATATATATATACCGTATGTAACACAAAAATTATTCAAATCGTGTAACAGCATGGGATAATTGTCCATCCCACAAAATGTTTAATATCTAAAAAAACTACTAAACTAATTGAGTTTCGTTCCCCAGATAGTACCTTTAGCCATCTTGACGCTCTTTGTTGTAAGAATCACTGAAAAACACTCTGAGTTATGCATCTAGGAAGAGAACAGTTTAAAATCAATTTCTGTCAAAACCACTTTGTCTTTCCAACTGAGCAATGGTGAGAGGAAAAACATCGTTCAGACCTTCAGTAATGGTACCAACATTCATTCGCTGGCTTCCATCTTCAAAATCCATTTAAGATCTATCAAGAGAATGGTGAATAATTTTTACTGATACACCCGGTATATATATATATATATATATATATATATATATATATATATATATATATATATATATATATATATATGGCGATTAAACTGATGTAGGGATTATAAATGTGACAAACCGGAAAGTCCGACATGGATACCTGTTTCGAGTGAAATAAAACTAATAAACAATGAAGAGCTATTCGAAAAGAAACAGATAGATGGAAAAAAACAAGGATGATTATAAAATAAACTCATGTACAGTATTTATAGTATAAATGCGGACTCTCTTCTACTAGAATAATGAGCTGAAAACTTTGTATCATATAAATAGAAAACAAACGATAAAAGTTTATGATGTGGTGGGAAAAGAGATAGGAAATTTGTTCATTGGCCTTTAGGATTTTAACTCCACAACTCAAACACGAGCAGACAACAGGGGATGTATTAAAGAGAATTAGTAAGATAAACGTATTCTGCAAAAAGACATGAAAACACGAATCAGAATATTCGAAGCCAAAAAGCCAAAAATCCAAAGCAAGAATAACCATAGGGAATTCAAGCAACAAAAATTATCGAAATGATGGATGCATGGCCTTGTAGTAAAAAACAAAATGTCTTCTCCTACTAGATTATTGAGCGTTAGAGATAAAATTGTGAGGCGTCAACTTCACATATAAGACGTTGGGCATTTTTCAGTCATTTTCTTTGTGAAAAAATGCATATGTTGTCACCTACAGTAAGTTAGAACTGAGATTAAATATTTTTTCCTTGTGAAATGGCAAAAAGATGTCCATCATTCATGTTAAGAGTTTAAAGTACTTTTTGCCTCAATAGCTATTTGCGTAATATATTCGAATTACGTAAGGGCAAAACTGGCCTAACCATTAGCATTGGTATCTGTGTTTACTAATGTCGTGGTCAGGAAAAGGAACATTAGAAGATGCAAGCTACGAATCGGAGTCGTCAAATTGAAGTATAAAAATCTAAATATATGAGAAGGATTTTAACAGAAGACGGAAAAGGCGACACCGAAATCCGAAAGCGGACCAGGATAGCCAAAATTGCCTTCTAAAAGCTATTCAAAGTATTAAGAATGAGGAAAATCTCGTTAGAAACAAGGACATGTTCCCTGAACTGTTATATAATGTGGTTCTACAAAAGGATGCTGAGATACCATGACCCGACCATATGAACACTGAAGAATTTTTTTCAGGACAATGGAAACGAAAAGTATACCTTTTTTAAATTCTTTTTAAAATCATTTAATCATAAACCCAAGCAAGGTAGTAAAGCCCCCAAAACACTGAGATAATGAGTCTGAAAGAATAAGAAAAAATAGGAACAATAGCAGAGTAATCAAGAATACAGTAAATAATGATTGATATTGCATTTAAATTTTTGAATATCAATGTTGGCTGGAAAGCAGTGACCTGGAAGAACGGTCCACTAGCGAAAATTACAAAAAACTAAACTGTTAGCCTCGAACTTAGGGTCACATCTAACCAATTCAACTTATCTTTAGAATCAGAAGAAACGGATGGCATTTATAGAGTACATAATAAAAAAGGTCTTAGAGAATTGAATACTCAAAAGAAAAAAAAATTAAGGTAAGTGGTCATCATCATGATCTTTCGACTTCCCTATAGTAAGTCGGAACTCCATTGATAACTCCTTTCCACACAGTTCGGTTCTGTATTGCTGTCCCGAGATCCCCAATGTCCAACCGTGAGTCCCGAGCTATGGTGTCTGGAAAAGTTAATTTTCGTGAAAGTAAGGATGAGACAAACTCTAATCATTTTTGTTTGAGCTTAAGCGAGATTGGTCTCAATTCACCGTAAATTGTTTGAAAAGTTGCATGTAACCTCCGACTGATTTTCTGGATTTTTCAAGTATTTTTGTATATGTTCCACCCAGTCGTGTTTCAAGACGAACAGATAATGTCCAAGTTTCTGATCTATACAAGAAGAGGTACAGAGCAATGCAGGGCATAACCTACCTAATGAGTTTGTGCAAGATGCTTGGCAGAGCAGGGATTATGGAGATATAGCAAAAAAAGCAACCTTTACTAAGAACTCCAAAGAACAGGAAATTGTGGCGAGCCATCATCACTCACGTCCTGTAGGGACACGTCAAACATCTCAGCCAATTTACCTCATTGCAAACGCAGGCTGAGTCGAGATTCTTAAACGCTCGATCTCAATTAGAATTGTTATTTCCGATGACAAGCCCACTTAGATGTCATTCGAGACAGTAAACAACGTTGCACAACTGATTATATCAAAGAATAATTGTGACTAACTGCTTGCAATCGTTCGAGATTACGCTTAAAAAATTTTGATCTGTCGCATCATTTAATTGAACTAGCGTTCATTGCTCGCCTTAAAACACTCTTGATAAATAAAAAAATAATTTATGTCAAATCGGTTGGCATCGGAATGCTTCATGGATTTATTTCGATGATTAGTCTGGTTTTTAAATGAGCTGGGGTCATATGCAAATGAAGGGTCAGCTATGTTCCATTCTTCCGTTGCCACAGTTCAAATATTTACAGTTATGAAACACCAAGCTAGGTCACCGGTGTCGAGTAGCTCTTATCCCCTCTGTATACCAAAGGTAAGGAGAAAATTCCATTCACATAGTTTTCCAAAAGAACTACTACTATAGCCGATTACTACAATTTTAACCTCCGCAGGTCAATGGTGAGTCGTTATCTATCTCTGGGCACTACAATCTTAAACTCTTCATGTCATAATTCTCTGAATACTACAATCTTAACGTCTTCAAGTCAATGGTCAGTCGTTATCTATCTCAAAACACAACTAACTTAACCTCCTCATGTTATAATACCCTGAATACTACAATCTTAACCTCTTCATGTCATAATTCTCTGAATACTACACTCTTAAACCCGTGAAGTCAATGGCCAGTCGTTATCTATCCGTGAACACTAAAATATTAACATCTTCAAGTGAATGGTCAGTCGTTATCTATCCAGGAATACTACAATCTTAACCTCTTCATATCAATGGTCATCGGTTATCTCTCTCAGAACACAACTATCTAAACGTCTTCATGTCATAATTCTCAGAATACTACAATCTTAACGTCTTCAAGTCAATGGTCATTCGAGGCGGTGTAGGGGTTAGCAAGCTTGTCTTGCTAGAACAATTACGTCTGTGTAGTAAGTTCGATCCTCAATGGGTGCCCCGCACCTTCAGCCTTGTGCCGCATCTAAGCTACGCTTGGAAAATTCCTATCCATGAACACTACAAATTTACTCTCTTCAAATCAATGGTCAGTCGTTATATATCAAGGAATGCTATAATTTTAACCTCTTCAATGCAATGGTCAGTGATTATCTATCCTGGAACACAACAATCTTAACCTCTTCATCTCAATGGTCAGTCGTTATCTATCTCTGAGCACTACAATCTTAACCTCTTGCAGTCAATTAGTCAGTCGTTATCTATCCATGAACAGAACAATCTTAACCCCGTGAAGTCAATGACCAGTCGTTATCTATCTCTGAACACTAAAATATTAACCTCATCAAGTCAATGGTCAGTCGTTATCTTTCTTCCGTATACTTATAATCTTCTCTTGCTACTATCGTTTATATTAGTATCAAACACTGCATTCAGGAGTACTCTGTCTTGTGTAGCTTTTGAGCTTTGCATTTGGTGATCATTTGTGAAACAATACAATATTACAATCTTCGGGTTTCAACGTAGAAAAGACAATTTTATTATCTATAAATGTTCTATTTTCACTATAGATGGAAATATAAAACTATTGACTGTCGTATGAGATGAAATGTTAATGATGAAGAAAAAATGAAATAAAGCTTCATTAAATGATGTGGTAAATTTATTCGTGTGAGTGTTTTATTTTATAAGACTACAAACTTTTCGCGCTAGTTTTAACTGGTTGAAGTTAGATTTATTTTAATTGAAACTATAATAGAAACTCAGAGTGGTATCTAGGATTTTATAATTATAGGAATTACAATTTTATAAGAAAATCATGGTTGGGATATTAGGCCTTGTTTTTATTGATTAGTATTGGTATTACTAAGGTAGAAGGAAATTATGTTATTTTTTAAGGGAAATAATTTTCGACAGTTCCATTTTTGAACACGGGACTTTTCAAATCTGAAATAATTACCTTCATGAACTTCTGGATATAGGCCGAATTTTGGGGACTGGTTGAATTTGCGAAATTAGAATACGTCAAATATTTGAGTTAATGACAGAGGATGAAAAAAATTTGAAAAGAGTGGTGCCAAAATTTATCGTGACGTGCGAAGTGATACTCCCCAGCTCTTCTTTGACTAGTGGCATGAATCGTATGTGTGGTCTAATGCTCAAGGAGATGCGTCGTGTCATGAACTTTTCTGTTAGAATTGTATCACCTAGACAGAGCACTGTAAGAGGAAGACTTTAATTGCCATTAATTTTGTTCACGCCATCAACGCGGACACATTCCAGAAATAACAGCGGACGTCCAAGAGAACGATTAACTAGAAATCAAGAACTAGAAGCCAACCCTTGTGACGACGAGAAAACGGCGCCCGGTAAGAAAACCCGTCATTTCCAATTGCTTATCGCGACATGACTTTAAAACACTGATTCCCCTAGAATAACTGAACTAAAGCAACGTGAATCGTGGTCATTACCTAGATGGGTAACCGCTTGGGAACACCAGGTTCTCTAAGCTTGGATGCGCGGAAGGTGTCATAGATAACGGCTCGGAATTGTTAATTGGAGAGCCGAATTCTAGTTCCCTTTGAGTTCGTTAAATTAACTTACCCGCTAATATCCTTGGTAAAGTTATGACTCCACCTCCACTCATAGCCTTAGTTGGCAGCCAGTCTAGAAGAAGGAAAACTCTGAATTCGAACGAGCCTGGAGAGGGTTAGGCTCCATTCAGGCTATCTTGCCCAAGGTACACCACTTCTACTAGGGCTGCAGTACATATGGTGCTCTTACGACTCTAGTCGGTTATGGAATGCATGATTGTGAACTATACGGCTCTTTGCTAGTTGGTGTCCCCTTTTGGTCTTCATGTAATGGAATAACCTGTCACCCCCATGAGTAACTACACTATAGGTAGTAACGCTCTACAGGTATCGGTAAGTCAACAGATTACGGAGGCGAGCTGGGATCAGTTACTCAGCTATCAGCTGTTGTCGAACTCTCTGCCTTCGGGAAGACACGAATCTGGACGAGGCTAGGCCTTCGGAGAGATCCGAACCCGTTTATGCGGGGTTACAGGGAATTTTTGGCCGAGCCTACGGGCTCGGATTGCCCCACATTAAATTCGCCCTTGTGCCACACCCTACATCGTGGGGAGGCTGGTAAATATTTCTAGCTGGGATCTTTTGGAGATTCGTCTCCAGCTGTGCTGGTCAAACTCAGACGAGGCTATTTCGAAGGGCAGAGTTTTGTCTCGGGAAACAGCGACCCGATCCCATTTTATACGGGGAATTTTTGGCCGCGTCTACGGGCTCAGATACCCCACATTAAATTCGTCCTTGTGCCATATCTGACCATATGAGGCGGTTGGTAGATATACTAGCTGGGATCTGTTGAGTACGATTCAGACTTACGCGAGAACTACCGACCTTCCAATAGTATCACTCACGACTGGATTGACTTGCGACGATCGTGCGCATAACTGTTACCTTTACTTATTTTATCCACCGTGTTTTTCTAGTATGTATTCCTATTAGCACGGAATATAATAGGTCTTTACTTTAAAAATCCTGTTTTTCTTAACTAGAATGTAAAGTGTTGGATCCAGTCTAAAAACTGGTAATAAAGGTGATATTAAATCATTCAACATTAATCAAGCATCCATATTTCTAAAAAGGAACTAGTCTTTTCCAGTTGATACAAATGTTTGAAAAAAGTAAGAAAAAAGTAAAAAAACAAAAACAAAACTGACTACTGGTTAGTCAGTTTAAATTGAAGTTTGGTTTTCACCTCTAGGTATGCAAAATCGAGCTACACTATATGCACAACAAATTTTCAGATAATCTTTATCAATTCGTGACTGCACGTGCATAAGATAAGTGGTCAGTCAGAAAAATGACCACTTTTCAACCAATTTGAACAAAATCAATAGACCAGAAGCTAAGACTGCTAATGCGAAATAAAAAAAAGTCTATAGAATGCACACAAGTAATAACTGCAGACGTGTGACACTGCGTGATCCATATTATATGTCAATCTTCAGTGAATACAAGAATATACATCGTATTACAAGGGCGCACACTGCAAAAGAAACCAAGATAAAAATAAGATTTTTACGATAAGAGCTTCTTCCCTCACCCTCCATTAAGCACCTACACATGTCCATTCTTTTTGATCACGAAAAAGATGATACAAGGTCTGTCTGAAAATAATGTGACTGGTGCCACAAACAATTTATTTCAATTCCAAACAACAAAATACATAATTTACCCTTCAGAGTAATCCCGTCAAGTCTAATGCACTTTTCCATACTTCTCTACCACGCTTCTATGCACTGCTGGAAGTATTCTTCTTGGAAGAACCTCAGCTCTGTCGTTACGGCCCTCTTGATGCCATCCACGACCTCAAAACGGATCGATCGCTTTCATGATCTCCTTGAGTTTTGGGAAAAGATCTGGTTAATCAAGAGGTTGTTCCTGTACGGCGATGTTATTCTCGTCCAGGAACTGTCGGATGCGCTGAGCGTTGCGAGCAGGCGCATTGGCGTGGTCTCATCTCGCTTACTGAGCGATGCAGGATCTCTTTGTGGATGTTATGGAGTAGCTGAACACCCCCACAAGATGGACTGGTCTAAGACTATTTTAACAGCAATCTTACTGATGGAGAAGAGTTAACGATTAACTGTTTGTTACATTAGTCTGTTCTTAACCGTGTACCATATTATTCTCTGGAATAAACTACATCTTATTTTCTGTAAGCGTGTCAACCTTTCCTATTTACAACACAACAGTAGACTTGCTGATTGATTGTCTGGCCCTGTGACAAGAAATCAATGTGGACGATGCCACTCACATCGAAGAACGGATAACTCGCGTAACGTTTCAGACTGACATCATAAATAGCGGAATATCCAAAAGCAAAAAAGCTGAAAACAATCTTTGTAACATTTTTCGGTATTAAAAAAAAGAAAATTAAACGCGGAATCAAAACGTTTCTTTCACCTTGAGCTTCAGTTTCGGAAAATGAAGGACATTCCATTTTTGATAAATATTATTTAGATACATTTAACTTACGCATACATTTCTTTTTTTATATCAAGTTAAAACGTAATTACTATCCGAACTCCCTCATATTTCGATAGATTTAACTTACATTTGTTGTTATATCTTTTCTCCTTTGAATATTGCTGCCGCATATGGTGCCCTGTTATATATTCAAATATTCTTGATAAAATGACAAAGAGTCTGCAGTGTTATTGGCCCTGACTTAGCATCTTGGCTTCAGTGATTTTCCCACCGATGAAACATTGTCGTCCTGTGCGTTTTCTAAAAACATTTTCACGGTAATTATACTAATGAATTTCCCTCTATGTTAACTAGACTTTATGAATTTAAGCTCAGTACTAGATTGAAGGTAAGGTGTCATCACTTTACAGTTGAATTCTCTAGACTTAACCGTAAGTTCAGTACTAACATTTCTTTCTCGTTTGTGGAACTCTCTTCCAGCTTCGTGCTACCCAGTCACCATTGATCTTCAGAAATGTGAATGCAATGTCAATCCTTGTCTTCTTACTTTCTGTTCTTTTATTGTTCTCTCTGTTGCTAATAGATTTTTTTCCTAATATTCTCTAACACCCAGTAACACCTTGCGTCATAGTGTCGTTATTGACTTCCTTGGGGTGAAATGATTAAAAACACAAAACAAAAAAAAAGGTAATTATTTTCCGACCGATATTATTTCTGAACATATTTTGAGAAGAGAGATTAGATATTACTTCTTAATGTAACAAGTTTATATACCCAAGTGAAGGTCTTTTCCTTTCTTATTAAGTGCGCATATATATATATATATATATATATATATATATATATATATATATATATAAAATGTTTTAAAATCAGTGTTTGAATTTCTTCCTTTCATCTTATCATTCCTGTTACGTCTGGTTTTCTAATTGTTTTTTTATCTGTAAAATCGCATAGAATATATTCGGTTGAAAAACACTTTATAAAAGAAAAAAAAAATTTGATTTTTGATTTTTATGCTTGGTGAAAGTTAATTAAAACTTAAAAGTTTAATTGCTACAGTTTATAAAATCAGATAAACAAGTTTAGCGCTTTTATCATATTTACACAAAGCTCTCAAATTCAATTAACTATTCTATTAAATTTTAATGAGAACAGAAAGAAAGTGATTTTTAACTACGTTAGTTTGCACCCATGTCATCACAGGGAATTTTTAAAATCTTTTTCTGAGAATTAATTTAATGAGCTTTATTGAAACTTGTCATACTCAAAAACATAACTTGTGAATTAAGTCAATCTTCACAACTGCCTTTATTAAGCTTGTTCAAATATATCAGTGTTTATGTGTATATCTATTTTTTATATTGCATCTGTCGACGGTGGGCATGAAATAAATATGTGCGCATTTATATTAAGTGCACACTTATTTGTATGTGGACACTTATTTATTGATTCTAACTTAATATTTCTTGACTACACCTCATATGGTTACATTTATATCAAATTTACTGCGCATGTATTTTAATATAATATTAATAGTTACTATGTGTCACGGCCATATCATCGATGATAAGTAACGTTCATCCTGGTCGGTACAAGATGCCGGGTGGGTTCTTGCTGCTGTAAGCTACATAACACGCCTGGAAAGCTGGGAATGGCTACAGTCTAGTTACTCATAATAACAGAAGACCTCGATGTGTGTCAATGCTTCTGGACTGACAGGTCGCTAGACCTACCTGGAGTTGGGTGGGAAAAGCGATAAATTAACAACTAGTGAAACAAATATGCAACTGCTGTAACGGTTATTGATTCAGAATCTCTATCTATAAAAGGTAGGATGTGTGTGTGTGTGTGTGTGTGTGTAACGAATGCACAGCCGCAATTTTCGACGGATTTGCACCAAAATTTACATGCACATGCTCCAAGTTAGTCAAAAATACCGAGACCGACTTTGATTTCCCAACTCCCATCGATAATGGAAATAATCGTTTTTTTTTATGCTTCTACGGAATTTTTAATGTAGTTTGCGGCCATTTTCTACTGGCCAGAGTGAGAGCCTATAGCTGGCTACCACGAATAGGAAGGAAGATTCTATTGGCCAGCGTGAGAGCCAACAGATGACTGACACGAATGTTAACTAACATGCTAGCATGCAAGCATGCAAAAAAATCGATAGCTGCATTCGTCACAAGTGGGAAAAATTTAAATCTGCATGGCACTTTACTCCAATTGGCTCATTCGCTTGCTTAAACTCAACGTTGATTCTGATTCCGCAGAACTGGGTTGGGTGTGAAAATGTATTTGTTGTTAACATTCTTTTTTCATTCGGTTTTTCCAGTTACGAGTCCTTTTTTTAAAGCTGATCGTTTTGTGTTCATTTTGTTTAGTTCTTTTTTCGTAACAGATTTAATGTTTAGTATAGGGCTTAGAAAAAATTCGCAGTGTGCAAGAAGTAAGGCATTTAAGGGCACACTTTTAAAAGCAAGAAAGGGCAAAAATATTTTAAGTCTAGTGATAGCTGTTGCTGTATGAGTCGTACGATTTTTTAATTAAGCACGGACAACGCCGGGCCATGCTGCTAGTGTAGAATAAGCAAGCTGCGTTCAAATTCCGGTCTCGTATGATGCATTCATTTCCACACTAATGCCGTTAGAAAAGATTATTAGTGTCCTTTTTGTTTCTATTTTCCATAAAGCTTATATTACTTTTCAAGAAAATTAAATTTTGGCATTAAATGACCCATCAGGAGTTGATGTGCCGTTAAACAAACAAATCAAATCAACGAATGAAGTGCTTAATATTATACTGGCCGAGGAATCATCATCTGGGGCGTCTGTTCCGACAAACCAGCTATTCTTGAGAGAAACCTGTCCGAATGAAACATCTTCTTACCAATGGAATACGAAGGGAATGAGAATGGTTCATTTCTAGGAACAGGACATATCGGGTTTGTACCAAGACCTTCTGGATGGAACAACATGAGGGTACCCTGAGAAAATCGCTCTTCCATTGAGGATAAGATGAAAGATGTGACGCGGATATGGCTAATGAAGTGTCTATGAAGTGAATATACATGCTTTCATTCAAAGTTGGAATACAGCGATTGAGGAAGAGCGTTATGTTAAAGAATAAATATTGGATTCCTTAAAATTTTGTGTTCCACGTGCGCTTCTACTATTAAATCTCTTGTAAGAAAAGAAGAGAAGTCGTCATTTTCTTACCCATTCCTCAAAATTTGGCATAAGAATGAACGAACTCACTGCCTAACATCTTACTCTACACGTGTCTGACCAATTGCGAGACATTTACTCCAACATCTTTGTTCACATTATAGGAAATACTGATTGATAGCACAACTGTTCTACACCAAGAGAATAACAAATTAAAACTACAGATCCTCGAAGCATTCTATATTAAAAAATTGAATAGGGCACTGAATAGAATCAGCTACGAACACTATAATAATGTTCTAAAATGCCTATAAAAAGAATAGTTTCCTGCGTTAATGAGCGCTTGACCATGACATTCAAACATATAAGTAAAAATCCATAATGGAGAACTTTTCACGTTGTAATGAACGCTACAACATAACTGCCAGCCGTTGCATTTAAACGCAACAGGAAAAAATCAGTAAGGGATAGTTGCACATAGTTTACCAGTTGCTCCCCTGATGATGATCTCCGAAAGAGATGGAAAGTACTTGGGAAATAAAAGTGATTTTCACTGTTACAGTGCATTTCTTGCATCATTTGATTATAATATACGGAAAAATATTCGTGAATATGAAACGATTATGCTAAAATATAAGCAGACATAATGTTTGTAATATATATAATCAGACAAGACTAAAAGAGTACACACACACACACACACATACACACACACACAAACACACATATATATATATATATAAGTATATATCTGTGTATACATACATACATACATACATACATATATATATATATATATATATATATATATATATATATATATATATATATATATATATATATAACATTAGATCTCATTTAATTATTTATGGGGACCTACCGGACACTATTATAACATACCTTTTGACAACACAAATATAATAGCATCATCTACATGCAACCCCCACCCCCCAAAAAACGATAAAAATAATGGAAGCCTTATTAATAAAAACAAAAAAGACAACGCTTAATAATATCAACTATGAACATGGACACAATATCTTGACCGTGTTTTGAAAAATAAAAACATTATATAAATACATACATGTAACAAACTATTTCTTATTTAACAGTTAAAATATTTCATCATTGAAAATAGCTAAATGTATAGCCGAAAGCGCTCGGATTAAAAGAACGTTCGGACAGTTTTTGTATAAATTATCAGAAAAGAAAAAAAGTATTAGATCACATCAGAAAATGTATAAAAAACTAAACCAAAGCACCTTGTTTGTCGTATTCAATGAAATGTGCATGAAAGAACGATTGCTGCCTAAATACACAAAAGTATATATATATATATATATATATATGTGTGTGTGTGTGTGTGTGCGTGTGTGTGTGTGTTTATATATATATATATGTATATATGTATATATATGTATATGTATAGATATACGTCTGTAAACACACGCACACGCACACACACACACACACACACACACACACACACATATATATATATATATATATATATATATATATATATATATATATATATATATATATATATGCGTCTGTTGTCGAAAGATTGATTGATGGTTTTGATATTCCCTTATATATACCTTTGCGTAGGTGTTGAAATGTTTATAAAGAGTTATGTACCATCTGTTCTTTTTTGTTGGTATTGACTTTCATTCACTCAGATATATTCATTCATTTTTACCTACAGAGGTTTGTTTTGTGTCTAGTTTGTTCACATATTTATACACAGGCGTTTTTTGCTGTAGTTTTATTCGTTGCATCTGTTTGTCTGATACTGAATCCATTAAATAAAAGTGAAATAAATGACTGCGAATTAGTTTCCATTACTTGAATTTAGCTCAACTGAATTCTGTCCATAAAGGAAATAATTAATTCTTAATACCAATAAAGAAATAATTAACGAATATTCGCGCCAGGTAATTTTGCAAATAGTCGAAGAAAAGAAAGAATAAAAAGTTGAATAATTTTGAAAATGATTTCAATTTTCTCTCGAAAGATATTTTTAAAACAAACTTCTATGTTCCTGATCTCTGCTAATGGCCAATTATGTATCTGCGTCTATAAAGAACATATCTATGTCCGAGGCTTGAAAGCAAGTAATACATAGAAATGCGCGGCAAAATGCCAAGCCATCTTTACATAAACACAGAAGCTTTTACAAGATAATGGTATTAAGACATGAGCAGATTTTTCCAAAATAGTTCCATGCTCTTTTTCACCATTTAATACCTGTTTGTTGAAAAAGAAAACGTAATTTAACTTAGCTTAGTCTGACACAACATATATCTATATATCTCTACATATATCTATATATCTCTATATATCTATATATATATATATATATATATATATATATATATATATATATATATATATGTATGTATGTATAATAAGATGAAAATATACTTCTACTTTATGTTATATTTCTAAGTAAATGTATAAAATACCAATGATAGAATGTATGTAAATATAAAGTGGACACTGAGGTTAAAACCAATCCACGCCCGTTATGTTTCATGTTGAACTCAATCTGCAGGCCTGTCGCTGCGCGGTTTTATCATTAGTGTCCAATTATACATATATATATATATATATATATATATATATATATATATATATATATATATATATATAATCTTATAATGGTCAACTATGAACACGGCCACAATGTACTGACCGTGTTTGGAAAACAGAACATTTCTATAATTCTAGGTACATGCATAAAACCATCCATACCTTCAGTTAAATGTAAAGCTAAAATCATCCTTGATAATGGCTGAAAGTAAAGCCGAAATGGCTTGGAAATACAAGACATTCTACCTAATTTATGTCCAGAAAAAAAGAAAATTATACGAACTCAAGACAAATTAAATAAAAAACTTGAATTATCTTGTCAGTCGTTTTTAATGAAACTTATATAAAAGACTGATTGCTGTCCAAATACACAATTTAATATATATATATATATATATATATATATATATATATATATATATATATATATATATATATATATATATATATATATATGTGTGTGTGTGTGTGTTTGCTTAAATTATGCAACATCCATGAGGAAGAAGTTGCTTAGTATCAATATATATATATATATTTTATATGTATATATATATATATAGTCAAACCTCATGAGCTAGACAAACTTACCAAGGTTTCACTTAGGCAGATCGTCAGGGTCAGCTGAAGCCAGCTGACCCTGACGATCTGTCTAAGTGAAACCTTGGTAGGTTTGTCTGGCTCATGAGGTTTGACTAGGTTTGCTCTACGTTTGTATCGAGCTCTTTAGTTAGTTGTTTACTCGTATCGGGGTTTTTTCTTTGGGCCTTGAACCTGTATCTGTGCGATTATTTTCGACAGACTTTCATGTTCCTGGCTCTTTCTTTTTTAAAACCTTTTTTCCCTTCGAGATTGATTTTGCTATTGTTAAATCATGAATTCGAAGGTTTTTCGACACGAGTATAGTTACCTATATATATATATATATATATATATATATATATATATATATATATATATATATATATTTAAAACCATTTCACCCCAAGAAAGGCAATAAACCCACTAAGACGCGATTAGAGAATTTGGGAAGAATAAAAACAATATTAATATCAAAATAAAAGAAAAAGAAGATAATGAGATAATGACATCGCATATAAATTTTTGAAAATCATAGTTGACTGGGAAGCAAATAGCCGGAAGACCGTTCCACAAGCAAAAAGTGCTATAGAAGAAACTATTAGCGTAGAACTTATCGAGCCATTTCAACTTTAAACTGATACTGCACTTAAATCTATAAAGCCTATGGAACATAGGGAAATTTCATGAAAACAATATATAAACAACGAATTAATTCATGTGTCCACTCTTTTTCTTTGCATCACTCTCTCTCACCCTCTCTCTCTCTCCACACACACACACACACACACACACACACACACACACTCACACACATGTATACGATTAATAAAAAATAAAATTTGATTTGGCACTTAGCTGATTGATGTTATAAGCAGCTCAACTCCAGAGTTTCGTAGACGGACGCTTTGTTAATTGTTCAGTCCACTAGTCAGGAGGTTTCAGTATTTTAGGTTGATGGCATTTTTGGGAAAATATCACTGATGACTGTATCCTCAAATAATTACGAATATCGAATAAGCTTGCAATACATTATTATCTATTTGCACGTCAGTGACAGAGTACACAGTAGATTAAAAATGTATATCTTAATCCCACTAATGGAGTTATTGAAAGTGCGTTTATGTCACACAAGTTTATCGTTATTCGAGCCATGTAACAACGTTATCGAGATATCATTTCTGTTTTTTTGCTTTTTGTTAACCATCCCCCCCTCTTATTTTAGAAGTAACTATTCTAACGTAAGTGGTAATAATGTCATCGTATCTGATTCTGAAACGTCGTTTTTCTTTTTGAGCGTAAAGCATGGACATAGTTTGAGAATTTGCTCATTCTCGTCTGTAGTTTTCAACTCAGCGTTGGCCTGTCTACGCCTGCCTGTTGAATTACTAATTCGGACCGTTTCTTCACCGTGTCCATTCGAATATTCACCA
Source organism: Acanthosepion esculentum (assembly GCA_964036315.1). Lineage (NCBI taxonomy): Eukaryota > Metazoa > Mollusca > Cephalopoda > Sepiida > Sepiidae > Acanthosepion > Acanthosepion esculentum. Next base: position 53,710,447 of record OZ038481.1, read on the forward strand.
TTGTAGCATGGCAGCTAGGCCCACTGTTAGGGGTGAGGGAGGTTCGCCGATTGCCCCCCCCCCAACACTGCGTTCACTTTAAGTTCTCGCCCGGCATGACTGGTTTGCCTTTAATTTTCGACGTTACTTTTGGATAGCTTATGGTCGAGAAAGGAGCTTGTTCTATGTATTCCTTGCATATGTAATTTCTTAATGAATTTCAAAAATTTCGTATTATTATTTATTTTTTATTCCTTAACTCTAAACGCACCGCATATTTGATGCCGTGTTCCTTGCGTATGTATATGTAATTTCTTAATGTATTTCAAAAAGTTTTATTTTAATTATTTATTTAATGTAATTTTTTTTTTTATTAATTTGTATTTCTGTTTTTTGCTTTTTGTTAACCGTCACTCCCCACCTCTTATTTTAGAAGTAACTATTCTAACGTAAGTGGTAATTTTTTTTTTTTAAATATAGGTCAATGGGACTTATACTAAGTTAAAACTTACTGTTAGTGTTAAAACTCAGTATTGTACACATAAAATGGTATGTCATTCCTATCGCCCAGTACTCTCAACTAGTGTAAGCCCTGCGACTATCCCGACTACATCCCCCTCTTTTGTTCTGTCTTGTCGTCGTTGATTATGTTTTACGTAATAGGAGTAGGTAGGCTTTCCTACCGCCCGGTCTACACTCCTCCCCCTCTATTGGACACGTTTAGAGGCCCAAACCTTGTTTCGTGTCTAGGACATGACATGCATATATATATGTATATATATGTAGATATATATATATATACATATATATGTATATATATATGTGAATATGTATATATATATATATACGTTTGTGTGTAAAACTGTCACTCTCTCTCTCTCTCTCTCTTTATATATATATATATATATATATATATATATATATATATATATATATATATATTTACATAGATAGATAGATGTATAAATGGACATATGAATCAATACTGCCTGGTGACTTCAAGCATCACGCCTTTAGCCATCTACATATACGTTTGTCTGATGATCGCTAAAGCGTGAAACCCCGGCTCACAAACTCGTATCTATGCAACTTATTTTGTTAGCTCTATCACTGATATTGATATTATGGAATGTTTTCACATCAGGAAACGGTTTATAATACCATTCAAATCGTCATGATCTATTGGTAGATTCTTTTCTGTAGGTAAAACCCATTGATTGCGCATTTCTTATTTGTAACTTCATTAGTTTTGACGTTTAACTTTTGTTATTTTTTCTGCAAAGACTTGCGTATATTTGTAACTGTCAGCGGTTTTTCTAATTATTTTACACGGTCTCAGCCGATCCGTTACAAACACAGGCAATTCGGATATTCCTTTTTATCAGTAAGCTTAATTCAGTGTTTCTTAACCTTTTCTTCCTCATCGCCTCTTTTCAGTGATTTGTGCTGGCTGGCGCCAAATATGCTAAAGTTGGATTGGTAAATGGGGCTGAATTAATGCAGCAGTGTTAATGGCTGAATTAATGCCAGAGAAGCAGGGCCAGTCACCGGAAATAAGCTTTAGCGGGAACAGCCAAGCGGCAGGCAGCGTGTCAGATCATACAAGCTGACAGACTTTCGCTTGATTTTAGTTCCATTTGCATATTGCATGTGCAGATGTTTAAAATAAACCTAAAAATATAAATATGTAGACAAGAGATAAATAAGTAAACAAAAGTAAATATGGCCTCTCAGTGTTCAATTCGCGCCGTGTATAAACTTTGCCATAATATGACGTCATCATCGCAAATAACGCAGCAAGTCACGCAAACAGTGAGACTTTAACCAAAAACAGTGAAACTTTGCGAGTCGATATATATAAGGTAGTGTTTGAGCGTGTTCAATGCTAAAGGCTTAAAAGCCACGACTTTTCAAATATACTACATATTGCTGGCCTTTTAAGATTATAATGACCTCGCTGAAATCCTATTCTGCTCGACTGAGAGTTAATAGACCCATTAAGGAGTTGTTATCGGCAACATTGATAATTCGGAGAAAAATGAAAAGGATGATAAGGAAACCATGGACTGATCATCTGAGCGAAGCTTTAACCCTTTGAGCCTTGATCACCGCTTTACCTGTGGTAGAGAAAAATAACGTAATGCCTAACTGAAACTGAGATATCCCCAAAAGTCATGGCATGTGGAATTAGAACAATCTACCGCCGTGGGATAAATAAAGTGTCTGGTTCAAAATTCATAATCTTTCTGAGCGTACAACGGCCAAAAAGTTGTGAATATGGCAATAAAGCTGAGGATCATCAGTGGGAATGATGTAAATACTTTTAGTTGAAATTGTGTAGAATATCGACATTAGGTAGTTCTTCGAGTTACATTAGCTATTCATTTTAGTTGTTGCTGCTGTTGAAAGTCTTCAAGTGATGTGGTATCTGTTATTTGGTACAGTTCTTTGTGATTCTATAACGCCTGCTCACAAGTTTCGAAGATGAAGGGTCTTCGTAGGGCCGGCACAATGTTCTCGTGGGATCCAACTTAATCTCAATATACATCCCCCGTTCTATTGTATCTCAATTTTCATAAGGTAGTATTCATATAAAATACAAATTTTATTTTAACCTAATTATTTACAATAATAGATTATATGTAATATAAGTGAACAATTCAACTAGAAAATTCGAATATAAATACACTGTAGATGAATACAATGTAGAGACATAACAAAATGGATTATTGCATCTTAAATAAATCAACAAAGCTTTTTCGGCAATCTTTAGCATCAGCTTGAGATTTTTCTTGTTAATAAGTTGTATATTTTTAACGCATTAAACATTATGGATAAAAAATAACGAATTTTGTATAGCGTTTTTTCGAGACTGATCATGAGCAAAGCATATTCATGGATTTAGACGAAATATGAATGTCATCAAAATCCGCGAAGATTTTTTATCTTTTAATAATCAGATGTGCTTAGATAAATTTGTATCGTATATACATGTAGGTACAGAAAAAGGTAAAAGATAACGAGGGTCACAAAGCACTGCTCGGTGCCTCTAATGAGGCTTATTTTCCGCGCCCGATCAGCATTTCTGGTATAGTACGCACCGTCCCTGCACACAGACTTCACTCACTCAAAGCCATTATAACCAGTGATCCGAGATATTGGTTGTATACAGCTGACAGTTTTGATATTTTTGACTGGGGTTGGCGTCATGCATGACATCCATAGGAAAGTATCGATCTGATGAGTCTATTTGAAATAATTTTTTTTTTTTTGCAATTTGTGGGGTTGGGCCTAGCTACCTCGAGATGAGCCAATTCTATTTTCAATGTCCTTATCTATCTATTCTAAATTAATCATAACTGACCCAGAAGTCAGAATTTTAAAATAACATCAAATCTTCATCAGAAAATTTCAATCTACGGTCTGCGATGGATAAATTGTCGTCTAACTGCACGAAAATGAAAATAACACTGACATCTCACTTTAACAGATATATTTACCAATATTACACAAAAATATCTTGAAATACTGAAGAGTAAATTTATTCCATAAAATCGCTATTGGCTTCAACCACGGCCTACAGACGACTTCGGAATCTCTTGCAACTCTTCTGGATGGTATCCTTGTTTAAGTTGGTGAATGCCGTCATAATCCTTACCTTCAATTCATCTTTTGTGTTACGATGTGTTGTTTTGGTCTTTCGCTCATCTCCGTCCCACACATCAAAGGAGGTTGCAGTCTGAGGTGTTAGATTGCCAGATATAAAGGGTGATGTGGTTGCAGATATTCTCTGACAGCCATTACTGGGTTCTCCTGCTTGTGTAGCATGGCGCAGAGTCTTGTTGCCACACATAAGGTCTTCCAGCAAACACACTCTTAAGCCAGGGCAGCACTATCTCTTCGAGATATTGACGCAGGCCTCCGTGTTGTGTCTGAGCCCCTCACCAACAAATCCGGGGTTTCTTTTTTATCAGAACAATCGGAGTGAGTTTTCTGAGCTGCCTTATCTTCATAATCACCATTGAACTTATCCAACTCTTTCTGAATCCTGTGCACTGTCCTCAGATTGACACACAAACACTCAAAATGTTGTATAGGAGCTTCCGGCGCGAATGCCAAGCAGTACAGCATGCTGTTTCCAAATTTCTGTCGGAGTTTATTGCGACATGGTGCTCTTTTTCTCACAGACGGTGCCCAACTGACCCTGTTATACTGTGCAGCCGACAAAATCAAACACAATCAACGCGCCTGCGCGAAATTAAAAATATAAAATGGCGATAATTTACCCATTGCCCCCAGTGTTATCTAATACTGGAATTGGGTATAGTAATTTAAAAAAATGCAATTGCACTCGGAATCTGATTTATGCACTCCATTTCCATTTTTTTTTATATCAATAACCATTTCATTACCTGCGCATGAACCGCAAGTAGTGACTCTGATACTATTGAATGACGTAATGACACCTAACGACAGTGACAACAACAGCGTCGGTAGTGAAATGGACTATACTGACAACGAAAGTATGTGAATATGAAGAGTTCAATATCTCTCTCCCCACTCCCAGCCCAAGATGATGTATACCACGTTGCCCGTGCTTGATTGTACGACTCATACAGCAATCGCTGTCACTTGACTTAAAATATTTTTGCCCTTCCTTGCCTTTAAAGGAGTGCCCTTTGCCGTGCTGATGTTGCTACATGCCTTACGTCTCGCCTATCTCACACTGCGAATTATTGATAACCTCTATACTAAACATTAAATCTGTTACGAGAAAATAACTAAACAAAATGAACACAAAACGATCAGCTTTAAAAAAGGACACGTAACTGTAAAAAAAGAATGTTAACAACAAATGCTTTTTCGCACCCAACCCAGTTCTGCGGAATCAGAATTGAGTTTAAGCAAGCGAATGAGCCAAATTGGAGTAAAGTGCTATGCAGAATTTAATTTTTCCCGCTTGTGACGAATGCAGCTATCGATTTTTTCTGCATGCTAGCATGCTAGCATACTAGCATGCTAGTTAACATTCGTGTCAGTCAGCTGTTGGCTCTCACGCTGGCCAATAGAATCTTCCTGCCTATTCGTGGCAGCCAGCTATAGGCTCTCACTCTGGGCAGTAGAAAATGGCCGCACACTACTTGAAAACTTCCGTAGAAGCATGAAAAAAATCGATTATTTTCCACTATCGATGGGAGTTGGGAAATGCAAACTCTGTCTTGGCTTTTTGGCTAACTTGGAGGATGTGCATGTAAATTTTGATGCAAATCCGTCGGAAATTGCGGCCGTGCATTCGTTACACACACACACACACACACACACACACACACACACACACACACACACACACACACACACACACATCCTGCCTTTTATAGATAGTGATATATAGTTAAATTTATTTAAACTATTGTTTTAATCCTACCCATTGTATATGTTATTATATATAAGGCGTTTCAGCTAAGCACTCTGTGGTTATCATCATGTCAATTGTTTTGGCTGATATAGAATATCTGATATATATTAACACATTTGATTTCAATAGTCATTCTTGTACACATCATTTCGGGAGAGCACTTTCCTATTTTATTTGTCGATATGAAAGTAACAAATTATATATTAATCATATTTAATATTTAGAATTGAGTTAGTCGCAATAGATAAAATATTTTTTAGTATCAAGGGCAAAGTAAGGCCAGGTAATATCTTCTGACGTGAGACGCCCGAAAAGTGTTCTTTCAATTTCCGAAGCGATTTACAGCAGAACAGGTGAACATCGAATAGGTAAAGATCTAGACCAAAACCAAGAATAGCCACAGTACGAATATAATTATATTCACTGCGTTTTGAGAAACAATCGGAAAATGATTGCTGTCCACACAAAAAAGTGATATAAACCAGAAATATAAATTGAAAATACGCGTGAAGACTGCAGTGATTGGCTAAAGCAATTTGGGTTTCTTGGGAAAAGTCACACGTTTTCTCAAATAGTTAATAAGACCCCGCCCAATATGTCTACGACGATTAGAGAGACGCACGGAACAATCGTCGAAGATAATATGGTCTCACGAGTCTAAATTTAACAGTTTTTGTTCAGACGCTTAGAGTTTCATTAGAAAGAGATTATTTTTGGTGAAACGCAATTTAAAGGCAAGAAAACTCTTTGATGTGTGTATAATTAGTAAAATTATGAAGATTTATGCGGAAATATGAGAATTATTATTTTTTCACAGTTTTTATATTTTCGAAATAAGTTTGGTTTGGTTTGTTTTTCATTGTCTTACAGTATATCAAACTCAATGTGTTATTTAATGCCGACAAGATTTTTATTGCTGGTATTATTTTTTTCAAAAATATATTGATGGTAATAATTGTTTAATATTTTGTTTTTCAAAAATGTATTGCTGGTAGATTTTTTTTTAAATACATTGCTGGTAATTTTTTTTTTTTCCAAAAATGTATTGTTGGTAATATTTTTCTTTTTCAAAAATATACTGCTGGTAATAATGTATTGCTGGTAATATTCTTTTTAAAAATATACTGCTGGTAATAATGTATTGCTGGTAATATTTTTCTTTTTCAAAAATGTACTGTTGGTAATAAATTATTGCCGGTAATATTTTTATTTTTATTTTTAAAAAATGTACTGCTGGTAATAATGTATTGCTGGTAATAGTTTTTTCTTTACAAATGTATTCCTAGTATTTTTTTCCAAAATGTATTGCTGTAATAATTTTTTTCAAAATTGTATTGCTGGTATTAAAACCTATTTGAAACTTTCATAGTGTTTTGATCCCAGTTTAGAGGTTAACTATTTGCCCAACGCTGGGACCCCAGTAGGTGCTACCACCTCGTGTCAAAGTGGACCTGGGAACAACAGCAATTAAGAGGTGGTTCCACGCTCCTCAAATCCTCCTGATCAGAGACCTTGCTGACGGATGTAGTTTATCGTCCTTCCCGCGATGTGGATGTAGTACATCGTCATACCCAGGATGGTCGGAATACGTAAAGTATATTGGCAGTTATTTCGAAATAATTAAAGTGTACTGAAATTCACTCCGAAATTACTACCGACAGTAGTACAGGCTGCTCAGTCAATGAATACCCATTCTTTCCTCATAAGGAAACAGCTAATATTACTATTACTATTGACATTAAAATAGATCGGCACTGGCTTAACAAGTAGGATAAATCTCTAGTGGTTTAAAAGAATCTCTGCTGAGGCAACATACGTGGCTACAGGATAGCATGCAGAAAGTCTGAGTGCTACAGAGCGGTATATCACCAGGGTAACATCGTTGGTTCAACGATGTGAGACGGGAAGATCCTGTAGTATCGTCCTGGGTATGACGATAAACTACATCCGGCAGCAAGGCCTCTGGTCGGGAGGCGAGGAGCGTGGAACCACCTCTTAATTGCTGTTGTGTCCATGTCCGCCCTGACCTGTTAGGGTCCCAGCTATGGGCAAAACTGGAGTCAAAATATTATGAAAGTATGAAAATACATTTTTATAGTAAAAATACCAGCAATCTCGAGATCTAATATTGCGTTTAGATTCATACAGTCTAGGTGCCGTAGCGTAGTGCTCATCCGAACAATTACCATAGATGTATTTATAAAAAATGCGCAGAGAGACAATCTTATGGCGGCGGGCAAGTGACTGAAGCCATGCCGCCAGGTCAGGGCCAATAATATTGTTGATTCTTCTTTGGATCTTATCGAGGTGTTCCAGGAAAATAGCATGGGCACCGGACCATGTATGGCAATATTCCAAGCATGGACGCACGGTAGACTTATAGATATGCAAGATATATTCCGGAGAGAAAAATTGTCTCATTCGACACAGTGAACCAACTTTCTTATCAGCTGATCTGGCGATGGATTCAATGTAGTCTTTCCACTTCATGTCACCTGCGAATGTTAGCACGCTTGTTTGCTGGATCACCTAATTGTCCCACGAAGGAAGGATTATCCAACACGTATGCTTCATTGAGCAAGCACAATTTCAGAGAAAGTTGACGATCAAGACAAACTGATCCATTTACATCAGACCGAGCGGTGACCGCCGATTTATAGTGGTTGTTCCGTTCGCAGCTTGCTTTAAGTCATATTTTAGATTCTGGATAAGCTAAGGTGATGTCCACATCTACTTACCCTTTGGAACCTGTTCTGTACCGACTGATGTTGGTCAGGATCCTTCACGAAATTGTGTGTTACCTTTTGTTATATAATATACAACTAATGTACATTTGACTAGGAAGAGAGTATCCAAAATATATACTAAAAGCCTCTCTACAGGCCTCTCTACCATCAGCTTCACGTAAGATACACATAGTATCACACAAACTGTCTAGGAGCCGCTATGTCCAACGCGACGTGTATCTCACCCGAACCTGGTGTTAGACAGGTCGGGTGTCATAGGAACAGGGCGGCTACCGACTGGTCGAAAGCTGATGTGACGGTCAAATTCCTGAGAATTTCTTAACGCATACTCCGATCTTAGCTGATATCACGAAAACTTGAATTTCGGTTTTGTTTCTCACTTAGGAACCGGAAACAGCTGAGAAAAAATGTGGCATAAGGACACGATTTTGGAGCATTCACAATGAAGCTTAGTAGTATTGGTCTTCGATATGCTATTTTTTCTTCAGAACATAGGGAATCATGATTTTTCAAACCTTCCTACGTCTTGATGTTCTAAACAAGTTTTAATTCTTACCAGATTTAGGGCCATATAACGTTGAAACATCGGTTCTCGTACGACCACCGAAGTCAAGAAACTTAGAAGTTGGTCAGTAGCTAGATGGGTGACCGCTTGGGCGCTGTAATCTTACTTGTGCGCTGGATAACAGAGCAGATTTCCAATTCCAGTGTGTTCGTTATATTTACTTACGTGTAAATACGCCTAGGAATCTACCTATTCTACCGCAAACTATGGGTTAACTAGTGACAGGTGTATCGGTAAATGATTATTATCTCAAAAACATTCTTACATCTAAAAATATCTCCTAGTTTAAAATAACCTGCAAAAGGATTGATAACCCGTAAAAAATCAATTTAAATCTTTACCATCCCTTTTACCACGCTCTGTCATTCATTCACCCAAACGCATTGGGTAGTTACTTTCTCTTTTCTCCTAACCCTCCTTCATTTAATATCTCTTGCGAGTGTAAAATGTTCTGGGTCGTCTTATATTGTACCCTGTCTCAGAAACTTCAACTGTCACTATCTGATGTTTAGTTTAAGTTTACTTCTAGATGACATTTTCATTTGTGAAACCCCTTTTTAAAATTGTAGAAAAATTTAATAGTTTTAATTAATACCACTAAGAATCTCAATTCTGTGCGAAAAAAGGATCATACAGAAAGCGACTCATTTTTGTGCAAAACATAGGATACAAATTCGAATTTTCACATTAGCATTTATTGACCAATCAGCAATGTTATCCAAAACCACAGGCCAACGAAAATCATCTTTGTTGTCGCTACAATTGAAAGCTCGCCCTAGAAAATGATTAACAATATTTTCTCTCCTGAAAATCGATATTAAAAAATTGGGAAATATATTTATTAATTATCAATAATTATTAATTATATATTATATTAGCTCTCTTGATCCTATTTTTATAGGTTATAGAAACCAAACAAGACACTGTAAATAAAATAAAAGCAATCATATATTCAGATAGTGATTTTATTTTTCTAGTCGGTTACGGTGAAAGTGAAAGTGAAAGTAAATAGCTGGAAAAATATTGACCTTCCAAGAAAGTGAAGAATTGTTGAGTCCGATAGTGACTGTTGGACTTATCCTTATTGGTGTGTTTGTAACCGTCTCATTGATAATTGCAAAAGATTAACTTGAAATCCAGAGAAGAATGACAACAATGAATATTAGGAAGATCCACAAGAATAGAGCGATAACCGATTGGGAAGACATTCTGTCATATGTTCTCCCTTTATCCATAAAAAGGGCATAACTGGTGTAAAAGCTGAACGAGATGCAAATAATATTTAAAAAAGAAAAAGTGTACACTTAACTGTTATATACCGTACCTATGAATACTACTGGGTATGTTCCAATCCTAATAAATACGTTGGACCCTATTGTAAGTGAGGGTAATATGCTGTCTAAGAAGTTCCCCATAGCAGTGGTTTACCTACTTCATGCCGCTGTCGAGTATTGTATTTTGTTGATGTTATAAGGATTAGCAATTTAATTTCCAACCTCCGTTTTGGTTATTCCTCATTCAGTAATCTTTCTAGGTTACAACAATAACCTGCTTTCACTTCGCTGAGGTATCTATGCATGTCAGGTTGATGAGTTATTCGGGGTTGAAGTTAAACTAAAACGTCATTTATTTGAATCTAGTTTAGCAGTGTTCGTTCCATCAATGCTAGCATATAAGTTGATATGATGGTCAGTTCCAAGCAAGAACGGACAAAGCAGAATTATGGTCTATTTGCTTCGCAATCATGAAGTGACTGCCTCTTTGGGGCTGAAGGTGGCACTGTCCGGTTAGTTTTCATACACATCAGCAGAGCCAGCAGAAATTATAGAAGAAAGAAATCTTGGACAAAGTTCCCACAGACCCATTCACGTTGCATTAAGGAGAGAGGAATGTGCAGAAATGAAACTTAAAAAAACATAACATTTTATGTCACTGTGTGCTAATATGCGTGCATATACTCATATGCAAACACATTAGATGGCCAATGTGAAGTCATTTTATGAATGCAGTAATTACTGCATAGCTCACTACTAACTGGCCCATTGTCGGTTTGTCGTTAATGAAACTGAAATAATTAAACCGTTAAAAAAGCGTAATAAAATTTAAACAAATTGCTTGAGAAAAAAAAATTTCTTACTCTATTTTTTGAGCAATTTTTTATTTTGTCACGTTTTTTTTAAAATTATTTTAGTTTTTAAAGCGTTGAAATTATTTTACTTATATATATATATATATATATATATATATATGTATATGTATATGTATATATATATATATATATATATATATATATATATATATATATATATATATATATGAAGAAAGAACAGTAAGATATATAATCCGGTGTTTTTATTGATATTTTTATTTTTACAAAGTAGTGCTCAATGTAAATTTACAGAACATTAATATTATTAAAATATGTTTTTTAGCTACACAGTAATAACCATGTTTCAAAAATGGGATCTAAAAACTTTGAATTTAATTTTGTAATTAAATTAAAAACATTAGCCTGTCCTGTCCATAGCTGGATGGAGAAGAAGCGGATTAATACCTTTTGCAAGGATATTAGCACATAATCCGAGGCGCTATCCGCTACTCTAACGTGCCTGTATATATTTACTATATATACAGTAAAATTAAAATAAATCCCTGGATATATAATCCGAGTGAATCCTAGTAATATCAAAATAAAAAAAATATATTAAATCTCATTCACAAAAGCGAGCTCGGAGTATTTTATTTATACAGAGCAATATGAATGAGTAATCAAGAAAATGTTAGTTCAATCTTTAGACCTCACTTTTTCATGCAATTAACATTTAAATTACATATTTTTTCAATTAAAGGATGTTATGAAATTAAGTGTTTATTATATTTAATTTTTTTGCCATTATTATAATCAGTGGATATTCATGTCTGAAATAGACGCCCAAATTGTCTACCGGCCGGTCCACTGTATGAAACTTAGAAAGAAGACGTGATCTTCTGCAGATTTGAACCGGCGTCCCAGTGTAGCAAGATTCTATTTGTCCTTTTAAGAAATGCACATTTCCTCGTTCACATTTTCACGAATTCAAAGATCTGTTCGATTTTATATCAAAAACAGTAAATTGGTAGGTGAACTTTTTTAAGCGAATGTATTCGTTTTGAATATCTCACAAGTGAAGCAAATAAATTTTCCTTCTTGTCACTTTTTCTACTTGGCAGATACATGGAAATATGTTCACTGCTGCCAATATTAGAACACTTCCAATAAAAGCATTTTAGCGTTCTTAACGTCAGTTGAGTTATGGGACCGTAAAAAAGTAGTAATTATGGACAGATTTTTTAAAAAAGCAATTAAAATATACAGTATGAACGAGTGTCGTAGACTGGCAGCAAGCAAGTTTTTTTCAGCCGTTGTTAATAATCTTTCTTTCCGCTATCAAAGCCTGAATATCAACATCGTCATCTGTGCCGAGTTTACTCGGAGGGTTGATGAGCAGCTAAGCAATAGACCAACTCTTACATAAATTTCGTTTCCGTGCCAGTGTCTGAGTGTCTCTGAAGGAACTGCCAGTCCAATCGCTGACGTCGACATCTCTGTTGGGTGACAGCGGAAAGATTCGCCTGCCGATATGGGTTAAATAGTAGGGCTTGTATCTGGGAAAATATTGTCAATGCAATATTCACTCGCAAAGAAATCATGCCGACAAACCAAAATATGTTTCAACTTTACATAACTCAAAAAGCGTTATTTTAATGCTGTAAAAACAAACCATTGATTCATTCAGTCATTTTTTTTTACAGAGGTTCTTAGTTTTTGTGTCAGTTTCCACTTTTGTACGGGTCGTGAAATTATTTCTATTCTTGAGCCTTCTTCACTGATAATCAAATCAAGATATTTGAAATATTTGAAATGTTTCGATATTTTCAGAAATCAGGATAAAGTGATCTTAAAATAGGCCGTAGAATCTAAATTCACACACACACACGTATATATATATATATATATATATATATATTTTAATTTTTTTTTAAACATGTTGTGTTGCAAAATTACACACACACACACACACACACACACACACACATATATATATATATATATATATATATATATATATATATATATATATATATATATATGGTGTATCAGAAATATTTTTGCAAACTTACGAGGCGGGTTCCTCATCCAAAACAATGACAAATCTCTGAATAAACATATATCCGTAAATCCTTCATTTTTTAGTTATTAAGTTTAAAATTTACGGTAGATGCTTATTAAACGCACAATCCAAGATACAATCCCAAAATTATTTTACAAACTTTGGGGACCGGTTCCTGATACCAAAACAAGAAACACGCTGATAAACAGCAGCAAATGTAGGATGATTCTGCCTTCGGTCTGGAAACGCAATCTCATGCAGCTGTGTAACCTCGGGTCTATTACCATTCGTGTGGCCGAATGTAAAAATCATTCTTAATCAATGCTGAAAAGGGTAAGCATCTTAACTCTCACGAGATACTCTCTGACAAATAATGTGACTTCCCTTTTGCCAGATCTACCGCTGATGTACTGACGGCCATCATTGAATATGAAGTTCGAGCTGTGGCTCTAGATATCTCGAAGGCGTTTGATAGGGTTTGGCACGCTGGTCTTCTACGTAAGCTCCAGGGATAGGGTATTATAGGAAATTTGTTTGATTTAATCCATTCGTTTCTGTCAAATCTTTAAATGAAGGTCGTTTTGAACAGACTCGCTGCCAGATCCTTTCACTGAATCAATAGCTGCATCTACTGCAAGGAAGTTGTCTCATTGTGTCGTGCCAGAAGTCTTTTTGCGTCAGAGTTCATAGTTCAGATTTACAAATCTAGTATTCTTACGTGCATTTTAAGTTATCTAATCTGTTGTACTTGGAATTCATTATATATTAACGATAGACGCACAAACGTGTATGGTTCCTCACGTGGTATGCACGAAAGTGATTCTTTCTTTTTGGGTAGGTGTTGGCGAGTGACGACTAGGAACAACTCATCTCTTGTTATCTTTCTGTAGCCGGGGTTCCATTCTCGGAGAGTTGGCATGACGTTGTTGTCCTGACAGAAGTTCCACAACTGTTGCCATTTGCCCTTCATGAAGTTGTTGATGGTTGAACACATATCAGTGTACCCAACTTGAGGGTTTCATGTTTAATGAATCTTAAGCTGCTTTAATAGCTGTTTTAATAGCAATGTGGCTCGGTATTTCCTTCTTCCTTCTGTGTCGTGTCCCCTCTGGGCGTAGGCTATCATGGCTTTCCACAATTTTCTTTAATTTGCAGCTGTTAATAATTATTTTTCTTTTTGTTATTTCTCATAAACCCTGTCACGCTATTAATTTACTTACACTCACTATGCTATGCTTTGCATTTCTCTGTCTCTTCTGGCTTTAATCTGTCCTGTTTGTCTTAGATTTTCCAAACCATCTTTCCTCATTTTGAGCCCTAGAAATTTCAATTGACTCTTACTGATTTTAATAAAAAAATTTTTTTTTGTGTCCATTTTCTCTAAACGTTTTCTGTTGCTCAAATATTCAGTCCATGGAATCATCAGCATCCTTCAAGTCTGTTCTTCATCTTTGAGGAGATTGTACTGCATAATTTATATTTTAGGTAGACATATATCACTTAACTGTTTAATTATTCTTTCAATTGCCTCGAACAAAGTTTTTCTGCTTCTTAATCGTCTTCTTCTTAATCGTCTGCTTCTTAATCTTCTGCTTAGCTCTTAGAATAAAATTTGGCTATCCGAATGCGCTTCCGGATTTCAATGTCGCACGTCCCTCTGTTAAAACATTTCCCAGATATTTAATTTTTTGTACTTGCTTCATTTCGATATCTCCGACTTTTAATTTGAATTTTGGGGTCATCCTTTTGCTAATAACCTGTCTTGTTGCAGTTGATGTTTACTGCCTCGATCTCGCCTTCCTGCTGAAATGTATAGGTTCCTTCCAGATTATATCAAGGTTGCAAGCTGTTTCAACAGATCTTAGTGGCATACTTTATCGAACGCGTTTTCATAATTTACAAAACATAGTTACACGCATCTGTATTGCTTTTTCTGATAACATTATGTGCATAAATATTGCGTTCCTGTTTCCAGTGTCTTTGACGAACCCGCACTGTTTTTGTCCTGTTTCTTGTCTGTTTTCTGCTACGTGGTTTATTCATCAGAATTCGGATGATAAGTTGTGTTATATGGCTCATTATGCTGAATATTCGATTGGGCTCAAATTCCTTTTCACCTGGATTCTCCTACTGTGTTATGAAAATAGATCTACTTATGTTCTCCGGTATATCACAACTACTATATATTTTATTTAT
>OZ038481.1:53730500-53908000 GCA_964036315.1 Acanthosepion esculentum
CATTCTATCTTGGAAGCCTTGTGAGAAAAGAAAAGCAGAAATTATTGATTAAAGACGTTGATTTATTTTGTCTCCAACAAACCAAAATAAAAGTAGGACTTGATGTTAATATCGGAGACAGAACAAGTTAACAGATTTGGCAATAGTAAATATTATGGACATGGTTTTGGGGTCAATACCAAATGGAAGAATAACAGCCAAAGACACTCGAAAAACAACCACAGTATACATATTTTAAAACGATATTAATAAAGAAATTCCCAATTTCCCTATACAAAAGTTGAAAGCCTTGGCAAACGTGCAGTACTTTCGTAAATTAAAAAAAAAATAGAAGGAATTTTGTAGAGGAGTGATGAGAGATATTTAGAAAATTACTGAATATGAAAAAGCACACTGATTTTAAATTTACCTCCAAGTCGAAACAACAACAATGATGATGATATCATATCTCATATCGAGGTTAAACATTACTGTAATAGGAAGGTATCTCTGAGTTTTGCTATTTCAATAAATTTTAATATCAAATACACAAGGACAAATTCCAGTGCATAATTTGCTTTTCAAAACGTGATCCCCTCTAAATCATGATTTTAGTAATGGATTTCAATAATTTATAATTTATAACATATTTATTTATTTTACGTAAATATGTTTCCATAAACATTATTGATGATTTCAGTTGCATTTCTTGCCGATTTATAAAATCCTGTCAGTTCATATATATATATATATATATATATATATATATATATATATATATATTGCATATATTTTGGCAGCATGTTTTCATTGAGACATGTTTCATTGGATAATTTAGACAAATTTTGTCTACTTATTTTCAATTAGATCCTTCCATATTCACGGACAAGCTTTTTGATGTCATTATTAAAGGAAGAGAGAAAAAATACTGTGTTGCTGCTACATGTTATTTATTCCGAGTACTTTCGACGTTAGCACAATTTCATCATAATGGTGTTGTTTATTTCAAGACAAATACTGTAGTGTTTATCATTTTCAAAGAGAAAATTGCTGTGTCCATCTGAAAGTTAAATTCTTTTTACTTGTGAAGTTAAGAACACTGTGTCGAGTGTCGTGAAATTGGCTTGAGTAACATGTATCAATATCATGAATTGATGGATTTATCCCTTTTCTCTTGATTCTTCAACATATTTATGATCGCTTCTGTTGGTTTGGGAAAGTAGTAATTCTTTCAACAAATATGAGATTTCGATAAAATACCGAGCGCAGAATTATATTTTGATAAGATTCGATAGCGGCACTTTCGAGAATTTTCCTTCTGGATAAATTACTTTTGATTCTGTGTGACATCTTTTAGATTAAAATTGTGGTGGAATTTATTTCTGTGTATGACTAGTGTATTTGATAAATTGTCATGTATAACGTTCCTTTTGTGTTCATATATAAGTTGTTGTTTTTATTTTATTTCTGCATGTTTCTCCAATGTATTGTGAGGAACAGTTTTCGCAATTTATTTTATATATGCCTACTTCTGAATTATTATTGCTATGAGTGTTTTTTTAGTTCTGATCATATCCATAATGGTTTTGAAAATGGTTGTGACTATTTGCATGTTGTTTAGATGGGATAAGTTGTTTTCGATAGTGGATGTTATAGATTTGGTAGGTAGTATTATGTATCTGTGTTTGTTTAGCTTATTGTTGTGGATAATGTTGTTATCTTTGCTGCGGTCGTGTATTTTATGGACCATTCTCTTTGCGTTGTTGAAGTGATAAAGACAATGAAGGTTTTTGAATGTGTTTTATGTGTGTTTCTTCCTTGGGTAGATATTGGGGATGCAGATTCTTAATGCTCTTAAATAGAAAACTATAATTATACCAGAATTAATCATATTCTTCTTGCTAGTTTTTATGTAAACGTCAAATTTGAGTTCGCTATTGTTTCTGTGTAACATGATATCTAGGGAGAGAAGAGTGTAGTTGGCTTCAGGTTCAAATGTGAAGTCTATTGTATAGTCAACGCTATAAGTTTGTTGACAAGATCTGTTAAAATAGCGATTTAAGGATATATTAGTAGGGAGCCGTCGATATATCTGAAATAAGAAAGAGTTTTGTCGTAGAATATCATGTTACACAGAAACAATAGCAAAATTCAAATTTAAATGGCACGACAATCACCATCTTCTTGTGTCCTTTTATTATCTTTTCTCTCAAATAAATTTTATCTTTCATTCTTCCGTCTTAGTGGCTCCATTAGAATTTAAGTTTTTAACTCGATCTCATATTCATTTTCAACAGCACTAGATTCATGACCGAAATTGTTTTTTCTGAATGCATTCTAGTAATCTGTTTTAATCAATTCACTTAAAGTAAGGTGATAATGCCACTAAGACGGATGTGGATACTAGGAGCGAAGAAGAATGAGAAGATTGTAGTAGGAATCGGAAGTTCAATACTAAACAAGAAACAAGTAATAAACCTTTTCAAAAGAGAGGAAGCAGTGTGGACTGGATGATATATTTAATTATTTAATTTAATAAATATAATAAATAATACATTTAAATCCGTTAATTAAGCAGGTATTACGCAGGTATAAACTGAATTTTTGTTTCGGTTTAAGTCACGTGATTTTTATTCATCTTTGGTTATTGAATTAAAAACATTACTGGTAAAAATCTCGTCTCCAGAATTTTCCAGCAATGAATGACCGCCATTTTCTGAAAATGAATGATTTGGTGAGAGCTTTCGGCCTTCCGAAAGATATTTTAAAACCTTGTGGGATTCCGATTAAAAGGAAGAATAAAAAGATCATTATATGCAGGAACAACGTCCTCTTGGAACAAAAATAGAGAAAATGATATTCCATCAGATGGAACATTTAATTCTACTAAAGAAGGCGTTCTAGTGCAGAAATTTGTCCTAGAGTACAATGCCAAAGAATGGAGACAATAGATTAATCTAAAGGAAGTCTGAAAAGATAACGTTTTTATTATAGCAAATGTTCTGGTATGAATACATGCCGAATGTATTCTTATTTGATTCATGATAATGGTAATGACAAAATTAATGCTAACGATAATATCAGCAGTTTCCTTACGATGAACCATTAGGCATTGACCATGTAGCCAAAGCTAATGACGAAATACATTTACAATGATAATGTCAATAGAAATCTTTCTCTTAAAACAATGTCTTCTGAAAATAGGTTTCTCAAATCCTCTAACTCTTATTACTAATTCCACTACTATTGCGGGCATCGTTTTGATTGGAGCCATATGGAATGTCAGCATGTTGATTATGTCATTGTTCTTCTACCCGTTCTGTTGTTGCTATTCAAAAGTCGCAACTGATGTGGTTTCTGTTATTTGATACCGTTTTTTTTATTCTGTAGCACCAGTCTACGACGTTCTAAGAAGGATGGCCCTTAACAGGGTTCATTTGTTGGGACCTATTTTCATTCACTGATTTGAGAAAGCGGTTGTATACAGTCTAGATATTTCTGGATGGGTTGGGCGACCTGATTGATTTCCATCTGAAAATATCGATCTGATGAGTCTATTTAACAAACACGAATCAAATGTTTACGTTACTATTAGTTCGAAGAAATCTTAAATAATGAAACAGGTCTCTCATTTTTTCCATTTTGTCTTTTTCTTAAATTTGTCCAGGTATATATGAATTTATATATCATCTTCTTCCATGACATCATTATGAAAATCTTGTATTTCAGTTTCCATGACTAAGAATTGAATTAATGGCCGACAAATTTCGTTTTTCAGACCCGTGTAATCAACTGAAATTCTTCTATCAACTATACTTAGTACGGATTATCCCTTACATCTTCTAATTAATAATTTATGGATTATTAAAAAAGATTTTGTCAACAAATGACTTTATGAAATGTAAACCTGTTATTTCCGAGGAAACGACGAAAACAAATTTATCAACATTTAAAAATGCTCATTTTCTGTATTCAGAACACATGACGACGTAGTAAAAAAGGAAGAAATCAATAGAGTTTTCCTCTGAGAGCAATTAATATTTACAGTTAATTTTATGGGGGAAGGCAAATGACTGTTGACAGCTATGCAGTAAACTTTATATATTTCCAGCGGGATTCTATTCTGGTTATTCTCACAAATCAATGTGAGTTTACTCCTCGTTTAATTTACCACCGTATTAAAGATATATGTTGAATATATATTTATTTTAAATATAATAGCAGTAGTCTATCCGGAGAGGTTACCTCGTGATGAAATAAAACTGATCCTTCCTTTCTGAACTTCACCCAATAGTAGGAAGACAAACGAACTCATTGCCATATTACAGTTTATTAAAACAAGACAGAGGTGGATATGAAAATTCGCACTATATAGAATTATGAGAGATTTTCTCAGAAGATCAATAATCCTATTATATTTGACACGAAGTCCTCAAACCGATGAATACTAACACCTTTTGTAGCTTATCTGCTCACTAGTTGTTTTACCATACCTACGGACGATAACAGGTATGTCCACATTCACATAAATACAGTAGTAAATACTGTATGTTGGTCTGCATTTGGAGATTCCTCTCCAGTTGTGCTGGTCAGATTCTCTGCCTCCGAGCAGAGAGGATCCCCAGACAAGGCTATATTGAAGAGCAGAATCACAGCTCGGGAAACAGCCACACGACCCCGTTTTATGCGGGGTCTACGAGGAATTTGTGGCTGAGTCTACGGGCAAGGACACCCGAATTAAATTCAGCCTTGTGCCACATCTGAGCGCGTGGATCGGTTGGTAGATATCCTGCAGTTGGAGATTCGTCTCCAGCTGTGCTGGTCAAACTCTCTGCCTCGGAACCGAGAGGATCCCCAGATGAGGCTATATTCAGAGGACAGAGTCTCGTCTCGGGAAACAGCTACCCGACCCGGAAATTCTTGGCCGAGCCTACGGGCTTGGAGATCCCACACTAAATTCGGCCTTGTGCCACATCTGACCACGTGGGGCGGTTGGTAGATATCCTGCAGTTGGAGATTCAGTCTGGAATCAACTTGACTGACTTCTAGCAGTTGACTACTTCTACTAAGCGCCGCTGGCGAATCTTATATATATTGTTCTTGTCCTAAGTATTATCGTTCATGTCGTGTGATTATTCTATCCAGTAACCTACCCGAGGTTACAACACTAGTTAATAATCTAAGTGTACTGAAATTATCGAATGATATCACGCAATGATTCTGCGGAAATATGAGTGTGCGGAAAAATTCTTACCTCGTGAACCCACTTCAAAGCTAAGCATATATTCTTTTTAATCTTTTCTTCAAAGCAAGGTCGCAGGCCGAGTGAAAGAGAATGATAAGATATTAGTGAGGATGTTTGAGGAAAGGGCAAAAAAGGAAACAAGGTTCCAGAAGGCAGAAGATGGCGATTGGCTTTGCTGTTTGAATTTTTGAAGATTGTAGTTATCAGGGAAGCAAGAAATCGGAAAGGATTTCCACGGGCGAGAAGTGCAAAAAAAGAAACTGTTACTGTAGAAGAGGCGGTTGCGTCTAGCTAGTTCAACAGTAAAACGGTGAATTCTAGTTTACAGTCATGTAGAACGCTTAAGTTCATGTAGTCGGGGCACTAGGGAAAAGGCTCATCAGAAAAGTTACTATGAAAATATTTTTTAGAAAAGACAGAGGGAAGCCATGTCACGTCGGCGCGAAAGTTGCTGAAGTCGAGGTACCTGATCAACATATATTACATTATATACCCTTCTTTGAATTTTGTCATGAATCTCGAGATGTACAGGAGCAGGATCAGACCAAATATGACAACAGTATTCAATTCACGGACGAATGGTAAATTTATAAATATGACCTAACATCTGATTTTTGTGGGGAAAAAAGCGTTTTGGTCATTTTTCATTATCACCACATTTAGATAATATAAAATACGCTTTTAAAATGCAATATGATTTTCCCGTATACTTTATCTATATCGTAATAATAATGTCTCTACTGAGTGCGGCAAAAATACCTCCCGTATATACCTCACAGCAATACCTCCCACATATTGGAAAAATCCTAGCTAGATGAAGACCCCATTGAAACTAATGTCTTCTCATTATGTTTGATGTATTTCTCCCGCAAATTGTATCAGCCGTTTCCTTATAAGGAAACATTTGAAATTCATTGACCGAGCAGTCAGTGTTACTGTCGGTTGAAATTTATAAAATATTTCTATTAAAACAGTTTTTCTGGAAAATAGTTTCTCAAGTTCACTAATTGTTACAACTCTTTCCAATACTGATGCGGGATTCCTTGAACGCCAATATCTTGATTATGACATTCTTTTCTCTTCCAGTTACATCTGCTATCCATTTTAGCTGTTGCTGCTTTTGGAAATCCTCAAGAAATGTGATTTCTGTTATTTGATACAGTTTTTAGTTTGTTTGATTAATTGATTTCAGGTTATTTGAAGCCCGAACATATTTCGAGATTGATTGCAAGTTATTTGAAGCCAGAAAATATTTCTAGATTGATTGCATGTTATTTGAAGCCCGAAAATATTTCTAGATTAATCGCAGGTTATTTGAAGCCAGAAATATTTCTAGATTGACTGCAGGTTATTTGAAGCGAGAAAATATTTCTAGATTGTAAGGATATTTTTAGAGAGTAATGATTTAGTGATATACATCTTGCTAATTAATCTAAAGAAGCGGGTAGAAGAGTTGAATTACCTTCCCCAAGGTAACTGGCGATTTAAAAAAAAACGGTATTTCAAAGCGATATGTCCGTTTCCCCATGTTTTTTTGTTTATGATTATGTAGCACTGATTCACAACATTCACAAAATGATGGTCCTCGCTAAGACCTATAGCTTTCATTCGCTCGAAACCAATTTTAATCATTATTCTGAGAGAGCGTCTATATCAAGTATACAGTTTAGAGATTTATGAATGCGTTGGGCGCCATGCATGACATCCTATACGGAATCCTCGATGTGTTGAGGCTTTGTATGAGGACTCGCATTCTTAGTTTAATGTTCTGCTTTTGTAGCGGTGTTGGAGAAAAATAACCCTAGGGCAGCTTGTTCTATGTTCAATTTCCTTATCTCCTTATTGTTTTGTTTTTTAGAGTAACATTAACCCCCTACAAGGCCCGGTGGACACTCGAGGTAGAGGATTAGATTAAGGAATATGAATAAAGGAGAGGAAGATAACTGTTGATTCTAGACTTGAACAGGTTTATATTGTAAAGAGCGGGAAACAGCCTCTTTGAAGTCTGTTCCACAAGGCAGTGGTTCATGGGAAAAGCTGTTTGAGTGCAACTTACTTCTCTGCGATGAGATCCGGAGGGAATGTGTGTGGATTGCTACTATGCAAGTGGCATGGCGGGTCCTAGCCGTGAAGGATAGACCTGACGGAACCAAGGAATATAGTTCGTCCGAGCACTTTCAATGGTAGTAGCGATAGAGCAGTGAGAGACTCGCCCTATCCCGCCTGTGAGAGAGAGTTTGGAAGGTGGGGAATAATTCTTCTCCAACAAGGACTCGGAGACGCTTTTGAATTGTGCCAAGACTGAAAAGTGAGGACTACGGAGCTCACGCCCAAATATGGCAGTAGTACTTCATTTCCGGCTTGATCTGGCTCTTATAAACGTATAGGATAGCATGAGGTGTCAGTAATTTACTAGAGCTGTACATGGAGCTCACCATTTCACACTTATCGTTGGATATTATAGCAGTTCCACTTGAGGTCGTGTGTGAGTTTGAGGTTCAGTATCCTCTCATTGCACGGGGGACTCCTCTAAGGGACATCCGTTCATCGTGACTATTAAATTTGTTATAAATGATCAAGGCACCGAGGTATTTGAAGTGTTTAGTATTTATTAATTCTACATCCTTAATTTTTATGATAGATTTAGGGTTCCTGTAATTAAGATTCGACCAACAGATTTTCTGGTTAAAAATGTAGGAAAAGCTTGTCCTCTTCTGTTTAAATCAGAGAAATAACATTAAATAAACTAAATAGTTTAACTCTTTCAGTAAACGGGAAAACATATCTATTTTAGAAAGACGTTTTGAAAAGTGTTACGCATCTTTCCAGCACATGAACTCCTTAAGAATATCTATAAAATGAGCATCTGACAGATTGGGGCTTAATACACTGACACTGCTGTACTAGAGTTGTCACCGGCAATGTCCAATTCAAATGTTGCCCACATGGATACGTGAGAAAAGTGAATTTAAGGCTAAACAGACAAAAAAATCTCATGAAAAAAAAGAGAAAAATGTATGAAACGAAACAGATTTAAATACGAAAACATTCGGTTAAATGATATTTCAAATATAGTCAGTCTTTATTATCTCAATGGAAATACGTGCCATAACTGTAGATAATACTTGTGTATAATACTCATTCTTAACTGTGGACGGCGAAATTCCGGAAAAATATTTGCCGGGTATAATTTGCAACGACTTTTAAAATTTGGAATTGCTTCATATAAACTAAATTCAACATTTTTTTTTCAAATTTTATCCCGTCCTTGTTTACTAAAATACTTATGTATAATACGCACTTTTAACTTTCGACGATGAAATTCCAGAAAAATAGTTGCTGGGTATAATAAGCAATGTCTTTTTATAAATTTGGAATCGTTTCATATAAACTAATGTCAAGATTTCTTTCAAATGTTATACCGTTCATGTTGACTAAAATAAGAATTAATGTAGTTTTCAAGAGCTACAAAGGATAGGAAATTGTGAAGAGCAATGCTCTCTTATATATTGAAGGGACACAACCCACAGAAGATCTGTATAGCAACCATAACTGCACCACTATTTATGCCTCTAAATTTTATAAATATTAGGATTTTCGTGAAGCAATTATCTATTTTAACGAATTTTACATCCAAAAACAAAACAGGATAAAAGTTCAATGGCAGAAAACTGCGTTTAGAAATAACATTCTATTCAATCCTAAAGTGTATCGTTTCTGGGGCATTCCAGAGGTTAATTGGGGAGGCATGCAAAGAGGGAATTTTGATTCCTCGAGAGTACTGAACTGTTATGTAATATTAGTCCGCCTATATGGTAGTGAATGCTGAACAATTTCCTCAGAAACGAAGAAGCAACTTGAAAATGTGATTCTTCAGGAGGATGCTGAGGATACCATGGCCCGAATTTATCATGTAAAACACCAAATTTCAAATTGAGTGCAATACGACGGTTCTAAAATCAACCTGCCCTAATATATGTCGGTCGAATAAAACAGTTTCATGTTTCGTTCTCATATATAGTAGGCACCCATAAATTTTAGTGTTACAAATCTGGAAAATGTGCGTATTACGCAGTAATAATTACGTTAAATGACATTAGATATAATCTTTTCTCGAGGAGATATATACATACACTGAATGATGGCTTTGGTTCGACTAGAGTCATATATTGTCTGGTGCTGATGTAGCAACGCTGATTGATCAATTGATTCGTTTTCTAAGTCTTATCAACACTTTACAGGTTATTTAAAGCAAGAAAATAGTTTTAGACTTTCAGAACTTTTTTGAGATATTATTATAATGATTCAAGATATTTTAGTGATAAAGTTTTACTAATTAACCCATAGCTTCGGGAAGAAAAAATTATTTCATGCCTTTCTCAAGGGTATTTGCGTGCAAGGGAACATAACGAACCGAACTGGAATTGGAATTCGGCTCTTTGATTAAGAATTCCGAGTCATTATCCATTACACCACCTGCATATCGGAGCTCAAAGCACCTTGTATTCCCAAACGGTCACCCATCTAGGTATCTGAGCAGGCTCAATGTTGTTTAATTTCGGTGATTGTTCAGGGACCAGTGTTTTAACGTAAGAGCTAGCTAGCTAGTTAGATAGATAGAATTTGAAAATCTTTCTTCGATAAGGTATATAGATTTTTCTGTTAAAAACAAAGTCTCTAAATGCTGGAGAAAATTTACCAAAAGTAATTCGAGACACAAGGTAGACATTTTCTCGGAAAAAATGTAATAACGTTCATTTCCACAACTAA
Source organism: Acanthosepion esculentum (assembly GCA_964036315.1). Lineage (NCBI taxonomy): Eukaryota > Metazoa > Mollusca > Cephalopoda > Sepiida > Sepiidae > Acanthosepion > Acanthosepion esculentum. The sequence continues at coordinate 53,740,495 of OZ038481.1, forward strand.
ATATAACTAATGAAATCGCCCAGAGGAGAATGTGTGGGAAATTAAATACGACTTTGCCTGTCGTATTAAAAATTCACAAGATAAAAAAAAAATGTAATGTTATATGGTCGCGAATCATTTATTTCGCATTACAGAGAATATGCGAAAAATGGCAACAGACTCCCATAAGGACACAAATAGACACACAGCTTTCTGCCAATTTACTAAGCATAGCGCGGTGTGGCAAGAAAGTATGGAACATCAAGTGAGGATAGAACTCACTTTTCAGTCATTAACAATCTAGCGAGATAAACCACTGACAAACGAATCAATCAACAATATCAATCAATCTATCTATCTCTTCATTATTTAACTATCGTTCTCTCAATATCTATCTATCTATCTCTTCATTATTTAACTATCGTTCTCTCAATATCTATCTATCTATCTATCTATCTATCTATCTATCTATCTCTTCATTATTTAACTATCGTTCTCTCAATATCTATCTATCTATCTATCTATCTATCTATCTATCTATCTATCTCTTCATTATTTAACTATCGTTCTCTCAATATCTATCTATCTATCTATCTATCTATCTATCTATCTATCTATCTCTTCATTATTTAACTATCGTTCTCTCAATATCTATCTATCTATCTGTCTAACTATCTATCTCTTCATTATCTCAAAATCTATCTATCTATCTCTTCATTATCTCAATATCTATCTATCTATCTCTTCATTATTTAACTATCATTATCTCAATATCTATCTATCTATCTATCTCTTCATTATTTAACTATCGTTCTCTCAATATCTATCTATCTATCTATCTCTTCATTATTTAACTATCGTTCTCTCAATATCTATCTATCTATCTATCTCTTCATTATTTAACTATCGTTCTCTCAATATCTATCTATCTATCTATCTATCTCTTCATTATTTAACTATCGTTCTCTCAATATCTATCTATCTATCTATCTATCTCTTCATTATTTAACTATCGTTCTCTCAATATCTATCTATCTATCTGTCTAACTATCTATCTCTTCATTATTTAACTATCGTTCTCTCAATATCTATCTTTCTATCTATCTATATATCTATCTATCTCTTCATTATTTAACTATCGTTCTCTCAATATCTATCTATCTATCTATATATATATATATCTATCTCTTCATTATTTAACTATCGTTCTCTCAATATCTATCTATCTATCTATCTATATATATATATATATCTTCATTATTTAACTATCTTTCTCTCAATATCTATCTATCTATCTATCTATCTATCTACATATTATTGATTGTATGTGAGCGCATATTCTGAATATAAAACAGTATAGGCTGTTCGAACCTCAGCTAAGTATTTGAAAATGACAGATTTTCCAGATTTGTTTTCCTCAGAACTTACATTACATACGGGAAAATTCAAAATAAACAAAATCGTGGAATTTTTTTTTTCTAATCTCCAAATATCAATATAATGACAATCCGAAGCGAGCAATCTCGAATCATGACCGAGACTTCTGCTTCCAACTAAAGACGTGGTTTCAACAAAAGTGGGTCACTGCACACAACTGCAACAATGGAGCTTCAAAAACAAACTTTTGGTCACCAGATAATTTCTTGAATTCTGAAATTTCATAACCACCAGGTTACCCTGATCTGATGACTTTCGATTATTTTCCTTTGGGGATAACTAACCAGCGCGTGTATGCATCAATAAACCGCAGAAAATTAAGGGTCTAAATGATAACATCTGTGCAGAAATGCAAGGGCTTCAACCGGAGGCATTAACAAATTTTACAGAGAATGCTATCAAAGTAGAGCGTCTGTGTGAATCGGAAACAAAAAAGGAAAATACATCCTATAAGTTTTCATAATTTACGAATATATTTACAGTGTTTGAATTTTAATTCTGTATAAAACTATTTTTAAATAATAAGCAAAAATGTTAAAAGGTTTTAAGTCCCTAGTTGTCTACCGGGACAGTCCGTATGAACAGAAAGACAAAACTGCTAGCCATTATATTGCGACTATAACGCTTTTCTACCTAGGCTCAGAATGTAGCATCTTCCTTATTCGCGGACATTTTCAGCTGGAATCGGGTGCGTTTTATCGCATGGAAGGCAGAAGTCAAGTGCCGTACGATATAAACGCTTGAGCGATTATGTCTTTTTCGATTCATGACAGACTAGGCAAAAGTTTTTTTTATTTTCCAGAAGTATGTCGCCGGTTCTTTCTGTGAGGGACTGGTTAACTAAGGTTGTATTAGTCATTTTGTTCTCGCCATAGCCGGCGTCGCGAGGGGATGGATTCATACGTTTCCCAAGGATATTTGGCGTAAATGAATGTAATGAAACCGACTGGAATTCGAACTCAGCTATCCTCTGAGCCGTTATCTATTGCACTACACCGCACATCCTACATGACACAGAAATCTCCATAAAAATACAAAGCGGGATGGAGTTGGTAAAAGCAAGACAGCGGATGAAAGGAGGGAAACAGGCGTTGTGAAGTGTAAAAATAGCGGTAAGAAAAATACCAGCTAGAGAAAAAAAGGAAGTAAAACCAAAGAAAAGTATAAGGAGGGAACATATTTATAGGGTGACTTGGCATCCTGCACAATGGGACAAACTAGGCTCTTTACCTATGAATGGCGCCAGATGACACGGTTCCATCGTCACGGTACATCAGCAAATAGTGGATACTTTTAAATATATACTTTGTTGCTTTCAGTCTTTCTTGGAATGACTGCAAAACACTTTTCCATCTCCCCAAAACACACAGATGCTGGGATTTCTTCTTAGCCAATAATTATTGGTCTTATCTGACTCAGTCCCGATCCGTCTTGTCATGAAGTCAGAACGCTATATTACTTTATCCGAATTCGCCCTTGTGCGTTAACACCAATCATTAGTTCATGAGCTTTTCGCAATAAAATTGCTAATTTGCCTTATAACTGCTAATTTGCCATATAACTGCTAATTTGCCTTATAACTACTAATTTGCCATATAACTACTAATTTGCCATATAACTGCTAATTTGCCTTATAACTACTAATTTGCCATATAACTGCTAATTTGCCTTATAACTACTAATTTGCCATATAATTGCTAATTTGTTTTATAAATAATAATTTGCCATATAACTGCTAATTTGCCTTCTAACTACTAATTTGCCTACATTGTTTGCTTGCTTTATATTATTATTGTCCTTTTCTTGTTAGTGATTATTGCAAATTTTGTAAGTTCGATTTGTTGGGCAGTTCTACCATTGACATTTAATAATGACCACTGACTTTACACACTTTAATATTTAAAATGGACAAATGTATACATACAATGTCTGATCAAAACGGAACGGCTACTTCAATACGATAACTAGCAAAAAGAATATCACTGGAGTCTGATGAAGTCCTTTTAGATAACGAAACGCATTACATAGATTTTTTTCCACTTTGTGAACATTGTTATGATATATAGAAATTTACAAATCATACTGTCTCATATATATATTCTTATCTTACTTTCTGATAATATCGCTTCGTCCAGCAGCATTGGAGAAGACATGAGAGCCATACCACATTCTGATCCAAGACTTGTGAGTAAAATTGGATAAGCGAAGCTGTCCGGAATCCGGTTGCATTAGCCAGAAGCCACGAGTTAAGGTTTCTTTTCGTTTTTATCCGATCTTATATATCTAGGAGTTCTGTTCAAAAAGTATCGGGATTGGGATTATAAAAAGAAAACTATATTAATTCGGTATTTAGAGTCCTTCGCTTTAATCCCCTTTTGAAGACGAAAAACTTATCCAGCGTCTTCTCCATTAATGGAAGCCTTCCCAGAACTCCTTTTTATGGATAGCGAACTGCTGCATAGTCGCATTTTATTAGATTTCCTCGACGTTTTGAAATCGTTTTCCTTTCAAGTGCGATTTGATTTTTGAAGAGGAAGACGTTGCAAGGGTCGACACCTGAGGAATATGGTTGTTGTGGTACCTGGGGAACGTCGTGATGGGCCAAAAACTTCTACATGAGCCATAGTCATTGATGGGACCTCTGTGGTGTAGTGAGAAGACCACACTCTACACATTTTCCTTCCAAGCACTGCTATAAAGAACGAAAGTGAGCGATAACGCTATAACTTAGTGTGTATATGCGACAGAGTTCAAATTGAAACCGTCTGAAGCAGCTCCACTCAGCGTACTTTGTATCCGTTACCATAACAACAGTCCCGATACTTTTTGATATGACCCCCGTATAAAATACAACATAACAGAAATTAAATTTGTCATTTTTATGCAAAGTAGAGGCTCCAGAGACGCAGAAATTTGAATTATCATATTTAAAGTTTTTGAGCAATTATGTCGCTCAAAACAGGACGTCACATTTTGTCCCACTTTCAGACGATATTCTTTATAAAAAAAAATATTAAATAAATCATTAAAATATATTAAATTATTAAATGAATCAATAAAATATATTACATATTATTATTATATTTTCTTAACCAATTTTAACTTAGAACAGTAATTCTCAATTTTTAAACGAGTCGATTATTTTCTATAAAAATCTATAAAGTTAGTTTTCCAGTCAACGGTTAGATTTTTCTATGTTTAGCAACTTACTGACTTACTCATTTCCGACTTGGTTCAACTCTGAGTTGCATCTCCACTCATTGCTCCATCTTAGATGGTTTGCAAAACATTGCAATTAGACTGTTAAACACTGGCGCCGTGTGACCTGATCTTATTCGTCACATTGCCAGATTTTTTTGAACGGTCGGTCAACTTCGAAAGCAGCCAGTTTTTAAGCAGGTGGCCGTGCAAGATGGCGGCGAGTCAGTAATGGTTCGACATGTATTTTTAAGGACCCCTGGCTAAACTCGATTCTGTCTAGACAAATGGGACCAACACAAATCATGTTTCAGAATACCTGTATCCTTTTATGCCCTCCGGGCTTCCCGGTGGTGATCGATTGTCCCAACGCGATAATGTAATCACCCATTGTGCGCAGGTGACACTAAACTGGTTCCAAGAACACACGGCTGACTACGATTTACGCCAATGGTTCTAATGAACGCCTGATTAAGACTTTATTGAGCATGTAGCCGGCATCTGGCAGGTGGAATGAATCCAAGCAACCGAATAATTTCGAATTAAGTCTTCATTATCAATTACCAGTGTGCAATCTAATTGTAAAACAAAAGAAATATGTAATATCATCTTGCGCACACAATCCTGTTACACACACAATTACACAAACATATATATATATACATATATATGCGTGCGGAGCATTTTGGCATAGTGCAATGGTTAGCAAGCTTGTCTCACTAGAATAGTAACGAGTTCGATCTCGATCTTCACTATATGTCGCTTACTCTCGACCTTGAAACACATGTAAGCTAATCAAACAAAAATCAACATATATATATATATATATATATATATATATATATATATATATATATATATATATATATATCAGAATGAGAGGAAGCATAGTTCGTAGCATTTTTTTTTAAATACAAAGTAGAGCAATATATTATTACATTTTTTTTATAAGAGATTATAATAAAAACATTTTGAAATCGCTACACAAAAGCTTTGATGTTTCAATTCTATGATTGTACTTCTTCAGGCGATGGTAAATTAACTGGTGGTTAAACGCTTTTTAAGGAAATGTAAAAACAAAGTGTGACCTCTTTTCCGAAAGTTAAAGGTTAGGGGACATAAGGTCAGAATTAAAAATAGAATTGTGGGTGTGTCTTGAATGACCAATTAAATTTCAGATCTATGCTAAATAGAAAAGCAAGCTAAGAGGGTAGAGGTGGGTGAGTCATTTTTCATGTCACGATAAACCGGCACCTAGACATGCCATCATTGACGTATTGAAATATGAAAGCTTATAGATATATGCTTTTATAGTTACTTTATAAAGCATGTTCCAATGACTTGGACCGATTTTAAATGTGAATTACGTTGAAGCGTCTCATAATTTTCTTCTTTTCCTTTCAGATTTAACAACTTAAGTCTTTGGCAATTTCGTCCATGGAAAGATTAACTATAAAACAACGTGTTCAAGTTATGGAAACCTATTACGAAAATGGACGTTCAAACAAAAATACATTTCGCGCACTTCGCGATTTTTTTGGTAAAGATAATCGACCAACCGAGAGTGCAATTGGAAACGATGTAATGTTGGTGTGGAGAGGTCCAATTCCTGCGCGCGATGACAAATAGAGGCGTCTGCATTTTCGGCCACATTCTCGTGCACTGCAGCAATATTTTCAGCTGAACGATGCAAAGGAGCACGCAATGGTGTTTGTTTGAATTTACGAACAATTTTTCCAATTGTACTCTTTAAAAATTTATCACGTTGATTGATTGTTAATCTTGAAATTGCCAAAGACGTAAGTTCTTAAATCTGGAAGAAAAAGAAGAAAAATCATTAGACGCGTAAACTTAATTCACATTTAAAATCGGTCCAAGTTATTGGAACAGCCTTTAGTTAATGTCCTATAAAGTTGTACATGGTTGGTTATTATGGGTTTTGTTTGAACCTCTTTGGATTATTTAATGCCGAAATGTAAATATTTTGTTCGCAATTTTCATTTTTTTATTTTTTTTATGATAATAAAGTTTTAGTCATACAATTCTTACTAACTGACCAATAGCTGGGGGAAGAAGAGGTGGATTAATACCTTTTCAAAACGGTATCTGCGCGTAAGTGGATATAACAAAACCCAACAGGTGTTGGAACTCTGCTCTCCGATTAACATTTTCAAGCCATTACACCACCTGCACATCCAAGATTATGGCACCCAAGCGGTCGCCCATCTAGATCCTGGATACGCACTACGTTGCTTATGTGATCGTACAGGAACAGATGCTTCCGCTTGATGCGGCTGTAAGCATAGATAGATAGATAGATAGATAGATAGATAATGTTCACATTGTGCCAGATAGATAGATAGATAGATAGATAGATAGATAGATAGATAGACGTTTATGTCACAGGTATCATTATTTTAGGCAAAATTTATTCGTCTTCCCTTTCTAAATTCACTGTTTCATTATTGACATTTCTGCACTTTAATACATATTCACTGTCGATTTCCATTCAACTGATGGTCTAAAACCTCTTTTAATCCGGTCATAATTTCCAGAAAGCATTTGAATCGCACGTGATTGTTAGACTAATTTACAGGTCGGCCACAGATGGCGTGGTCTGTTTACACATGTGTGGCTAGTATAGCTGCATCGATTATTGCTTTTGTTTATCATTAGCTATGCCTTCCGAGAAAAAGTGCAAATATCTGTGGTGGTGTTGCAACTGTAAACACCAGTCGATATCGATACAACAAAAGTTGGAAGTGTTGGAAAAATTCGATAAAAAGTCGACGATGTTGTAGTGATAAAAGTGATGTAACTTCATACAGATGCAGGTAAAATGATCGACTTCCTGTACCACTCCACTAAGTACCTAACTCTTCAAGCTAACCTCTAATATTATAAGAGCAAGATCAGGCCTAAAATGGAGTATTGCTGTCATATTTTGGGCGGGAGCTGCCCAGTCCTCACTTTTCAGTCTTGATAGAGTTCAAAAGCATCTGCGAGTGCTTTTTGGGGAAGAATTATTTCCCGCCCTGCAACCTCTCTCTCACAGGCGGTATGTGGCGAGTCTCTCACTGCATTATCGCTACTTACATGGAAAGTGCTCGCACAAACTACATTCCTTATTTCCGCTAGGTATAACCATCACCGCTAGGACCCGCCATGCCATTTACATCGTATCAAACCACCCACATTCCCCCCGTGTTCCTTCGGCCAGAATTAAATTACACTCGAACAGCTTCTTCCCGCGAAACACTACCCTGTGGAACAGACTACCAAGTGGATGTTTCCCCAATCACTATAATCTTAACCTGTTCAAATCTAGAGTTAACCGTTATCTTCCCCTCCTATCCATGTAAACTACCCCTGAACGAAACCCTCTACCTCGAGTGGTCTCCGATTCTTGTATAGTGTCAACTTTACTGTAAAAAAGTCTTGACTAGGATACAACTGTTGCTCCGGAAAAACAAGTAATCCGGCATGTCTCTGGAAACAAGCATGCCGGTAAATAGGTGTCGTGCATTGATAAACTACTATTCATTTATACTGTAAGCATGTATCTTCCAAAAATTATTTAACACTCGACTCCTGCTGATTAAGTAGAACTTACCATTTACGGTTTGTGTACGAATATCAGCGAAAGGTAGACTCGGTGGAACGATTTTCAATATCATCTTAGTATGTTGCTTTCACTTTCGCTATATTGCCATTAAAACAGGCACGAATCAGTCTCATATCCCCCAGCTGTGGATTAAATATCAAAATATACTGAGATCTCTAGCCTTTGGTGGCAACCATTCTAAGGGAGGAAAAACTTTAAATCTTAGGGAGAGCAACGGAAAAGCGCACCACAATCCTTCCCCAAAATGCATGACCGTTCCCAAATAAATGCAATCTGCGGAGAGTCATTATCACTTAGGTCTTGTAGAGATACCACATTTGAAAAGGCATACAAGTCAGACTAACTTTAATGTTTAATGTTTGTTTGTAATTTTGATAATCATATAATTACCCCCTTATTTATTCCTTGAAAAATATTTTAGTATATATTCTCCATCGACGAGGTGGGTTTTTTAAAATTTAGTACCGCTTCTGATGAACTTTTAATTAATTTTATTTGATTTGATTTATTATAATACGTTATGTATTAATCTATTTATTACGTATTATTAATATTTATTACGTATTATCATTATTTATTATTTCCTTTATTATTTAATATTATTATTTATTATTTTATATTTTATTTACGATTATTATTGCTTATTATCAATTTATTAATTGTTCTTGTTTTATTTATTATTTATTCAAGGTTATTCAATGTCAAGTATTCGTGAATTATGAAAAAATGATAATAAATTAGTCGCTTTTTTACTGGACACCCTGTACATTTCTCGTAATACAAGGCTAAAAAAAGGTCGAGCTTCACGGAATAAGTGTATGATAGGAAGAGAAGTTTATGAGGATAAGGAGGATAGACTTTTGAATTCAAGAGGTTAAGGTTGTAGCCCTCCACAAAGTACGTCTTCTTGGTGAAATCTCTCTGAATATAGCTTCCTCCTTACAATTGGAATATGAAAAAAATTAGGGTTATTCGATTCGTTGGTCTGAACCGGTGGGGCAATGAAGAAGCTCATTTGTACGTTTAATTTATTTTATGTTATTTACGTTATTTGTTAATTTATTTATTACGTATTATTAATATTTATTAATTCTTTTGTTATTTAATATTATTATTTATTATTTTATGTTTTATTTACGATTATTATTTATTATTATCAATTTATTAATTGTTCTTGTTTTAATTATTATTTAATTGTTATTTACTTTATTTTCATTTTCTTCTATTATTACTTTATTATCATTTTTATTACTTTATTACATTATTTAATATATTCTTTGTTAGCTGCACCAACTAAAATCCCAGTAAGTCGACGAGAGAATAATGGTATTTGAAATGTTGACATTCCTCGTGACATCAAACAAAAGATTAGGAAGGAAACTCCCATCAGTACTTGTCAATGCAATAACAGTTACTGAACTTGAAAAACCTATTTTCCTGTTAAATGTTTTAATAGAAAACTTTTATACATTTAAGCCGACAGTAGTAATGGATGCTCGGTCAATGAATGCCAAATACTTCCTCATAAGTAAACAGTTATTAGTATCATTAATATTTCTATTTAAATTAATTAATATTAATCAATCGTATTAATATTGCCATTTAAATACAATAATTATTTTTCTGTGTTGTATTTCTTGACTATTCATGACTTTGAAGAAGGCTACTAATGTGTCCTTGGCCATCCCAAATACGCCTACGGATCTCAGTGTCGCACTTACCGTCCTCTGTCAAAACTCTTCCCAGGTATTTAAACTTACCCGTCTGCTTGATTCTAGTGTTCCCAACCTTCAGATTGCATTTCGGGCCCATCCTCTTACTGACGACCATTCACTCCGGCTTCTTGTAGTTTAAAAGCATTTAAAAGCAAAATGGCATCTGTTTTATTTAAGCGAAATTTTTCTTACCCTAATTGTAAACTGTTCAATATTCTTGTAAAATCTACAATTCACAATTGCCACGAATATCTTACTGCGTCCGAAAACTGGACAACGCCTGAAAAAAACCCCAAAAAGACAAAAAACGCTAATTCCTGTGCTATTAACGCATGGACCCGAATGGCAATCTTAATGCAATCAGATCTTAGTGGCGGGATTATATTCACTTCGGATATTTGCTTTACTTAATATAAACTGGTTAGAACTCTAAGACGCTTGTCTTTGTCTAGGCCTAGAAAGCAACGGATGCATGTGTTCTAATTCTTAACCAAGGGAGGTCGTACTTACCGAGGGTTTCCATTCGCCGCCCACAGAATACAGATTAGTTTATGATACGACCTGAATAAATCCCATTCCATCACATGTCAGTTTCAAAACGCAATCAGTGTATCCTTAGAGAGGAGAAGTAATGGTTACTTTCACGGCTGCCTAGTTTTAGATACGCAAGCATTGAAGATGTGTAAAATGCAATTAACTCGCCACCAGGAGCGAATCAAGAAAATATCAAGTTTCAAATACGTGTCTTCTCTTCTGACAAGTTCATCTTCATTCGTTGAAACTATGTTTCTACCGTACGCATATAGTTTTTTTTTTCTTTTCGATGCCACATGTACGCATATCAAATGGCGTAACTTAATTTCGGTACACGAGTATAATGGTTTAAAAATTTGGATTTATATATATCCACTAATCCACTTTTATATGCTACACGGTGCCCAGGAATAAAGCGGCAAATTCAGAAACAAATTTCTTTCTTTTTCTTTCTTTTATGTCTCATGTCCTTTCAAGGCGTAGGCGATCATGGCTCTCCGCCTCCCTCTATCCCTTGCAGCTCTCAGCAAGGTCCTTCCCTCTGCTTCCTCCCCCAGACCACGTTCTTTCTTCCACTTACTTAAGTCCGCCAGGTAGGTCAAGCGTTGTTTTACCGTGTCTCTCTTTCCCTCTATTCGACCCAGGCGTATCAAATTCTCCAGGCCCTCCTTCCTCAGTATGCGTCCCAGAAACTTTAGCTGTCTCTTCCTGATGTTATGTATAAGCCTCCTCCTTGTTTGCAGCATCTCTAAGGTCTCATCGTTGCTGACACGCTCGGTCCATGATATCCTTAGCATCCTTCTGTAGAACCACATCTCTGTTGCCTGGAGTCCAACATTCGCTGCCGTAAGGAAGGATAGATGACACATAACATTTCAGTATCCTTTTCTTTGTTACCAAAGATATCCTCCTGTCTCGCAGTACGCTTTCGGAATGTGTCCTTGGCCATCCCAAATACGCCTACGGATCTCAGTGTCGCACTTACCGTCCTGTCAAAACACTTCCCAGGTATTTAAACTTTCCCGTCTGCTTGATTCTAGTGTTCCCAACCTTCAGATTGCATTTCAGGCTCATCCTCTTACTGACGACCATTCCCTCCGGCTTCTTGTAGTTTTTGCTTAGTCACTTCTTCTCACTCTCCGTCGCTACCTTCTGTAGGAGATTTTCTAATTTCATTTCTGTGTCTGCTTTAGCTATCATAATTCATGCACAATCTGAACAATGAACGGACATGTTCAAAATGCCTGAATGTTCAACACAAAGTTGTAAGCGTGGTAACCAGGAGGCAGTAGCCTTCTTCAAAGTCATGAATAGTCAAAAAATATATTCAAGGTTATTCATTGTCAAGTATTCAAGGTTATTGAATGTTAAGGATGAAAAAATTATAATAAATTAACCGCTTTTTACTGGACACCCTGTACAATCCTCCCAATACAAGGTTAAAAAATACAGACCACCTAGAGATTCACCGAATAAGTGTGTGGCAGGAAGAGAAGTATATGAAGATAATGAGGATAGACTTTTGAATTCAAGTGGTTAAGATTCTGGCCTTCCAAAAAGAACGATTTCTTGGGGAAATCACTCTGAATATAACTTCTTCCTTACAATTGGAATATGAAGGAAATTTGGGTTATTCGATTCCTTGGTCTGAACCGGTGGGGCAGTAAAGAATTTAATTTGAACGTTTATCTTGAAAATGTTAGTGGACAATCGATAGGATTGCGTGTCGAGTCTGTTTGGAATGCGGTTGTAGATCTGAAAATAAGTAAGGCCTACAATACTGCGTTAAACATTTTGAATTAAAAAAAAACTAAAATGTGAGCGCCAACCTACATATAGCAGCAATATTACATGCTTTGACTAATTTTACCATGCTTTTATTGAAACCTTGTATGACATGGTGTCTGAGGGGAAGTTCTCATTTTACAATGCTAAGGAAATTGTTCTAATCTTAAATTTCCACAAATATAGTTTGGTTTGACCCCGCCTTCAAAACGCTGTAATAAGTAGTTAGGGTTGCATGAAAAACATGGAAAAAATAATAAAAAGGTACAATGATAAAAAAACGGGTATGGTAAGAGCGACTGCAGCTGAGAAAAAATGTTGCTGCCAAAATACGATAAATTGTCCTCTAAACGGTAACTGACTTGGTGGGGGGAGTTGTTTATAAGGAAAGGACAGTAAATGGCCAAGTAAAAGCGTACATTGGTTCAACGGAAGGAATATTTAAGGCATGATATTATAACCATAAATCAACGTTCAATGTGGCAAGGTATAAAAACAGAACAACACTTGCTAATTATATATGGAAAATGAAGGAAAAAATATAAAAATTCCTATTGAGAAATGCGATGTGTCGAGGAAGACCCGTGCATATCAGCGTTATGTTTAGGCATATAAGAATGTCTTTGGGCAGAAAATTCAATTTACTGCTTGATGGTAGCAAATTAGTAGAAATCGCGGGAGCTTGAATATTGGTCTATAAAATTTTTATGTCATAAATTAATCTAGATTTTCATGTTTTTTAATTGTATTAGGCGCTTTTTCATAAATTTAACCGTCTTTTAACAAATATTGCTTTTTGTCAAAATCTTGGTTTTAGGGATTCAGTTTCATATATATATATATATATATATATATATATATATATATATATATATATATATATATATATATATTTATATATATATTGAAACATGTTTCATTGTATAATATAAACATATTATTTCTATACTGATTCTTTGCAGTTCTGTAATCAGTTTCTTGATGTTAAGATGAAATTCAAAGGAAGGCACCTTTTCATTTCAAGTACTTTCGAACGTTTCATCTAAGATCTGTATGAAATATGTAGGCACAATATGTCTATATATTTCAATGAAATATATATAGTCAGCACTCGGTGTTAACCTCAGTGTCCTTTTTTATATTTAGATACAGTCTATCCAGTATATTGAGTCCTGTTAACCATAAATTAAGCATACCTTGAAACTATATTTTCATACATACATACATATATATATATATATATTTATGTATTTAGGGAGCAATCCTTCTTTCATGCACATTTCATTAAAAACAAGGTGCTTTTATATATATATATATATATATATATATATATATATATATATATATATATATATATATATATATATATATATATTACATATTTATTTTCTTTATCAGTGCACATGCGACAAGATGCCATGTAACAAGACTAGTCCAACTTTAATGTTTAGTGAGTATTCTCTTTGTCTTTCCTAATAACGGAAGGAGGACTTTTCGTGGACCAATTATTTACTTGGTCGATATTTGGGAGCAGTTTCTGTTCAAATCAGTCACGGGTGTCTTCTGAAGGAGCTGCAAGTGAAGAAGTCTCCTCTGATTCAATCAACTATTTTGTCATTTTGAATAACTTGTCAATCGGTTGCGGGGTCTTGACAACCAACTTGACTTGACAAACAACTAACGGACACTTTACTGTCAAAATTCGTTAACAGAAACTCTCCTGTAGAGTTGCGCAGTCGACGATGTGGAGACACTGAGCGACGTCTCGCACCGTGTCATAATGTCAATGCAGCAACACATTCTTCCTGTCCCGTAGTCTGTTACAAAGCAGATGTCACGCCTTACGATTTCTGGTTTTTCCTAAAGCTAACACCAACATCGAAAGGAATATTTTGGTCTGTGTATTATGTGTGTGTGTGTGTGTTTGTGTGTGTGTGTGTGTGTGTTTGTGTGTGTGTTTGTGTGTGTGTGTTTGTGTGTGTGTGTGTGTTTGTGTGTGTGTGTTTGTGTGTGTGTGTGTGTGTGTGTTTGTGTGTGTGTGTTTGTGCGTGTGTGTGTGTTTGTGTGTGTGTTTGTGTGTGTGTGTTTGTGTGTGTGTTTGTGTGTGTGTGTTTGTGTGTGTGTGTGTTTGTGTGTGTGTTTGTGTGTGTGTTTGTGTGTGTGTTTGTGTTTGTGTGTGTGTTTGTGTGTGTGTGTTTGTGTGTGTGTGTGTGTGTTTGTGTGTGTGTGTGTTTGTGTGTGTGTGTTTGTGTGTGTGTGTGTTTGTGTGTGTGTGTGTGTTTGTGTGTGTGTGTGTTTGTGCGTGTGTGTTTGTGTGTGTGTGTGTGTGTGTTTGTGTGTGTGTTTGTGTGTGTGCGTGTGCGGGCGCAGGTATGTTAGGGATGAATGTGAATAAGTAATACCTGTGTGTATTTTTATGTGAGTGCTTTTGTGTGTCTACGTGTGTATATTTATGGCACACCTGCCTCCATCGACAAATATAAAATAAAAAAATAAAGGAACATAATATTTCTTCTTCTATGTGCCTCGTCTCTTCAGGACATAGGCGATCGTGGCTTTCCACAACTTCCTATTCCTTGTGACCTCTAGGATTTTTTCACCCTTTCCTAAGATTTGCTTCCCCTGTTCTACCATCCATACACACCCGTCGTTCGAAGCCTTCCCCTTCCTCTTGCCCTCAGTATCATCCGTGAGAGTTACGCTTTCTAACGCGACTTTCCTCATTATGTGTCCAAGAAATTGCAGCTGTCTTTTTCCGAGGCTAAGTTTTAGTATTCTTCCTGATTACACTTTCTTGTTGCTTACTAGGTCTGTTCATGGAATTCTCAGTATCCTTCTGTAGAGCCACATGTTATACTTCCTCTGGTTTCTTTCTTATCTGTGAAGAGACTGTCTGTCCAGCATTCACTGCCATATGAATGGATGGATAACACATGGCAATCGAGCACTCTTTTCTTTGTTTCTAAGGCAATTTTTCCCGTTTCTCAACACCTTCTTTCGCTAGTCCAGTGCGTGTTCAGATGTCGGTGTTACATTTTCCATCAATCTGTTAAAAGCATTCTCAGATATTTAAAATGCTGCACGTGCTTGAATCCGGAATCTCCAATACAATGAAAAAAAGGCTTGCATTTTGGTACTATTATTAGCAGTAATAGTTTATTCTCCTGACTTGATTTATAGCTCCAGTCTCAACTATGATAGACGTTACAGATGAAGTTACTTTAGAAAGTAGGTCTGTGCATCGTGGAACTGTTCGCAATACCCCCCAACCGGAGCTATTCTTAAAGACTTGATATAGAGCTAGGCCTTTTTTGCCTATATATCTGGATATTACGATGGAGTAATAGTTAGCAGCTCGGATTGAGGAATCGGAGAGTTCGAATTTCAGTCGCCTTCATTACATTCACTTACGTACTAATATTCTTAGTTATGAAAGTTATAAATTCATCCCCCATTATGGGAAAAAATACCAGCACAGACTATGTCCTTGGGTGGTAACCAGTCTAGGTACAGGAAACTCTGAATTCAAACCGGATCGCACGATCCTAAAAGTTTGTATACATGCGGCTGGGGACCGCCTGTGAATACAAAATTCCAACTGAAACTTATTCTATTTGCAGGATCGAATGAATACGACCTCTGCTATCCTTGGTCAGTTTCGTCCGGATTCAGCATCAAAAGGAGACTAATGTTCTATAGGTAACAAGAGCAACTAACTAACCTCATATAGTGATTATCTAGGCGCGGCTTAAATGTGGCACAAGGCCGAAAATATGGATCACCCAGTGGGGATCGAACTCACTACTCAGTCGTAATTGATCTAGCAAGACAAGCTTTCTAATCATTACACTATATCGAGGTGCCCAACTAACCTTTATATAATGGGTATGATGGGTATGTCAGAGAGTTTGAGAGTATGTCTGCGTGAGCGATGACTGTGCATATACGAGTGTCTATATGTCTGTGTAAGTAAGCGTTATTTATTGAATATCTGTCGGCTGCCATTGTTGTCGGCAGCAGTTCTCATCCGATCATCGGGATCATCATCCTTACTTTTTTCCACTCTGCGGTCGTTGGCGGAGATGGCCTTGAATCAAAGAGAGTTTGACGAGCCAGTTCGCGTGAATTTAATTTTGGTGGGAAAACAGCACAATTGGCCGGAAATTCATCCCTCATAGCTCAAAGGGTATTGAGACAGGCGAGATCTGACAAACTTGGTTGCATCGGTAGCTGTCAGATGCTTGGTCTGTCAAGGGTCGACTGGCGCTGACCTCTTCCGCCGGTTTCGGTTGTCATTAACAAACAAATATATATGTACAGTGTAACCCGGATATAAGAGACCCGGATATAAGATAAACCCGGATATAAGAGAGATTTTATCTGGTCCCAAATTAGAGCCTGTGTTAATGTATATATAATAGACCAAACCCGGATATAAGAGAAACCCGGATATAAGAGATTTCTTCTCCGGTCCCGACAACACTCTTATATCCGGGTTAAAATGTATATATATATATATATATATATATATATATATATATGTGTGTGTTTGTGTGTGTGTGTGCGTGTGTGTGTGTTAGTACATATACGCGTACCTACGTTTTTGGCTTTCGACTATAGATTCGCTGGGTGGTGGTCGCTGATAGTCAGACACGGGGTTTATGCTGCCACGTGAACCCAACGTCTTTAATTTCAAATTTTAAATTAATTAACTTTTTCTTTCACTCACACTTTTTATCCGTCTCATATTCCTCAATTTTTTTCTAAGAAATAAAAGAAAACGACATCGCATTTAGCACACTGTTGTGCAACATTATTTTTTATACACTACGTAGCAGCAAAACTCCCATGAGCCATTTGTTTACTTCCGGCAACATAGACTCCGTGCCTGACGAACTGGGAACACCACCCAGCGAAACTATAGTCGCACACCAAAAACATAGGTACGCGTATATCTTAATTAATACATATCTTTGCTCTGTATAACCGCATTGAGCACTATTACGTTTACACCTCATGCATAAATTTAACGATTATTTATTTGCTTGCCTACCTATGTACGCCAGCAAGCGCGCACATGCCTGCTTATATTTGGTCGTTCCATTTATCCACTCTACAACTATATATATATATATATATATATATATATATATATATATATATATATATATATATATATATATATATATAATATATATATGGAAGTAGTAAATAACATGGCTAAAATGCTTTCATCTTGTTATTACTAGTAGTCGATCGTGTAGATTTCCCTGTGGAGTATATGTCCACATGCTAACAGTGCAAGGCGCTGTTGTCAACGTTTCTGCAGTAAGTTTACACAGGGTGGAGTTGTTAGCCACTCGTCCAACCAGTTTTGAATTCAGAGCTGTAACAATTATTTTTATCTTCAAATATACCGATCGGTTGACTTTACTCACGTTCGAACACATTACTCTTTACTCTTAATTGCCGATTTTATGTTAACCCTTTTAAAGACAAAAGGTACTCATCAAAGAAAGCCTTGTAAAACCGTTAATTGTTGATGGATTGATTAAACGGTATTATTTAATTTAACTGCTCCGCTCGTAACGAAACGTGGGGAAGAATTATTTTAAACCATTTCTGTGGATTAGCATTCATGTAAAATATCTTCTTGACATTCGTTCGAATGAGGATTTGTTTACCATTTAAGAAGGATTTCCTGGTCCTAACATAAATACAGTGTCAAATCGATTTTCGACTTCTTAAAAGGATATCTGCACTTTGTTTTTATTGACGAATTTCAATGTTGAAAATGTGCTTAAACCATTGATAACTAACAACGTACTATTAATCATTGGGAAAAAGGACAACATCAGTAGTAAGCAGATATTTGAACATCACCCATTTCTGTAATGATAAGAAAAAACCCAATATTTTCAATTCTGACAAATGTCTTGGCTTGGAGAAGGCCTAACGAATGTCAATGTACAAAATTAATTCCCACTAAATGTTTCCCACTCTTTACGAGCAGTCCCCTCAATTTGAGTTGTGACATAACAACATTATTAGACTCAGAAAAGGACTAAGTAGTAAATTACATAACTTTAATTTAGGTCTAAATATCTGCAGCTAAAAACGTAATTATATTAATGTAATAAGCGTTAGCAACTGGCCTGCATACGAATAGAGAATATATTGAGTAACTATACAAAAATATAAAGGGGCGTGAGATAAGGATGTGTCTTCTCTCCAGATTTATTCAACCGCTACAGCAACGGGAAATAGAGACCATACACGGATTTATTATCGACGGGCGTAATTTTAATAATATAACGTGCACAATTGACACTTGGTGTATGGCTGATTCGGGAAGGAAAATGCAGAACTTCCTGGACAGTGTGGCAAAAGAAAACGAGAAAAAAGGACAAAACTTTAACAGCAAGAAGACAGAATGTATGGTCATCATAAAGAGAAAAAGATCAAAATACGAATTACAAATTAGAAATATAAACATCAAACAGGAGTTTAAATATCTGGAAAGAGTATTAACAGAGGATGACAAATGTGACACCGCGATCCGAACATGCACTTGACTAGCGGCATTCCAAAAGTTAAGCAAGGGGCTGAGAAACGGAAAGATTTCGTTAGAAACAAAGAAAAGCGTGCTGGATTCTTGATGTGATATCCATCCTCTTATATGGTAGTGATTGTTGGACAATTTTCCTTTAGGGTGAGGAAATCAGAAGCAGCAGAAATGTGGTTCTACAGAAGGATAATCAGAATTACATAGACGCGGTGAGTAATCAACAAGGAAGTTTTAAAGAAAATGGCAACAGAAGTACAACTTACGAAATCAGGAAAATATATTTGAAATTACTTGGACACATATTGAGAACGGGGAAATTTTAAAAAGATATTAAACCAGGTGGCCTTCCCTTCAAGAGGGGGCCGGGTTTATTTCCTGGCCCCTAAAGCGACTCCAAAAGGGAAGTGCCGAGTGGGCTTGGGCAATTTTTCCACGGTATTGCCGTTAAACCAACTCTAAACGTAAAAATATTTTACACTTGTAAATGATTGGTGTAAGGAAACGAAATGTATAGCAACAAAGCGATATTTTATATAATTGAGTAACAAGGGATATAAATCTTGTGCGTGATAAACGTGTGTGTGTGTGTGTGGGGGGGTTGTAAACAGTCACTGAGGGGAAAGATATCCCCATATTCGGCAAGTTCCTGTGGATGTTGTTGCTACAGCATGCTGGGCGGAAAAGAGAGATAAGGGAGCAAAGTAAGGAAGTGTCTTGTTTTTTATAGCTTCTTGACATCGCCATTTAGGGCATCTTGATGAAACTGGAAAAACTATGTGTGGATAAACCACAAGCCCTACATAACTGTAACTAGAACTTGTGATCTAGTGTAAGAGTTAAGCGCAAAATGGGAAAAACGTTGTGCATGGTTGTTTTATAAATATTGTATTCTGTATTATTCATGTAAATTTTGACTCGGATTGGGGAATCGGAGAGCCTGAGTTCGAATTCCATTCAAATCTATTACATTCACTTACGTGCTAATACCCTTGGGAAAGGTATGACTCCTCTTCCCCCCACCCGCTTCCAGCTATAAGTAAATAGCAGGACAGACCAGGTTCAATCGCCTTGGATGGCAACTGGTCTACCGCAGAAAGAAATGGTAACCTACTGCGGGAAAAAAATCTTCCTCGTCAATCATGTATCGAAAGATACATGATCGCCGAAGCGTATATCACACAGGACACATAACTGACTGATATAATGACAACAGATTTAATTATCAGGTAAAAAAAATAACTATATATATTACTATATGAATGAACTAAAAAATAACTAACATAAAAAATATTTAAATATATATTTTATTATATGAATGAACTAAAAAAATTAACTAACATATGATTTTTTTAACCATTTGTTATTTCAGGATGCTGCAGTTATCAAATTTTCAACTCGAGATGATTGTTCTCATTAAAAAAGAACATTCAACTTGGGGACTGAAAAAATGCCAAGGAATTTTGCCAGAGTTCTTTAGTTTGAACACCGCATCTAACATCTGTGTTTTCGTTTTCTTTTAAGCTACTTAATTTTTATCATTATGGATTTCGTTAATCGGACTGACTTCCTCATCTTGGTTGCTTTCCTCACAACGTTTCGGCCGTCTGATCCTCCGGCCTTCTTCAGGTGCATCTCGAAAAATATAGACAATTACTATTAATTTTTATCCTTTGCTTCTGTTTTAAATAACTAACAAAAATTCCAACAATTAAATAAACTGTACCAAATTTCCTAGTTTTTTGTGGGGCACCGTGTTGTTTCTTTTTGCGTCTGCTTCTCTGTTCTTTTGCCCATTTCCTCGTTCGTTAGAAACAGACAAGTCCATCTACTGGAAGTACCTACATAAAATACATTTCTACTTATTCAGTGTAATCTTGAAATTTATCCTATTACTGTCCATAACATATGCCTTTTTTTATTAAAGAATGTTATATTTGAATATTGAAAAAATTAAATGTCTAATGCTATTTTCGAGCGAGAAATATATTTTTTTAATTTTATTTTACTTTTTCATTCATACAAAAAATTCTGATTATTTTTATACGGAAGTTCTTTATTAATGTAATGTCAAAAGTACGCAGGTGTAAGCTTTAAGAAAGCCTTATTCAACTGAGAATACAAGGTTCGCGTATAGTGTCGTTTTATAGTCCCATTAAACAGAAATAGCTCTCTCAAAGAGGAGGGTAACAAAACAAAGGGAGACTTGATTATTCATAACAATGTCTATTTTTGAGCCCTTCAGTTTCATAGATTTTAAAATTTGTTAGCGATGTGGGCGCGCTGACAAATACCCATATTAAGAAAGTAATGCATGGAAAAGTTAACCAAAGGGGGACATGTAAAGGGGAAAGGAAATAGGGAGGGCAGCGAGCCACTTTGTGTGAATAACTAGAGGAACGTGGATAGGGCCTTACCAAAGGGAGGAAAACCGCAAGGAGCCACACGAGGCAGGGTGTTGTAGAGAGCCATCATCGCTTGTGCATTGAAAGAAACGCGACACATACAAGTAGAATGTAATAAGAACTGACTTTCTACTCTACTCTAATCTACCCGAATATACCCGGGGTAGCACAAAGAAGAAGAAGGAGGAGACGAAGAAGAAGTAGAAGAAGAAAAAGAAGAACAAATACAAAAAGAACAACAACATCAACAAAAGAAGAAGAACAACAACAAAACAACAGAAGAAGAAGAAGAGACTTTCTAATCTACCCGAGTATGCCTGGGAGGCACATAGAAGAAGAAGAGACTTTCTAATCTACCCGAGTATGCCGGGGTGGCACATAGACGAAGAAGAATGTAATAAGAATTGACTTTCTACTCTAATCTACCCGAGTATGCCCGGGTGGCACATAGAAATGAAGAAGAATGTAATAAGAACTGACTTTCTATTCTACTCTACTCTAATCTGTCCGAGTATGTCCGGGTGGCTACCCAGTCTGTCTTGCAGGATCTCTGGCACATGTTTTGGTTTTTCAACACCCACGGGGGGGGGGGGTAACCTGTTATTTATACTGCAACTATACAGTTACACCTTCGCCCAAATGCTCTTGAGAAGACTTTAATATATATTTACTCCTTTCAGCTGTGGATTAAATACTAGGATACACTGGGCTCTCTAGATTTGGGTGGCCCCTAGTCTAAGAGAAGAAAAAAACATAATTTAAAACCCTGGAGAAGTCAATGGTAAACCATTACATTGTCTTTCCCTATAAGACATGATAATTCTCGAATAAATAAAATGAATCTGTGGAGGCCCATGAACGCCTACGTCCTGAAGTTTCATGGTATTTACAATAATGCTGAGCGAACTGTAATTTCATTTTCTCAGAGGGAGGGCAAACTCTGGTGTAATCAGACACTCAACAAAGTAGTAAGCTGGAATCTTGATCCTGATGA
Source organism: Acanthosepion esculentum (assembly GCA_964036315.1). Lineage (NCBI taxonomy): Eukaryota > Metazoa > Mollusca > Cephalopoda > Sepiida > Sepiidae > Acanthosepion > Acanthosepion esculentum. Next base: position 53,762,732 of record OZ038481.1, read on the forward strand.
CTTGTTGACTCGTACTAACCATCGACGTCCTCTGGACAGTTTCGTTCACCAAATTTCACTTACATGACTTGATTAAAATTGTATCATAGTTAGCAGGAATTTAATCGGTGGCGCCGTACCCTGGGATCATATCTTCTGTCCCGTGACCCATATGATAAAAAGATAACTTAAAAAAAAAAAAACCTGCCGCTAGTGAGATTCGAACTCGGGTCATGTGGTCAGAGGGCTAATGTTTTAACTGCATTGTAATGCGCCCATAGTAGTATATAACGGTATTTTCCTCGATACAAATTCGCGTGACGGTATAAAATATGGAAACGGATGTAATTTTGCTATTAAAAAAACGAGACAGTCCCAACGGCCAGAATTTTCACTACAGACTTGATAATTTAATACATTTAAAAAAAAAAAAACGAAGTTACTTCACGTTTAAGAGAAATCATATACACTTATGATGATCTGGGGGTACATGTCGGAACGGACGGAGCCGAAGTACAAAGACGAAGATATAAATTTAACATTACATGAAGAAATCTCTGTAAACTTTCGAAAGTCAGATATCGATTCATTTTCCAAAAAAAGAAATAAAACATTAGTTATTTTCGTTAAAAAAAATAAACCAAACGGAAAAAAATTCTCACCATTGTAAATCGTTTTGCTGAAATCTCTTTTTGTAATATACTGAAGTTCATTTGATATAAGGCTCAGGAGACATTCAAGGTAGATGGTATCTATTAAAGTGGTTATGATGAATGAAGTGCGATATGAATGAAAGAGTTTGAACTAAAATTTATGTTGATGAGGAGTATAGATAACGATAGACAATTTACTTGGCGCTGTTACAATTTTAGTTGTAATGAAAGCACCACACTGGAGTCTGGTACACGACGTAGCGCTTCTCGGGTTAAAACTGCTATATATTTTATATGAAAAAAAGGTAAAAATCACTGAAAACCTATAATTGTTTATCTGATAAATTCTCAGAATATGAAAGCAAGAAACCATGGAATATAAAACAATCGAGTAATATTAAATAAAAATAGTTTTGAAATATCCAAGCATCTTACGAAAAAATGTCAATATATTTACTTTTTTGATAATCAGGTTAACCTACTGGTTAAAAGTGAATTTGAAGACCGAAAGATGCCTTCCAAAATCGAAGCAAGTATTGAGTAACAGGAAAATTTCTTTAGAAACAAAGAAAAGTGTGTCGAACTGCTTTGTAATATCAATCCTCTTATATGGTAGTGAACACTTTCCTTATGGCTGAAGGAGACGTTAGGCAACAGATGTGGTTCTACAGAAGCATACTGAGAATATCACTGACGGATTATGTGAGCAACAAGTAATTTTAAAGGAGAATGTAAACAGGACAGACACTTCTATGTAGAATCAGAAAGAGATTGTTGACATATTTGGGAAACAATAAAGAAAGACGGCTTGGAGTATTTGACACTCGCAGGATGTACTGATGGCAAGAGACACAGAGGTAAACAGCGACTAACCCGGCAAACGAGTTTGTCTAAGTGACTGGTAGAACAGGGAGTGTGAGTGTTAGTAAAAAGAGAAATATTAATATATGCTAAAAATTATAGGAAAATGTGGAGAGCTATGATCACCCAGTCCCTGGGAAGGGGAACAGCACGTAAAAGAAGAACACTGTAGAAAGTAAATAATAATAATTGATAATTATTAATGAAATATTTCTTATAAATATTCGTAAGGAAAAAAAAAAAAAAAAAAAAAAAAAAATAATAATAATGATAATAATAATAATTATTATTATTATTATTATTTTTTTTTTTTTTTTCATGTATACCTAGATATGTACATTCTAGAAATTTTAAAAAGTAGCGTTATAAATTAAAACTTACTTTGATAATGTGCCGTTATATCAAAGGGTAAATTCAGCTTGTAAAAAAAAATGAGTTTCTCCTTTCCAATTTTATTTTAGCGGGAATTTTATTTTCTAGGGAACACGAGCATCTGAAACTGCTTGGATTTGAAGCATTTCATCCCAAGCAAGGCGTGAGTGCCACTAGCACGCAAGAGATTACAGAGTGTGGGAGCAAGAGTAAGAGACGTGTATTGAGTCAAGGGTAAAGAGAAGGACGAGGAATTAGATCAAGGCATCAGAAGATGTCGATTGACATTACATTTGAATAATTGAAGACTATAACTGTCCAGGGAGTTCCACTGACAGGAATTGTGAGACATGAAGCTATTGGAGTGGAAGAGACGGCTACATTTAACCGTTTCGACAGTGAAAGGGCGGGACTGAGATGCTAACCTAGTAACACGCTTAAATTCATGCAGTTTGGGAACCAGCGAAAATAGCTCGTCGGAGCAGTTACCGTGAAAGTATTTGAAGAAAAGACAGAGGGAAGCGACGGCACGTCTGTGAGAAAGTGACTGTAGACGAGATGCCAGACCATGAGCAACCACTACATGTATTAATCCTACGATTGCCGCAAGAAAGAAGCAAATTTAACTGATTAAAACAAAATCTGTGAAAAAGTAGACGGCATTGTTGAAATACCGGACTGTATTGAGTTTGTAGATAGTTCTGTTTTAAAGCAAGAACGAAATATTGATTTATGAGACCTAACTAAGGGTAGCCTCTTTATGCTGTCTTCAGCCAGCGGGGTATGGATGCAAAAGTACATCGTTAATGCCAATCCCTGCAGCGACGAATGCAAATCGATATCTCCCACCCCGACTAGAATATATTACTCTATTTTAAATTAATGCAAAAAAATCGATGATTAATCAGGATTCGCCCCAAACGTCGTAGGAGGATTCGCTGTGGCGACGTTATTGTGAAAGTGTTCAAGAATTTCGCCTCTTTCGAAGGTACAAATGTCTAGATTATGTAGCTTACAAGGTTACGAAATTACTTTGCTGGTCAAATTCTTTTAAATGAATTATACAACAAAGATTCTAGCAAAAGGATTATTGTAACCATTTCCCTCCAAGCAATACAATAAAAGCGAGGAGGATGAAAAGAGTTCAGTGAGAGAGAAGATTGGCGATTAGAATTACATTTAAAATTTTCAAGAGGAAAGCAGGATCCCGGTAGAGAGTTCCTCAAGCGAAAAATGCAGAAGAAACTGTTAGCAAAGACCTTCAGTTTACAAGTAGCAATTTTAAAAGAACAGGGATGAGACCTAGCTACCAATCTAGTACCGCGCTTAAATTCGTAAGGTTTACATACCAACGAAGATATCTCATTAGAAAAGATTACCTTTAAAATATTTATAGAACAGGCAAAGTAAAGCTTCGTTAGGGCTATGGGAAAGTGACTAAAGCTGAGATGCCAGCTCATGACTGTTAACATTGCAAATTCTATGCACAGATGAATAGTAAAGTTACAAATTTGCAAGATACATTCTGGCGAGAAAAAAATTGTCTAGTACGACACAGTAAACCGACCTTCCTAACAACAGACTTCGCGACTGATTCATTATAAACATCCCACTTCCTGTTAGTAGAAAATGTGATTGTAGTGTATTATTATTATTATTGTTGTTGTTATTGTTGTAGTAGTAGTAGTAGTAATAATAATAATAATAATAATAATAATAAAAATAATTAAAAAAAAATGTACAATATTTGTTTTATAACCCCATACCGGGTTATATCCATTGACCTAAATGTTAATTTTTGTTGTTGTTTCCACTTAAACAAAAGGTAGCTATTAAAAATGGTTAAATAGACAATGTACTTAGCAGGATATAAGTTGTGCTTGTCAGAACTACTTGCTTTTTTTTTTCACTTCCTGCAGAGATTTCCAGGGATTTTGTTGATTTGTTGTATGATTTCATTTTTTTATCAGACCGAAACCACAACAGGAACAATTTTAGTTCCATATTTTTATATTTTCATCTTTTTTTTTTTTTTTTTTTTGCATTTGCTTAGTTTTTCAAAAACATTACCAGAGATTTTGATTCCTTTGGTACGTGTAATAACAAAAGGACTTTATTCTGTTTAGTGATTTTCCAAGCGTAGCTTAGATGCGGCACAGGACCGAAAGGAGGGGGCACTCAGTGAGAATCGAACTCACTATTCAGTCGCATTTGTTCCAGGGAGACATGCTTGCTGACCATTACACCGCCTCCAGGTACCCTATTCGGCTTAGAATAATTGATACAAGTGACTCTACAAACGAAAGAGTTCCACAAAGTGAGGTAATCATAAAACAAGGGCGATTACTTCCGATTACTTTATTACAGTACGCTCATGTCAATCAGTGCTCATACGTGTTCTTTTCTGCCTTTGATAATAATCTCTTAGCGATTTGTGTGTATCTCTAGATCATTACAGTCTGCAGAGACTGCCATGAAAAAAGTCATATTCTATTTTTGTGGTCTCTGATCACGATGTCCGGGAGATTAACTTTGATTGATCTATGTGTATTGTAAAGTTCCTAAAATTGTTACAGATCCTATTTATGTCACCGGGTCTGGGTGGTGTTCATACCAATTTTTTGCAGATTTTCCAATGCAGATATTCGCCCATTGTGTCATGTCGGCTTTTATATTCAGTGGGTGCCAATATCGTGCAACCTGATACAAGATGGTCAATTGTTTCTGAATATTTATCACAGAATCTACACGCAATCTAACGCAATTTTTCAGTATGTGTGCTTGGTAATTTCTAGTTAGCTAGCATTGGTCCTGTGTAGCAAGGATAAAACTTTCGGTTCAGCTTTAGACCTGAAATACGCAACCACTGATAGGTACGGAGTTTGTCTACATCAGCTTATTTGGTACGGGCAGATTATTGACCATGAAGCGTCTTATCTTGCCATAGTTTCTGCATCTGGTACATTGCATTTGCTTTCTTTTTAGTTTTTTTTTTTTGGCCCTGCGGTAGGTGCATTATGGTTTATTTGCAATTCTTCACCCACTTGAAATTACCTTTCGAATTGTTTGTCTTTCTTTATTACTGATTTCTTTCATGTTCTTTGACACAGATCATCATCCAGTTTCCAGGTATCTTTGAAGACTGATTGCTGTGGTTTTCTATGACAGTTCTAGCTGAACATATAGACGATCAACATCAGCCTAAGGATGATGCATGCGGTTTCTAATGAGAAGTTTCTTCGTTTTGACATTATTATCATTATTGTTGTGACGATGAGGTACAAATATACGAAGACTAATATGTCCAGTCTGAAAAGCGTGAACTAGTCACATGCATCACAGCCAATTGTGCACGATATGGTGACAAGATTTGATAAAACCAGAGCATAACCTAGCAATTTACTGTTATTATCATTATTATTTTTATGATGTCAACGAACACTCGTTGTCAACTTTGTGATGTCAACGAATACTTGTAAGTTTGTAATGCTCATTGTAGTAGAGTCTTTGTAATAGCAGTTACAACTTATAGTACGCTGTTGAAGAATACTGGTGTCAGACGCCTTTGAATAGTACTCGCACTAATAGTAGTTGGTCGATAATACCCGCTCGAATAGTAATCCGTATAGTGATCTGAAGACAGAAACAGTATAGTGAATAGAGTAGAGAATAACGGTCCGAATAGTAATAGAGGATAGACTAGAATGGAAATCCGAAGAGTAATAGAGGATAGGCTAGAAATAGCGAACGTTAGTCGTCAGCTACTTCCTACAGATATGCATTTCCTCTATGGTCACGTGGTCTACTTAATTCAATAATGGGGTTGCCTGTGTTTGTTGACTGGTGATCTATGTTCAGACTCGGGTGTTGGCAGCGACATTTTATTTCTATATAACAGTTATATTAATATCGATTTGTGTTCTGTTGCTAGGAATGCAGCAAATATATCCATTATTTTTACACAAATTCTGATGTTAAGTGATATTTAACATATACAGTATTTATATTTCCTTTTCATTGATAACAATCTGTTGATTAGATGAAAAGCTTCCCATTATTATTATTATTATTATTATTATTATTATTATTATTATTATTAAGTGGGGGAGCAACACACCAGCAATATGATACTGGGGATACAAATATATGAAACCCAATATAACACGATTGTGACATCCAGCCTGATGAGAGTATACCAGAGACTTCCATCAGGACGAAATGTGCACAAAAGGGAGAGAGGTTCTGATAAAAGTAACGTATAAACTTTCAGGTAGGCCCCAGTTAGAATTATCCTCAGGTCGATTGACCCACTCCGCTCCAAGGGTTTCCAAGTGATTCACAAGTTGCATTGTCAGCCACATCTTTCAAACTTTAAAACGATTTTCTAGACACCAACCCATGATTGTTTTCCACTATTCGCTCTCGTGGGCAGAGATGAATAATGCACCAGAGCCTAAGAAACATGCCTAACTGGTTAAGGAGAAACCAATCTGTGGATTCGAAAGTGGTTATGTACTGAAGCCCATCTTAATTCACCAGAATAATGATCATGTTAACATCTTCAACCAGTCAAGATTTGAAGCCATGAGAGCCATGCTTAATGTAGCATCAGGGAATTTATTATCATTATCATTATTGTTTTTGTTCGGCCATCTTCTTCTTCTTTTACTTATTCTTCTTATTATTATTATTACAAGTCTTTCTCACGGCATTTCGTTTTCAACCGGAAATCATTAATTATGTGTGTTTTCCATGAAGTACAACTTCAGATAAATACCACCTTTCGCGGTATATTTGGAATGCAAAACAACGCGAACTTCTGAAACGATAGGATAGTAGACTTTATTCATATTTTCTCAATGTAGAACTTTATGTTCGGTAGTATAGATCTCCATGACGTCGTATTGACCATTTATTATTATTATTATTTCCTTTGATTTCTGGTGTACACATTTCTTTCCGGGTCCCGACCAGAGAGCTAAGGTTATGACATTTTTCAATGACCAATTAAAAAGCACGCACACACACTCATATTTTAATAGATAAAGCCCTTCGTAAAGTGTGGGTTGTACTCGTGAGAACATTTTTTTGTATATCTTTAAGGCATGGGTTTCCAGGAATCCCTTCAATGAGTCTACTGGAATCTTATCCAACCAATTCGAGGGCTCCAAGTACAACAAGGACTGTTGATGTCCCATTATTATTATTATTATTATTATTATTATTATTATTATTATTATTATTATTACAAGCCCTGTGTTCATGTATATAATATTTATTTACAAATATTTTTATAAACATAAACATAGGCAAGTTGCTTAAGATATAATTACTGATACTTAGAAAACTTATTGCTTTCTTCGTTTTGCTTTCCATCTAGCCTGGAATTTTACCAAATAATAATAATCGAGAAATAAATGAGTTGATTGATAATCCTGATTTGCCGCAAACTGAACCGTTTTTGTTCATGTGAAAATGTATATTCATTAGTTCATTTCTCCTTCGGTATTAGTAGCTTATTAGTACATACTGTTAAGATGTCTGTTTTTGTTTGGTGTTGACATATCTTTGTAAATCCGTCTGGACAGCCAGAGAGCGGAATCGGTAAACGTTATATTCAGCTGCCAACTGAACAATGCCATCATGGCAGCCGAAGGCAATGTCAACGCAGAAACAGACAAGAGACGTCTTAAAATTATATAGTGATAAGCTTTTCAGATACCATCTTGTTCAACAATAACTTACAACCGCACGAAACAGAAAAAAAAAACTGCCTTATATATGTATTATTTTTCTCTTTTTTGCTCAAGCAGATCTTATGCCGCAATTTAATAATCAGGGTCGTGTCATAAAAAAAAACAGCAACGCTAGTTCCTCTCATTTATTCACTTCTCTACATCAACCACTCTCAAAATTCTGGCTGCTCCAAAAAGAGATGTTTTCGTAAAGAAAGGTTGTAGAAGAACAACCTTAACATAAAATCTCTAGTCATGTACTTAAATAGCCTCTGATCGAGAATTCAGAAATGTATAAAATGTCAACTGTATACAACCGATTTCTCAGATCATTGATTAAGAATGTATTCGTGCGAATGAAGCTTGTATATATTTACATTATTTACATTGTTCGGACTGTTGTCTGTTGTCCTCATCTCTACTGCCATATTCAGAACGTTTCGACCGTTGTACTCTCCGGCCTTCTTCAGGGGATTAGAATTTGAAACTGAACCTTTTATTTCGTCCACCAGGATTGATTGTTCAAGTTCCACATGCCATGCCTCTTCCGGATGTCTCAATTATCTCCCTTTTAACTCAACTCTCAAAGTTTTTGATCACTACTGAAGTAGCCAGGTATTAAACTCACAACTCTTGGAGTCAACTCACTGGATCCAACCAACGCTTTTAAACACTGGGTCATGTATCCTCAATACCTGGCTACTTTATTTACTCTACGGAACTAGGCGAGAGATATGGGGAGTGAAACCAGAGCAGTCTAGTAACATAGATTAAATGAATTCGAAAATCCCTGTAGCTTACCCGAATTGTGATAAAAACAACAAAGATGAGGATAATATTCCGCATGTAAATAGTGTAATTAATGATATCTCTTCTTCTAAATACGTTCAGAAATATCTAAACGGTCACCTATTTACAACCGCTTTCTCAGATAACTGCTTAAAATTGCCTTGAGCGAAAGAAGCCTCTAGGTCTTTGCGAAGGGTGATACTTTTTCGAACACTGTGGACTGGCACTACACAATCAAAAATAAAGAACTGTAACAAATAACATAATCTACATCACTTGAGAACTTTCAACAACAGCAGGATAAAATATTGACATAATCAAAATGTGGGCATTACGCACCAGTTCAAATAAAAGTTTAGAAAGGAAACCCGCGTTAATAGTGGAGTGACCGATAACAGATCCTGAACTAGAGAAACATGTTTTCTTGAAAAATTGTTTTCAGATTATTTGATAAATTTTTATAAACTTCAACCTATAGCAATACTGGCTACTCGGTCATTGAATGCCGAATGTTTCTTTTGAATCATTTCACCCCAAGCAGGGTGGGTATGCCACTAGTACGCAAGGGGTGTAGAGAGAGTGAGAGTGAGAGAAAATGCCGGGTATATGGAGGACTGAGGAAATGAGAAAAGATGAACGGTATTCAGAAGATAGAAGATGGCGTCTGATGTATTTAAATTTTTGAATAATGTATATATCAGGGAAGCAAGTAAACAGGCGGGAATTGCAAGAAAAGTAACTGTTGGAGTAGAAGCGGCGGTTCCACATAGCTTTTTCGACAGAAAACAGGTGGGACCTAGATGCCAATCTAGTAGCACGCTTAAATTCATGTAGTCGGGGCACCAGGGAAAAAAGCTCGTCAGAGAAGTTGCCATGAAAATATTTGTAGAAAAGACAGAGGGAAGCCACGCCACGTCTGTGAGAAAGTGACTGAAGTCGAGATGCCTGGTCAGGATCGATTACATTGCAGATCCTTCTTTGGATTTTCTTAAGTACCTCTAGATGAGTACCAGGAGCACCAGGCCAGATATGGCAGCAGTATTCCATTCACGGAAGAATGGTAGATTTGTAAATGTGGAAGATGGATTCTGACTAGAAAAACCTTCTGGCACGACACAGTGACACAACTTTCCCTGCAGTAGATGCAGCTATTGATTCAATGTAGTCCAAGTCAGTTGAAAACGTGAGACCAAAAGTGCACAGTCTATTGCTCTTCATGATTCAAGCGTAAGCAGGTAGAAATGTTACTCTATGGCGGTTAAATGAGAGCAGATACAAGGAAAACGCTAATGTTACCATAAACATTATTTTATAAGCGACTGCTTCTAACGGGAAAGTAACTGTTTTACATTGATTACATTCTTGATTGTTTCTGAAGTGTTTGCGATATTTTATATTGATGTTTATTAAATTTATTTGAAGTTCATTACATGTTTGTTTTACGTACAAATGGACGTTGCTAATATAATATTATGTTTAATATATTTCTGTGTGTATGGAAAAGTCATAGAAAGTGATAGATAGATAGATAGATAGATAGAGAGATAGATAGAGAGAGAGAGAGAGAGATAGTGTAGTGCATGTGTGTGTCTGTGTGTGTTAGAGTGAAGGAGAATCTGACAATGTTTGATACGTTCATATGTTTCCGCTAATGGTCTGATGTCATCAGAATCTACATTATCTGATTTACGTTAATCGTCTGAACGTATTATTTTTACTTTATCATTATGAAATTAAATTTTAACTAATTATTAAATATGTATTTTAGTACTGATTTATAACCCCACGCTTAAACACGCGCATATAAATCCCTACATACGAGGTCTGATCACAAAATATCGAAACTGTTGAGATAAAGTCAACATATAATATAGCACAGTATTCCTCTTGTTCGGATTTGTAAGAGTTCTAGAATTAAAATTGGCCATTTTCTTACCGTCGCCAGCAGAAATATTCCGGTGAATCAGTATCGAAATCAAGTCAAACTTTTCGAAATTTCTATATTTGGCACTTTCGTTTAAACCCATCAATTTTTCTTATATTTATTTGTTCTTCTACTGTTGGTGGTGGTGGTGGTAGGAGTTGCATTGTTTATTATTGGGGTTTATTTATTTCAATGGTGTGGTATTTTTTTAATATCTAGTAATGAGTCTGCTTTGCCTCAAGTCTTATTGATTTATCCAATTTTATTTTTCAGACGTTGGGAAGAAATTAGTCGACGGCATCAAATAGCACGAATCGCATGCTTAATATTGTAGTCCAACAATGGCTGAAGTCATTCAGTTGAGTTATATAACGGTCAGCGCGCTAGTAAAACGAACAAGCGAAAACAAAAATACTGAATGAGAATCGTGCGAAGAGAGAGTGGGAAACGCGGTAGAAACATAAAGAAAGGGCAATGCAAATAAGCCCTTTAACGAGTGGAAAAGGAAACATTGAAAGAAGCCTATTAAGGGTCGAAATGCTGAAAATGGGCCCCGGAGAAAAGCGAATTAACAGAAAATAGAGAAGAATAAAATGTATTGAAGCATAAGAAAACGGATATATATAAACAAAGAGAAAGATAAAAGATTGTGAACCAAGAAAAATATTACGTAAGCAAAATGGCGGCTGTTAGCAAAAGTAGGAGCCCAAGTTACAAATTGGAGATACCAAAATCAAACAAATAGAACAGTTTAAATATTTGAGAAATGTTTTAACATGGGACGGAAAGCGCGACACTGAAATCCGAAGGGCAATTGTAATAGCAGTGGGTGCTTTCCGAAAGCTAAGCAAAGTATTAAGATAGAGGAAAATCTCGATAGAAACAAAGAAAAGAGTACTGAACTGATATGTAAAATCAGCCCCCCTATATGCCAGTGAATACTGGACAATCTCTACTCAGATGAAGAAGAGACTTTAAGCAACCGTTATATGGCTCTACAGAAGGATACTATCGACGGAACATGTGAATTTTAGAGAAACGGAAACAAAAAGAGAACTTACATCAGGATGAGGCAATTGAAATTTCTGGGGATGACTTCCTGAAAGAACACGGTACATGAAAAAAGGATTTGGAATTTAGGTTTATGAAGTAAAAATTTGTAAAAATAAGGATTGACTGAAATAACAAAGCGATGAATAACATCGCAGAAAAAACGAAAAGCATTGGAAGAAAATATGAAGAAAATGACGAAAAATAAAACTGGATATTCTTCAATCTAACTTCACGGCGTTGGAGATCCCGGCTGCCCACAGTCACCTGTTTTTGTAGCTGTTAATAATTTTTTGATGGCCATCCAAGTTGAACGAATAGGAAAACATTATCTGCACATGTACAATGAAGCGTCACAGTGCTTGGCTTATGGTTTTATATGACGTGGACTTTCAGGTAGTTGGCGATCATGGCTCGCCACAATTTTCTTTCATTCGTAGCTCTTAATTATTTTTCGATGGTCATCCAAATAGAACGAAATGAAAGCTATTATCTGCATATGTACATTGAAGAACCACAAAGTATCGGTTATTGTGCTATTTACCGTGTCCCTTCAGAATGTTGGCGATCATGTATCTCCACAATTTCTTGTCCTTTGTAGCTTTTAATTAATTTGTCTTTTTCGTTATCTCTCCTAAATCTTGTTCCGCCATCCATTTAGGTAGAATATGCTTTGTCTATGTCTCTTTGTTTATTTAAAAAAACGATCATATATTCTCATATATATTAGAAACAGATTACCAAAATTTGGCCATCATTATTATCTTTACTCAATTGTTTTATTTCAAGTGCCTCTCTTATAACACTATTAGACTTGGATATCTTAACCGTATTCTTTCACACATTTTCGCATAAACTGCGCTACTTACTCACACCGTTCACACAACAACCGCTACAATTAGCCGTCTACTTTGGGTGGCCCTTGGAACTGGGACTTTGTACAGGAATATTGTGTAGTGATTTCTTACATGTTTTTGGTGAAATATCCTAATACATATATCTACATATATCTATATCTATATCTATATATATATATATATATGTGTGTGTGTGTGTGTGTGTGTGTGTGCTGTGTGTGTATTTTGACAGCATGTCTTTATTAAGGCATGTGTTATTAAAGACTACGGAACTCTTCCGATTGAGGATCTTTTTCTCAGTTTTTCTTGCTTCCTCGCAAGTTTCTTAATTGTTGTGTCCAGGTTGTTAAAGTAGGATCCCAGTCGATCGCTTTCCGCCGAGCGCTTTTGGTTGTCCTCAACCGTCATCATGGATTTTGTTTTTATTTGGAGATATGTTATTGGTTGTTTTAGTTTTATATATATTATTAGACGATATATATATATATATATAGAGAGAGAGAGGGGGGGAGAGGGAGAGGGGTTTGGTTTATACGGAATAAAATTCCAATAAACAAAAACACTATTCTTAAAAGAGTGTTCAATAGAGAGTAGAGCAAATAGTATTTATTCAAAAATTATAACGTAAATATTTTATAACATCCCTATAAAAATAGCCATTTTGTTTCAACACTTCTGGTGTCTTCTCAAGTGATTGTGTTGAATGTAGAATAAATAGTTTTAAAAGGTTCAAATCAACCAAACATCCATCAATAGGGGAAATGCTGTTACACAAGCTACAATAACCAATCAAAATACAATATATACGTATACATACATATATATATATATATATATATATATATATATATATATATATATATATACATGAATACATATAAAAAGAAAGATTAGAAGATAATATAAGTAATAATATACTAAATTTACATTAACACTGCATTAATGTCGAAAATATTACTACCCTATAGTAAGTTAAACTTTGAGCATGTTTACAGTTATCAGTAAGTTCATTCGTTTGATTTAAGAGATCTTGTCTTTAAATCTCATGATTTCCGATTTGTCATTAAGACATAAATATCTGCGCATGTGTGTCGGAGTGTTGGTTTATTTTTTGTGTTTTTTATATGTAGCTGCGTAGGTTGATATGTTTGTATTTATTTCTATGTGTATGTATATATGTGTATGTGTATGTGTATTCGTATGTGTGTATACATATATATATATATATATATGTCTGTATAGGCATATTTGTATGCACGTATTTGTGTATTTATTTATATATATATTTGTTTGTGTCCTCGTAGGTATTCATGTGTATATATGGGCTATATCTATAATCTATATATTTGTGTGTTAATGTGTTTTCTTTTCTATATATATGCTGGTTTTATTTTCCGTGTTGCATTTTGCCTGGCATTTGAATTTGGCCGTTGATTTGTGTGTGTGTGTGTGTGTGTGTGTGTGTGTCGTGTCTGTTCATTTGTATATATATATGTTTGTCTTTTTTCTCTGCTTTGTTCATAGACAAATAATTGCTTTCCAATTCTAACCCTCTATTTTATCTATTAAACCCTGGCAAGTCTTTTATTTTGCAATAAGTATTTATAAAGAATAGTAAAGCTGTTGTTAGTTTTTCAAATTATTTTATTAAAAAAAAACGGTCATTAATATTCATGAGTAATTTAATATCTTATAAACGAAGGTGAGTAAATTATGTTGATTATTTTCATGTAATTAATATTTAAATTATTTTACTTTTGAATTATTTTATGCATTATATATTTTAAATGAAGGGTGGTTACGAATTTAGCCGTATTTTAATTTCTTAACATTTTTATAGTAATATATGTTAACCTGGGAAAAGAGTAACTCTTTCAAGAATATATATATATATATATATATATATATATATATATATATATATATATATATATATATATATATATATGCATATATATATATGCATATATATATATGCATATATATATATACATATATATACACATATATATATGCATATATATATGCATTATATATATGCATATATATACACATATATGCACATATATATGCACATATATATATATGCATATATATATGCACATATATATATGCATATATATATATATGCATATATATATGCATATATATATATGCATATATATATATGCATATATATATGCATATATATGCATATATATATGCATATATATATATATGCATATATATATATGTATATATATATATGCGTATATATATATATATATATATATATATATATATATATATATGTATGTATATATATATATATATATATATATATATATATATATATATAATTTTTATTTATTTACCTTATAATGGTTCCATTATATCTAACAAATAAAGTCTCAAACAATGCATATGACTGAGGAACATTTTTTTACCTACCTTTGTATTCATTTTCAAGGCTGTGCAGTGCAATTTGTACAATTTCAGTCTTTGAACATCATCGGCCATTGTTAGCTCCACGGGAAGGCAGAAATAAACGGGTTGCTATTAGCAAAGAATTTTAATAAACCCTATAGAAATATTTTAGAAGCTCCTTCGAAAAAAACATATCAATAAATATAGAAGCAAATAAGGAGGAGAATGATTTATCAAGTCTTCTATGTATGTACGTAAGTACGTTATCTCGAGGATGTGTGTGATGCGTAGCGGTTATCGGTGCGGTAAATGGAAGTGCCGTGTCGAGTTCAAATTCCGCTATAGTTCGTTGCGTTCACTTTCACACAACTAATTATAGCAAAATTATTAATCTTCCATTTCTCCCCTATAAACAACTCTGGGCTCTCTAACATTGGATAGCAACCAATCCACGTGAAGTTCAGCTCTGAATTTTAAAAAATGGTTGGTTGTGTCTAGCAACTCTACCCTGTAAAGACTGCCACATCAGGTTAAACACCAGTTTTTCTACGATCAGCGAGGTTAAGCTACGTCGAATCTGGTCAGTACCTAGATGGGTGACCGCTTTGAAATACCAGGTCCTGTAAGCTTAACTGTATGAGTGGTATAATGGATAACGGCTAGGAATTGTTAATCGGGGAGATGAGTCACAATTCCCGAAGTGATCGTTGTATTCAAATATTCACATACCGTTGGGGATGTTATGAACCCACCTCTTCTCACCCATCTATGGGTTAATTAGTAAGACATATATCACTGAACCATTCAGTCTCTCAGTTAAGTGTCATACGCGATACATTGTTGGGGATCCTCTGTCATTTGATTCATGACAGATTAGGCAGCAGATGTTCTGCAGTCGACTGCAGTTTTCTTTTGCGGTAGACTGGTTGCCAGCCAAGGCTATATGACACAGTCTATCCTGTATTCCACTCATAGATAAGGGGGTGGAGAGATGGCACCGTTATTATCTTAAAAAAGAAAAATTCTCCCAACCTAAAAAACAAAAAGATTTTTATGGATTTAAATAACCTGCAATGGGTTGATAAGCCGTAGGAAATGAATAAATCAATTAACCCTCTCTGTATACATGTACGGCAACCAAACCATCAAAGCCTATAAAAGTGAGACTGCAGCCCTATCTCTCTAGAGGAGTTTAATAGCGTTAATAAGAGTGCAGTCATGTTACCTCTCCCGACTTACCAGTAGGGTATAGAATCCCACACTCACCTCGCTGAAATTGCTGCTGAGGTTTACGAAGTGGGGTTGCTAGCCTAATTGAATTTCAGTTGAAATTTTTCGTCTCCTTAATTGATTACTAAGCAAAAATAGAAAGTCGACTCTGTTCTCATCCAAACCATTGTGCAAATTAATTGAAACAACTTCTTTAGTTTCCTTTCTTTCACCATACGGTCAGTTTTAGACCCACTAGAGTGACAGGGTGTAATCGATTTCTTTTTTTTCCCTCAGATTAGGTCATTTGTAGTGGTGTGCAGTAATATGAATCTATTTTCGGGGTGTATGATGGAATTTGTTTGGCCTTGAAAAATACTGCGTCATCCCTGATTGCATCAGATTTTCATCATACCCAAATAATATTGTCTCGACTGTCGATTAGTTGTCCTACGGCCATTGTCCTCGATGGAGGTTACCGCAGAAAGCGTACGAAAATTGTAACGCTGCACGAAGACAATGGCAAGCCCTACCAGTGTGAAAATCTAATTACTATCGACTGGCTCGTAAACACCTCTGATTTAAATCCAATCGAGAATCTGTGGTTAATCTGCTAGGTACGAATTCGTGGAATGAACCTAAGAAGTTCTAACATGTGCACTGGGCCATATTTCATTGGAAAACATATGAATAAAAAGTAAATAATACGGGAATTATTCGTTTTGTTTCAATTAATTTGCAAAAGAGTGGAAACTATAGCCCAGGACCGATTAGACTGATTCGGAACTTACCTAAGAGTATGCGTTTTAAAGTAAATGCAAAGAAATCAGCCGGAATTTAAAATTCTTCGCTGAGGGACATTCTTTGTTTTTTACGACTTATCAACCCTTTATGTGTTATTTAAAGCCGAAAAGTATTTATAATTATTTTTCGGGTGAATATTGCATTAACAAACCTTTTGGGGAATAAAAATGTTTTTTCCGATAAACAAGAAAAATACAAGAAAAAAAATAACCCATACAAAGGAGGAAAAGATGGATTCGCACTTTTCCCCAGGGTTTATTTGCTTGTAGATGAATGCAAAGAACCCGAATGGAATTCGAACTCAGCTTTCTGATTTTCAATTCGACCCGCTATCCATTACTGCAACAGTACGTCCAGTACTTTGGATGAAGAAAAGATGGAGTCGTACCTTTTCAAGAGTATTTGAGAGAAACGCACACAATGGTCTCGGATCGAATTTGAATTCGACATGCCAAGAAGTTTTATATAATCACCGAATACTTTTTAAAATAATGGTGGACTCTATCGTCGTATGAGTGTCAAGCAGATCAGTTCCTAGGAACAGTCAGCCAGACACCAGCACATATGATTTCATTAAAGTGGTAAAGGCTTCGTGCAGAACCAAACACTTTTTTAGGGGCCGAATACAGAGACCTAGTGCACTACGTGCCCCAACGGCTCTCCGCAGGTTTTGATTTCAGAGTTATCCTTTTCCCAGATCAGTTGTTATCCAAGGCTATAGAACCCAGTCTGTCATGCTATTTACCCATAGCTGAGAGGAAGAGGATTAATACCGCGTAAGAATATAATGGATTCACCTGGAATTCGAACTCGGCTCAATCCGAGCCGTTATCCACTACTCCACCGTGTTTTCTTTTGAGAATAATATAATCTCTTAAATGTAATAATTTACGAACTGCGTGTGAGTTTATATCTTTTAAAAGTCTTTCTAATTCTTGTTCCTACGTACGGACACATGCGTCTGCACCATTTGAGAATAACGCGGTTTTAAAATGTATGGAAGGCACAAAATTGAAAACACTGACGTAGTATTAGTTTATAATTTTATTCGATATTTACAAGATATTTGAGCTTGATTCTTTTTACAAGTCAATCAGTTCTTGGAACTGTTTCAGATAGACACACGCCTATATCATTTTCGAGTGAAAAGTCTGGCACGAAAGTTGGTTTTGATCAAACCCACTGACTAAAAACCTCGCGCACAGCAGTAAGTAGATGGGAAGAGCAACTTTCAAACAGTTTTCACCCTTGTGTCGTAATTCGCGCCACACGTTCTACACGTTCCGTGTTGTATAACACAAGGTCAAATACAAGTGAAAGGGAAAACAGAAAGCAGCGTTTATATTTTATATTTTTGTCAGTACAAACGGCAGAAGCATTGCGAAATTGTAATCATAAAAGTGGGTAAAGAAACGAGAACGAATGAGACTTGATCACGTACCATCTGACTTTTTCGAGTGTACTCCCGTTTGAGAAACTCTTTTATTACATGGACGTAAGAAACATTTCGACACATTGTCCTCTTCAAAATTTGTTTATTTCATAGTTCAACATTTCATCATGTTTACTCTGATTTAACTCAGCAATTTACCCACATATAAATATATTTCTTTCGAAGTATATATATACAAGTTTCTCTATTTATTTTCAATACGATGCCCTCATATTCATGGACAAGCTTATATATATATATATATATATATATATATATATATATATATATATATATATATATATATATATATATATATATACATATATATATATATATATGTTGGTCATCTGCTACTATGATGTCTCAAAGGTTCAATTTCATTTGAATGATGTATCAAACATATCGGAACATTTACAAAAGGGTGCCTATCCTCATTCGCAATTTAGGAAAATTCTTGTTGAAAACGAATCTATACTTTTTCATGAAAATAATAAAGGTAAACTAAAAATTATTGAAGCTATTAAAATTGAAAGCAACCGTTAAAATTAATTATGAATACTGCATGTTTCAAAATGTTTACAGTAGATAGTTTAAAATATCTAGGTTCTAAATAGTTCTTTAAAAAAAAACATTTGAACATATAATTTATTTACCTTCCCTGAAGTTTACATAATGAAATTTAAATCGTAGAATACAGAACCAGAGCGTTTTTCACTTCACAGTTAAAAAATTAACTTTCAATGAACACAACAATCTTGTCTTAGAAAATTGATAGACACAAAAATTTTTGTCTTAATGTTGACAGTACTCGGAAATAAATGAATATGTCTCAACATAATAATTTTCTCTCTTTGTTTAATAACGATACTAAGAAGCTTGTCCGTGAATATGATAGGATCATATTGAAAATATGTAGACAAAATTTATCTAAATTATTCAATGGAACGTGTCTTAATGAAAACATGCTGCCAGAATATACACACAAACACAGAGACACACACACACACACACACACACACACACACACACACACACATATATATATATATATATATATATATATAATTATTTATTTAAATTTTATAACATAAATATGTTATAAAATCACTACAAAAATAGCCATTTTGTTTCAAAACTCCCGGTGTGTTATCAAGTGATGATGTTGAACCCTATATATATATATATATATATGTATATATATATATATATATATATATATATATATATATATATATATACATATATATATATATATATATATATATACATATATATATATATATATATATATATATATATATATATATATATATATATAGTGTATTGGGGTAGCAGACCATTATTTAAACATATATTGTTAAATCGAACAGACAATATATGTCTATTATATCTGTTTATGAGCCGTTCTAAAGTTCTTATATTTGCTTTAATTTCGGGTAAAAATAAAGGCAAAAATTATCCAACATTTGGATACTTTTAGTTGGTCTTTGATCTACGCTTTCGGCTCACATTCGTTACCTCTTCGTCACCGGGGCCTGTGGCACAGTTGGTATGACGTTTGCTTAATGACGTAACTCTCCGGGTTTCAATTCCTGGTTAGTAGATGCGCACTGCTGATGAGTCCCAAGTATAGGACGAAACGGCCGTACAGTGCTTTCTGCATTCAGTTGAGGTTTCTTCTAAAAATCTCGATGAATTATTTAATTATGATTATGTCAAATCCTCCTAACAATTTCTTATATATATATATATATTTATATATATATATATATAAAAGTGAACTCTCAGATGCGGCAGGCTCTTTCAGGCTAGACAAGCGGCCTGACGATTGCGTCTAGCATGAAACCGCCTGAGAGTTGACTTCAATGTTCACTTTTATATTTATATACGCTCTATCTCTGATATTGAGCACTTTATCCCATAAATATTGCACATCTTAAAACTATATTTCTTTATATATATATATATATATATATATATATATATGAATCAAGAGAACTAGAGAGAGTGAGAGAGAGAGAGAGAGATAAAGAAATATAAAACTGATTGTTTATAAATTGACAACTTTGAAAATCAAAACCAAAATTAATAATTTATTTAATTTAATTATTTTTCCCGTCGAATTCTCAAGGATAGCGTTGTGGCACTTTCCTCTTCAGTTCGCGCACAAATCCAATTAGGATGCACTTAATGCTCCCAAGGAGGACAACAGTATAAGCCCCTTCAGTAATGTGTCCTTCCTGCTATATAACGAAATCATGTTGCGTCCGTTCGCAACAAACATACGGTCCTCAAAGCCATCCGTGTCTCTTAAATATTCGCAAATTAGGCATGAATAATGCATTGTGCATTAAGCCACACTCGAAATGACACGGGGATAACTGAATCAAAAGACAACATTTGAAAATACCAGGCTATGTCAGAACCCATTTATATTTTGACTTGCCTGGACGTCTTCACTTTCTTTTTAGAAATTAATATATATATATATTTGTAATCCACAGACAGACTGTTTCGCTGTTTCACAGCTCATCAGTGTTACTAGACGTCCGGTTGGCTCTAGCTAGGATCGAAACCCGACTGAATTTGCGTCAGTCCGAATTTCTCCCACTAAGCCGTCAGCTTACGGTACGGGATGAAGGTGAATTTTAGCATATATATATATATATATATATATATATATATATATATATATATATATATATATATATATATATATATATATATATATATATATATATATATATATATATATATATATATATATATATATATATATATATATATATATATATATATATATATATATATATATATATATATATATATATATATATATATATATATATATATATATATATATATATATATATATATATATATATTAAAGAAAATGAAATAGATAATCAAGTAAGTGATAGATTATAAAGAAGCTGAGATAGATAGATAGAGAATGAAAAGGTAAGATAGATATTTTCTATGCTAATTAACCTTGTCTGTGAATTTAAATTTTCTTGCATTTATGCCTTTATGTATACACGTCCATTTAGCATTTATAATGCTTTGTGTAAATCAAACTGACATTGCTACTTAAAATGTAATCATCTTTTCCTCATAACGCCAAATGCATACACACACACACACACATATATATATATATATATATATATATATATATATTAAAATAATATGATGAAACAACGAGATTTATAATTCACAGTTCTTAGCATTTATATTCATGTTTATAAAACACTGCTCGATACAAAAGTAGAGAATGATATTATAATTAAACTATTTTATTTATGATGAAATATAAATATGTTAGTTTCATTTTTTTTAAAATTAGGTATTACTTAAGGAAAAAACTGGCAATGTCTACAAAACTCGCTATTTTATTTGTATTTTACAACAACTCGCTATTTAACTTTGTATTTATGTTTAATTTGTATGATTAAATTTAAATTGAAGTTTAATTTTGGAAACATGGGAATTACAGTGTTGCGATGATTATATATTTCATATATATATATATATATATATATATACATATATATATATATATATATATATATATATGTGTGTGTGTTTGTGTGTGTGTTTAGGCAACAATATTTTGTACTAGTTGTGACTGAAAAGTAGTGCGATTTTGTATGTATGTATTTATATACTGTTTCATTTTCAAACATTATATAAATGCATACATACAACAATCTATCTCTAGTTAATAGTAAATATATTTCAACCTTAAAAATGGCTAAATGTATACCTGAAAGCGGTTGGAAAAATATTTATACAATTTATCTACTGAACAAGAATAATTATACGATCACCTGAAAAATTATATAAAAAAATCAAAAACACCTACATTGAGAAAGGGAGAGAGAGAGAGAGAGAGAGAGAGAGAGAGAGAGAGAGAGAGAGAGAGAGAGAGAGAGAGAGAGTGAGAGTGAGAGAGTGAGAGAGAATCTATATAGTCACTAAAAAAAACACATCCCAATTGAATAGCTAAAAACGCTCGAATATGTAGATCATTTGGACAGTTTGGCACATTTTATGTCCAGAAAAGAAAACAACATATATACATATATATATATATAATTATATATACATATATATATATATTATGAAATGGACAAAGTCACACAGTTATTTAAAGACATTTTTATGTTTAACATTCTTTTTATAGATACAAGTATTTAAGTAAATGTTCTGTTTATTATAAACAATATTAAATAACATTTACCGGCCTGAATGTCCGAGAAATTTTCATAGAAGTTCGAATATTTTCTATGAACATTTCTCGGACATTCAGGCCGGTAAATGTTATTTAATACTGTTTATTATAAACAAAACATTTACTTAAATGCTTGTATCTATAAAAAGAATGTTAAACATAAAAATGTCTTTAAATATATATATATATATATATATATATATATATATATATATATATATATATATATATATATATATATATCATTGGGGATGAAAGAGATGAGGAGAGTTTAGAAAGAACCGAAAACCCAATCCTAAACAGGAAACAAGAGATAAATCACTACTTCTTTTCAAATGTCCCAGACGGATGTGAGCCGGATGATAGGCGAACTTATCTACTCCTATTGAGAAAAATAATTAAAAAAATAAGTTGGAAATAAGTTTTAGGCAGAGCCTGTAGATGTATAGTGTGAAATTAAATCCAATCCTAAACAGGAAACAAGGAATAAACCAATGCTCCTGTTCCATAGCCACTGTGGGGGTGTAAACCAGGCGATAGGTGAACATATCTTCTGCTTTATTTAACCAATTTCCTAAGCTTATTTCATCTCTAAAATGAATGAAGACGGTTCTTTTGATTTCCTAAGTAGGCAGCATCTGTTTGCCTCTAAAATCCGCTTCCGAGATCTTGGATTTTACATATATTCAAACAGTGAATTCCAACAGCAAAAAGTAGAAAATGAGTCACCCATTTAACTTGAGAAAAAAAACATTATATAATCAAGATCTTAAGTTACTACACAACAAAATCAAAACTTTTGTAAGGAAACTTCCAACAGGATTAGAAGGAGCGATAACAGTAAATGACAATCATCTTTGTCCATTGTAGATTTAACGAAGTCATACTGATTTACATGTATGGAGGCCTCGTTAGGTAATAACAATTCTTTCTCATCTACATCTTGTACAAAATATATATATAAATATGTCTTGTTAGCTATTGTAACGGAACTAAAGAACTCATAGTGAAGCCGATTGGCACAGATTGACCGTGAACTCTGCTACGCGTACCTACGAAGTTATAATGATCTAGATTAGTGCCGTTGTTCATAGAAGTGCTTGGAAGGAAAGTGTATAGAGTGTGCCTGTCTCTTGCAACACATAGTTTCCATCAGGGACCATTGGCTTGTGCAGATGTTTTTGAGGAAGGACAACATTGCCCAAGCCCGACAACCACCATATTCTCCGGATGCTGGCGTTTGAGACATTTTTCTATTAAAAAATCTAATCGAATTTGAAAGAAACCCGATTTTAAGACGTCGAAGAAATCCACGATTAAAAAGAGTTGCAAGAATACTCCCATCAATGGAAACGACGTTGGGTGAATTATGTGGTTTCAGAAAGGGATTGCTACGAAGGAGATTAAATGCCGAATTGATATGTCGTGTAGTTTTCATTTTATAGCACAACACCCAATACTTTTTAATCAGACCTCGTGCATGCATAATGTATGTCTATGTAATCTATCAGACATAAGTTGAGTAAGAAAACTGAAGGGCCGATCATTCTATTAGGCTCAGATTCATAAGTCAAGTGGTGGAAAAATAGTACTTTGCACCTTGCGCAATGACATACGTTAAACCAACCGCTATATATATATATATATATATATATATATATATATATATATATATATAAATATAAAAGTGAACATAGAAGTCAACACTTAGAGGCTCTATGTTCACTTTTATATTTACACACGCTCTATCTCTGATACTGAGCACTTTATCCCATAAATATAGCACACTTTAAGACTATATTTCTTTATATATATACATATATATATATATATATATATATATATATATGAGTGTGTGTTTGTGTGTGTGCGTATGTGTGTGTGTGTGCGTGTATGCTTGTGTGTGTATGTGTGAGCGTGTGTGATAAATAGATAGTTTTAGGGTATGCCATATATTGGCAAAAGTGCTCAATATCAGAAATTGAGTCTATGTGGACATAAAAGTGGACACTGAGTTCAACACTAGCGACTACAGTCTATTTCATGCTTGAGCGCAATTTTACACACACACACACACACACACACACACACACACATATATATATATATATATATATATATATATATACAAACACACACACAAACACGGACGCACGGACACACACACACACACACACACACACATATATATATATAGTCTGTATTAAAATAAACATCAACACTGCATGGTGAGTGTGATGACATTGAAGTATGAAAATTCGCCGATATTACTCGCTCTTCCCCTATAATTATTGCAAATTATATATATATATATATATATATATATATATATATATATATATATTGTTGACAACACAAATATAATAGCATCATCTACATGCATAAAAAGGCTAGACATAATTGAAGCCTTATTAATAAAAGCAAAACAAAATAACACTGAATAATATCAACTATAAACATGGACACACTATCTAGACCGTGTTTTGAAAACTGAAAACTATTTCTTATTTAACAGTTAAAATATTTCAATTTTGAAAATGGCTAATGCGCTCGGAATAAAAGAACATTCATACCGTTTTTATATAATTTATCATATATATATATATATATATATATATGTGTGTGTGTGTGTGTTTGTGCGTGTGTGTACTGTCCAATGTTCGTCTTTTTCTCCTTTTCTGTTCTCGTATTTTCGAAACGTCTCAGACATTATCAAAACCTGCATATTGACATTGTCCTTAGTATGGAACGCTACATTTCAAATTTAATTCAAATGTATGTGCATTGTATAACTGACGTCATCTCTTAAACGATTTCACCAAGCCAGATTACAAATTATTTCAAATTTTCAAAACAAGATAAAAATGGAGCAGAGAGAAATAACTGCTTTAATTTCTTGAATTTGACAAGATTTATTTAAATGTATACATTGTGTTCAAATGTCCGAGGTCATCCCATAAGTTCTGTCCGAATTTTGAATAAAGACAACAAGTGACCAAATGTTACATTTAATTAGATTCAATCAACAATGTATTTTTCCTGATTATCTATAACTTCCGTCCATCTCTTAACAAGCTTAGTAATTCCATTACTGTAAAATTCTTTTGGCTTTTCGAAGAACTCACAAATGTCAGTTTTAACCTCTTCCTGTGTTACAAAAGCTGTTTCTTCTAAATGATTCTGTAAGCTACGAAACAAATGGTAGTCTGAAGGAGCAAGGTCGGGAGAATAAGGTGAATGAGGGATTTTCTCACAACCAAGTTCTTCGATCTTTTGTGACGTGATTCTTGCTGTGTGTGGTCGCGCATTGTCCTAATGAAACATCAGCCGTTTTCGATTCACTAGAACAGGTCTTTTTCTTCGTCAAAGCTTGGTTCAAACACTCTAATTGCTGACAGTATATTTGAGCACTAATTGTTGCATTAGGTGGTAAGAATTCAAAGTGGATTATTCCTTGGCAATCCCACCTGTTTGAAAGAAGAACTTTTTGCCCATGAAGTTCCATTCTCGGCTGTGGCTAGGGTCCTTCCCCTTTACCAAGCCACTGTCTACGACGCTTAACATTTCGATAAAAGATCCATTTTTCGTCGCCAGTCACAAGTCTATCCAAAAAAGGTGAAACAAGTTGGCGAGAATGGAGAGAAGAGCAGATGTCAATTCGGGATTTGAGGTTGTTTTCAGACAATTCATGAGGCACCCATTTTTCAAGTTTAGGAACTTTTCCAAGTTGTTGAAGATGACGATGAACAGTTGTATGGTTTGAACTGAGAACCACTGCCAATTCCTCAACTGATAAAGCAGGATTTTCTTCAAGGGCTGCTTCAAGAAACTTTTCATCAAACTCAACTGGACGTCCAGTTCGATTTTCATCTTCAACAGTGATATCTCCACCTCTGAATTTTGCAACCCATCTTCTGCAAGTTCTGAGTGAATGTTTCTAGCCGCTTCATCTGCTGAGTTTCCTTTCTGGAACTCATAAAGCATTATGTGCCTCAAATGATTCTTGGGTACTTCCATGTTAGCAGGGTTTTAATCAAACAAAATTTAATTTTATTTTTCTCTGAAATAAAATTCGATCAGTTTAAATGGATCTAAACATAAAAACAATGTTCAGCTCCAGTAGACATTATAAAATACTCTTTAAATTTCGTTCATTTTAACAAAAATTTAAAATTCGGACAACTTATGAGATGACCTTAAATATATATATATATATATATATATATATATATATATATATATATATATATATATATATATAGATAGATAGATAGATAGATAGATAGATAGATAGATAGATATAAAGGGAGAGAGAGAGAAATGAGAGATGGTACTAACTTTGACTTGCATCTTAGTGAGTTTATTCCCTTTCTGGAGTTAAATGATTAAAAAAGCGATATATAAACGCTTTAACACAGATACTGAGCAACCCCTTACCCATAGATATTGCATATTTTAAATAATCTCTCTCTCTCTCTCTCTCTCTCTCTATATATATATATATATATATATATATATATATATATATATATGTGTGTGTGTGTGTGTGTGTGTGTGTGTATCGTGTGTGTGTATGTGTGTGTGTGTGTGCGAGTGTCAGGAATGAAAGAGAGACTCGGTCGATGTAAAAGAGATTTTGCAATTACAGTTGGAAGAACGGAACGCTACCACTCAGTGCTGACAACAGTGATATCGCCTAAGGTAGATGTCATTTATTTTGCCAATATGCAAAATGCGTAAAATTTTAAATGACATATGAAGAAAGAAAAAATAAGGAACCACGACAGTCATAACTGATTGATTAAAACACTTGGAAGCCTTATTAGGATTTCTAACTTTTAGTGAATAATGACAACAAAGCACCAAAAAGACATGGAGCCATCCACTTGCCAAACAAATTTTGATCGCTTGCGGTAGATATTCAGAATTATGTTTTATCCCACCGAACAGGCGATTCCCTGCGATCAGGTTATTTCATTTCCGGTATTAGTGAGCACAGTGAACAGTTAACCCTCTCGTGTCCCCGAGGTTGGATTAAAGAACAAAAAAAATTCCGAAGACGTTTCCTTTCTTTTCCGAGCATATGGCCTTCGGGTAATTAAGCGTATGATTTAGTCCGCTTACGGCGATGTTATCCTGCATTTTTATTCAAACAAAAAGAGAAGAGAAATTTTAATTTCCTATAACATCTGACGTTATCCATAAATTATTCATTCATTTACTGAGAAAATTATTTGTACATTCACTCCAGTTATGCAAAGCTAGAATATAGTCGTTTTTAATCTTTATAAAAAAAAAATAGCTTGTTTTAACAAATAACTATATCAAGAAATTATCAGTTTGTGAAGTTAACTCCACTTACTAACTTTTCTGAAACCGCTACTAGGGGACACTTTCCGGACTATAAATACATTTCGATATTTTTTCTCACTCTCTTCTTACCTTTTCCGCTAACACATGAACATGTAAGTCATTCGTGGAAAACGGGTTTTCCCATTGGGAAACGTAGGGACACAGACACACACTTACTGACTTTCACTCACTTCACATCTTTTGAACTTTAAATGTTTTCATATTCTTTTTTAGGTAAATAATTATCTTTGTTACTTGTATACCGTTCTTGTTAATACATTTAATAGTCGTTTGGACATTTATTGGCTCTTGTTGTTTCTTTGTATTTTATCATGGGGGACAGACATGCAATCCTCCATTTTTGTTGTAGGTATTCCAAGAGGGACGTGGTCCTCAACTCAAACACCAATGTACTACAACCCGCAAAATGTATTAATTATTGACTAGTATTTCTTTCATCTTAAATTATATTACTTCATGTGTTTCGTCGCCAAACATCAGTTTGTTGTGTACACCTTTTTATTCTTCTTCTTCTTCTTCTTCTTCTTCTTCTTCTTCTTATTATTATTATTATTATTATTATTATTATTATTATAAATGTACATAAGTTCTGACACAAGGCAACAGATGTATTACGTCCGCTGGGATTCTTGCCGGTCTGACCAACTGTTAATCATCTACAACTCCAAATCCATGACGGTTACGCAACAATGGTGCTCTATTGTAACTATAACAACACAGATTTCCAGTGTGGCTGTTACAACAATATAATTATTAAAAATGCCATTTTATATTTCTAGTATGCCTCACAAACAGATAGATGGAAAAATAGAAATTAATTGCTTTACTTATGTTATAAACATTTTCCTTTTCTTAGAAGAAGTTAATTACATATATATATATATATATATATATATATATATATATATATATATATATATATATATATATATATATACAAGTTTAGGATTGGTATATACGGAGTGAAATCCAATAACCAACAATTAATATTCTTTAAAGAGTGCTCAATACAGAGTAGAGCAGATATAATTATTTATTTGAATATTACAACATAAATATGTTATAAAATCACGATAAAAGTAGCCATTTTGTTTCAACACTTCTTGTGTCTTGTCAAGTGATGATATAGAATATAGAATAAATGGTTTTAAAAGTTTCAAATTAATCGACGATCCTTAGCTAGGAGTAAACGCTGTTACATAAGCTAGAATATATTATTTAAAGAAAAACAAACCACTTTAAGGCTCCATGTAATAATTTATTTCACCATAGCCCTTTTAAAGAACGCTGGATCATCAGACTACACTTCCAAAAGGTGAAAAGAAAAATGAAATGAACATTTACACTTTTGACGGGTAGTATTAAGTTTATGTAATTTAACAGAGAGGGCAGTGAGGAGTGGTGTGATAGATATGATCGAGTTTAGAGGGGGTTTATTTTAATATTTCTATCTATCATACTTAGTATTAGGGGAGGAGGGACCAGACATTGATCTATTTAATCGGTTAACTTAACGGAAGTGATATATTGAAAGGGAAGGAGGATAAGAGAGAAAAAAGAAAAAGAAAAAAGAAAGAAAGAAGGGGGAAGTAAAGAGAAAAAAAGCTGTAATTAGGCTTTACGAAGTGAGGAGGAGTGGTAATTTTTAGCAATTTATATAAAAAAAAAGAGATTTTAATGTTTGATAGTTATTAATTTTTTTTAAATCACCGAAGAAATTAATTTGAAATTTGCTAGCACTTTAAATAGTTAACTCTTTTACAAATAATTTAGGGATTTAATATGAATTAAATAGTAAATTTAAAAACACATTCATAGAAAGTACATTAAAAGAAATTTATTTAAAATAGAACAATTTACTGATAGTAATATTTTAATATAGTAAATGATTGTTAAGGTAACATCTCTATCAGTTTGAATCGAATTCATGGATGTAATTTGTGACTATTTTTAGATGGGTAATCTTTTTTACTTAAAGTTTAGGTTTTAAATTAAGATGGAGTAATATTTGAATTCAATATTAAAGATTTTGTTTTATCATATACATATACATATACATATACCACACATAAACTTATGTAAATCTCACATATACATACGTTCATTTACATGTGCAATTACACACATAGGCACATACGCATGTATCGATATACACAGGTACCTATCCATATTCATATATCAATACTTACACATATATTTTCAAATCTTTACGTATATTTATATTTATATTTATTTAAATGTTTCCTTAAATTTCACAGTTAACGTTAGATGATGACTTAAGTGTTTAAATATCAAAACAAATATTTTTAATTTTAAAATTTTACTATCAATATTGATAGTTAAAGAGTAATATATTTAAATTTAAATTAATTTATCAATTTAAACTGAAACTACCTCCAGATGACTAAAAAGAAAAAAGAAAAAAAGAAAAAAAAGAAAAAAAGAAAAAAAAGAAAAAATATAAAAATTTCAATCTCACAATTCTAAATAGAGAATATTAAGAGAAAATAAGATAAAACGTTAATAAAATAACTTTAAGTTCTTCCCTTAGAATACTTTCCATATGTATATATATATATATATATATATATCTTACATATGCGCCTACAATACATATATATGCACACATACACCTCTATACAAATGCATATACATATAAACACAAAACCACATATCAATGTTCAAGTTCATCTACATATTTGTATACACACAATTATGTGTCCGCATCCATGTGTGCATATAATCATTTCCAAAAATAAAATTCCATATTTCCCCTTTCTATATAGTTATTTCTAAATATATTTAGTTAGATTGAGGTGGTTTTTATGTCTACATTTAAAAATTAATTCGTTATGTTGGTTCAGTAATATATTCGGATCTTTATGTTTTATCATTAGGATCTTCTCTTTTATACACAAGTCGCACCTATCTCTGAAATTTCATGGAGTTCTGGCTCACGAGATGATTTTCCATTCTACTTGTGGGGTTAAACCGCTCTCCAACAAATCCCATTAATGTTTCGACAGTGCTGTTTGGAGTTTTTTAGATCTATTTCTGATGGACTGGCGATGGTTATAAAACCTTTGCTTCCAATTTCCCGCCGATATTCCTATATATATCCTTTTCTGTTCAATATTCTCCTTGGGTAAAATTGTAGCTTCATATATCACGTTTTCTGCCATGCATATTCCTTCAATGTTTTAATTTGGTTTGCATTACGATCCTTTTGTAGTTGATTATTATGAAATTCTCTCATAATTTTGCTATTGTGAGAGCTAATAATTTTTTCAACATTGCTCATGCAAGAATAACTAATTTTTAAATTCATTTTGTTGAACATCTTTTTCAATAGTTCATTTTTACTAAAATGTTTGTCTATTAGTTTTAGGAAGTATTTCCCTATATTAATACTAGAAAGTCTACAAAAAGGCGGGTTGAACCATATAATCTTCCTTTTCCTATTTTTGGACTTAGTGGGTGTGTTATTAATTGATTTATCTATATAATTTAGTGTTTGTTTAAATTTACTTTTTAATAGGGCTTGATTATATGTCGATTTATTTTGGTTAAAAATGGTTTTACTAGAATACAGTTTGTTTATTCTTGTATTTACAGTATTTGGAATTTGGTTTATAATTGCTTTCCTGTGGTTTGAGTTGATATTTATTAACTCAAAGATATGAAACCACCGTTTTGTAGGCATATTAAAGACAAATCCAATCTTGCTAAACTTTTAATTCCATAACTCTAAACGTTTAAAATAATAAATCACCACCTTTGATATATTATCTACCCTCTTATATACCTCTTCACTAATCTATCTTAGATTATGATTCTTAATTGTTTTGGTGCATATATAATACTAGTAATACTTTCAGATAAATTGATTTACACCCATACTTATTCTACACGTTATACAGTCCGACAATTGGTCAAAATATGCTTATAAATGTTATATTAATATCCCATACTTTTATATACCTTTCCTTTTATTTCTTAATTTCTAAATTAAACTTAATGTTTTTTTTTAAATCCGAATAACTTATGCATTCAATATACTAAGAAGAACTCTCCACCTCTTAATTTATTAATTTACAAAACACTTTCATTAATTACAAAACTAGTAGTGATAACACCAACCTAAATATATGCATTTTAGCTCTGGCTTAATTTGTTAAGTAAGAAAAAACTTTCACAATTTTTACTATATATATCGTTTGAATTTATCCATACTCCCTTTTTCATCGTATAACAATCTCCTGTACTCACCTCTCCTCCCCCACCCTATACTATCTTAGAAGGCTTGGAAATGCTGTGCCGAAACCCTTGACCGTTGTCGAAAAGAAATTTTTCAGCTCTAGCCATCTTTAACACCTCAACCATCCTTCATCAAACTACTATCAAAAAGCACTATTGTTTCACTCCGTCATTTTTTCGCCTTTTTGCTTACAAACTGAATCGTTCATAACTGTTTTGATTCTCACCAGTCGAAGTGCAATTAAATGCACTGAAACAAAGTTGCATCTTTGTAGTGAGTAAATTGTTTTGTCTATATGAAAAAATATAATGAATAATTATTGCTCTACTATCGCTATTGAGCCCTCTTTTGCATTACTGCTGTGAACGTTATAATGTATATATTATTTTCGTTCTCATTACATTCGGATATATATATATATATATATATATATATATATATATATATATATATATATATATATATATATTTCCTGGTATGTGCATAGCAGGAGGTACTCTCCATAAACACAATGAACTAAAATAGGAGATTCAGACAGCTGCGACAGGAAAAAGCAGATCGGTGTTTTGTAAAACAAACTAAATACGTTGATTCGCAAAATTAATAAAAAGACTCTCACAAGAAGAATGTAGCTGCCGAGCTTTGGATGAATTGTTACGCGCAAAATCGTGAGTATAAGATTGTCTTGATGGTAATCTTTCTCATGGTATCTTGTCATGCTTCCAAGAGTTGATGGCTTTTTCGAGAGTGCTAATTGACACAATACTTAAAAATGTCAGTTATGCTGTTGAATATTTATGAGCGCCTTTAAATTTCGAGCAACTATCAACATTTTGCCTTTGTTTATAGATACTTTGTGCAAAATAAAACCATATAAGACCATTTTATATAAGACTTATAGTTTTCCTTTTGTCTTTTTTATTCATTTTGCTTCTTTTACAGATACATCCCATTTGAGAATATTTACACACACACACCCATATAGTTACGAAAACACACACACAAACACACACACACACATATAATCTAAGAAACACGAAGAAAGCATTTAATTTACTTATTTCTATATATCTATCTTTTTTAAGCATTTCAACACATGCAAGGTGGGAGTGAGACTAATATAAAAAGGGGCTACAGGGAGAGTGAAAGTATCTATTTATTTTTATGAGAATGAGTAGTGGTGGTTTGAGGAAAGGATAAAAAGAAGGGAGAAGGATATAAAGAAAAAGTGAGATCATGACATCAGAAGATCAAGGCCTACACTTAAATCTTTAAAGGTTACAGTTATTATATGGAAGCACGTAAGAGGACGGGTGCTTCACTCTCGCAAAGTGCGAGAGGGATGTTATATATATATATATATATATATATATATATATATGTTGATGCATGTTTCATTAAATTATATAGTAAGATTTTGTCTATTTATTTTATAGAAATTCCTTTCATATCGTCTGATAAACTTAATAACATTATCATTGAATGACGAAAGAAAATCACCATATTGATACAGTTTTTTTAATTCTATCTAAGCTTTCGGCTTACATAAGCCATCATCAAAGATAACAGTAACATTAATAACAAAAAATGCTGCCTAAATACACACACACACAATATATATATATATATATATATATATATATATATATATATATATATATATATATATAAAAGTTAAGAAACACGAAGAAAGCATTTAATTTACTCATTTCTATATATAAGTCTATATTTTTTAAGCATTTCAACCCAAGCAAGGCGGGAGTGAGACTAGTATACAAGGGGCTACAGAGAGTGAAATTAAGGAAAAAGACTGAGTAAAGATCGATTGAGGAATGGATAAAAAGAAGAAGGGAGAACGATGAAAAAAATAGGCAGATCAAGGTATCAGAAGATCAAGGCATGCACTTAAATTTTTAAAGATTATAGTTATTATAGGGAAGCACGTAAGTGGAAGGGAGTTTTTACACGCTTCATGTCCAGAAAAAGAAATATCATACTAGCACTAAGAAATAAATCCGTGAACTTTAGAGGATTAAAAAAATAAATAGACATATCTAGATTATACATATGAATAGTTGGACCCTCGTATTCGAGGATACCCGTTTACTGGGGCGGCTAGCCGATCCCTATTGCAGACGCTTGCTCAGGCTGATTTGTGTTTATTTACCACCCACAGAGCCCACCTGTGATTTATACTGCAAATGTGCTGATCAGGCCTTAGTTACAGTTTCTGGGATAGACCGCGTTATCTAGCGTGATCAGCAATTTGAACATGGCCAGCACGCTCAAGCCCACGTCTACGATGACTTGTGACTTCGTGCTAGCACAGCTATCGACGCCCCTCCCAAGGTTCCGTCTACCCAATTTTACTCAAAAGGCTTGGATTCCGCACGCTGGGATAGAACCCTCCAATCCAACGACATCAGCCCGATATTTATCTATCTATCTATCTATCGATATATATATATATATATATATATATATATATATATATATATATATATTTACAAATGAACTCAACAATAAAGATTTCCGTCGTTAAATCGGCTCTTTGCTTCTGACTACAGATATATCAGCGCCCGTTTATTATCCTTTCTTCCTTCAAAGAGTTTCTCGGCTGCTCTCTTCATGTCATCTCAGTATAATCTTAGGTGTGTTTTGCCTAATATAAATGTCAAGTTTAACTGGCTCTTTCACCGGCCATTTATAAAAGCCCGCCAACTTGCGTTAAGTTTTTGGTAATGTTTGAGCGCATTATTTGACATTTACTGGCGTCAAACCGCCTTAGCGTCTCAAAAGTGATTCGAAAAGTTGTAAAAATAAACTCCCGTTTTATTTATACATTTAAGGATAAAAATTTAAAAAAAGACAACTATTAAATAAGGTTAATGAATTTGATTAATCCTCTGAATCCCTCGATTTTCACTTTAAAATAAGTGAAAAAAGGATATAAAATTCCGTTATTTTTAAAAGGATAACTATATTACTATTTCGGGTTTTTAATCGCAGATTTTTTTTTAATCATTTCACTCCACGCAAGGCGGGAATGGCACCAGTACGAAAGTGGTTACAGAGATTGAAAGTGAGAGAAAGACTGAGTATAAGTGGATTGGGGAAATGATTAAAGATGAATGGTATTCAAGAATATACAACATGGCGATTGACGTTGTATTTAAATTTTTGAAGATTGTAGTTTTCAGGGAAGCAAGTAAACATAATGGAGTTCCACAGGCGGAAACTGAGAGAAAAGAAACTGTTGGAGTAGACGTGGCAGTTGCATTTCGTTATTTCAACAATAAAAGGATGGGGCCATGATGCCAATCTAGTAGCACGGGGCACCCGTAAAATAGCTCGTCAGAGCAGTCGCTATAAAAATATTTGTAGAAAAGACAGAGGGAAAAGCCTCATCACGTCGATGAGAAAGTGACTGAAGCTGAGATGCCAGGTCAGGATTGATTATATTGCAGATCTTTCTTTGGATTCTTTTCAAGAACCTCGAGATGAATAGCAGAAGCACCAATGGTAAATCTGTGTAGCGTCAGCGTAGATGCCTAAATATGGACAATATAACAAGAAAAGCTTTTTGAGATGTATTTTGTTCAGATATTCAATAATTTTCTTAATAGAATTTAAAAGATTTATTAAAGCGTTTCGATTCTTCTAGAACTACAACTCGAGGAGTATTTCTTTTCGATATCGATCAAACATTTTGTGATGTCAACGAATATCCGTTGCCACTTTTGTTATGCCAACGAATACTCGTTTTCACTTTCGAAAATGCTTGTTAGAGTAGAGACTTTGTAATCGCAGATACAACTATAATACGCCATTGAACAATACTGGTGTGAGTCGCCTTCGAATAAGTCTCGCACTAATTCCTTATAGTAATAGAGGATAGACTAGAAATGCAGATCCGAATAGTAATAGAGGACAGAATAAGAATGGCGATCCAAATTGTGATAGACAGAAAAGAAGATCATTTAGACGTCACGAGACTTTCTACTTGATTTAATTTATTCAATAATGGGATCGCTTGTGTTTGCTTACTGGCGCTCTATGTTCAAACTCAAGTCTCGGCAGCGACACTTTATTCCTATATAACACATTGACGAATGCTTTTTTAAAATACTTGTTCAATGCAAGGCTCAAGAGCCGCTCTAGTATTACTGAATAAATTGGTTATATGAACATAAGAGAGGGAGGTAAGAAGGTTATGAGGATATGAAAGAAACTAAACGGTTGATCCTAGACTTGAAGGGGTTAAGTTTATACTGGGCATCGAAGCATCTTAACCAGAGTTTGTTCTGTAAAGTAGCAGTTACTCGGAAAGAACTGTCCGAATGGAATTTTCTTGTTATTAATAGAGTACGAATGGACTGGGTTCGACCATGTGTATGTGTATGTGGCATGGTGTGTCTTAGCCAGGAAGCTTTGAAATAGTGTAATGTATATAGCTTGTCAGAAAATTTGCTATGGAAATATTAACAGAACACCGAGGGGATAGCAATATTCCCCTGTGGAAAAAGAATTATTGCGCGGAAAATAATTCAGCGCCCACAAACTTTTGAGCTTTATCAAGACTGGAAAGTGAAAACTGCAGCCTTGATAAGGCAGCAGTACTCATTTTTAAGTTGTAACTTCTGGCTCTTGTAAGGATATAGCATATTAGAAGGAGTCGGTTACTTACTGCAGCGGTACACATCCAACCGTTCTTCCAGCGATGGATCAGATACAGGGTGTACCAAAAATACTTTTAAAGATTTTCAGATCGGATTTCTCAGATCCAAACAAAAGTCCATATAAAATATTAATATTCGAAAATCCTTCCTTTTCGAGTTATTAAGCTTAATGAAAGTTTACTGTAGATGGCGCTGTCTTGCCATGTAGACTAGGTGACATTTGTCATTCGTGCATATTTATGGCTCGCCTGTTTTCAAAGTTTAACATGTGTAGTAATGAGTTAACTGAAAAGTGTTCCGTTTAACAATGGCAGGATAATACCTTTACAAACTTTGGGTGAGGGTTCCTCACACTGAAACAAGGACAATAATCCACATAATCATATGTCCTCAACTTCGTTTTTGAGTTAACTTTAAAGAAATTTTACGGTAGATGGCGCTGTGTTTCCATTACATTTGTCATTCATGTATATTTGTGACTAGTCTGTCTTCAAAGTTTAACGTATACTCACTACGAGTCAAATGAGAAATGTTCCGGTTAACAATGCCAGTATATTGAGATTTCTGTAACACATTTTCTCATACAGTAGGCTGTCCATTTTGTTATCAAACATGCATTTTTGCTATTCCTATAACTAGTACACAATAAGATAGATGGAGCTGTTTTGCGATGTAGACTAGGTTACAATGTCATTCTTGTTCATTTGTGGCTAGTCTGTCTTCACCGTTTAACATGTGTAGTAGTGAGTAAACTGAGAAGTGTTCCGTTTAACGATGACAGGATATTCATATCGTGAGAAGGCAGATAAGATATATACATACGGCCGCTGTATGGTAATGGACGCTCGGCTGCACAGCTCTATCAGATTGCGTTTCCAGTCAGGAGGAGGCAGCCGATTTATACAACCTTTGCTGCTGTTTATCATCACGATGCTGAGACAGGATTCGAGGCACCGAAAACTATGGACCGAGAAAGACCAAGATTCGCACGTCCGCCTGACCGCGAAGAACTTGTTTCTACGGGCATTTTACCTTGTTTTGGTGTCAGGAACCCACTCGCAAAATATGTAAGAGTATTTTTGATATACCCTGTATAATATATATATATATATATATATATATATATATATATATATATATAGGATGTATCAAAAATACTTTACAAAATTTGGGGGCTCGTTCCTCACACAAAAACAAGGACAAAGTCCATATAAAGGTATGTCTGCAAATCCTTCGTTTTTGAGTTTTTTTTTAGTTTAAAGGTGATTTACGGTAGATGGCGCTGTGTTGCCATTTGGACTAGGTTACATTTGTAATTCGTGTACATTTGTGGCTAGGCTGTCTTCAACGTTTAACGTGTGTAATAGTGAGGAGTTTTCCGTTTAACAATGACAGGATGTTCATATCGTGAGCAGGCAGATATGATTTTTAAATACGGCTGCACT
Organism: Acanthosepion esculentum; assembly: GCA_964036315.1. Lineage (NCBI taxonomy): Eukaryota > Metazoa > Mollusca > Cephalopoda > Sepiida > Sepiidae > Acanthosepion > Acanthosepion esculentum. Next base: position 53,800,795 of record OZ038481.1, read on the forward strand.
GCCGTTTCAGATTGCGTTTCCAGACCGAAGGCAGCCGAGTGATACAACATTGGTTGCTGTTTATCGTCTCGTTGCTGAGACAGAATTCGTGGCATCGCAAACTAAGGTCATTGTTAAACGGAACACTTCTCAGTTAACTCACTACTACACATGTTAAACTTTGAAAACAGGCAAGCATTAATATACACGAATGACAAATGTCACCTAGCCTAATGGCAAGACAGCACCATCTACAGTATACTTTCTTTTAACTTAACTTTATTTTTCAATCATTTATGACATAAATAAATCATACATAAACATGTATGAGCGATTGCTACCGAAATACCCAAATATATAAACATATATAAATATAATAATTTTTTTAAAAAGCTATTGATCTCCGCGTTTCGCTTCTTATAGTAAGCGTCCTCAATTTCGAATGTATGAGAGAAAAGTGTTCGGGATAGAGGGAGAAGGTAAGAAAAATCCTTATCATCATTTTCCGTACTGAAGACATTACTGTCTATTTTATTAGAAATATATCGTTGTTTTTTTCTCTGTGTATGTTTGTGTGTGTGCGTGTGTGTGTTATTTCGCATGCTGTGTTGTGCTTCTAATACGAACCAATAGAGTAAATACAGATGTCTGTACAGAGTTGACTAAATATCAATTTTAGTAGGAGTTAAGTACTTTAGTACATAAAGAAATTCTGACCGCATCATCGTATAAAATAAAAAAATATTAACTCATCGCTATATTGCAACACACTTTTTTTGCATATAAGTTTGTCTCTCATTTCAATCTGAGGACGCCGACTATAAGGGACGAAACGTGTAAACTAATTCTCTGAATGTTTAAAAGTCAAAGAAAGTTTTTTTCATGACGAATGTTTTGTTTATAATTCAATATTTCAGTGCGAAAATTATAAAATGTTTCTATAATGACAGTAATTCAAATAACACATTCATTGGTTAAACAACCTCTACATTATCAGGTCAGTTAACGTATCATTTCTCTGGCAATGGATAAATTAAATCTATACGACCAACCAAGGCAAAAAAAAAGAAGAAATCATTACCAATAACACAAAACACTATATCGCATAAACTAAAAAAATACGACAACGAATATTGGACGCATTAAACATAACAATAAAACAACGCAGAATCAATAAAATGTTATCAAATATATCAAGAGACTAAATATATTTAATAAAGTACAAAACAACGACAAGACAACAAGAGATTACACATCAAAAGTCGATACTTAAAGAACTACATGACGCTAAAGAAACTATGAAAAACTACGAAATTCGTATGAAATAAATAGAACCTCTTTGATAAAGCACTCAGACATTATACAATTTATATGTAAATATGCACCAGAAAATAAGAAAATGATCCGAAATGTAGGAAAATAAATGAAAAAAGAAAATTTATATTTGGCAGAAAAGGGATTAGCAGATAGTACTTAGAGCTAAAAATGGCAGTAGATAAGGTCCTCTGTCGCCCGGTTCATAAGCTCTCCGGTCTTTTGAATAAGAGTAGAGGTTTATCTCATGTCTACTGTTTAGGATTGGGTTTCCTGTTGCTCCCAAATTAAACTTAAAATACAAAGTGTCGTTCTATTATCAAGCGATAAGATTCTTAGCATCGATTGATAATTAAACGCAACTTTGTATTTTAAGTTTAATTTTTATGATTAAATTTGAATTGAAGTTTCAGTTTTGAAACATGGGAATTTCTGTGTTGCGATGGTAACAAATTAAAAAAAAACAATTATAATATTAGGCTCTAAAATAAATAATAAAAATAAATACAAATAACTCTGAATTATAAACATCATTGTTCTTTCTTATTATATATATATAAATATATATATATATGTGTGTGTGTGTGTGTGCTCGTGTGTGGATACTATTAAAACGTAGAGCTTTCAAGATTGTCATCTATATAGCGTAAATGTAATCGATTTTGATTTGATTTAACTCTGCGGGTATCTTTAAATTTCCAAGATTCCCAGATTATTTGGAGGTCTGTACAATTTCCATATCTATGGGAGTGGAAGGTCAGAGCAGTTCTTGCCGATCTAGTTTCTCAGATGTTATTTTTCGTATTCCAAGGAGACCAGACAAAACATAATTCTTATTTATTATTCGGGTAATTTTATAAATCGACATCATAATGCTAATGATATGATGAGCGGTTTCCATGCAGGGAACATTCGACATTTATTATCCTAGAAATTAGCATTATTGTAGGTAGAAATATATTAAATCCTTCTGTTAAAATACCTTTTTTGTTTCAGGAAAATAGCTTTCTCACGTCCACTGTTATTGTTCATTCTAGTATTGATAGGTGTTTCCTTCCTAACCTTTTGTTTAAAGTAGAGTGGAAAGTCAACTTGTAGATTATGTCTATTTTCTCTTCCAGTTTTATTTTCGATCCAATTTAATTGTGGAAAACTTCAAATGGTGTGTTTTTTTTTATTTTTTCTTAATAAAGTTCTTTGTGATTTTGTAACTCCGGTCTTTTAGATCTCTTGGAAGATTGACTTCTTTAAGATCTAGAATATCAATACCCTGGTGGTCATTTTTAAGCACTGATTCTTTAAAAATGCTGTATATGGCAATTGTTATTTTAACACTCTCCTTATAAGGAAACAATTGACTTTCATGGTTTGAACTACCAGTGCGACCGTTGAATGAAATAAGTAAAATCTTTCTATTAAAACACTTTCTTTAAAACTTTTATATTAAACAAAATTAGAGGCAATGCCAATCGTTATCTATTGTATTCTTGATTATCATTCTTTTTCTCTCGCACTTTAATAATCTTTTCTCTTTTTCCTCATTCTTTCACAAGCAGTAACCACTTGTGTCTTAGTGGCTTTATTGCTTTGTATGGGATGATATGAGTAAAAAAACGAATTAGTTTAAAATCGTTTGAATGTGGACCTAGTAAATCCGTCCTGTAAAATCCTACTTGCAACAGATACCACACCAGCTGCACCAATAAAGGGAATAGTAAGTCACTATTAGACATAGGTAAATGGTAAAAGTTAATGATGATTGCATGAATTATTTTTATGTGTTATAAAGTTCTTATGAATCTTGTAGTTTTGATCAATAATACTGTACACTGGAACAAGAGGTTAAGTGACGAACAGGTTTAAGCACATAAGAAACAAGGATTAATAATACAGTTATAGGGAATACCGTAGTTCAGTGCGGTAATACTTACGACTCAACGCTACGCCTTGCGACGACATTCCGATGAACTGATGTTCTACTCAAAGCGGATGGACAAGTCCAAGTTCAATTAGTGTAGAGAAGTTTAGTCGTCTTTCTACACAACAACATACACAGAAAATCGCATTCATTAATGACAGAAACTCTTATAATTATACAATATACTGAGGAGGCACGGTGGTGTAGTGGATAGCAGCTCGGATTGAGGAATCAGATAGCCAAGTTCGAATTCCAGTCGAATCCATTACATTCACTTACGTGCTAACAACCTTGGGAAAGTTATTAATCCTCTTCTTCTCCCTCCAGCTATGGAGAAGTAGTAAGACAGACTGGTTTCTAGACTTGCATGTCCCTCTACAAGAAGGACAACTCTGAATTGAAAACCTGAGGGTTGTTTGGGGATCTTGTATTCGGCCCTTCAAAAAATGTAGTTGGTTCTGCACAAAACCTTCACATCTATGATCAAATCATATGTGCTGGTGTCTGACCTGTCGCTTCCTAGGAACTGAGCTGCTTTACCCTCATACGAACTGAGCTACTTGACCCTCAACGAATACGACGGGAGAGTCTACCATACTGGTTATTGATATTATATAAAAGGTCTTTAGCGTTTGTATATGCATTTTGGAAAATAATCTGACTTTCTCTTTCTCATCGCTCAATTTATGCATTTATTAATGTCAAGTAAATATCAAGGTTCATACATTGAATCCGATCCTAGCTTTTCAAATCCAAGTGGATTAGTTAACAGCACCTCTTAATTACTTGTAAAATTAAATAGAATTAAAATCATGAAAAATAAAAGATTGGTGGATCTAAAAGAGAGGGCGCATATTTTTGCATTTATAAAAAAATATTACTGTAATTGCTGAAAAACAACAAAAAAAAAAACAATTCGAATTCAGAGAATATTGAATTTAAAACTTTGCCGTAAGTAGATATTTGAATGATTACTGTAAAGGCACTTCGAATGATGGAACAACAAATAATTTCATTCCTAAACCAAAGAAGAAAGACTCATGTGTGTGTGTGTGTGTGTGTGTTTTGAAAGTTTCTTTGAAATCAAAGAAACTTTCAAAACACACATACACACACACACGCACACACACACACACACACACACACACACAAATGCATATATATATTATGTGTGTGTGCGCGCGTGTGTGTGTGTGTGTGTGTGTGTGTGTGTGTATGTGAATAACATGATGATGAAACGCGTCGGCAAAAAATTAAGTACTGTTATCCTATTGCTTATGTTATTCAATTTGTCCTTTCTACAGGTATATATTATTGAGTACTTTTACACACACACATACACACAGACACACACACACGCACACACACACACACACACACACACACATATATATATATATATATATGTTTAAAGTTATATATATTTTTTAAATTACCAATAATGGATTTAAAATGGCCAATTTAAGATCTTCTTTGAACCTTAAAAGACACCTTGATTACAATAATGAGTCTTTTACGAAATCCGTTTTTGCTTGAAAAGTTGTTGGCTTATAAACTTTTAGAAATAATAGCTTTTTGGAGCCGAAATCAAAGAAACTTTCTCGAAGCAGGAGGCAATTTTTCGGATATGTTATTAGGAAGTTCTTAATTACACACACAATAAGTAAAACATTTTCTGAGACAAAGCGATTAAATTTTAAATTACCACACAGACCTTCATCTCAAGTTTTAATTAGCTTATTAACTAGCTCGCAAACGAATCACTGTTCGGACGTTACTGTTAGAGAAAAAGCAATTTTTTTGCATCTAACAGATTTGCATCATGGATGATGAATGGAACAAGGATAGAAGGTAATTAATATTAAGTGGAAAGCTTGTCTGTTGCTGTTTTGACTATCTTCTAAAGGCAGTACATTAAGTAATACATTTTTAGATATTAAGTTAAAGGTGATCGTTAATGATATTCATTTGATTATGTTCAAATTATAGCCATGATAACGCAACATATATATATATATATATATATATATATATATATATATATATATATATATATATATATATATATATATACTAATAATAATAATACTCGTTTGGAAAAAAAAGCTCAACTGGTAGATGTGTCAAAACAAATCGGTACCCGAGGAAAAAATTGTAAATAAATAAAAGAAAGAACTAAAAACATCTGAACAGGGCGAAATAAATCGCCCAGTGCCTTAAGTCTTTAGTCCAAAGAAAAAAAAACAAGCGAGTCGTAAGATTAAAACGTAGAGTCCTCAATACGCTAAGTAGAGCGAGACAATTAAACACTAAAATAAATCCTAAAGAGCCAGGAAAACCTATCTAGGTTTCAGCTAAACGGATCTTCAGGCTAAGCTGGCTAGGTAGGTTTTCCTGGCTCTTTAGGATATATATATATATATATATATATATATATATATATATATATATATATATATATATATATATATATATATATAAGTAAAGGTAATCGATCCGTTGGTATATAATCCGGGTGGATCTTAGTAATATTAATTATTAAAACTGATCCACAGCGAAATATTGGACACTTGTTGTAAAAAAATTATTAATGTCAATCCCAGAAACACATACTTTGGGCCCGTATGAGAAACGCCACATAATAGGAACTGATATTAAAATACAAGATCGAAAGCTGCTGAGCATAAATAAACTCCAACCGCAGACCGCTGCCCCCGGGATAAGATATCTTAGGCACCTACCAATCGTTAACTCAAATCTATTTTCATTAAAAAGGCGTCTCTCAGAAGAGGACTGATATTAAGAATAAATGTAAAACAATGCTCCGAGACAGACACTTAGGGGCTGATGATAGCCGCTTGAAATTGACTATTATATGTTGAGGTAATTTTTTTTTTTTGCTGTAATATATATATATATATATATATATATATATATATATATATATATATATATATATATACAATGGGCTATGATAAGTTTTTAGTCACACTTGATTACACCAATTTTGGCTTGTGTAATGACGTATCTTCCTTTTTCAGACAATACCGTGTTAGTATCAAGCTACTCTAATCTATGAACAATAGTTGACTCCTATTTTGCAATGTAAGTTTGCGGAAGTAACGAAATTGAAGAATTTCAACGAGGACAAATAACAAGATGGTGTTAGTGTGGCAAGTCAAATAGAGAAATTGCTTAGTTTTTCTAGGTTAATTCTCAAACGGTTAATAATATTATCAAGAAATTTAATGAAGAAGGCCATTATCGTGTGGAACAGCGTTCAGGCATACCAAGCATCGTGTCTGTGCGAAGGGAAAGAGCGCTGAAGATGGAAGTCATCAGAAACCGTCGTCAGAGCGTCAAAGATGTCGCCAACAGCATGGAAATGTTGCCATATACGGTGAGAAAGATTATAAAAGAGCTAGGCTATCAAAGAAGAGTTGCAAGAAATAAGCCATTGATGTCACATGTTAATTGGACCAGGTGTATAGATTGGGCGAGAGAAAACCAGAGCAAAGATGATGATTTTTTTCAGTCTGTAATTTTATCAGATGAAAGTAAATTCTGCTAATATTCGAATTCGAGACAGGTTTATGTTTGGAGAACTCAGAATGAGACTTGGAACACTGAATGTTTTCAGGCGACCGTGAGACATGGAAGTATTGAAGTAATGGTGTGAGGCGCTGTCTGGTTTGGGGAGGAAATCTGAGCTGATTCTTGTTGACGAGCGGTTGAATGGTCCAAAATACTGTCAAATATTAAAGAAAGGACTATTCCCAGTATTTGAAACCAATCAGATTGGCAAGAATGTCAACCTTTTTCAAGAAGATGCAGCACAATGTCATACGAGCAAAGTAGCAAAGGCCTGCAAGGAATCGCAAGGAATCAAGACACTGTCATGGGTAGCCCAAAGAATCCAACAGAGCACGTTTGGGAGCACGTTGACCGAAAACTTTGAGAGCGTGCAACCAAAATTACGTCCGTGACAACCCTTAAATAAACATTGCTAAAGAGTGGCCAAATATGGATCAAACAACTGGATCAAATCCATGAAAACTCGAATACAAGTGCTGAAGCTAACTCTATACTAGTTCCAAATACTGTTTGTTTAATTTGAGTCGGGATTACGTAATTAAATTTTGAATTTGGATCTAGTTTATTTCTTCTAGTTAAAAACTTTCCTTGGGCCACTATATATATATATATATATATATCGAGAGAGAGAGAGAAATAGATAGATAGATAGATATGTGTGTATATATGTGTGTGTGTGTGTGTCTATGTGTGTGTATGTGTCTATGTGTGTGTATGCAATAAACAAATCAAACATAACTTTTTTTAATCATTTCACTCCAAAGGAAGGTAATAAAACCGCCAAGTCGCAAGGAGATATTCGCTGTTAGAGAATACGAGAAAAATATACTATTAAGTGGAAAAACTATAAAGGAACAAGAATTAAGAAGACAGAAAGTAACAATTGACATTGCATTATAAATCTTTGGAAATCAAGGTTGACATGGAAGGGAAAAGCCAGAAGAGAGTCCCACAAGCGAGAGGTGCGAGAGAAGAAACTGTCTGCATAGAACTTACAGTTACATCTAAAAGAATTCAACTTTAAAATGATTAGACCTTGCCGCCATTATAGTACTGCGCTTAAAATCATAAAGTCTAGGTGTCATAACGGAAAGTAATATTTATCGTGACTAATACAAAAATTTGGCACAAGGCCAAAAGGAGGAATAGAGAAAGGCTGGCCTTCAATTTGTCTCATCTTAAACTTAGCTAGCCACGATTACTGTCACAGATATACCAGAGCATTTTTACTTACCATCGCGGACTGTTCGTCAGAACAATTACCATGAAAGTATTTATAGAAAAGGCACATGAAAAGGTATTTAACAATAAAATTTATATAATACCAGGAGTAATCAATGAATCATAGATACTAGTGACAGTCTAAAAATACAAAGAGAATGGATTAATTAAACGGTTCATTGCCCTCGATTTTAGTAGCGAATTTTTATGTCCACTTTATTGAATCTCAGTACATTGTTTCAAAACTTTTGTTGATTGCGTCCCACTATTAAAACTTTGTAACAATTGGCGTCATTTTAATGGCACGGGGGCAATAGTTGTATATAATAAATAATAATATATTATGTAAAATAATGTATAAAGAATAATACATAACAAATATTAAAGATTATGGAAACTACATTTTCTGTTACCTTGTTAAGATTTGGCTCTAATAAACAAAAGCCCAGATTGACCAGCAACCCACTTTATGCGAATCTGTAACAGAAATCTATCTTATTCTAAAGACTTGTTATTAACATCTATATTTTCAATCGCGTCTTTTGGAGCTAGATTTATTTTTAACTATGGATTTCTTTAAATACGTTTTTTTATCTGCTTCTGTTTTTCATATTTCTTTTATTTCTTTCTGTTTGTAGAATTTATCGTCCTTGTAAAAGGCGGGATATGATGTCAAACAATTCAAAAAATAATTTTTATAAAAAAACAAGTATAAAAACGAAGAACGTGTTTTTTTTTTATGATGTAAATCAAATATCGATTATTTTCAAGAGTGTTTTGCACATGGGGGCTCCATTGTTGTGTTATGTTGAGCAAGCCAATCTTATAGAATAATTGTAGTAATTTCGAGGCTCACTGAGTGACTTATGACTTTGTGCTAAAACCATAAGCCATAGTCAGTAAATCCTAAGTGGTTCACACACACACACACACACACACACACACAGACACACACACACAGATATGTAGGATGAGACGCTCTTTTTGCACATGAGCAAAACTTATTCGTCCTCTTATAAAATCAATAAATCTGTTTAGCTCTATGATAACTATAACATACGCCCGAGGGTAATTTATTTGACAAAAGGTACAGCTCTATTTTCTAATCTTTTTTTTTTCGTCTCTGTGTAGGAGAGGTTTGTACATAAAACTTCTCATTCAGTGTCCGTACTCATTTAATAGCAATTTCCACTCATAATTCTTTTTCCCCACATATTACCCTCAGTGTTATTTATTTATTAAATTGAGTCATAAATAATTTTCGTTTTTGTTTTTCAAATTTATTCTATTGTATCCTATTATAATTGTGCTTGTCCCCGTCTTCGTTACTTCGAACGTCCGTTACGCCCTGCCATTAGCTCATAAATAATAAACTATTCCGTTTTGATCGCGTTGAAAGAGGGGGAGAAAACCCAACTTTGTTTCAGTGAGAAAATGAATGAAAGCGAGCAAGAAAGAAAACAAGAAAGCAAGAAAAAAGAAAGAAAGAAAGAAAGAAGTGAAGAGACAGAATCAGATTAAGCGGATAAAACAGATGCTACACTTCCATATAAGACAAAAAGCAGAAAAGCGATTGTACTTTCTTGTAGCCCCACGTTGACAGAATGTGACACATAGTTTAATGTGGGTATCCCGATCGCATGTACCCGCGTCAAGTCCAAACATGGCCCACCAGCTCGACCGTCGATTGCGCTGACATCGGTATACATCCGATCCCCTCGGTGCATTGAGGGAGGTACTCCGGCGAGCAGCTGTTTCCCGAGACTGGTTACCTTTCAATAATAATTTTCTGTCCGAAGACACAGCTAAGACATAAAATGTAGTTTATACGCCCGAGAGCATAAACTACCCTATGATCTCAGCCAAAAGGTTGAGAACCAATGGCGACCGCGATAAAACCGACATTTTTAGACGCACATTACTGAACAACGGAAACCAAGTAAGACAATAGCCCAAAGTCCAGTTACCATAAATAAAATAACATTTTTTTCCTAAATTATTTTAAAATTATCATTAAGAGAAATGTTCATAAGACGGGCATTTGACTAGTATTCATGATTAGTATAAGAGACAAGGAAGCGGAACATAGAACAGAATGCGCTTGGGTTAAATTTCCACAATACCGCAAGTTACTACTAAACCAAAAGAACTCGAGTCATATTTTAAAATGTCTTCATCAGTTTTCGATTTCATTGTCATGCATGACGTTAAACATGTTAAGAAAAGTCTTAACTGTCAGAAAAATACAAGATCATTTCACGGCCAATGACATAACCATCCCCCATAAAATCTCTTTGACTGAGTCTACTGTATTACATAGAACTTTACCAAATAACAGAAACCACATCACTTTAACAGCAACAACAATGAAAATGCAAATCACTTTGGATGGTCAATGTTGTGTAGAGAAGGTCGGTCTTCTTACTTAACAACATTGACCATCCACACTACTTCAAAGGCTTAGGAAGGAAGCTTCAATCACATTCCTACCGCCGTAAGGTTGCCTCTCTATGACTTTTCTATAAATACTCTCATGATAATTGTTCGGATGAGCTCTTCGCTATTGTACCTAGACTGTATGAATTTAAGCGCAGTACCCAGACTGGAGTCAAGTTCTCATCAATTTACATTTGAGCTGGCTAGATGTAACCATAAATTCTATTCTCCATTCCAGCTCCATGCTTTCCAGCCAACTTTAATCTCCAAAAATTTAAACGCAGTGCCAAGCGCTATCTACTGCCCTCCTGATTACTCTTTGCTCTTTCCGCTGATTATTAATGTTTCCGTTCCTAATTCATCCACACCCTGTAATTCCCTGTTTTATTTAATGCCTTATATGGGGACATACCGGTTTTTAAAAGTCACCATAAATACTGGAACGATCCCGACAAAAACTATCCTCCGGTAAAAAAACTGTTTTAAGAGAAATATTATATATATATATATATATATATATATATATATATATATATATATATATATATATTGATCAATGAATGCCGTAAGTTTCTCTTTAAGGAAACGGTGGCTATCAACATTATTTTCAAAGACTTTTTGCCACCTATCAAGCAGTTTTTCGATACATTTTGCGCAAATTTCTATAAGTTCTGTAACGTAATCGATCCTAACTTGGCATCTCGATTTCAGTCACTTTCTCACAAACGTGACGTCGCTTCCCTCTGTCTTTTCTACAAATATTTTCATGGCAGCTGCTCTGACGAGCTTTTTTCCCTGGTGTCCCGATTACATGAATTTAAGTGTGTTAGTAGATTGACATCTAGGTCCCACAATTTTACTGTAGAATTAGCTAAATGCAACCGCTACTTCAACTCCAACAGTTTCTTTTCTCGCACTCCCCATCTGTGGAAATCCCTTCCACTTACTTGATTTCTTGATAATTACAATCTTCAAAAATTTAAATGCAACGTCAATCTTCATCTTCTGTTTTCTTGAAGTCTGTTCATATTTTGTCCTTTTCTCAATCTTTCCTATCCTCGATATTCTTATTCACTCTAACCTGCTGTAATCTTCTGCGCACTAGTGACATTCCCGCCTTGTTTGGGGTGAAATGATTTTAAAAAATCCTATTTTGATTTCGAGGCTGACAATTTCAATCCTCTGTCGTATGTTGCTGCAACCCAAAATTATTAAATGCTTCGTATATTTACTAAGACCCGGTCGTATTCTGGAATGGTTGAGCCGAATATATCCTGCAGTCACAGATTATACAGTTTATTCAATAGGACAAATATTGACCTACGCATAAAACAATGACCAGTGAGTTCGAATGTATGTGCTTCTACAGATGCACGAAAAAATACAAGAATACGTATAATTGGGTAGGGATAGGGATCTCCATACCTACCCAATTATACTTATTCTTGTATTTTTTACTTGACTAATTTGCTTCATTAAATTATTTGGTTAACTTTTTAAATATTTATTTGCATACATTCTATACGTAATGTTGCGTTTTGTTTTGTTGCGATAACTCGCATTTCTTCTTCTTCTTCTTCTTCTTCTTCTTCTTCTTCTTCTTCTTCTTCTTCTTCTTCTTTATTATTATTATTATTGGTGGTGTTATTGTTGTTGTTGTTATGGTGGTGGTATTTTGCCTTTGCTTTGTGTAATGCAAGATTTCTCCAAAGTCTCAGATAGACAATAAGTGTTGTCTTTTGTATCCAAACATGTAACCAGGTGCATTGAAATTAGGGTAAAAAATGTAATTCTTGTCACTATAGAGAGATGAATCTACGCAATATCTAATAAGTACTCATGAGTATCGTATTTTGTGTTCATTATTATTATTATTATTATTATTATTATTATTATTAATAATAATAATAATAATAATAATAATAATAATAATGATAATAATAATAATAATGCACTCGTCTCCCAAGTCCTTCAATTGACATAAAATAATTTTTTTTTTACCTAGGAAATTATTGATTTTTCTAGGTAATTGATCAGTACTAATTAAAACCCTGTTTTGTTTTATTTCAGATAAAGATGGTTTTCCAGTGATTTTCTATGTGCATATATATTATTATTCTTAATTACCTTCTACGATTTAAATACGATATAATGACTTATTATTATTATTATTATTATTATTATTATTGCATTTCTATGTGATTATCGCTGCATACTGAGTAACAGCAAGTTTACTCCAATCACTGGCATCGCCATTAGCCAGTATAGTCGAAAACTACGGCTATACCTCGGCCTGGACCATTTCTTCGAATTACGAATTCATCTAACACCGCCCACAGTGCCTTGCAAATGATTCTCTGTACGCCTTTTATCGTAAGCACGATCATAATATATATATATATGTTCCAGTGTTCCTTCAATTCTGATATTTTTTTCTTTCTTTTATCTTTATTCTTTTATCTTCACGGTGTGGTCCATCTGGCAATTGACTTCTACTATCCGGCTGTTCATCTTTTCGCTGTTTACAACTACCACATCTGATTCTTCCCGCTTAGATGAAGCGGTGATCTGTTGTCAGATTTGCTCAACTACATTGTCAGTTAATTGCATCACGTGGTACACAACTGTGTGATCATGCCTAGGCAAAATATTTTACCACAGTAGGGTACTATTTCTTCCTGCGGTACACTGGTTGCAAACCAAAGCTAAAGAAACCAGATTGTTCTACTATTCAACCCATAGCTGGGGGAGAAGTGATGGATTCATACCTTTCCCAAGGATATTTGTGCATAAGTGAATGCAACGAACTTAACTGGGATTCGAACTCCGATTTCTCATTCCGAGCCACAAATCCATTACACCACAGCGCACATCCTTAAGTGTATGATTTTATAATAATTACATCATCATTATTATTATTATTATTATTATTATTATTATTAATTTCTTTTTGACCTGCATTTGGTTTTATAATCATATGTCAGGTCATATATAATTGCCGAGGGCACGCAAAGGATCAGATTTTCTCATTGTTTCGACTTAAGCAAAAATAACTTAAACGTATAAAGCTGTTCACAGAATATTGGCTGTGTTTGCTAGAACTGTTTTTTTTAATTTTCTGTAGACATGGTTCTCCAAGATATTGTGGTGATTTGTTCTTGAGCTCCTTTCTGCATCAGACCCAAAGCTCCATCCACAATAGGAACAGTTTTAGGTTTTAACTGCCACATTTTTTTCTATTTCCATAACCTTCGTTTTATGTTACTTGGTACACTTATGTCAATCAGTGTAGAAAGTTTTCTTTTCTGTCTTTGATAATAATGTCTGGGCAATTTGCTTGTATTGTTTGATCTGTGTTGACAAAAAACCCTCAGCGGATGGTAAAATCTGTTCCCTGGACTATAAATTCAGGATAATGTTCATACCAATTAGCAACAGTTTTTATCTTGTAGTGATGACAGGTATTGACCTATGCTGTCATGAAGGTTTTGTGTTAGTATTGACAATTCTGGGATAAGATGATCAATGTATTAGTCACATCATCTTCATTTTGAGTTCGTACTATTAGGCAAGATTAGCATGGTTTTTGCGTGTAACTGCAGCAAGAATAAACCCTCCAGTTTCACCCTCAGTCCTGGTCTCCTTAGTCACTGGTGGGTTGCGAATTGAGCTACAACAGCATTTTTGCTTCGGAGAAAGACCAGTCTACGTAGGGGCTTTTACCCTAGCTTTTTCGCTTTTTGTTTCAGTTTTCTTGCTGTACTGGAACAGTTGCATATACTTCCGTTGCATCTACTTGTGTCAGTTTTAGGTACTTGAGTGTTATGAACACCTGCCAATATTGTCTCAGATAAGAGCTTAATATCTGGTAATTAACGCATTGATACTGGGTTCGTTATCAGCAGCCTCAGGTATCAATGCAAATTTCTTCTGACTTTAAGTGTTCATCATATATGATTAAAACTTCCCTCTGAATGATGCCACATTGCTGCAACCGGGTTCTGTATTTATCACGTCCCTTGTCGGAAATTTCGCTAATTTTCGACGGAGTCGTGTCTAGCTCTATCTTCAAAAAAATAGAAAAGATGCATAAAATGGCCGGGAGCAATTGCTAGAATTGCGAAAAAGATGTGCTCCGCGACGTAGCAGAACAGACGAGGAATTAACAATAATAGCCGCTTCGTCTATTAACAAGTCCCCTTTTAAGCCCCAAAGGACAATCACTGGACGGCAGGGCGGTTGAGATCGTCTGCCCAAGGTGAACCTCACTTTCACGGTTTATATTGTTACATTTCATTGACGTTCATATGAAGTTCGACTAGGTCACTTCGGTGTGATGCAATGTTTAAAATGCTTGTCTCGCTAGATTGCTTACGACTGAGTAGTGAGTGTGATTCTTACTTGCTTCTCCATTCTTTCTGCCTTGTGCCGCATCTAACCTAAGTTTTGAAAATTACTATATACAACGCTTGCTAAATCGCCATATAAAGGAGGTTCCATAACTTGTGAATTAATTCTAAACGTCTAGAAATTTTTTTCTTTTTTTTGGCGGATATTTGGGCGATATTATTTTTCACAGATATTTTCCATGACATGAATAACATGATCCAATAGAGAAATAAATAAATGTTCACCAATAACACTGATTTATTTATTGCTGTCTTTGATCCGTCTTAATGAAACACCCTTATATATAATCCGTCTTAATGAAACACATTTTAGATAAGTTCAACCAAGTGGTGAACTCAAGAAAACACTCCCGAATTCGTCATATATTTTGCCTTGTACCAGGAACGAGCGAATAATACGGGTTCTGTTTATCATTCGCCATAGTTTATTGCCACACAAATATGGCATCACTTTATCTCTGAACTTCGGTTAAGGCGGTTTTATTTTGGAGAAAATAATATAATATTTTTTATCGTTTTTCTGACATTTTGCATCGATCGCGTGATAATCAAGCTATTGTAAAAAACCTAATTTCTTAGGCAGTGTAAATGTCTGTCACAAAAATCAGAAGGTGTAAAGTATTGATAGATAAGAAAATCTCCCCAGAAACAACGAAAAGGATTACCGGGCTGAAGCGTAATGCCCAATCTACTTTAAAGCAGTCACTTTTATATAATATACTTACAGATGAAGAAGTGACTTCAAAAGCCAGCTATTCGGTTTTACTGACGAAATTTCTATAGACTACTGAAAATGTAAGCAACAGGGAAGATTTCACGATATAGGAACTACAATGAAAATGATGCTAACAACGAGGAAGACGGATTTTGGGGATATATAATGATGAAAGAATGTTTGGTGAATTTAACAGTCACCGCAGAATTAATGCAATAGAGGAAGGAGAAACATGGAGTAATCTATTTGACAATTTGAGTAGAAGGATAGCAGGAAAAGGTGCACAAAGATAAAGCGAAGTATTAAAGGTGTTAAAGTAGCCTCGTACAATAAAAGCCAGGAAATGATCGCCAATGGCCTGAAAGGATATGGCATATGAAAGAACAAGAAAATTATTATTATAGGGGTAAGACGTGAGTGTCTAATAAATTCACCTTTTATGAGTCTTACCCTGCAGAATGTTAGCGATCATGGCTATTCAAAACTTCCTATTCTTCTTCGCACTCTTAGCAATGTTTGTCTTTGCCGATCTTCTCAACCACTGTTTCGCCTTCCATACACACATGCTCGTCAGGTAGATGGCTTGCTACCTTTCCCTGTCCCTTTTGCATTTAAAGTCTAGTGAGTGTCGATTTTTCCATGTCCTCCTTCCTCATTATGTAATGCCCGGTGCCTACTTCTCATTCTGCGTACAAATGCTTTTCTTTCTTTTTTCCTTAAGACTTCTTCGTTTCCTACGCTCTCCGTCCATTGTATTCTCAGTATCTTTCTGTAGGACCATATTTCTATTGCAACTAATTCTCTCTTCATCACTAGAGAGATTTTTCAACATTTACTGCCATATAAGTAGATTGATATTTGTTTTATAAACATAAAGTGTCGCTGCCGACACTTGAGTTTGAACATAGATCGCCAGTGAGCAAACACAGGCGATCCCATTATTGAGTTAAGTAGACCACGTGACCATAGAGGAAACGCAAATGTACGAAGTCGCGTGACGTCTAATTGATCCCTATTTATACTCTATCATTTATTACTATACGAAACGCTATTCTCTACTCTATTCACGATATTATTTCTCTATTCGGATCACTATACGGCGGTTACTTTTCGAACGAGTATTATTGTGCAAGTACTATTAATGCGAGTCTTATTCGAAGGCGTCTGACACCAGTATTGTTCAACGGCGTTACTATAGTTGTATCTACGATTGCAAAGTCTCTACTACGACGAGCATTACGAAAGTGAGAAGTATTCGTTGACATTACAAAAGTGTCAAATGAGTGTTCATTGACATCACAAAAATATTACATAACGGTTCAACAGTTTTTTCTTTTTTTCTAACGAAAATTTCCCGTTTCGTAATACTTTGCTTAGGTTCTGGAATGCATTATTTGCCAGTGCGCATTATATGTGGTGTAAGTTTTTTGTTTTTGTTTCTGACTAGGATGCCATTCCTATTTGATGATTGATGTCATAATTAAGTATGGGATGTCTCTGCTTCTCCCTTTTACATCTATTGTCTTTTTTTTTCACTGTTTATCAACAATTTCCATGTTATTTACAACCAGAAACTATTTTTAAATTGTAAGAATTGCTTTTTGGAGATAGTAATGACTTAGCGATGCAAGTCTTACTAATTACCCCATAGCTTAGGGGAGAAGACTTGTATTCAATGGGTATTTGCGCAGAAGGGAATATAACGCAAACCTAGTTCTATTGAAACTCAGCTCTCTGTTTAAAAATTCCGAGCCGTTATCCATTAAACCACACGCCCATCCAAGCTTACAACACTTGATATTCTCGAGCAGTCACCCATCTAGGTACTGCTCAGGATCGACGTTGCTTAACTTCGGTGCCCGTTTCATGTTACTGAATAGATAACATGAAATAGTAAAAAAAAAAAACGCACACAAATATCTCTGTGTCGGTTTGAAACTACATCCTCTTCTTTTTTAAAAAAAAAACAAAAAAACAGCATCCTGTAATTATTGGGAACATTTTTTGCTGTTCGGAAACATCTGGTGGTTTTCCCCCATTTAAACAGATTTACAAAAAGAGTAAAGGAAAGACGCGTCGTAATATCAGTAACTACTAATGTTTTCGTAAAACAACGCCGGGCAAATTGCAAATGGGTTGCATATTTAAATCAAAAGATAACCAATGCTCACAAGGAAATCGAAACAAATCATAGATGCCAATAAATTGAAGTTGTGTCCCGGTGCCAAAGTTCTTACAGCTCTTTGAAGTTGATTTCTTTTCCTTAGATTTCTACAGCAATCGATGGATTTCCTTGGTTCTAATGTTTACATTAAGCACAGAAATTCGTTTCTCTTTTGATTTCAAAGAAATTGCAGAGATGAGAAACAACTTGATCAAAGAATTGTTTGTTGAAAAATAAAATATTCGAAACAAGTGAACGCTTGAAACTAATTCATCAAACATCGAAATAAACACATCTTTTAGATATAATGACTCCCGCAATGTCTGTTGTTTCGCTTTCTGCTTTTTTTTTTTAAGTTGTGGGTGGACAACCCGGTAAGTAAACAATTAATAAATTTTATTTATGTCACAAAACACAAGAAGAGTGATGCAATAGTATGGAAATACCTATAAGAAATTACAGTGTAACCCGGATATAAGATAGTTGTCGGGACCGGAGAAAAGGTCTCTTATATCCGGGTTTGGTCTATGTTGTTTAGGTAAGTATGGCTCTATTTTGGGACAAAGAGAAAATCTCTCTTATATCCGGGTTACACTGTATAAATTACTCCTTGAAGTTAAACGTTGAAAGTTCTCGACTGACAGAAAAACTATCTAGAGTAGGTTTTTTACGATCCAAAGTAGGAACGAATTTTGTACCTATCACATAACAAGCCAACATACATAACTATAAGAAAGTAAAAAAGATTAAATAAAATGGTTAAATTTAAAGCCTAGTACTTAATATGCATGTGAGGCAAAAGTAACTCCCTGCTTTATAAACTTTTACTGAACATATTTTTGTTCAGTAAAAGTTTATAAAGCGGGGTGTTATTTTTGCCTCACATGCATATTAAGTACTAGGCTTTAAATGCTAGTAATTTAAGACGGCTTAAGATTAACTATGGCTTACGTGTTTGGGTAATGGTTAAATTTAAATTTGGTGTTGAACAGGATAGTTCAACGTGGGGCAGTTGAGTTGCCATTACGGTCTCCATACGTAACACTACCAGACTTTTTCTTGTGGCCTGTATGGTAAGATTTTCTTTGCAGACTCAAAGTAAAAACAATTCTTGGATTAAAATAAAACAATTTCTGATAGCTTATCATAAATTAATGTAGAAATGTGTCAAATAGTTTATTAAAGGGATGTTGACAGGGTTCAGCGTTCTATTAAACATGAGCGGAGCATTTTGAACAGGTTAATTAGTTTGTTAATCATATTGGTTGTTTTGGTGTGACAGTAGTTATAAATTTTCTTAAACTAGTGTAATTCCGCCCTGTGTATGACAATAAACTACGTCCAACAGTAACGCCTTTGAGTGGATATAGTCCATCATAGGACAAAATGCGTCAGCAAAAGAAAGTTATCAAAAGTGTCCAACTGTTAGATTAAGATCTGGACCGTTTTATCTTAGAAATGATTAAAGATATATTACTGGAATTCTCCGAGATTTTTTATAACACTATTAAACTCTATCTTGATCCATAAGAATATATTATTACTCTCCACGCTTAACAGAAGAATCGTGATGAAATCGATCATAAACGGAAATGACATTAATTAATCATAGGTAAGGATCGGAAGCTCATGAAAGATTAAAATAAGGTTCAATTATATATATATATATATATATATATATATATATATATATATATATATATTATTCTAGGAACATTTTCAAAACTTAGTCAAGATGATTTACGCCTCAAGCAAGGCAAGGCTGCCACTAGTACGCGGGTGGGGGGTACAGCGAAGAAAAATGAGAGGAAAGTATAAAATATGCACGGGATTGAAAGCGATAGAAGATGGCGATTGACGTTGCATATAAATTTGTGAAGTCTGTAGTTATCACTGAAACAAATAAGCGGAAGGTAATTTCACAGGTGGGAAGTGCAAGAAAAGAAACTGTTGGAGTAGAAGTGGCGGTTACATTTAACTATTTCTTCAGTAAAAGTTTGGGATTTAGAACTCAGTCTAGTAGCACGCATACATTCATCTAGTCGAGACACAAGTTGTCATGAAAATATTAGTAGAAAAGACAGAGGGAAGCTACATCACGTCTGTGAGAAAATGATTAAAGTCGAAATGTGAAGTATATATATCATTATGTAGTTGGGCAGCAATCTCTCTTTTATACAAGTTTCATTGAAGTTTTTTTTTATTTAATTTCTTTTGTGTTACTCTAATTTTATTCATTTTTGGACATAAATAATGTAAAAATTATCCAAATATTCTGTATGTCCGAGAGCTTTCGGTTATACTTTAGAGTTGAGAATATTATCTTTAAATATTAAGCTTAAAGGAAGATTAAAACAGTAAAACATAATTTACATTAAAAATTAATCTGGATCAATTTATTTCAGCATATATTTGTTTTTATGCCTACATGTAACCATATATTATGTTTATATATATATATATATATATATATATATATATATATATATATATATATATATATATATATATATTTGTGTGTGTTTGTAAAAATTCAGATGTATCGAAAAATATATTTCTGAAAAGACAATATAAATAAACACAAATGATAAACTTCTTATTTGCCTAGATAAAATTCAATTTTTACTTTTGTCGCGCGCACACACACACATATATATATATATAAAAACATATATATATATATATATATATATATATATATATATATATATTTATATTTAAGTAATGAAGAGTTTGCTAATCCGTATGGATAATCCAAGGAGGATATGATCCAGAGAGCTCAATGTCAAATCAGGGCAATTATTAATTCAATTTAAATAGACGACAAACAACCTTAAGGGTCCATTGATTATAATTTATTTCCCAAAGTACCTGGGGAAGTAGATTATAACCAATCAACCCTTAAGGTTGTCTGTTTTCTATTTAAATTAATATATATATATATATATATATATATATATATATATATATATATATATATATAGTTGATACTGACGTCCTTTCTGCCAAAATCTGACTATTTGACCAAAACGTTAGTTTTCATGAAGATTTCTTCATCGGGTGAAAATGTCCAATACATCCATAAATTTTAAACTATTTACATCCTCTATCAAATACATCTATGTCAAAAGAAAGGTATAAAGTAAATAACTTGACGTTCATAGTATTTGCGCGAATAGACTTGAATACGACGGGTCAATTTGGTAAACAAAAATGATATATAATCCTATGAAAGTCCAAACATAACCAGCAAGTGCTTGTCCGATTTATTCAGTTCTATCGAAAGAATAATAATAATTTTATGGCGTCGACGAAAAACAGTTCATGGCAAAACTTCATTCTTCAAAGTCTGACGATCTTAGCTATCATGAAAACATTTTTTGAAATTAATAGTTGGGATAAAAAAATACATGGAAAAATAATATAAATAAAAAGGCGGATTATATATATATATATATATATATATATATATATATATATATATATATATATATATATTCATTCGATATAATGTTCTCCCTAGGGATTGCAGAAAGATTCTCCATTTGCCAAATCACTTACAGGAATAATTTAAACACAATATACAGCAAATTCATGATTCAAATTTCGGCAAATTTAAAATCAATTTTCGGCAATTTGGGGTCAACATTCGTCAAATGTAATGTCAATTTTCAGCAAATTTATAGTCAGCGGTGGACAGATGTAGGATAAATATTCGGCAAATTGATGGTCAAAGTCTAATAAGTTTAGGATTAATAATAGGAAAATAACTGTATCACTAATACACACTCTTACCTGGCCCGCCCGTGAATATAAGATGACGCAACGCATACATATATATATATATATATATATATATATATATATATATATATATATATATATATATATATATATATATATATGCACACACACACACACACACATACACATATATATATGTGTCAATAAATATACAGGTAATCCTTCACCTGTAACACGACTGGAATTTTCATGCGCAACGCAATCTTTATGTGGTGATTATAGACTATAATGTAGACTCTAATATATAATTAATAGCTATGTCTTATTACACCGAGCACTCTTTTATTAAAACCAGTACTATATATATATATATATATATATATATATATATATATACATTTGTATATTTGGTCAGCAATCCTTCTTTCATGCACATTTCATTAAAAACGACAGACAAGGTACTTTTATTCAGTTTTTATACAATTTCTCATGCGATCTAATATTCTTTTCTTTTCGGATAATAAATTATATAAAAACTGTCCGAATGTTCTTTTTATACGAGCGCTATCGGCTATACATTTAGCCATTTTCAAGGATTATATTTTAACTGTTAAAATTAGAAATAGTTTGTTGTATGTATGTTTTATAAAATGTTTTCAATTTTTTGTTTCAAAACACGGTCAAGATATTATGTCTATGTTCAAAGTTAATATTATTAAGTGTTGGTTTGTTTGTTTTTATTAATAAGGATTCCATTATTTTTAACCATTTTTGTTTGTAGATGATGCTATTATATTAGTGTTGTCCACAAGTATGTTCCGAATAGTGTCCGGTAGGTCTCCATGAATATTTAAATGAGATCTAATTGAGCTATTGTCAGAAAGGTGTAGAGTTAGTCTGCGTGTCAAACATGTTGTAGTGTGGCCTATATAATTGTTTACAAATTTTGAATGATGAATACAATTCGTTAATGGGCATTTAAATTCGTAAATAATATTTGCCTTATTTAATTTTGTTCTAGGAGGTGAATTATTATTTTTAGCTATAATGTTAGAGGTTTAAAATTTTTATAATAAATAATTAATCTAATTTTTTTGCTATTGTCAACTGGTGTTATGCTTTTTTTATAATGTTTTTAATTCTGCATTCATCCTGTTTATAATTTTCGTTCATGTGATTTTTATAAAAATATTAATATTATTGTTTATGTTTCTATTCTCGCCGTTGCTATTAGTTACTTTGGACAAGAAACGCCTAATGAGGAAATCCAACAACTGATTAGGAAATCTGTTATTGATCAGCGTTTGTTTTACATTTTTTAATTCTTTAAAGAAAAGAAAAGCGTGCGAGAGGATGAGTTCTCGTGCTCTCTCGTGAGGAAATTTTTAATAACACCTATTTTATATCTAAGAGGGCATTCACTAGAGAAATTAAGATGGCAAGAGTCTTTAGTAGTTGTTTTTTTATAAACAGAAGTTTTAAAAGTATTATTACTAATATCGACGAGAACGTCTAAGAAAGGAAGTTTTTTCTTTTTTTACTACACTCGTAAGTAAAATTTAGGACGGAATTTTGTTGAAATGTAGCTTTTAGATTTTCTATTTCTTTCTTGTTTTCAGCCAAAATAAAAATATCATCTACATAACGAACATATATTTCAGGTTTAATAACTTTCGTAAAAACCTTGTTTTCAACAAAGAACATATAGTAATTGGAGAAGCAAGACCCAAGAAGGTTTCCCATACTTATTCCATCAGTTTGTATGTAAATAGTACCATTCTGACTATAAAAAAGAACTCTAGTGGTGCAAGCAAGTAATAGATTTCTTAAAATATTGGGTTGGATTGATGGAGGTGGAATTAAATTATTTTTATACACCGAATTAATGATAATATCAATAGTTTCGGAGACGGGAACATTAGTAAATAAATTCTCTAAGTCAAGCGACGCAAGAATGCCGTGGTTTGGTTTTAATTTTGTGCTTTTAAGTATTTGGAGGAATTCATGGATAGATTTAATGCTATAGTTAGTAGTGAGTTATGGAGTAATAATATCATTGATAAATTCTGAGAGTTGGTATATGCCTGTTGGAATCTGAGAAATAATAGGTCGTAAAACATTAACATTACCGTATAAATAGCCAGGTTGGTATATATATATATATATATATATATATATATATATATATATATATATATATATATAATATATATATATATATAGATAGATAGATAGATAGAGAGAGAGAGAGAGAGAGAGAGAGAGAGAGAGATAGGCAGCATATATTTATTCAAGCATATTTGAATAATATGCATGTTAACGTCTATTTATTTTAGAATAATCCTCTTTATTACTCTAATTAGCTTCTTGATATTAAGATGAAATTTATCAAGGAAGGTGCTGTATTTTTTGTTAACCCAAGTACATTCAATCTTAATTATTATTATTATTATTATTATTACTTCAAACGTTATATATTATTATTATTATTTCAAACATTATTTTAGCGGATACCCGTATATTATTGTAAACATTATTTATTTTGTCTACTGGCCTGCACACTTCAAAAGATGTATTAAGGAACATATACCGACCGAGTGTGATTTAAAGGCGTATAAAACACGATGGATAAGACAGTAGTTTCCCCTGCGAAAAGGGTCACAAGTTCGAATCCTACTGGAGGGCATTACCGGCTGGTAGACAAAATAAATGCTGTTTAAAACAAAAACGGAACGTCTACTCAGTTACGGTATCAACTAAAAACAATGTTTGAAGCAATCAAAATACTTCTGATTTGCGTAAAAAAGCATTTGCTTATATTAATATGTCTTGCATAAACCCCATTAAACCAGACAAGAATTCGAACTACACGAAATCACACATCGTGTACTATACAAGCGTTTAACTACGGGGATGGGGAGGTTTTGAGTTGCGCGGAACGGCCTCTTAATTACTGTTGTTCACAGGTCCACCCTGGCCCGATGTTAGATTCCCAACTATGGAGAAATAGTTAACCCCCAAACTGGTTTCAAAACACTATGAAGGTATAAAAATAAATTTTCATAGTAAAAATACCAGCAATACATTTTTGAAAAAGATATTACCAGCAATACATTTGGCTTTCGACAAAAATACGTCAATGAAGCCTGATCTACATATTGAATACTTACATGTTTTATTCATCCGATCCTATCCGAAAAAGCTGCTCGCCATTAAATAACCCATTGAGGTTGATTGACCGTAAATCAAAATAAAGCAAACCAAACTAACAAGATGCACCTGTTCTATTTTTATATATATTCGCATAATGAAGGAAAATCCTTCTAAATAAATACGAGTATTTGTATCAATACAACCATAAACAACAGCATGTGAAGCGGGAGAGGAAAGGAAAATCATAGAGAATATAAATAAAATGAACACCAACCTTTTTTTTTTTGAAACCGGACGCCTAACCAAGAGACTGTGTTGTTTGCATGATGTTAAAATTATAAGAACATCCTGTTTACATATGGATGCTGGTACTTGATCATGTGACCCGTTCGCTTCTGGGCGGAAGGCAATGACAGCCAGTCACGCCTATCTTGATGTATTCAGTAATTTGGGTCGAACGGAGACAAATGATGAGTTTGCAGATGAATTTTCATTGGTGGAAAAATCATTCAAGATGTAATTACAAATATATCGCACTTGGCCTTTTTTTTAACATAATAATTAGCTTTTAAATGAATGTCTTGTGGCTTCATCAGCAATGATATATTGTCTATGTGTGATTTCCCAATGTCTCAAACAGACTAATTTGTCTTGAGCTCAAAACTTTTTCTTTCTCTTCCAAGAAACACTTACCAACTGAAAAGTTTGGATCAATGTAGAAAAATAAGTTGAGACTTTTTTTTTATCAAATAAAATGAGACAGAGTTTAATTAAGACTTATATTAAGTCTACTCAAGAGTAATACGTAAAACCACTCACATTCTAAACATTGTATTCAATGGTCTGCCTCGATTGAAGTATTTATTTTTTTCCTTCTTAAAATCTGACAGTGCAATTCCAGGCAAATAAGATTTTATTCGATTTTCAAGAATCAATTTTCAGCTTGTATACGTATGGTAACAGTAATGTCAGTATTAACCATTTCCCTATAAGAAGCATTTGGCATTCACTGACCGAGCAGCCAGTACTCCTTTACATTGAAATCTATAAAATCTTTCCCTTAATTCTTTTTAGGAAAAATAGATTTCTCATCTACGGAAGCTGCTGTCGCTCTTTTCATTATTGAAGGAGATTTCCTTTCCAGCATTTTATTTAAAGTAGTGTGGAATGTTGACATCTTGATTATGCCATTAAGTTCTCAATGATTTACATGTGCTATCCTTTTTAGTTGTTGCTGTTCTTGGTTTTCCGCAAATGATGTGCTTTTTTGTTATTTGGTACAGTTATGTGTTATTCTGTAGCGCCAGTCTACAACGTTAAATAAAAAGATGATGTTTGTCAAGACCATCAAAGTTTTTTTTCCCTTTGGTCTTAGGAAGCGGTTACATACAGCTGACAGGTTTTAACGGATTTGGCGAAGCACACAATACCGTTATCTTTTCAAATTTTATTATTTGGAAATTAATGAGCGAGGGAAATGTTTGATTATAACTCTTCGTATCTCTTTTAGGTATTTTCGGTGTCTATTATTACCGAATATAAAGGTCACATAAAAAATGTGATAACATCCCTTGATGGACATCAGAATCAGTGGTTATTATTTGTAAGCTAAATGAGAAAATGCATGTAGGCAAGTCGGCAAAAAATGCTTAAACGTTTTTAGTTAACTGCTCAATGTTACATATATTGATAGCTCATCATCATCATCATCAGCAGCAGAATCAACATTATGGGGGTGTGGTCGTAGAGTCACTTCTCAGCTAAACGCATAACCAGCTCGTTCCATATGTTTCGACAGCGTCTGTATCAACGATCCTCCGGTTAGTTCACTCAGTCTTCATCTCTTTTCTTCATTTGTCTGCCTCTTTCTTTTTAATGCTAACAGCAGTGATTGCCAAACTATTTTTTTTTCTCTGGGCCTAATTTTCCGAATGAAAATCTGCTCGCGCTTCACCAAATTTTATGTGACGAAAAAAACATTTAAAAATAAAAATTAAAAAAAAACAGAGAATACTTAAAGGGAGATAATCGCTGATTCGAAGTCAGAAAATTACAATTGATAACTCTCTCCGCCAATTTACGGAGCCTAGTTACTATATTCTTAATACGTGATATAATGCAATAATATTACAATGATAAAACCGGTCAATAATTATTCATAACTATTTATACTGGGACGCGTGCATGCAATTACAAGTAATCCATAATAATAATATAAATGTTGACATCATAATTATTTTTGGCATATTAATTTTTTGAAACTTTTGAAAATCCTTGTCCTTCAATCATTCCGTCGCTACTGTAAGGCCCGCCCCACTGGTCTAACGTGACACCGTGTAGGATGGGAAGATTTTGACACTAATGATGTGTCCATACGATTTCAAACTTATTTTCTAGATTGTTGCTTATGAGGTTTTCCAATGATTTTGTTTGTAGATGTCGTCCATTACGTCATTCGGAATACTTTTTTAAAATTTTAAATTAGGTATCTCCTTTTTACTTAGAGAACCTAAAGAAATTTAAATGCCTATCATTATCAGGGACAAATATTGATTAAAAAATCAATGCGTAGAAATTTGGGAGGGGCCATGATCCCTACGACTTGAAAGAGATTTCTTTCCAACATTTTATTTAAAGTAGTTTTGAATATCGATATCTTGATGATGTCATTATGTTCTGATAGATTTACATGTGTTATCCATTTTAGTTGTTACTGCTGTTGGTAGTTCGGAAATGATGTGCTTTATGCTATAAAAAAGTTAACCTGAACAGGACGACGTAGTTCGATAACCTCCGGGAAACGCATTGTCTATAAGATTTATCGATGCGCAGACCGATATACGTAATATACAGTGTTTAATGAAATAAAACGTGGTTACTGCTTCAGATACGAAATATGCGAAATATGCACTATAATAAAGTTTGAAATCTCTCTCTCTCTCCCTCTCTCTCTCTCTCTCTATATATATATATATATATATATATATATATATATATATATATATATATATACGACTTTACGGGTTCTGATCAAGAAATATCGGGACTTTTGCTATGGTACGGAGCTAAAGTCCGCTGAGGGAAGTCGCTTGACACACATTGACATTGAACTCGATTATAACGTCCTAGCTCGCTTCCATTGTTTATAGCCGTGATTGAAAGAAAGTGTGTAGAGTGTGGTCGTCTCACCACACCAGAGAATTTCCGTTAGTGAACCTGGTCTGTGCAGCAGCTTTTGTCCAACGCCAACATTCTCCAGATCCGAAAAACCACTATATTTCCCAGATCACGCACCTTGCGCCATTTTCCTCTTCATAAATTCAATCCCACTAGAAAGGAACAAGATTTCTAGACGCTGACGAAATCTTAGAAAATGCGATGAGGCAACCGATCGCTATTCCAAAAAAGGAGTCCCAGTAGTGCGTCCATCAATGGAAACGACGCTGGATAAAGCGTGTGGCTTTAGAAAGAAGGTGCTTCGAAGGTGATTAAATACCGGATTGATATGTGTTGTAGTTTTCTTTTTTATATCGACAGTCCCGGTACTTTTTGTTCAAACCGCGAATAATCTGTTTATCCTATGAGCCAGCGGAACCTCACAACAACATGCTGAGTTATTCATGACCAATCTCTAAATCACGTAGGATATTTGAATAAAAATATTTGTTACCCAACCTAAGGAGTAAAAGCATATGTACAGTGCACCCCAATAAGACACGAATTCGCTTTCAGTGTTTATTGAAAGTAACGAACTCCGTATAGTGCCACAGTTGTAATCACGAAGGATTTAGTAAAAGTGATATATTTTTTAATGTGATATCAATTCCTGAATGTTTTAGGTGCCAGACATTTTTGGAACGAAGTATCTTTGGTAGGCACGCATAATCTTCCACCTGAAGCAGGAAGCAAAACTAGAGGCAGCGTACATCAACATCAACACGGAAATCAGTTGATATAATGTTCACAGAATGTAATAAGGCATCCATGATATGGCTGTGATAGAATTAACACTTTTGTTACCGAAATGTATCAAATTATGTTTGCAAGGTTGGTGTGAATATGTTTAAAGCAGATCGACGTTAGCACTTTTACCTTTATTCATATTTCATATATCCTGCACGTTCCAACATTATATGCAAATCAATAGAGAAATAAGTATAAAACTAACAGGCATACTGTTAGAAAATTTCGGTCCAACATATTTTATCTATGTGTATGGTATATGAACTAGGATATAATATTCGAATGTCTATTATGCTGTCATGAAGAATATTATATAAACGTTTGATTTAGATTTGGCAAAAAATGGAGCACAGTTGTCATATATGAGTATGTGCTACACAGTCTTTAACTTCCAGTATCGAAAGAGTCCAAATGTGTCTCCGCGTCCTCGTGAGTGACAAATTATTTTCCACCCAACAACCTCTCACCTCTCACTGCTATCTCGCCATTCGCATCGAAAGTGCTCAGACGAACTACATATCTCAGATCCACCACTTTTAACATTCACGGTAAAGGCACGTTATGCTAAGCTGATTGTAGCGAATCACCTTAATTCCCTTCGTATTCCATTGGTTCCACTTGAACGGCTTCCGTCCATAAACCCCTGTGGAACCGACTCCCAAGAGGATGCTTCCCGGTCACTACAATCTTGACCTATTCAAATCTAGGGTTAATCAATATCTTTCACACATATTTGCTATAACGTCACTTCTTATTCTGTAATTCTGTGCCTCGAGTGTCTCCCGCGCATTATACAGGGTAAACAACATTGTAAAAAGAATGTCTTCTTAATCGGAGGAATATCTTTATCTTGGTTGTCCTACTCATTATCATGTGGCAGCTGAAAGAGCAGGTTTTCTGCATGTAGCTATCGTTATCCAGTCACCTACACGGAATCCGCCGTGGTTAAGACGATAAACTACATCCGCGTCCTGTGTAAGACAATAAACAAGGCATCTGATCAGGAGGTTTTAAAGAGCGTGGAACCACCTCTTAATTGTTGGTGCACCCAGGTTCACCCTGATCCGGGGTACCAGATATGGGCAAATAATTAATCCCCAAACTGCAGTCAAAACACTATGAAAGTGTAAAAATAGGTTATAATACCAGCAATATATTTTTGCAAAAAATTATTACCAGCAATGAATTTTTGAAGAAAAATTATTACCAGCAATGAATTTTTTTTTAAATATTACTAGCAATACATTTTTTTAAAATATTACCAATAATACATTTTTGAAGGAAAAAATATTACCAGCAATACCTTTTGAAGAAAAATAGTACCAGCAATACGTTTTAAAAAAAAAAAATTACCAATTATGTGCCATGCGTGATACACGCTTAGGCGATCATGACTGACGAGGCAGATTTTTTTCCCACGGTAGCTTGCCATTTCTTTCTGCGGTAGACCAGTTGCCATCCAGTACTATAGAACCCTTTCTATACTGCTATTTACCCATAGTTGGGGGAGGAGAAGAAGATTAATACCTTTCCCAAGGTAAGTGAAGGTAATAGATTCGACTGTTAGTGTCCGATTCCTCAATCTGCTATCCATTACTCCACCGTGCAATACCAGCAATACATTTTTGGAAAAAATATTACTATTAATTTTTAACCCAACTATATATTCAACCCAGGATGTTTTTTTTATTCTGATTTCGATGATAAAGGGATATATCGTTTCAGTTCATACTCATCTTTCGATCTTCAGAGAACTAGATGTATCACAAGCAGTTGCTAATGACGTCCACGATCTTAACAAGATAAGTAGATCATCGTAGATACCGAATGGAAACGGCAATAAATACTAGAGTACAGGATAAAGGTAGTAACATGAGTGAAAAATGGACTAAGCATTAATTTTGAAAAGACAGATGTAAGCTTGAACTTGCAGGTGGTTTAATGGCTAATCGATCGGAATTGTAAATCAGAGTGCCGAGCTTCTATTTCAATTAGTTTTATTATATTCACTTACGCGCAAATAACCTTGGCAAAGGCAAGAATCCAACTTTCCTACTTCATCTATGGGTCAATTAGTAAGAATTGTGTCATTAAAGCATTATTGTTAAACTAGTGTACTCGTGGCGTAAAAAATGACAGCAAGAAGGGGTGTATTATAAGTAATATATATATATATTGTAAGTAATTCGTTTAATCCAAGTGCAATTTTGTAATTTAAAGTAGTTCATTGTTAAACACCTAAGGAAAGTTATCCGTATATTATCCTCATAAATGTTACATATTTACAACCTAAATTATGCTCATTGCAAAAGTTCCCAAAGCGTAATATTTTTTGTGACAGTCCGTAGATTCAATCTGTAATTTCAGTGCTTGCGTATTTCTCATCATCAGATTCTTTTAAATTTGTTTTTGTTCCCAAAGTCTTTTTTTAATTATAATTTTTAAAGTTTAAAATGAATTTCAAAAAATAAGTAAAGCGTTCTTGAAGATATATGTGGTGTATTATATATACGAACCCTTTTCAATAGCGATATCAGTACATCTCAATGGGACCAAGTTAGCATGGCACCAGGTGGGTCATCGTTATTTTGCACACTGGCCGTTCAAGTGTTACACAAAAAGCGTGTATATATGTATATATGCCAAAATAACGTACTGTATGTATCGGCGTACAAGGCGTCCTTTTAACCATACAATCTCCCCTCCCCAAATAGGGGGACGTCTTGTACTTCATGTTTAAAATGTGAACCTTATATTCTGTGGTTTATGGCAAGTTATCAGCATGGGAGATTTTTAGCGTTAGGATAGTCCCTACCTCGCCTCTTGTTTTCGATGATGTAGAACAAAAACACAACTGGATGTGTGCCTCAACAAGCCGATTAAAGATCGCATTTGAGAACAGTGGAACGAATGGATAGTCGGCAGAGAAAAATCATCCAGGCTATCGTAATAGCCTACCGAAAATGGAGCACCCACCCATGAAGTATTGTAGATTGTGGTAGTTAATTGACAATATATCCCCAGTGTTTTTTGTATTAGAATTTGAGCGAAAAGAAACGATACGCGTATTTAAATTAATTTAATAAATTCAATACAATACATTTTAAAATACGATTTGTCGTGGGGGTCGTCTTGTACGGCGAATATAGACAGAAACCTATAATTTAACTTGAACATTGATCGTCTTATAAACACCCAATCGTTTTTTTTACGCCAGCATATACAGTAATTACGAAAATCTAAATGTCTGGGAAGCGTTTTGCAAAGGACGAAACATGTGACATTGGAAAACGAAGTTGCATTGCAATAGCGAACGGTGCTAAGCAAAGTATTAAGAAACTGGAAATTTTCGTTAGCCACAAAAAATCTATGGCGAACTTCTATCGCTCTTAGACCTGGCATTAAAATATCTTTCTCTATATGTATTATCCGGCATTGTTTCAAAGGTTTCCTTAAAATAGTATTCGACTATTTAACTTGATTGAAGTTTGTCACGCCAGTCATCCGTCAAACCATGCCAGCGCTTTAGTCATCATTTTCTTCAGGAAAAATTTCTAGAGTGCAAGTATTTTCTCTCTTTCTCTCTCACACACTCTCTTTCTCTCTCTCTCTCTCTCTCTCTCTCTCTCTCACTCTCCAACGGCCATATCACGTTGAAACATCAGCTCCCATACGATCACCGAAGTTAAGCAACGTCGAATCTGGTCAGTACCTAGATGGGTGACCCCCTAGGAATACCAGCTTCTGATGTGCGACTGGTGTAATGGATAACGGAACTGTTAATCGGAGAGCGGAGTTCCAGTTCCCGTCGGGTTCGTTATATTCACTTACGCACAAATACCCTTAGGAAAGCTATGAATCCATCACTTCGCCCCAATCTATGGGTTGATCAATAAGACTTGTCTAACTAAATCATTATTTTCTAAATAAAAACAAAATTCATACGATCTATTTTCTGGTTTTAAATAACCTGAAAATTCTTGATAAGGCGTAAAAGACGAATCAATTGTTCAATCAAATATTCTTCATCTCCCTTTCGTCTGAATAAACCAGGAGATAGAGAATAAAAAACCGTGTTAGTCACTGTTTATACTCGTTGATCTTTCTGGCATTAGTAGTGTTTTAAAGAGGGTGTTGGTGAGCGCCCTTTTTTCTTTCCACCCGTAAGTTAGTTACGGTAGCCTAGTAGCAAACGACTCCTATATTGTAAAATCTTATAAAGTAATTTTATTTGTGGCCACCAAGTAGTAAAAGAAAATTATTTACTGACATAATTTCCATTCGGCCTACAAGTTACTTTCTTCTGTCCATAAAAGAAGTTAGAGTTGTTACTTTTTTGTAGTGACGGAGTCAAAGAGCTGATGTCGTCTCCAGATTCTATTATTGGACGATAATTGCATGGCGCTTTATCTTTTGTCTATCTTTTTGTGCATTTTCATCGCTAGAAGTTCCGATGTTTGAGCCAAGGCAAAACTTACAATTGTGGATAGACAGTCTCACGGCAAGCAAACAGTTTTTTTTATTTATTTTGTCGTTTAATAACTCCGTTTTATCAGATATGTTCATGAACCAGTAAATGATTGGTCAGTCTTCAGAAATTCATGAGAGCATAGCCAGTATGCTTCTAATATTCCTTAGCCCTGCCCTCGTTTCGGATTTTTATTAACTATCTGCCTAGGAACATTCTCATATCACAAGTAAACCTCTACGCATAGCACAGTTTTGAACGGACTACCAAAAATCAGCCCACCCATTCATACTTGTTGAAGAATGAAAATTAACTAACACGTACAACAGGCTGATCTGTACTCATGACGAATCACATTTTAACTGAATGTACACACTTATCCCCTGTAAATTAACAATACTGCATGTAAAACAGCATGAGTAAATTATTTGAAAGTACTGAAACCGTTAACATAATGCCCAACCTTAAAGAAATAGGTTTATACCAAACACCTACAATGGAACGCCAATAAACGATGTATGTATAAAACATATGTTTACGTTGAAAGTATAAAATTATATATAAAATATATTTAGTTAAAGCCATAAAATTGGTTACAAAATATACCGGGTGTAACAGAAAAATGGCCTAAATCGTGTAACAGCAAGATTTTCCAAGAGTTAGATTAAGCTCTGAACCATTTTTTCTTAGAAATGATTAAAGATATCCTACTGGAATTCTCCGAGGTTTTTATAACTCTACTGGACTCTACTTTGAGCAAAAATAATGTATAATTACTCTCTAAGCTTAAGAGAAGAATCGTGAAAAAAATCGATCATAAACGAAAATGATATGTTCATCATTAATTAATAATAGCTAAGAATCGGATGCTCATGAAGGATTGTAATTAAGTTCAAATACACTAACACACACACACACACACACACACACACACATATATATATATATATATATATATATATATATATATATATATATATTCCATGATCATTTTCCAACATATTCAAGATGATCTTCGCCCTTCTAGCTTTCTCTTCTGGAAAAAGACGGTTCTTCAGTGGTTTCATGTACGATTTAATTTTGAAGCCTTTTTCATTACTCTTTGGGCTGTTAACTATACTATTTATAGAGAGAAAGCCTCTGGTTAGTAAGGTCAAAATACTGTTTTTAAGCTACAATTATCCTATGAGCTTTCAGGAGAAATGTTGAAAAATGTTTAGTTTAAAAACAGTAATTTGAAGCTCTCTCTGTAACTATATGGTATAACCCGTCAGGCAATATGAGGGTTACATGTAGGATACAGGTTCAATTGCTGTCGGAGGATACATATTTTCTATGAAATTTCTCGGACATTCAGGCCGGTAAATGTTGTTAACACTGTTTATTATAAACAGAGGATTTACTTAAATATTTGTGTCCTTAAAATAACGTATAAACGAAAATATATTAAGATAATTGTCTGACTTATTTCACTTCATTATATATATGTATGTATGTATGTATGTATATATATATATATATATATATATATATATATATATATATATATATATATATATATATATATGTACACCTTGACAGCTTGCAAGTTTCGTAAGGACTTTTACCGTAGTGAAAGTGTTAATTACTAACATAGCCTACAATATTCCTTTAAGTTGGGTTGACATGTCTCCAATCACCGGACACAAACTGTGCATTTTTATTTCTTCAATCAGTACACGGCGAGCAAGGCAATGATGCTACTAAGACGCAAGAGAGTCCTGGGAGTAAAAAAACGAAACAATGAAAATCTTTAGAAGCAACCTGAAGCTCAATCCTAAATCAAAAACAAAGGATAAACCTCTACCGTGTTCAAAAGACCAAGAAGAGTATGAATTTTGTAGTAAACAGACCTACAATAATATTATTAAATACATCTGAAAAATAAGAATAGGACAGAATTTAATGACTTATTTTTACCGTGAAATGCACTTTCGTTAAGCGTTATTATAATTGTGCTTGTTCCTTCTTTAGTTACTTAGTTCGTCTGTCCGTTACACTCTTCCGTACTGATCTGTAGTCGGCGTGTCACTGGTGGCGATTTTCAAGGAAACGCCCTCAACTACAGCCTCTCAATCTTGCTGTCAACAAATGCCGGCGATTTTCAAAGAAACACCCTCATCCTCACCCACTCCAAAGTAGTTAGAGGATGCCTATAACAGTACATGTTTATCAATTTTTCTTCGTGTTTTGTATATATATTATCTTGTGTTTCTTTTGTGTATATACCTCCACTCTTTCGCCGAAAAACAACATAGCATGTTGAAAAAGACCCCAGACTTAATAAAAACGATTTCTTATCAAAATGTTTGTTATTATAAAGACGAAGACCAAAGTATTTTTTGATTATCTTATTAAATTTTAATCCTTTCGACACGTTCGAAATTTTGGTAATATATTTTTTTTTTAAGTCGGCAACCCGGGTCGTATTTACGTTTGTGTTTTTGCCCCTATTTTTCAGGTGAAAAGGACATTAATTTCGAAATTCTTGCAAAACTCAGATAATTGTCGAATTTTAATGCAACTTTCAGGATTTATTCGGAAATGAATGAAATTGTTTTTCCAATCTTTGTTTTTCAGAAAATTGTCGTAAACTTATTTTTTACATTTGTTACAACACACTACTATTTTTAGTTTCACTTAACTAATAACAACCTTATTCTAGAAAAAATAATTTTTACTTTAATTTCTCTTTCTTATTAAACTTCTTTTTGAAATTCTTATTTTTTAATTTGTATGTCATTTTGAAATTTCCTTTCAAATTATTTTTATATTTAACTCCTATTTCATAAAAAGTCTTTTTATTTTTTATTTTATTTATTCTCTTTAGTAATTTTTTATTAGAGTTCATTTAAATCAAAAACCTTTTCAAAGATAACCTTGAATTTTAATTTTAGATAATTTCGAGTTTTAAATCTAATGTTTAATTTTTAAGAAAATTTTCAGAAAATTTTTTTTTAAAAAACATAATTTTTTTTACAAATGTTACAACATACTTATTTAATTTCCTGAAATTTCGAAAAATTAAATTAGCCTCAGAAATTTTTTTTTATGGTGGCCTCTAAATGACATTATCGTTAAAATGTCACATGTTTTAAGAGTTTTATTCACCTTACCGGGAAAACACACTCAACATTTTGGAACTGCAATTCTTTCCTTTCATTTCTATGTTTCATCGTGTGTCAACAGGTTTTGAAAATTTGTCCATCAGTGAAAAGCATTAAATATATCTTCAAGTACGTGTACAAGGCACATAACTGTGCTTCTGTAGAGGAGAGACAACCCACTGGCAGATCGTGAGCAGAATCAAGCTCACGATTAAATTACTAATTATCTTGCTTGCCGATATTTCTCATCCGGAAGCTATGTGAAGACTTAGAGTTAAAAGATACATGACACATCTCACAATTTCTAGACACTTGCTGTACATCTTGAAGACCTGTAAAAAATTTACCTTCACAGAGGCAACGCCCATCAAGCTGCTCAGGCACAGACAGACCGTAACACTACCCTTAATGTATGATTTAAACTGAATGAGCAAGATGATGCAAGGAACCACTTGTACCTTGACATTCCGCTGCATTATGTGTTTAATAAGCGCACTAGAACCTGGACACCAAGGCAAACGAATACGAATATCATCAGTAGAATATATACATTGAACCCTACAGACAGAAAAAAATCGCTTGTGAATGTTGCTGCTACATGTTTCAGGCGCTGTGAGCGTCCAGATTTTGGCCATTGTAGAAGAAATCTTGCCACCATTTAAGACAGTATGTCTGAGATATGGTCTTCTCTCAAACGATTACTCACTGGACCACGCATTGCTAGAAGCTTCTGCCTGTCGGGTACCCTTACAGTTGTGTGTTATGTTTGCTGCCCTGTCTACGTATAGGACCCCTGCAAATGCTCTTCACCTGTGGACCACTCACAAGGAATCTATGATTGAAGATTTCTTGCAATAAGCTTTTAATGCAGGCCACACAGAAAACATCGCTCTGCATTCAAATGATGCAATTATGATAGAGAATGGCATTAATTGTTTAGCAATTGGGCTGCCTTTAGCTATTGGAGTACCATAGCTGACCATCATGAAGATCTCGGTCACCCAAGCATTGCAACACATACTGATGGACAGAGACTGATTGCTAATGCTGTACTCGAATCTGTAGATAAAAAGAGGAGAAATGATGTGCCCAATTTCTTCTCTTCCTCTGTTGATGCACCAAGAGTTTGTGGTAAAATTGTTATGTTTAATACCATACTTTCTTATCTGCAAAGGAACAACTGCAACGTGTGCAGTAGTGTTAGGACAGGCATTGCTTCTACACAAATGTCAGATAGAAAGATTATCCTTAGTTTGTTAAAATTGCCTGTCCCACTCACGGAGGCCAGAGTTTGTAATGTGCCAGAAACTTCAAACCATGCAAATTATTTATGAAACCTGGATTTGGGCATCTTGTTTGAGACTTCTATGATCCATTTATTGGCTCTTCATGCTATTGATAAACCATCACTAGCATTGTTGCTGTTTTTAGTGGTAAATCTGTGCTCTTGGGGGCGGGGAGACTTTAGGCAAGTCCAACCCATATTGCCAAGAGGAACTCGTGAGGCAATCATTGAAATCTGTATTAAAAATTCTCCACTATGGCTAATTTTCAACCAATACAGATTAAGCCAAAACATCAGGACAACAGCAGATCAAAGGGAATTTTCAGCATGCCTCTTGCATCTTGGCAATGGAACATCAGCAGCTTCAAAAGATCCTAATCTTGTTGTTGATGGCATAGAAGTGTTTCAGATTTCATGCGTTGATGGCTCCCTGGTGGAGGATATATTCAACAATACATTTGAGGAAGAGAGAAGGAGCAGAGTAATTCTTTCGCCAAATAACTCGGACTGCTTCCTGAAAAATGAAGAAATTTTGCGAAAACTTTCAGGTGACCGATAAACCTATTATAGTACAGATAATGTTTTGACAGTTGATCCTGCTGAGGCTGAGCACTAACCACTTGAATTTCTAAACTCGTTGATTCCATCAGAAAATGCCTAATAAATTGAGTTTAAAACCCGGCACCATAGTAATGTTTCTGCGTAACATTTCTATCCCGAATGGTACGAGACTCGAAATGGCCGCCATGCAACAACATTAAATTGAAACTTCTTTGCTTAGCGGCTCACTAATTGGCAAACTTCTCCTCATCCCCAGAATAAAGCTGGCTCCAGGTGACTCTAACTTGCCATGCATCTGGGAGATAACCCAGTTTCTTTTCCTTTTGTCACATGCCATGACTATTAACAAGTCACAGGGGCAGACATTTCAGAAGGTCGGATTGATCTTACCTCAGCCAGTGTCCAGTCACGGGCAATTTTATGTGGCATTCTGTAGAGCTCGCAAACTCTCAGTGGTAATGGAGACAGACAGACTAGGAAGGAGAAGAGGGCGAACTCTTATTAAGAACATTGTGCTGACTTGAAGGAGTGGAATGGCCCTTATTGCATTAGGTATGTGTTGATATATATATATATATATATATATATATATATATATATATATATATATGAAGAAATATACATAATATGTTAAATTAATAGCACAACTCCGAGTTTCAAGTGCTGGAATTATATTTATTTTTATTTTTATTTATATTTTGGGTCGACACCGTTTTTTTTATTTCTTTCTGTTTCACCAAAGATATATTATTGTTGGGGTAGAATATTATTGGAGTTAAAATATTACAATTAATTGTAGTTTAACTTTGAATTTAAGCTCAGATTAACATTTAAGATTGAAAATAAGGTTGTATTTGCTTATATATATATATATATATATATATATATATATATATAGTAAATGAAAATCTTTCAAAAGCGGAATCTATTTATATGTGGCATGTATTATATAGTTTTGTATATATATACGTCTATTGTATTCTGCATTCATATCGCCGGAAAGTGGCACAGTACTATATTGGGTGTGGGGTGTACCACGGACTTGTTGGCGTAGGTCATCTTTGCACACATGGTGGACACTCCCAAGTATCTCCCAGTCTTTTTTTTCCCATTCTATGAGTATTGTATGTTAAAAACGGATAGATTTAATAGCTTAACTTTATATATTTGTAAATATACCTGTACGAATATACGCAAATTGCTACCTAAGTATCTCATTCTATTATATATGTAGATATTGTAATTTATCCTTCTTCAATGCGTTATTTTTATACATACATGTAGAAAAGGTTTATTGTTTACTCAAGATTCTTGAGCCGGTGAGTGGAATTTCCACGGGTCCCGCTAGTCTCTATAAATGTTGCTTTTATTGTTACACTTTTATGAATTTTATTTGGCGTTGTACCTAACATGAATTAACTGAATGCAACTACTGTGATGATCTGGGAATTGAGCATATTATCAGCGAAATAATCATTTCACCCCAACCAAGGAGAGAAAGCCACTAAGACGAAAAGGCTTAGTAAGCGAGAAGGAAACAGAGAAAACCTTACTGAGCAGAAAATAAACATTAAAAAGGACGGGATTTCAGGAGACAGAAGGCGACGATTGACGAGTTTCACAGGCGATGAGCGCCAGAGAAGAAACTATACGAATAGAACTTACGGCTACACATAGCAATTGCATCAGTAATATGATGAGACCTCTATGTCAATCTAAACTTAAATTCATAAATATCAAAAGGAAAGCTCATCAGAACAATTACTATGAAAATATTTATGGAAAAGACACAGGGGAGATACATTACAGCTGTGGAAATGTGATTAAATATCTAAATATTGAATCCTAGTTGGAAGTTCTTGAACCCGGAACGTTGGACGAGAATTTCTGATTCAAAAAAAGACGCAGGTTCGAAAGTATGAAGGAACGAAACAAATGCTTAGTAACAAATATGGTACTAAAGTGTTATTTAATAACAATCTATGACAGTTGAACATAGCCTGTTCAACTGTCGAACTCTCTGCCTCGAGGAGAGGAACCCGGACGAAGCTTTGCCGAAGAGCAAAGCTTTGTCCAGGGAGGTAATCAGAATCTGAACCGGTTTATGCGGGTTCTAAGGGAATACTTTTGACCGTGCCTATGGGCTCGCAGAACCCACGGTAAACTCGGCCTTGTACCATATACAACCCTCGTGGTGGGGATGTTAAATATTGACAGTGAATACTGAACAATCTCTTCACAGATGAAGAACAGACTTCAAGCAACAGAAATGTGATTCGGCAGAAGGATGCTGAGAATGCCATGGAACTGACAACGACAATGTTTTAGAGAAAATAGAAACCAAAAGGAAAAATTATAGTTAACATCAGAAAGAAACAGATGAAATTTCTATGGCACACAATGAGGAAAGAGGCCTTGGAAAATTGGATGCGCACATGACAGACTGAAGGCAAAAGGAACAGAGGGTCAAATGAAAGTAACGTATAACCTACCTAGAGAGCTTAAGTAAATGGATAAGGGAGCAAGTTTCAGGAGAGATAAGAAAAAGACAAAATTTATTATGAGCTATAAAGAAATGAAAATTGTGGAGAGCCATGATCGCCAATGTCCTGAAGGGACAAGGTACTGAGAAGAAGAAGACGAAGAAGTTATATATCTCCATGTACTACAGTTAATAACCTCTGCATAAACGTAGCTTCACATTCATGGTGCTAATTCGGAGATTGACTGCCGTAGAGCATTGGATATGTTGGAGAGCTTGGGTAAATGGATATCGAAAAAAGGTTTAGGAGAGATAAGAAAATGACAAAATTTATTAAGAGCTACAAAGAAGTGGAAATTGTGGAGAGCCATGATCGGCAATGAAATGAAGGGACACGGCATAAAAAGAAGATTATAGAAGAAGAAAAAGAAGAAGAAGAAGAAGATTATAGAATAATAATAACAATAATAATAATAATAATAAGAAGAAGAAGAAGAAGAAGAAGAAATGGTGTTCGTTCCAGTGTGTTAAAGTGATGGTGTGCCTTTCATGTAGAAGTATTTTAATCATCAGAGCGCCACTTTATTGATTCTACATTAAAATTCATAGCATTAATTCCGGACAAATAAGTGGCTTAATTTAATTCTCGTCTTCAGGACTCTGC
This sequence comes from Acanthosepion esculentum, assembly GCA_964036315.1. Taxonomy (NCBI): domain Eukaryota; kingdom Metazoa; phylum Mollusca; class Cephalopoda; order Sepiida; family Sepiidae; genus Acanthosepion; species Acanthosepion esculentum. Next base: position 53,842,011 of record OZ038481.1, read on the forward strand.
ATATTCACATGACACAAGCAGACACATAGCGAAAAATACGAAATATACATCTGAACAGAATCATAAACTATGTTTAATAAATAAACTACATTTAATTAATACCGAGAAGATTGATGTTCTTATAATTTTCTTCTTTCATTTGAAAAAAAAAAGTTTTCCAGTAGATATTCAATCTCCTTGTGAAAATATATATTTACAATATCTCTCAGCGAAATATCTCATCAATCTTAAAACTGTGCTTGAAAATGACAAAATCGACATTATTAATACCAGTTCCAGAAATTGTTGGCAATGTTGACCCTTAAATGGCGGGTATTATCAATTGATATTTCGCTGGGGATCAGCGGATATCCTCAACTAATTATTGAATTCCTTTCTAACGATACAGACCTAGATGAGTAATTAATAACTCCAGTTTTTGTGTTACATAATTTGCTGGTATATTTGCCTGCAACTAAAGTTGTACAGGACAAGAACAATTTTAAATCGTTTATTATTGTTGTTGTTGTTTCCTTTGATTTCCGATACAATTATTTCCTTCCGGGTCCCAACCAGAGACACAAGGTCAGAAATGGCATCATAACATTTTCCACTAAGCATTTTTGTAAAACAAAAAATGACAACCTAAGATTACACACATTTTAATGCTCTTCGTAAGGTGTGAGCTGTATTTGTGAGAAAAATTCATTTGTACCTCTTTAAGCCATGGACTACCAGGGATCACTTCGATGTGTCTATCGGAACCTTTTCCAATCAAAAACTGAGGACGCCGACTGGAATTATTGATGTCCTCAAGTGCCATAATTTTTTTTTTTTTTAGTTTTTCCTCTATATGATCCTTGAAAGATCTTTAAAGATATATTACAGTCTGCAGGGGCTACCATGTCAATAAGAAAACATTATTATTATTATTATTATTATTATTATTATTATTATTATTATTATTATTATCATCAGATTATATGTCATGAGAAAAGGAATACTTAATATATGTCTATTATTCTATGGTCTTAACAATTAAACGGTGGGTATCATTAATAGACGATTCATTAGCAATCTGCTGATATATTACACAAATGATTTCATCTATTGCCAAATGTATGGACATTATTCATTCATAATTCGAGTTTAAGTCGCTAATTAGCAACTCTTGGATTGAGAGGTTACATTATTCCCTCTAGTACTTGCCTGCAAATACATCTGGAAGAACAAACCAAATACAATGTTATGGCGGCTTGCATGGCGGCTTGAGAAAAAAAAGGCGAATTATTGTGACAACTTGGCGCAACGAATTTGCAATTCCATTGTGAATGAGATGCTATAAGGCGTATCATACTGTGAAAAGATTTTAAATTTAAGGAGTTGACATTTATTTTATATCCGGTGTGTCTTTATTTTTATAGTATAAATGAGTTAAAATATCATTTGTATGGTTTTTGTATATAATTAAAGCAAAAATATGCGTAAGAACTACATTACGACTAAGATTAATTTCATTGTTTTTATCTATTTGTACATGCATAACCTGTTGTGGGGCAGACCCCGTTTAAACTCGTCCAAATTATACTTATACTGACAGAGAGAATACCTGCGGGGTTGAGATACGTTGGAGTCAGGGTGAGAGATACGGAGACAGTACACAGGGTGTTCACAGAGAATTATACGAGAGTCGAGAGAGAGAGAGATAATTACGGCTTCACTTACAGAGACTTATACATATACTTTCTACTAACCCGCATTCCTGGACTACTAATCTTCACTTCAAGTCTGTATTCTTACGTTTAATACACTTATTTTTCTATCTCAATTACTGGCGTTGTTTATTTATTTGTGCAGGATTCCACAACAATCATTTTTTGCCCTTTATAGGATAATTCATAGCTACGCATATATTTTTCCCTTTTAACTTCAGTGTTCCTTTCACGCCTGTAAACATAAATGCATTTGAATCCATGTAGACTATATAATGTATAGTCTACATGGTCTATAGTCTATTATATGTACAAAGGCTATAAGCAGAAGAAGGATAATTTCTTAAAGGTTTTTTTTTATTATTAGAAGTCAAAGTCATGTTTGTATAAAAGTAATAGAGAACGTGATTGAACCAGTAGATGCCGGACATCAGCTGATATAATCAATTGATGATTTAAATGTTTCCTACGATACAGACATCATACAGTCATAATTACAGTTTTTCTGAATAACTTATGACTCCGTGATTCCTGAGGTGACGATTTACTTGGCGTCATGAAGCTACGTCATGTGAGAAAACTATCATAAAACTGATGTTGATTTCCGGAACGAAAAGTTCATAGATAAAGCTTTTCATTTTGCCATTTGATGATGCATGCACACACACACACACACACACACACACACACACACACACACACATATATATATATATATATATATATATATATATATATATATAGTGTATGTTGACAGAAGTCCCTCTTTTATACAGGTTCTATTAAGGACAACCGACACGGTATTGCGGGTAAAATCTTTAGCCCTTTTTCCTTCTTTTCGTCTAAGTGTTTTCTTTACGGGACATAAGACGAAAAGTTCTATCGAGACAAGAAAGTACAAGAAAAATTGAATAAAAACCTTAACTGCAGTTGTCATATATATATATATATATTATATATATATATATATATATATATATATATATATTGGGTATCTTGGTAGAAATTTAACTTTTATACAGGTTTCATTAAAGACAATTGACAAGACATTGCGATTAAGCTTTTTTATTCAATTTGTCTTGTGTTCATATGAGTTTTTTTTATTTCCTGGACATAAAAGGAAAATTTATTTCCAGAAAACAAAAGACCTAAAAAATAATAAAATGCTGAATCTTTAATTAAATTTATATATATATATATATATATATATATATATATATATATATATATATATATATATATATATATATATATATATATATAATCTATGTGACCTTCGTTCAAATCTCACCATGATCGATTTGGCAGGTAAATCATTTCTTGTTTTTATTGTTCCAGCAAGGCAATCCCAGCAGCAATGTTGTAAACTGTAACAATTCTCCGCATACCATAGTAACAATATAAACCATAGATGATCTCTTTTAGTGCCAAACATCAGAAATGCGACTGTATTGTCGTCTTCAACGGGAATTTGCAAGCGATCTATCATTATACATATTATATATATATATATATATATATGTGTGTGTGTGTGTGTGTGTGTGTTTGTATGTGTGTGCGTTTAGGCAGCAAATGCTCTTTTAGGCATGTCTGATTGAAGAAATTATCTACTAATTTTTAACAAAATCCGTTAATACTCACGAATAACCTTGATAGTAAAGGATGAGAGAAATGTGCTATAGTTTTTTAAATTTCTTTATTTTTATTTCTCAAGTACTTTTGATCTTCTTCCAAGCTCATCTTCAGAGGTGCAAGTGGTACAAAACTATATGTTGTTCAGAAGTATTTATGAAAAATTTTTGCGTTGCTATCCATTAACGTAATTTTTCATTATGCCATTAAATTCAAATATTTGACAACGTGCTGAGCGTTCATTAGAACGTAAAAAAAATCCATTATAGAATTGTTTTTCTCTATGTTATATCATGTTCATGCGCGCATTGAAGCGTCAAAAAACTGTTCTTTTACAGGCATTTCAGAACATTACTGCAGTATTCATAGTTGATTCTGTTCAGTGCTGGCTTTCTTTTTAATATCTAAGATATATATATATATATATATATATATATATATATATATATATATATATATCGGTTGACTGATTCGTTTTCTACGGCTTTTCTACAGGTTAATTAACGCCAGAAAATATTTTTAGATGGTACAATTTTTTGTTGGGGGAGATAATAATGAGTTTAGTGAGACAAGATTTACTATTTAATCCATAGCTGGGGGAGAAGAGCTTAGATTTCTCACGGTTATTTGCGCGTAATGGAATGTTAAAAAAGCCAACTGGAATGGAAACTCGACTATCCGATTAACAATTTCGAAACATTATTATTATTAATTCCACTACCCGTATGTTCAAGCAAGAATAAAGAGCCAAGTCAACTTTACTAGGAGAAACGTATTCTTATTTTTCTCAAGGTTGTAAGAGACTATACTGGATTTTGAACTCGGCACTCCGATTTCACGTTACCACCCGCTGACCATTCCATCACATGTACATTAATACAGACACTCATGAACACGCCCATTCACACAATATATACAATTTTTTATGTGTATGTAATGTGTGTTGTGATATTTTGCATGTGTGTGTATTAATACTAGAGAGAATGTGTGTGTGAGAGAAAGTGAGAGAAGTAGAGAGAGAGAGCGGGGGGGGGATATTATATTCCATTGATTCAGTGCCGTTTGGATAATTAGCCAAAGATGAGATGTTGATATCCTAAGGGGTTAAATCTAGTAATACACATCTACAGACCAACTTATAATGCTTGAGGAAGGTATCGAATTGTTTCGTGAGAAGAGTAAAACTGTGACAGGCCCGAAGTAGAACTGTTCAACGTTTATTCTAGTCCAATTAAACTCGTTCCATATGTCTCATGTGTAGGTATGAGCGTTTACATGCATAAACCATCATTTGATATAATCTGACTCGGATACCAAGCTGTGAAACAAAAAATAAATAAATAAAATTAATTAAGTCAAGGAAAAAAATGAATAAGATTATTTACTATGTATATTACATATTTAAAATTACTCTTATCCTATGTGTATTTCTGTATTTATTTTGTTTAAAAATTTACCACTTTGGGGTTTTAAAAATATAGAATTTTACTTCATTTTCCGTATGAATGTTCTTGTCAATCAAACTAGACATTGGGAGTTAATATTCCAGATTATCATTGTGTAATGTATTTAATTTAGAAAACGGATTAGCTTTTTATTTATTATTCTGGTACAAATAGTTACATTTGACATATCTTATTTCACTAATTAAATAGTTTCAAAATAAATGAATTTGATAGAAACATAATTATTAACATAAATTCCATACACTTATCAACGGGCCAGTGGATAAAAGCGTTGGTTGGATCCAGTGACTTGACCTAAAGAGTTGTGATTTCAATACGTGGTTACTGCAGTTGTGAAAAGAAACTTGGAAAGATGAGTTAAATCGAGATAACTGAGACAGTCAGAAGGGGCATGGCACGTGGGACGAGAACAATCTACACTGGTGGATGAAATAAAAGGTTCAGTTCAAAATCCAGTCAACTGAAGATGTCCGGAGCGTACAACGGCCGAAAGTCGTGAATATGGCAATAAAGATGAGGACAAAAATCCGAACAATGTAAATAATTACAATACTTCATCTCAGAAATATAGACAGGTGTAAATGTAAGTGGAATATAAAATTTTTCTCAAATAATATTATATTACGAATATGATGATTATTCAGAAAATTATCTCAATTACACACACACACATATATATATATATATATATATATATATATATATATATATTCAAGACTTCAGCTGACGTTTATGTTGGTACGAACGAGAAGTGCTGGTGATTTTAGAAATTATTTTTCGTAAATATCTACAGAGTACCTAGATCGCGTTGTCATCTACAGTAAATTTTCGCTCTGGCTCTTAGAACATTTCACTTTTTCTGTCAGATCTATAATCACCTACTAATAAAAGTGATGGAAGGAAAAAGAAAGACTCGAACGAATTTGGCTAGATATATTAAAAAAAATTCTAAAATACCCAGCATTCCTCATTCGTGCGCATGTGTAGTAGTATCAACGTAACAAATTTAGTCCGATGAAGTTTCCTTAAAGACAATTGTCAAGGTATTGCGATTAACCTCTTTATTCAGTTTTTTCTTGTATTCGTATAATTGGTTTCTTTTATAGACATTTGTAATTTACTAGTAGAAAATACAACTATAATAGTTCCATCGACATGAAAAATAGGCTAAAAATATTGGAAGGATTAAAAATGAAAACGAAAAAAAAACAGAACTCCGTAACATTAACCATGAATACTGCCACAGTGTGCTGACTGTATTTGGAAAATGAAAATAAATATTATCAACCATATCGATAGTATTTATATAAAAATATACACCTTCAGTTATAAAAAAAAAAAACTTTGATAAGAGTTAATAGAATAGTCGATATATATATATATATATATATAAAGTGAACATAGAAGTCAACACTGAGAGGCGACTGTCTGTTTCATGCTAGATGCAATCGTCAGGCCACCGATTGCATCTAGCATGAAACAGACTGTCGCCTCTAAGTGTGGACTTCTATGTTCACTTTTATATTTACACACGCTCTATCACTGATATTGAGCACTTTATCCCATAAATATAGCACACTTTAAGACTATATTTCTTCATATATATATATATATATATATATATATATATATATATATATGTGTGTGTATATATATATATATATATATATATATATATATATATTTATATATATATATATATATATTTATATATATATATATATATATATGAGAGAATTATGGAAACATCGGGTAACGACAGAGTTTCATGATTATACCTCGACAATATGTATGTGTATGTGTATATACATAAATATATATATATATATATATATATATATATATATATATATATATATTTATATATATATATGAAAAAATCATATATGTCATCTTTCGCCCTTCGAAAGGATTTCTTCAAAAATATATATATATATATATATATATATATATATATATATATATAAGTTCTTTCTGTGTTGTCTGTAAGTATTTCGGTGAGTTAAACATCTGATGAGACCTTGGCGCTCAAAAGCGTTTTATTATTTTAGGATATTAAATCGCTCTAGAGGTATGATTTTTCTCAATTGATATTGAGCACTTTTTAACACATACAATTTTAAACAACTATTTTAGTGTTTATTTACTTCGTTATATATATATATATATATATATATATATATATATATATATATATATATATATATATATAACTACATGGATATAAGATCTAAGTTTTTGCATCCCTTAGAAAAATCGGTAATGCAAAATGGAGAAGGAATAATTTTTTTTAAAAAAGCTTATTTTCTGATAAAAAGGAATAAAAAACACGAATGTCATTTGGGAACGGGTTGGAAATTATTTTAATAGAGAGATTATTCCCACGCAAAGGACATCAATACTTCCAGTTCCCATTTCACTGAAAAACGCAAATATATGCATGTGAGGAATTCATACATTTTCTGTGACATTAAGATTTTCATTTAACACAATATTTCAATTACGAAAACCATATTCTGTATACTATAATATTAAAGTAACTCGTTATATACTTCAGTATACAGGGTACAGTTTGTAAATTGTCACCATTTTATATTTTTAATTTCGCGCCTGTGCAATTTTGTTTTTTGTTGAATGCACAATATAGTTGGGCACTGTCTGTGAGAAAAAGAGCACAGTGACGCAATTCACATCGCCAGAAATTTAAAAACGGTATGCTGTACTGCTTGGCATTCGCGCCACAAGCACCATATCAAGACGTTTGGGTGTTAATCTGAAGACAGTGCAGAGGATTCGAAAACAGCTGTACGAGTCTAATGGTGATTACGAAGGCGTTTGATGTAATCACTAGTGATGGCGACGTTATCCTTCCATTCATATTCCCACAAGACCTCGAACTCAATACGGAGGCCTACATCAAGTGCTTTTATCATATAGTGCTACTTTGGGCAAAGAGTGTGGCTACTGGAACACCTTATGTCTGGCAACAGGACTCTGCACCATGCCACACACGCTGTCAGACAATTTCTGTGACCGCATCAAACCTTACATCTGGCCACATAACTTCCCAGACTGCAACACCCTTGATTAATATCTGTGGAGCGCAGTTGAGCAAAAGTCCAACAAAACACCTTGTAACACGCAAAATGAACGGAAGGCAAGGATTATGACAGCATTCAGTAAATTAAACAAGGAGACCGTCCAGAATAGTTGCAAGATATTCCGAAGTCATCTGGAGGTCGAGGTTGAAGCCAATGGCGATTTTGTTGAATGAATTGAGTATTTCAGGATATTTTCATGTAATTTTGCTAACTATAACTGTTCATGTAAGGTGTCTGTTATTTTTCTTTTGTATAATTTCGATGACAATTTATCCATCGCACCCTTTATTATCACATAATAATTCACCGAGTCTAGAACAAGAATCATCAACAGAATGCAGAAAGCAATGGACGACCGTTTCTTCCTTTTTTGGGACTCATCAACAGTGCGCATTCACTACCAAGTAATGAACACGGATCGTTAAAAATAAATGCGTTGGTCTTGGGGCCGGTTCCAGTGGGTCATGTATACTTGGATGAGTATCAGAACGCGAATAAGAGGTACCTGCGCTATACTGAGTCGAGTTAGTTTCCTCTTCGTCACCGAGCCTGGCCTAGTGGTATGACATTTGCGTTGTATCGTAATGGTCCGGATTCGATGCTGGGTAGTGGATGCTCACTGATGATAGACTTCTGCATTCTGTTGAGGATTCTTGTTCTAGAATCGATTAATTATTATGTGAATACACACACACACACACACACATATATATATATATATATATATATATATATATATATATATATAGTGATATGAATCGGACATTAACTATCCTGCTAGTGCCAAAAATCAGATTAATCAGATTATTACATTCCTACGTATCACAAGAAGTCTCCAATAATCTTGAATGTTTCTTGTCATTAGATGAACGATAGTGAGGGTTCGCATAATGTTGCGCAAGCTATGAACAACTATAAACGGTATGTGCGAGTACCATCTTATTCCATAAGTTGAAGTGGGGGAACTACCTCATCTTCCTCGGCCGGTTTGGTGGCTTTCTTTGTGCTGCGAATCACACACACACACATATATATATATATATATATATATATATATATATATATATATATATATGAGGTCCTATAGTATATGGGCATCAAAATGAATTATTCTAAAACACACACACTTTATGATTTAAATGTCCACTCATATATGTGTATATATATATATATATATATATATATATATATATATATATATATATATATATATATATATATATAGAGAGAGAGAGAGAGAGAGAGAGAGAGAGAGAGAGAGTGTGTGTATGTTTGCATCTTCAGGTCAAATATTAAATATAAATAAATATACTGGCCTTTGTGAAATTAAGCATCTGGTTTCTGGTATTAGCCAGGATGTCCACCTTTCTATGTACACTGAAAATAGAATTCAGGAAATTTTTAATTAAAAATGTCGAACAGTGATAAAGAGAGGCATAAAAAAGAAAAAATAGCTTTACTGAGATTTACAAATGATAGAACATAAAAGAGAGCCATTTTTTTATCACCCAGTTCTGAAGGTGCTCTGCAGAAGAAAAAAAACCTGAAGAAATAATAAAAACAATATAAATTCCTGCCTCATCTTCTGTCAGGATTGTTTGTTTTTAAACCAATTCTTGTCAGTTTATAATTGTTACTTCCAGTTTGATCGGAAATGTCTGCTAAAAGAATAGACGGAATGCTCGAGTCTTTGGCAGCACCAAGTTTAGATGAGTTCAGTATCGTATAGTTATTCCCAATATCTTTCCTAACAGTTCCTTTCGATTTACACGTAATGAAGAAACGTAATTTGAGAATAGCCATGATCAACTACCTCCTGAACGAAGTTGGCATCTTAGAATATACGACTCATCAACCATTTGCCGGTTATTTAAAGCCAGAACTAATTTTAGATTGTGAGAATGTTTTGGAGATAATAATGATTTACTGATCTGTCAGTAAATCATTATAAATATATGACATCGCTGGGACGGGGAAGAAGTGGATTCATGCCTTTCGCAAGGGTATTTGCGTATAAGTGCATATAACGAAACGGACTGGAATTTGTTATGCAGAATTCAAATTCCGAGCCGTTAGTCATCACAATACCCCCCCACACACACAATTTTACACTACCTAATATTTCCAAGCGGTTACCCATCGTGGTACTGACCAAGTATGATGTTGCTTAATTTCGTTGATCGTATAGAAACTGTTGTTTCAACGCGATATGGCCGTAATCCCTTAAACAAACAGGCCAACAAACAGTCGAACAGGCAGATGAACTATAAGAATATAGAGGTTAAACATTCGAGATATTTTTTCCATATACAATGTTCTTAATTTCTCCTTTCACACTTACATATAATGCATTTATCTCAACTCACCAGTACATGAAATTAAGAATAATAATAATAATTTGATCGTCTGTATGTTCCCAGACCCAAAGGAGGCAGAGGATTAGTTCAACTAGAACTGTCCTACAAAACTACAACAATTGGCCTTCAAAGATACCTGGAAACCACAGAAGACTGGATGATGATGTGTCAAAGAACATGAAAGTAGTGAGCGCCTTTATTCTGTAATAAAAGAAGCTAACACGTTCAAAATGTAGTTTCAAATGGATGCAGATATACAAGTAAATCACAATACACTGATTGAAGCTTTAAAATACATAAAAAAGAAAGCCAAAACAAATGCAACCGACCAGATACAGAAACAATGGCAAGATAAACCGCTACATGGTCAATACTCTGCCCGTACAAAACAAGCTGATGTAGGCAAACCCCGTACCCATCAGTGGCTACGTAGTGCAGGGTTAAAAGCTGAAACGGAAGGTTTTATCCTTGCTGCACAGAATCAGTGTTTGTTAACCCGAAATTATCAAGTACACATACAAAAATATAGTGTTAGCCTAAAATGCAGGTTCTGTGATAATTACCCAGAAACAAGCGATCATCTTGAATTAGGTTACATGGTATTGGCACTCACTGAATATAAAAGCCGGCCTGACAGGTTTGGCTAATAATTGCATTGTAAAATATGTAACTTCTATGGGAATGAAACTGAAAAGAAGTGGTATGAACACCACCCAGACCCGGTTACGGAGATAGGACCTGTTACAATTTTATGGGTCTACACAATACACACACAGAGAACAATCAAAGCTAATCGCGCAGACATTGTTATTAGAGATCGCACATAAAAAGGTGCCTCCTTATTGATATGGCAGTACCTGCAGACTGCAATGTATCTTTCAAGATTTTCAAAATGCTATCAAAATACAAGAACCAACGGATTGGTTGGAAATGTTTCCAGTAGACTAATTGAAGAGATCCCTGGAAGCCCATGCCTTAAAGAAATACAAAAAATTGTTCTCACGAGTACATCCCACACCTTACTAATGGCTTTGTAATTTTTTTTCTAGTGGAAAATATCATGATGACATTTTGAACCTTAGGTCACTGGGAAAGAAATGAGACGACACCAAAAATCAAAGGAAATAATAATAATAATAATAATAATAATAATAATAATAATAATAATAATAATAAAGACCTGGAAATCGAAATGTGGAAATTGAAAACAAGTATAGTACTAGTCATTGTAGGTGCGCTTGGAATTATAACAAAAGGAACACAACAACACATTGAAATAATCGCACCTTAAGAGAAATACAGAAAAATTGTCTTCATAATTACAGCCCACACACTAAGAACTTTGTCCATATAATGCTAGAGATCTTATATTTAGAAAAATCAAATCATGAAATGTAGCCATAACAACACACCACTACTTGCCTTAGATCTTCGCGCAGACTTAGTAGGTAATTTGATCATAGCATAAATCGAAATATAATAATAATAATAATAATAATAATAATAATAATTATAATAATAATAATAATAATAACCAACCAGAACCAATTACAGAGATAGGACCTTAACAATTTTATGGGACTTTACAATGCAAACAAACAGATCAATCAAAGCTAATCGCCCAGACATCGTGATCAGAGACCACAAAAACAGAATGTATTTTCTTATTGACATGGCAGTCCCTGAAGACTGAAAGAATTTTCAAAAACTATCAAAATACTAGGACCATGAAATCGAAATCTCAAAAAAAAAATGGAACATCAACAATTCGAGTTGTAGATGGAGCCTTCAGTTTCATTGAAGGTTCCGATAGACCCATTGAAGGATTCCTTTGCAGTCCAAGCCTGAAAGAAATACAAAATTTTGTACTCACAAGTACAGCTCACACCTTACGAAGGGTTTCATCTGTGTAAAATGTGTGTATTATCTTAGTTCTTTTTATTTTGTTTTACAAAAATGATCATTGGAAAATGTCGTGAAGCTATTTCTGACTTTATGTCTTTGGTTTGGAACTGGCAAGAAATGAGTATGCACCAGAAATTATAGGAAATAAAATAATAATAATAATAATTACTTCAATGTCTGGGTTCGAAGATATCCTACTGATACTGTACCACCAAATAATAAAAATGGACACCCTCAGCGGATGATTCGAAATGATAGCCAACTTCAACCAACAGTTATTAATAATCAAAGAATAAAGTAATTAAAAACGAAGAAAATATATAAACAGAATTATACTACAACGCTAAAAAACGATTACTGAAATACTTTGAAAAATAATTTCTAAAGCTTCCATAGAGACAAAAAGCTTAAGAACCTGGTGAGATATTTGGTAACTGATTGCATGAAGGAGCAAGTAAAGAGACATAATAATAATAATAATAATAATAATAATAATAATAATAATAATAATAATAATGACGAAAAACTGTCAAAATACAAGGACCTTGAAATAGAAATCTCAAAAATGTGGCACATGGGAACATCAACAATCCCTGTTGTAGTTGGAGCCCTTGGACTGGTTGGAAAAGATTCCAGTAGGCTTATTGAAGGGATCCCTGGAAGTCCATGCCTCAAAGAGATACAAAAAATTGTTCTGACAAGTACAGACCACACTTTACGAAGGGCTTTATCTATGTAATTATTTTTTATTTTTTATTTTTTTGCAGTGGAAAGTGTCATGATGCCATTTCTAACCTTAGGTCCCTGGGCAGGACCTGGAAAGAAATGTCTAAACGCCAGATATCAAAGGAAATAATAATAATAATAATAATAATAATTAGTAACTAATCAACTAAAAGTAAATTTCAAAATGAAAACCGTCACCAACATATTACGCACGTTTTAGTTTTATATTTATTATTATTATTATTATTATTATTATTATTTCCTTTTTTACAAAAAAATCAAAGGAAATAATAATAATAATAATAATAATAATAATAATAATAATAATATGCAACTGAAATATGAGTAACATGATAGTGAGCTTACTCGTTTTGGAACTTTCCGTTAGTTGGTATTAGTTACGAAGGCAAAACAGTTTACTATAAATCTTATGGAACTCTCCTGTCACCTTGTCCATTTCCCCAGACCGGGAAGTTAGTAGTTTACATACGTTACTATCCTCATCCGTTTTAAGGATCGAAAGGTCGGTAGATTCTGAATATTTTTTTCAGAATGTGCACCTTGAGATGTTCGTCGAAATTATAACCGTTTGTAATAAAATGTTCTGCACGCTCCGTTAAAATCCGATTGTTGTGTCTGGCATCATACCATCTATTAAATCTTTTATTTAATTATTCCGTTGTGCAACCAACATACATCAAGACATGTTTGGTACATTAAGTGGGACTCAGTACAATTACCACTTTCTGAAGGAATCGTCTGTCTTGGAATGTGTGATAGAATTGACTCGACCCATGTTGTTGCATAATAATAATAATAATAATAATAATAATAATAATAATAACTAGAAAGACCCGAAAAAATTAACGGTTTTCCTATTTAAATTTTCTGATAAATTTTAATTCTTAACACTTAAGTTAATGATTAAATAAGTTCATGGCGGGTTCTAAGACAATAAAATATTCGTAGAAATTTCCCTATCGCGTCGTTAAATACTTGACCTTAACAACTTTAAAAAAATATTGCAATAACACTCAGAAATATCAATGTTGATCGTTATTGTAAGAAGTAAGGGGATACAAATAAAGAGACTTGATATTGAAAACTTTTCTCATTTCACAGAAACAGCCGTAAAACGCTTCTGTATTCCCTTTTGTATTTCTTTCATTTTCTCCCTTTTCCCCTCTGTGACACCAAGCCGTCGGCCCGTGGTCAACTCCCAGTCGCGGCGCGAAGCTGTAAGGTTTCTTCTACCGGCGATTTGGGATTGACTCTTTCTCGCTGCCTCTAGCCTGTGTCCCGGTCGTTTGGTGGTCGTCGCTACTCGGCGTAATCCCCTGGTCAGGATACCAATATGTGACACTCAGCCGTCCAGTGTCGAATTCAGTGGTTACGGCACCAATATGTGACACCAGGGTCGAGTTCTGGTCGTCGATGTTAACGGCTTCACCAGTTGTACCGGTTCAATGCTAACTCTATTGTTCATAGCTCACTTGCAACGTCTGGTTACTGGAGTAACTGTCTTGATCTCAAGTCTAACCTACCCACGTTGTGACTGATTTTAGGTACACGAGATCAATCAGGCGCCGGGCCGTAGTGTCAGCTGAGTCCAAATTGAAGGTGACATTGAACAAACGCAAAGAAAAAAATAAAGAAAGAAAAACCCAAGAGGTTAAAGTATGTTAAGAAATAACAATTCAACTTTATCCTTCTGTTGTATACAGGAGCGTGTTTTTCTCCCAGCCCGTTTCCTACGAAATGTGACATTTCTCTATTTCAAGCATTTGATATCGGAAGTCAACTAATTTAGTTTTTAAGTATTGGCTTAACTTCGTTCGTCAGTATAACTTGCTATCGGTAGCATCGGCAAAGTCGGAGGTCATGGAATCTCTCGGTCAGCTTCTGCGAGGCAACACCCTGGTTCAAAACCAGCTCAACTCAACTCAACTGCAAATTCTACTACACTCTCGTCTCTATTGTGGAACGACCCTTCGTCGTTCGTTTATATGGGTACCGACCAAAACCCGGTGTGTGGGCGCGACGCGGCCTGGGGTTCTCGATAATCTCTATTTCTAACAAGAAAACTCTTAGGTTGTCAGGACAGGAAAATTGATTATTTCCCATTTTTGTCAAATTAACCACTTCCCATTTCAGGATGGTCTCCGTCGTTCGTCAGGGAAAGTCGTAAGGGAGCTATCCTCCGGGAATCTTTCTCTCTCACACTGATATCTCATACCAATCCCTTCAGTGAGCTTAACATCTTCTTCGACTTCCCATCCATTCACCTCCGCCCATCACCATGCTACCATACGACCAATGATTTCTCGGCAGTGCGAGTGTGGCTAAGCTGGCCTCCTTAAAATTATAATCTAGAATTTTTGTCTACAAACTTTTCCTCTCCCATCGGTCAAAACTTTTTACGAACACCAGATTGCCAATTAATTCTTATCACATCTTTCTTTTGGGGCCACCCAATATTCACTTTCTACAGACTCATCAATCACTGTCGAAGTTTGTCATCTGGTTCTTTACTCCAAGTTAGCTTTATCATGGAATCCCTGACCTGTTAAGAAATTAAATTCTTTTTATCTCGTCAAATTTCAATTCTCCACTATTTTCTGGGGACTGCTAAAAGTTTACAATTGCCACATTGCCATTCGACACCTTAGCGTCTGTTGGTCAAGTAAATGATAACAATCCTCTCACCTATATCGAGACAATGCCAAAATTTTATAATTGCCACATTGCTTTTCTTCGGCTGTATCCAAGAAAAGAAATTAAACTATATCTTGGAAAGATAATTAACATTGAATTTTCCTGCCTGCATCGGCACGTGTTTTGGCCGATAATTCCATATTTGCCTTTCTTTCTATCCCCCTCGGCGATACCTCGACTTGGCTAGACCGCACACGTGGCTTTTCGCGGTTTTTTGTAAACAAATTAAAATCTGTTTTAACGTCGATCAGTCTATCTTTCGTTATAGCTCTTTTTTTCGCTTTAAGAATGTCTATTTTCTGTTTTAATTTCTATGGTTAATTAGTTAGCCAATTACCATAGCTAAATAGTGTCACACCTCTTTTTACGTGATCAAAACGGAATAATTCTTTATTTATAAGCTATTGGCAGGAGACGTTAAACACTTTTATCTTGTATTTTTTATTTCTTTAAATTCAAATCCCCGTCTTATGAACATTTCTCTTCATAATACTTTAAAGTTAACTTAGGACACGATCTTATTTTATTTAATTTATTGTAATTGGATTTTTGGCGATTGCTTTACTCGGTGTTTGTCGTTTGATACAGTGTCTGAAAAATGGCATTTTTTCATGATCATCTTACACAAATCGACAATTCGGCTGAGATCAAAGTGTAGTATCTATTCATATCAGCTTAGTCTGATTCTCTCTCTATCTATCTCTCTGTCTCTCTCCACTTCTTTCTCCCTTTGTTTCTTTCATTTTCTCACTGAAACCAAATAATGTATTTCCCCCTCTTTCTACGCGAGCAAAACGCAGGATAGTCCATCATTATTTATGAGTTATTGACAGGACGTAACGGTCGTGCTAACTAAAGAAGGTAGGTACAAGCAGAATAATAATAATAATAATAATAATAATAGCAGCAGCAATATGATAAATTGAATGGATATTATCTATTGTATCTAGTATATATAGTGAAAATATTGAACGAACTTCGGAAATTGAACAGATGACGTGCTGAGGGATCTATTCCAAGCAAAGAAAGAATATGACTGCCATACGCAAAGTCATTCACACTAGGAATAACATGCAGGAAAATCAAATAGTAAGAAAGACAATCCGTTAATATTGACGATTGTGTCAACTCTGGTATCAAGAGACCTGAGAGCTGCATAAAGGCAGATTAAGGGAAATTGGTCATGACAGACAGAAGATGCAGTAAAATTGACATGAGGTCAAATGTGGGATCGTAAAACTCCATCATGAATAGAGGAAATGGAAGAAAAATATAACTAGCCAAATATCTAGAAGCATCGGTTCGAAAGAAATTGCAGACGAGGTGACATAGAAATGGTTTTACTGGGGAGATTTGAACGGAAGTATCACGTAATAATTCCATAACTCTATCAGGGCCACAAGATACAGTATTCAGCGGAATAATAAAGGCTGGCATTACGAACATATAGATTAGACGCTTGGTCACATAATAAGCAAATGTATCAAGTTGGATCGGAAAGAATACAAAAGTATACGTGACTAGTTAAGGAAGGTGACAACCATATAAATGACTAGCATTTCACTATGCAAATCGATTCTACGTACGCAAACAAAAGAGCGTAAGAGAAAATGCATTAAAATCACTGGCAATCGAACAAATCATAGAGACTACATTCAACAGTATATATCTGGTCAGAATTTACATAGATGGACACTACTGTACACTATTTACATTATTCGGACTATTCTCCTCATTTTTGTCGCCATGTTTATCACAACGTTTCAGCCGCTGTACGCTCCGGCTTTCTTCAGTTGGTCGGAATGTCGAACTGAACCCTTTATTTCAATCACCGGGGTAGACTGTTCTAGTTCCACGTGCCATGTCTAATGGATGTCAGTTATCTCCTGTTAATTCCCAAGGACACATGGCACAGTGGATAAAGGCGTTAGTTAGATCCAGTGACAGGACCCAAAGAGTGTGAGTTCAATACCTGGTTAAGGTAGTGGAGAACTTTCAGAGGGGAATTTCCACGTTCCATGTCTGATTGATGTCAGTTATCTCTTGTTAATTCCCCTCTGAAAGTTCTCCACTGCCTTAACCAGGTATTGAACTCATTCTTTGGGTCCTGTCACTGGATCTAACTAACGCCTTTATCCACTGTGCCATGTGTCTTTGGGAATTAACAGGAGATAACTGACATCCATTAGACATGGCACGTGGGACTAGAACAGTCTACCCCAATTACCGAAATAAAGGGTTCAGTTCGACATTCCAACCATCTGAAGAAAGAAGTAGCGTACAACGGCCGAAACGTTATGATAAACATGGCGACAAAGATGAGGACAATAGTCCTAATAATGTAAATAATGTACATAATACCTCATCTCAGAAATATAGACAGATATGGATTCTACTGATCAAAAGATATCATTGAAACATGAAAAATTGAAAATTTGGACCCAAGAACAGGGAAATGTGTGTGTTATGTCGTCAAAAACGACCCTTTGTTGCTACTGTTATGATATCAACGTATGTTTGCTTGATACTTCGTCAATGCCAACGTAATAGGACTTTGTACTCGCAGATACCAACTATAATACGCGGATGAATAATACTCTTATCAGACGTCTTAGTATAATACTCGAAGTAATAGTACTTCGTATAATGAGAAGAGAATAGCAGTCCGAATAGTATAGGATATAGAGAAATAGCGAATACAGAGTATAAAGGATAGACTAGAATAGAGAACACATTATATGTCACGCGACTTCCTCTATAAAAGGGTTTCTGCTATGGTCATGTGATCTGCCTAATTCAATAATGAGATCGCCTGTGTTTGTTTACTTGCGATCTACGTTCAAACACAAGTGTCAGCAGCGACACTTTATTCCTCTATAACAGGATGCCATCGATTTCACGTGAAAAGAAGAAAGCGGACTTCTTAGCATAGGAATGTGTCGAACGCTTCTATAAAGGCATTACTGGATTACAGATAACAACCAAAAGTTATAAGCCAAGTTTGGCCGTAGCAAGTTTTCGATCGCCCTATCCTTTTCTTCGTCTCAATCGCTATTCTTTTGTTGGTACTTCTTTCTCCTTTAGCCTTTTCAGATCGAGACTTTCCTATGGATGTAATGCATGGCGCCAAACCCATTCAGAAATATCAAAACTGTCCTTCTTGTGAACTGGCGCTGTAGAACCACATCACTTGAGGACTACCAACATTAGGAACAATAAAATGGATAGTACATGTAACTCGAGGAGAAAATAATGACATAATCAAAATTCTAACATTACACACACGTCAAATAAAAGATTAGAAAGGAGACTCCCTCCATGAATACTGGAAAGAGCAATAAGAGCTAATGGTCATGAGAAACCTGTTTTCCTGAAAAATTATTTGTTATATACTGTACCTATGAACACTTACGGATATGCCCCAATCCTCATAGATACGATTGTAAGTGGGGGTAATATGCTGTCTAAGTAGTCCACCACTATCAGTGGTTTACCTACTTCACGCCGCTGGCGAGTATTGTATTTTGTTGATGTTATAAAGATTACTAATTCATTTCCAAACTCCGTTTTGGTTATTCCTCATTCAGTAATCTTTCCTAGTTTACAGCAATATATATATATATATATATATATATGTGTGTGTGTGTGTGTGTGTGTGTGTGTGTGTGTGTGTGTGTGTGTGTGTGTGTGTACTATATACCGTACCTATGAACACTAATGGGTCTGTCCCAATCCTCATAAATACGTTGGATACTATTGTTAGTGAGGGAAGGGTAAAATGTTGTTTAAGTAGTCCATCACTAGCAGTGGTTTACCTATTTCGCGCTGCTGGTGAGTATTGTATTTTGTTGATGTTATAAAAATTCATTTCCAACCTCCGCTTTGGTTATTCCTCATTCCTTAACCTTTTCTAGGTTACGACATTATTTTAAGACAAAGATTTTATAAACTTCAACCGACAGCAGTACTGGTTGCTTAGTCAATGAACGCCAAATGTTTCCTTGGAAAGAAATGACTGATATTACTATACATTACAAGATTCTCATTAATCTATCGCTATTTCCACGGCAAATGTTCTGACATGCTACGTCCCTTAGTTCCACCAGTTCTGACCTTCAGAGATCGGATCATCCCCATTCCTTTCATATTTCATTAGTAAGAAAGAATTTCCATCCGGACAGCGTCTTTCCGAGAACCCTCATTTTGTGGAACAGACACCCGAGATGACGTTTCCCCGATTATCACAGACCTCTTCAAGTCTAGGCTTAACCGTTATCTTTCCTAAATACCCCATAAACTTTACTTCTAAGCTCTTCCTGATATGCTCATACGACAATCTCATTCAGTAACCTCCAGCTTTGAGTGGCTCTTGGGCCTTTGTATTAGTTACACATTCGTAAAAAAAATTGAATGAATGAAGAATGAAGCATACAGATCGGCCATCACATTCAAACAAAGGGACCGGAATTTACAAGTAGAGAAAAAAAATTAAATAATATTAAAAGCGGCTATGTTCGATCGTGGAAGCAACGGTTCGAATGTACGAAATCAAGCTAACGGTTGGAAAATATAACAGGGCCTTAATTGGAAATTGAGAAAACTGCGTAAAAAAGAGCGTTTTGGTCGTCCCAATAATAACTAGCACACTTGGAAAGGTGCAAATGCTCTCGAATCGAGATTAGATGAATTAGAAAAGCGTGGAAGCTTTCTGACACTCCCTAAATTCCTAGTTCTAGTTCCAGAACATCGGCTTTAAACATGCACATAATCACCGCTACTTCTGAAAAATGGTCTCTCGAAAAACAGTTGAACGTGTTCAAGTATACTCGTTGCATTTTAAAAAATTAAAACAAGATTCTAAAAGGAAAGATAGGGGTAATGAGATTACAAAAAACACAAATGTAAAAAAAAGAATTAGAGCGAAAATGGCCCGACTCTTCTCTCTTTATAGGCGTTGTCTGTCGGGTACACAAAAAGCCACAGGAGTATTCGAAATATATATTTCATTGAATTTCTCGTTAGCGTTTTACAAACATTACAGGTACAGTATGGTTCCCTGTGCATCTTCTGGTGGGATCAGATGTTCTTACGAAGGTTACGTTGTTAATAAATATTACGGATAATTTCGCATGAGATAAATATATTCAAAATCTACTCAGTATATTTCTATAGTAGTAGTAAATATTAACAAAACAAGATATTTCAAAATATTTCAAGAAGATAATTTCTATTCTTACTGTCACCATAAAACTGAAACTAATAATTAAGCTGGGTATACTAAATTTCTAGTATCTGTCTATATTTCTCAGATGAGGTATTACAATTATTTACATTTTCGGGCTGTCGCTCTCATCTTTATTGTCATGTTCACGAGGTTTCAGCCGAAATTCCATTCACCGTTCTGTTGATTGGAATTTCAAACTGAACCCTTTATTTCGTCCACCGGGGTAAATTATTCTAGTTCCACGTGCCATGCATCTTCCAGATGTCTCCGTTATCTCCCTTTAACTTAATTCTCCAGGTTTTCGTTCAACATTGACATAGCCTGGTATTGAACTCACACCTCTTTCGGTCAAGTTCTGGATCCATATTTTTTTTTGGGGGGGGGATATATTCTGTAACTTTGTAAAGACTTATCGACAGTCTTTTGTAATTTTTTTCAGTTCTAGCTCAATGACCCTTCTTTTAAATGTTTTGGATTACTTTTAAATGTGGATATCTTCAATGTAAGTTACCAGTACTTACCAAATAATGAATTTTCTAAGGTGTTAAAATCAGTTTCAATATTACATTCATTTAAATGATTTAGATTATATTTTAAAGAAACGGTCTTTTACAAAATCGATTATTTTGTTTCCCTTTCACATTTAGAATACAATGGTAAAAAATATAGGTGAATTATTGATTAATACCACATAATATGTCTCTAAAGAATTTGAAAATAAATATAATTCTTCCTTTTGAAACAAATATATAGTGTGATGCCAAAATCTTTTAAGTTTTTCAAAATTTAATACCTCTGAAATTGCAGGTTCAAGACTAGAAGCTTTCAGTTATGCCAAAATCTTCTCTCGTCGTCCATTTTCAATTGCCGGCTAGCTTTGCAAGATCTGGAAGTGACACAAAATCAGCGTAGAATAAAGTGCTAATGGCGTGAATTTGTTTAAAGTGGACCTCAACTTGCAACGAAGTGACCCACACATTTAACTTCATGACCTTCCTCTGCGGCACATATTGAATAAGACATGCAGAATCCAGTTGTGAAACAGTAATGGACATCTTAGTTTTCAGTCTAATCAAGCTTTGTCAAATCAGTTACTATTACTAGTTTAAGTCATAAGACAGACTATTGGTCATAAAAAACTTTACAGCAGTAATTAGTAGCAACAGCAAGCAGTCTATTATCAGCAGCAGCCGACCGGCACCGATGTAAACTCATCAAACTTTCTCTCTTTCATTTATTTCTCTCGAAGCATTTTCTCTACAACTGGTAATGTAAGTAGCGGTTTTCTTGTTTCAAATGTAGACACGTGGACTCTTTGGTCAACGAAAGGTGTAAATTTCCAGAGTCAAAAATTATTATTTGTTCCTATGGAATAAATGTTTAATACAATTTTAGCCTCCATTGCATTTTGCTTTCATTTTGACATCGTTTTATTAAAATCATATCGAGGGGTATAGGTTCGGTTTACAAATGTAATCTTTTCAATTCGGGTTCAGAAACTGGTGTTTGCAGAAATCGTTGGAAATTTCACTAGCAATGACAAGTAGAGTAAAATGGGAAAATATCACTGAACTTTCAAATTAAACTTTCCAATAGTTGAATTGTTAAAGTTAGTTACATTCATACATTCGAAATGTTCTAGCATTTCTTTAATTAATTCGCCCAAGCAATGCAATAATACCAAGGGGAATACTGCGGATGAAATAGAAGGAAAAAGCGTTGGAAGTAACCGAAAACCCAATACTAAACAGAGAACAAGTGATAAATTTCTATTTATGTTCAAAAGACGGGGGATGGGTTAGAACCTGACGACAGACAAACATATTTATTCCTATAGTGGAATAACACTCAGGGCTAGATAGCTATGGTTTCGTTTTTCAGTTTTCGTTGGCAACCAGTCTAGGAGAAGGACAATTCTAGATTTAAAATCGTTTAGGCATAGGCTTATCAACTCCTCTTGCTATGAAAACCACAGAAACAGCAACATCTGGGAGTTGCGACCCCATATTCCTCATTGAAGCCTACGACACTTGTGCGCGTGAGTGAATATCTTGGATAAGTTGAATGAGCTTAAATGTTCTTACATGTTTTCGCTTGAGAACGGAACACAACTTTCCATCATCTGTATCTGTCCTATAACCGGGAATTCCATTTTTACATCACAATGTCACAAGTGATGAAAAATGAGTTTTGCATGCCAACAGAGAAATAGAAATGCACTGCATATCATAAAAAGATAAACCAATGCCAAGACAAAAATCAGAACTCCATACACAGACGTCCTTGCTTTGTGTCTAGTGGAATATGAAACGTGCCATTCATCACTGGAATACAGAAGGACTCTCACTGTAGACGTTTACTGTCAGCAACTTGAAGTGGTAAACGAAGAAACAGGAATGGCGTTATTTTCCAGCATAAAAACACAAGAGCGTACACTGAAAAATAAATCTAAGATAAAATGATATTATTAACATGGAAGGTTCTTCTGCATCCTTCATACGCATCAGTTTTAGCACCTACAGATTTTCATTTTTGCCGATCGCTAGAATATTTTAAAGATGGCAGAACATTCAGAAAAAAGTTGAAATCACCCTTTCATTTTTTTTTTCTTTTTTCAGAAAAATCAATTTTTCTTCCAAGTGGAATCAAACATTTGCCTTCCCGTTGTAAGGTGTTAAAATCAACGTGATTACGTATTTTATTTTGTAAGAAATATTTGAATAAATTTTAACTTATATTTTGCTGTGATTTCCTTTCTGGTAAAACGTAATTACTTTCTGAACACCCCCAATGTATATGCACGAATGGATTCGACAACCGAAAAATAAATTATGTATTTATGTAAAAAACAAAAAAAACAAAAAAAAAAAACAGAACAATTATTGATTAGAAAATTGAATCTGAAAATGTGACAGATTTAAAAGAAATACGAAAAGAAATATGAAGATCCACTAAAAGAAATCAAGAAAACCAATACATGCAGTAACTTCGAAATATGAACGTTTGAGTTGTGAACAATAATCTATCCGGAGCAAATCGAAGAAATGTAAATTAAATGATTTAAATCATGGGCAAGAAAAAGAAAACACCAAAAAGCAAAGAAAAGCAGAGGGAAGCATGTGCAGAATTCGGAAAAAGAAGCTAATTTATGTACGATTTTATTTTCATCCAGTAAACATATCTTCATGAAACTTTCGTTTTTAGAAAAACGTTGAAATATTTAAGAAAAAATTAATATTCCTATGCTTTTTAGAGGATTAACCCTTTCAATATTTGTTTTTTTTTTCAAATTTAAGGACTTTATTTTTGCATTGGCCAACTCCATCAAAGAGCTGTTTCTCAATGAATAAAGCGAAATAAATAACATATCTTAAAATGTCATTTAAGCCATTAATAACCAGAGTACCAGAGTTTGCAGTGAGTATTAATGGTTTAATGGAGAGCCATGATCACACATATACTAAAAGGGTATTGCATATAACAGTAAAAGAAGTTGCCTTCATTTGATATACAAGTTAGTTCGGCTCGTAAATCATGAAAAAATGAGCTTATTATTTGGCTAAAACACTTGATATCTGAAAGAACTAAACATCACTTGTAAGAAGATAGACTGCGTGGTTGTCGGCAGGAAGAACTATGAATTGTAGATGCCAAAATCAAGCAAACTCGAAAATTTAAATATCTGGCAAGTCTCTTATCAAGGGACGGAACATGTGATACCGAAAACCGAAGGTGTATTGGAATAGCCAAACATGCCTTCCAAAGTATTACGAAACCAGAAAATATCGTTCTAAACGAAAAAAAATCTTTCTAATAATTAAAACAAAATAAAATACAGCTCTAAACAAGTTCTTTGTTAATTGTTGCTCTCTAAAAATAGCCATTATTAATAAAGGGTGTTCCAATAACTTGGACCGATTTTAAATATGAATTAAGTTTAAGCGTCTAATGATTTTTTTTCTTTCAGATTTGGCGGACATTTGGGCGATGTTATTTTTCCCACATATTTTCCATGACTTAAATAGCATGATCCACTAGAGAAATAAATACATTTTCACCAATAACACTGGTTTATTTACTGCTGACTTTGATCCGTCTTAATGAAACACCCTTATATATAATATTTGTTAATGGAACACCCTTTATATCTTTTAAATAATTTCTACTTCATGTGCTGTATCCCTGATCATATCTCTTCAGTCCTTCTTGTCTCTCATTCTTCTAAAACATATTTATTTCCTTATTATCCTCCCCGGTCCCTGTCTGGGCATCTATTTATAGAAACTGGTTGAGTATGTTACACCCTGTTTCCCACAGTTACTCTTTACTTCATTATATCTTATGAGTAAATATCTAACTCATATTCTTCATTAGATATTCACGTAAATGTTTTTAAATTTCTTTCGCTCGAAGCAAGGTGATAATGCCACTAAGACGCAAGTGGTTACTGAGAGTGAAAGAACAAGAAAACATTAGTGAGGAGAAAAAATAAAAGATCTGGTTTGAGAAAAAAAGATGGCGATTAATGTCGCATTTAAATTTTTGAATATCGTAGGTAGCAGGGAAGCCAGAAACCGGAAGAGAGTTCCACAAGCGATAAGTGAGAGAAAATAAACTATTAGAATAGAACTTACGGTTACGTCTAAAGAGTTACTGTAAAATAATGAAACCAAGTTGCCAACACTATTTAGTATACACCATTGTGCAAACTAATTGAAACAAAATGAATAATTCTGTTATTATTTACTTTTTTCGTATACAGATACTGTTAATTGCGGCGTAAAAGTCGACCTCAAGATTTTTTGTTCAAATTTCTGAGTTAGGCCTGTACCTCTCGTATTGGTCGACCACCAAACTAGGTTACCAATGGCCCCAAACTATGGGCTATCGGTATATGAAGTTAAGCTAGTTTTTACGATTACCTGTGTCAAAACTACATAAGGTCACACAAATTACCTGCATATTCAGGTACTAACGGTAATATATTTCTATATGCGTTTTATAGCAAACAAACTACAAAACACAACGGTAGGAAACATTTTTAGTGCATCAGCTGTTGGACACGATGGGTGCTGTAGCATTAATAGAAATACTGAATTTGTGTTAAGATTTTATTATTTTATGCTAATTTGTGTGTTTATATGCCAAATAAGACCACCAAGTTTTAGCGGGATATATTTGTGGCGGTATACTGAAGGTACGGTAAGTGGTATACAGGAATTGTTAGGAGTGTTATCCCACTTGTTTACAACTCGGTGGTAAGGCCAACATTTTATACCCGCCATATAAGTCGACCACTAATCTTGGGAAGATTTTTGAAGCTTGAAAACTTGACTTGTACGCCGGAATTTACGGTAGTCATCATAGTCATGATTTCAGATTTTATTCAGAAACATTCTCATTTGTATTAGTTTGTCATTTATTGTTTTTCACTAACCTCATGTTTTCTGAATTTTGAAGATATTATTTTTATTTATGTATAATTCTAGGTTCAATTCAGTTTTATATTCTTGATTTAATTTTGAAATGTGTACTTTGACCCACATTACTTTTAGTGTCTGAAGTTCTGAGGTTGGAAATTCTTATCATGTCATGAACTATTCTAGCATTCTATCAAATCCGTAGCAAAAATCATCTCCATTCCATTATTGAAAGGATAATTTAATTCATTTCTCTTGTAATGTAAGTGTTTCTACATTGCAAGACATCTCAACATCTAAAAGCTCGCTTCTACGAGTATTAGAGGAAAACCTTTTAAACGTGCTCGTAATACAGAAGAACAAAACTGGTCATCACTTTGATTTTGCAAATCACGCCCTAATAACAATTCTTTATGTCAAAATATATCGAGGGAATGCTGAAAAATATTTTACCAACTATAAACACACGTCAAAAACATTATATCGCATCACCAACCATTTGTGAAGAAAAGGAAAGATGAAGAGAAAGAGAGAGAGAGAGAGAGGGGGGTACTTACGAACGGGTTGCTTCAGCCTCGGGGGAATCGTGCCCAGCTAAACTGGAAGCAAGTGACCAATTGATACTTATGGTCTTGGTAGGAGGAGGATTGTGAGAAGCGGTTAGACTCCTCATAAAAACCGTCTTCCGTACTCTCAGAACACTTTTTTTTTCTACCAGCTGGTTAATTGTCGTGCTGAAAAATTATTACATTTTGTTCTTCTTCTCAGTTACGAGACCTAGTTGGAGGACTCCTTTTGCAACCCTTATCAGGCTGTTGCTGCTCCATTCTGCCCCCCCCACCTTTTACTGCGTCGGAGGTTTTCTTTCGACAGATTATTAAATCCATTCTTAAAGAATCTAACGTATGTCTGTCGACCACTACCACAACCGGTGTTTACGCAAAAACGTCCCCAAAGAAGAAGCTGATAACCCCCAGGCATAAGTTATGCCTACTCCGCACGTACACACACACACGCACGCACACACATCCGAATCCCGCAGAGACAAACGAGAATTATGATACAATTACGCACATATATTATACAGACGAACACTGCATGTCAAATCAAATGCATGTGAAGTCTGCTTAACCAATTAAATCAAACAACACAAAAATAAAATGCATTTCTTTTTCTACAAATCTCATCCCCTGATGAAGCGTTAATAAAAGCGAAACATATTAGATATATAAACGGTTCGTATGCTCTTTATCATATATATATATATATATATATATATATATATATATATATATATATATATATATATATTCGTCTCTCCCGTCGAATTCGACGTATAAGGGTCAAACGGATCAGTTCCTAGGAACCGAGAGCCCGACATCAGCACATGAGATTTGATTATAGTGGTGAAGGTTTCCTGCAGAACCATCCACACTTTTTGAAGCCCTACGTGCCACAAGGTCCCCAAACGACCCTCCGCAGGTTTTGAATTCAGAGTTGTCCTTCTCCTAGACCAGTTGCCATCCAAGGCTATAGAACCCAGTCTGTCCTGCTATTTACCCATAGCTGGAGAGAGAAGAGGATTCATACCTTTCCCAAGGGTATTAGCAAGTGGAATTCGAACTCGGCTCTCCGATTCCTCAATCCAAGCCGCTATCCATTACTCTGCCTGCCTGCCTGCCCGCCTGCCTGCCTGCCTGCCTGCCTGCCTACCTACCTACCTAACTACCTGTGTGTGTTTGTTTCATAAGTGTATGCCATATTCTAAGAAGTGTTATATCATGAACTACAAATCGTAGCATGATTGGTACCATTTAAAAGATAAAAGATTTAAGTTTTATTTTGTTAATTTAATTTTAATTTAATTAATTATTTGAACAGATGGGTCGGACGTTCCGGACAGACCGATCGTGTGTTCCTGACCTCAGCCCATGTGACTTCTTCCTCTGGGGGTATGTGAAAGGCCTTGTGTACGTACCTCCACTTCCCAGAGACGTGGATGATCTGAAGACGTGAATAACTGAAGCCTTGGCAACCATCGACAACGCTATGCTTGGTCGCGTTTGGCAAGATTATTGTTTGGATGTGTGTCGTGTAACCTGCGCACACATTTAGCACCTGAAAAAACCTGTATAGAGACGTGGAAATATTAGCTTTCAGGAAATATAAATTTTGTTTTATTATCCTCAAAAGTTATTAAGATATACAGTGCCGTAATGTGACACAGATTTTGAAACACCTTGTATATTGTTAAATTCAACACTTAAAATTATTAAACTGATTTTTTTTACAAATAGAAAAGTTATCTCCGCTTTGCATTTAAAAATACTTTTTTGAGAAGTGCTGATTCTTTTTTTCTAAAGTTAAATATAGAAACTCGTTAAAATAATTTATTTTCGAAAGGTCATTTAAAAATGGTTGTAAAACAATGTTTTCGTTGTTGTTGTTGATTGGGTGTTTTGTAAAATAATTTTTAGCGGTGAAAAACGGAAAAAACACAAACGGTATAAAAAATTTTAAAAATTAGTCTGCCAGAGAAAAAACTTGTAAAAAAAAAAAGTCGATGTGTTGATTTCGACTTCCGGTGTTTTTTTTTTAAATATTTTTTCCTTGAAAGATTTGAAGGGAAAACAGCAGAAATTATTTTTTGGCTCATAAAATAGGAAAAAGTTATGATTTCTAATATTTCTACCATTTTCTGGGTTGGGAATAGAAGTCTCTCAGAGTTGACCATGATTCTCTTTATTCTGAGTTAAGAATTTCTAAAAAGAAAGGAATAACTTTGTTTATATTATTTTCTAGGAGACAACTTAAAATAATAAAAAAATAAATAGAGATAAGCACGTAAAATGCTGAAAGAAGTTTTCCTTGTTTTATTATTATTATTTAAAATAACATCTTGACACGAACGACTAAGTGAGAACCCGTCGAAGAATTCTGAAGAGAAATGTTTTCCTGCTATAAACTACTGACGTGGCTTCCTGAAAATAAATGTATATCGACAGAAAGATAGATAAGTATAGGCAGTGTGGTCATAGGAATAAACACTGCATTGTGACAATCATTTTCAGGCTTCACTGCAATCTTCTGTTAAAGGGCTCTTACACTTTTAGCGGGTTGTATACATTGCGGGCTGTCTTCTCCCCGGAATTATAGGATATTTCAGAAGAAATCTACCCCTTTCATTTTTCGTTCGTTTAGGGCCAACCGCCTGGGTTATTTATGGTCATGGGCTTTATATTACCTATTCATGTTGGTTTAGATTTTGGAGGAAGATATACAAAGTCATATATTTGATATATTAATGGGGAATCGAATGAGTACATGAAAAATTATCCTGGGTAATAATGGTTTTGTCGAGGAGCACTTAGGATTTCTAGACCTCAATATTTACAGGATTAAGAAAATACATTAAAATGCTTTTAAACTACTTCAATACACTATTTATTTCCTAATATAATGCGAAACGGAATGATTACAAAATCCACAAAAAATAATGCAACCTTGATAAATCGAGGTATATAATACCTACCAAATATATAATGACTAAAAACCAAAATAATTTGTTTAAACTTTATATAAAATTTGGTACAATAGGTTTAAAACAATATTTGATTAAAGCAAAATAAAATAAAAACAAAATTTAACTTGAATCAATAATTTACCAAATAAATTGCTAAAATTTCCAAAAAGATATAACTGAAATATTTAAGAATGAAAAGGGATCATTCGTAAACTAATGCACTTTTTGCATTAGTCGTGCATCGTAATAAGTCTGTGTTGTGGTGTCCTCCCTCTAAAGTGTCTATGTTGGAATCTTCCGCCTACTGAAGGAGAGAAGGCCTTGTGCAGACAGCCGATTTGATTGAACGCTGAGTCAACCGACACACACTCACTAGTCTTGTAATACTCTTTTATTGTACTTACTGTTTAATATATGATATATCTGCAACACTTGTTTAGTTATTTCTTTAATCATTTACTTGGTCGCAACATCTTATCTCATACTCGTCGCCAAGATGTTGTGACGATGTAAATGATTAAAGAAATAACAAAACAAGTGTTTTATATATATATATATATATATATATATATATATATATGTGTGTGTGTGTGTCTGTGTGTGTGTGTGTGTGTACATATATATATCACATGCCCCAAAACTATATATATAGTTATGGGCATGGCCGCCTGGTTAGAAAGTTCGCTTTCTGACCATGAGAACCGGTTTCGAATCTCAGCATGGATGATATGTCAGGAAGGTGACTTCTTGATGGTCTTGGGTTTGATGGGGGGCGATCCTAGAGTGCGGCACATTTGGAAAGGGCCTGAAAACTATATCACGAGTTGACCATAGCCTTGGTAGCTGTCAATGGTTGTGCTAGCACAAAGTCACAAGTCATCGTCGTGACCGAGGTTTTGGGTGTCCTAGCCGTGTTTAGACTGTCGAGATAACGCGCTAAGAAAATTTTACTAAGTCCGGTCAGCATCGTTGCAGTATAAACCACAGGTGGGCTATGGGGGTGTTGAACAAACACAAATGCGTCTGGGTAGGAGTCTGCAACCGGGATTGGCTATCCACCCTAGCAGACGCGCATCCTTAGATATAAGTGGCCGGCCATATACAAGATGTATGAAAAATATTTTTACAACATTTAGGGCAGGGTCCTCGCACCAAAACAGGGACAAATGTCCATATAATCATATGTCTGTAAATCTTTGGTTTTGAGTTATTAAGTTTAAAGAAAGTTTACGGTAGATTGGCACTGTGCTGCCATGTAGACTAGGTTACATTTGTCATTCGTGTACATTTGTGGTTAGTCTATCTTCAACGTTTAACATGTGTAGTAGTGAGTTAACTGAGATGTGTTCCGTTTAACAATGGCCGGATATTTATATTATGAGCAGATATGATTTTACATACGGCCACGCGAATAGTAATGGACGCGGGGCAACACGGTATCAGATTGCGTTTCTAGACCGGAAGCAGACAAGTCATCCAACATTTGCTGCTGTTTCACGTCGCGTTGTTGAGATAGGAGCCGTGACACCACAAACTATGTTAATAAGTATTTTTAGATTGTATCTTGGATTTTACATTTAACAGAATCTACCGTAAATTCAAAACCAAGGATTTGCGGACATATGTTTATATGGATTATTTTCCTTGTTTTGGAGTAAGGAATCAACCCCCGAAGTTCGCGAAAGTATTGTTAGACCAAATTTATCTCATTTGACTGCGCTTTCGCTTTCATCATGAGTAAAAGAAAACGAATGAATGTTTATATAGTCTTTTTAAAGCGAGTGATGTTAATCATTACAACAAGGAAGAGTTATAAAAATAGCTACACTTTAGCTATTACCATGTTCTGACTTACGGCCAAGTTTATTTTACATTGGGACTCGAGTAGCTAATAAAAAGTCATGATTAGGAATCTGGGTAATAAGATATTTACATTATTTATATTCGGATATGTTTGCACATTTGTCGTTGTTATTACAATGTTTCATAAGTTGTAACCCCCGTTCTTCTTCAGATAGGCTTATGGCTACATCACGTTAAAACAACGTTTCCCTTACGATCACCGAAGTTAAGCAACGTTGAGCCTAATCAGTACCTAGATATGTGACAGCTTGGTAAAACCAAGTGCTGTAAGCCTGGATGTACGGGTGATATAATGGCTCGGAATTGTTAATCAGAGAACCGAGTTACAATGCCATTTGGTTTTCTTTATATTCACTTACGCACAAATACCCTTGGGAAAGGTATGAGTTCACCTCTCTTCCTAGCTATGGGTTAAATAGTAAGACTTTAGTAATCACTCAATTATTTTTACCTCCCTCCACCAAAAAATCTTATAATCTAAATATTATTTTCTGGCTTTAAACCTGCAAGTTGTTGATAATCCATACAAATGAATTAGTATATCAATCAATATTCAGATATAATAGGTTAGTGAATCAAAGCGTTAGTGTGTGGCAGAGTAATTGTGTGTTCAACACCTGTAACGGATAGTGCAGACTCCGTGGAAAGATGAATAGAAATATCTGAGCAGTACTAAAAAAGCAAGACGATAGTTACTTAGACTGTGTACAATCTAATCCCATAGATTTTAATATAATCTACAGGTTGCCTCGCTCTGTCTTTTTTACAAATACTTTCACGGTAATTGCTCCGATGAGCTGGTTCCTAGGCCTCATGAATTTAAGTGCCTACGAGGCTGGCATCCTGTTCCCACCCCTTCACCGTTGACACTGTTAGATGTAGACGTCTCTTCTACTCCAATAGCTTCATGTCTCGCACCTCTCGCCTGTGGAACTCCCTTCCTTATTCCTGTTTCCCTGACAAATATAATCTCCAACTATTTAAATGTAACGTCAGTCGACATCTCCAGTTGCCTTGATCTATCCACTTCCCTTCTCCACATCCTTTCCCCTTTCATTCCTATCTGCCCTCGCTCCAAATCTTCTGTAACCCCCTTGCCTTGATCGATCCACTACCTTTCTCCACATCCTCTCCTTTACCACTCCTATCTGCTCTTCCTCCAAACCTTCTGTAACCCCTTGCGTGCTAGTGGCTTCCAGCCTTGCTTGGGGTGAAAAGCTTTAAAAAAAAAAGGTATAGATTGTTCTCGACTACAATTTAAAAAATTCCATGAGACTTAAGGTTATCCATATCGAGAGACAACGAATGTCGGACATAATGACCGAAACGTTATGATAACAGCAACAAAGTTGAAGGCATTTTTAAATATCATTTCACCCCAAGTAATGCAATAATGCAATAAATCCACTAAGACGGAAGAGGTTACTTAATGTGAGTAAATATAAGAAAAAAATCATTATTAAGAGGAAACAACAATAAAAGAACAAGAATTAAGAAGGCATAAGATAACGATTGGCGTATTTAATTTGTTGAAGATCAAAGTTAACTGGAAATCAAGAAGCCTGAATCGACAAATGAAAAAAGCGAGAGAAGAAAATGTCGTCACAGAATTTACGGCAACATCTAGCAATTTGAACGGTAAAAGGGTGAGACCTTGCCGCGAATCGAGTAGAGCGCTTAAATAAATAATGTCTAGGTACAAACGAGGAAAGCTCATCAGAACAATTGCCATGTATATATTTATAGAAAGGGAAACGGATTGAAGCCGAGATGCCAGGTCAGGAGCAATAATACTGCAGATTTTTCTTTATTTTTTATCAAGAGTCTCTAAATACAGAGCAGTAGCACGATACTAGATGTGACAGCAATATTCAATGTATGGATGAATTTTAGGTAGACTTATACATAGATTTTGACAATAAAAACTGCCCAGCACGATAGAGTGAACTTTCATAGCAGCAGACCTAGCAATCCATTCAATATTATCTCCCCACTTTAAGTCAGTTGAAAACACTAACAACCGGGTTACTAGTATTTACAATTAGCAAAAACAATTACAATTTCTGGTAAGCATAATGAGGAAGGAGGGCCTGGCAAATTAAACGAGGAGAATCAGCGATTGACCGCCTTGACAAGTATAATTGAATCAATGGCAGAACAAGGACAGAGAGGGGCGATAAAAAGCCAGATGTTAAACTAATATAAACAAGAAGTCGTGGAGAGCTATGATCGTCAACGTTTTGAAAGGATATAGCACATAAACGAATAAGGCAACTTGATTATAGCATGGAGTATAGCCTAGTTCTAGCAAGTAAGATAGGAAATTATTTGAATATTCTATCAACTAATATGACGTCACTTCACACCACTTATTCGGTAGAGTTCCCAGTGGAAGAAGACAATCGAGACATAGATTATGACGAGAAAAATTGTCTAACACGTCACAGTGAACCAACTTTTTTAGCGGCGGTCCAAGCAACTGTCTCCGTCTCAAGTTTCTGTAAGTAGTCGAATGACCAAAATCAGTTATTTATGCCTAGGCTCCGAGTGATAAATCCGGTCGCGTGGAAAACATTCAAAATATAATACAAATTATTAATCGAATACTGTCACGATTTCTCTCGCATTTTCGTGGCACTTTTTTGTGAGCCAGCACTTGCTTAAAGGAAACTATAAATACACACCATAAAGCAAACAAAGGCACTTTCCCGAATGAATTACGCAATGTACATAACTTCCCTCTTTTCAAAGAGTTTTACTAAACACACTTAAATGTGCGTATGTTATCTTTTCCCTTTTTTAAATGAGTATATGTGAACTTACCTTTCTTTTCAAGAGTCTTATATTCACCACAAGATGTATAAAATACCTAAATAAATTTTTATTTGTTCACTTTAAATTCACAAGTTTAAATGACTTCTTAATCATGGTTGTACGCTGGCTTAAGATTGCATTATTCCAGATAACACCCGGAATAATTAATAATCGCTGCCATTGTCTTATGAGTTAGCCACAAGAACTAAACACTTTCTACGCCCCGTAAGTCAACTACTCATAAGCTGCTCCTGAGAAAGTCACTACCCCCAATAACTCATTCAATATAATCTTTATTTTGAGTGTAAATAATGATAAGACCTTATCGCAGAAATACGGCAATATTTCTCCCTTATTTATTAACAAGTCACGTTAAGTATTAAAATCTTTATTAACTCTAACTGAGAAGATAAATTTTATCATATTAAATTCTATATAATTAATGCAAGTGGCAAAGAAATTACTCAAGAGGTCGGAGACTTTTACGTATAGCTGTATCTACACAGAAGAGATGATAATAAATATTTGTTGGAGCTCGCCTCCTGAAGCATCCGCCGACTTAATGCCTGTCTGTTTTTAATCTATTCAACCAGGAGGCTCTTAATCAAAAGGAAGGTATTGATTGCATATGAGAGCATATTTATCTTTCGTGCTAAATCATTTCCTTATTGCGTTTATAATTCATATATCCTTTGATCTTCAAAAGATTACAGCTTTCTTTCCCGTTTTCTTAATTCTTGTTTCAACCCCTTTGACTTCTCTCTTTCATATTCACCGGCTTATGTGTGAGTTAACAATATTTCTCCGTTATTTTAAGCTTACAATTATCTTCGCCCTCACCTGTTTTATTTTTTATCATCCACTTATATTATTTCTAGATACATCTTATATTTCGTTTGTTTCATTGTCTTCACCTTTTTCACACATATGCCGCCTTTATAACTGTACTTTTATAGCTTTATGGATTTCATTTTCTTGGTGCACACGCTCATACACGTTATTACTATACACGTTATATTTAGCAGGTACACGTGTTTGACTAGATAACCACGGGATTTTGAGCAGTGGAATTAATAACTAATGACCTAGAGGTCAAAAGACTTATTAATGAAAATGGTACACCTGACATCTATTCCATTTTTAATTTGTGAAACCACATTCAAGTCAAGCTTGCATTACTGGATAGCTACGAGAAGCCAACAAAACAAAATAAAGTTCAATTACCTAATTTAACAAATATAAATATTTCACCTTTTGAAGTATATATATATATATATATATATATATATATATATATATATATATATATATATATAAACACGCACGCACGCACGCACACGCACGCACACACACACACACACACACACATATATATATATATATATACATATTAAGACATGTCTTAGTAAATAATTTAGACAAGTTTTGTCTACTTATTTTTAATAGGATCCTCTCGTAATTACGGACAAGTTTCTTAATATCTTTAATAGGGAAGGAAGATAACTCCCATTTTCAGGCATATTCATTTTATTCCGAGTATTTCCGACATTAGCACAATGTCATCATCAGCGCCTTGACAAGAATTGTTGTGTTAATCATTTTTCCAAGGCAAAATTGTTGTGTTCATCTAAAAAAAATTTTCTCGTGAAGTAAAAAACGTAAATGTTATTGTTATGGGTCCTTACCTATAACTACAGAATGAACTCTTCCTAACACTATGTATACTACGCCTAGAGAGAGAGAGAGAGACGAATCGAGTCGAGCCGATAATAGTTAACTCCAAACCAGAATGACAGTGATACTAACACCTTCCACATCTTGTATTATTATTCCGTGTAATATATCTTCGTTATTTCTACTCTTGTGTTCGTGTTGTTCTTCCTTGGTCCTAACCTGGACCATAACAGTTCTGTACTTTACAACTTTTAAATTTTATGATGTATACAAACGACAAACGTCAAGTCATTGAAAATTCTAAATATTAAAACAAAACTATTTAAAACTATTGGTTCCGTTAAAGCCTTGATATTTTAAACTATCTACTGTAAACATTTTAAAATATTTTTGCAGTATTCATAATTAGTTTTATTAAGGCTTGGTTTCAATTTTTAATATAGATAGCTTTAAGCATTTGTAATTTATATTTATCATTTAGACGAAAATGAAAAATTTGTATTTTCAACAAGAATTTTCCTAAAATGCGAATGTCGACAGGCATGAAGTTGTAAAGATGCAAGATGCATAATTCTGTTGAAAACTCAACTTTCGAGACAACGTAGTGGTGGTATGACCAACATATATTATGAATTACGAGAGGATCCCATTAAAAATAAATCGACAAAACTTGTCTAAATTATTTAATGAAATGAAATATATATATATATATATATATATATATATATATATATATATATATATATATATATATTAAAACTATTTTATATCTATGTTGACATTCGATTCTGTAAGAAAGTAGAAATTAATTTGTATCAGTGTTTTTTATATATTGCAGCGATAAAGCTTCGTTAGATGTTGAATGTTTGTTTACTAATGTTCCTGTTGAAGAAAGCATAGAAATAGCTATATAAAACTTCTATAATCACCCTATATCATTCAAATTAATTCAAGTGTGGCACTAGATTGGCATCTACGTTCCACCCATTTACCATTGAAATAGATAAATGCAACCGCCACTATAACTCCAACAGTTTCTTTTCTCTCACTTCTCACCGTTGAGCACCCTTCCGTTCACTTCCTTGCCTGATAAATACAATCTTCAAAAATTTAAATGCAACGTCAATCACTATCTTGCATCTTCTTGAATCCTCTTCATCGTTTATCCTTTCATCAATACTGCCTATACCCAGTCTTTTATCTCACTTTCACTCCATGTAACCCATACATACTAGTAGCATTTATGCCTTGCTTGGGATGAAATGAAATCTATCCCTCTATCTATCTATCTATCTATCTATCTATCTATCTATCTATCTATCTCCATACATATATATATATATATATATATATATATATATATATATATATATATATATATATATATATTTAAAAATATACATATACAAATAACTACGTTTAGATGTGCGACTTAAGTTTCGCTGGTTTTCCAGTTCATCAGGCACAAAATATCTTATGTTTTTAAAAAATACACAGATGACACAAGGTAAAAATGCTGTTTTTATGGCCATATATATATATATATATATATATATATATATATATATATATATATATACAAAATAAAATAGAACAAAAGATGCAGGAAATGAACTGTAAGTAATGTTGATTTTTAAAATAAATAAATAAATAAAGTGAAATTTAATATTTGAAATTAAACTGGAGACGGTGACCTACGTGTAATTTAATAAAAAAAACCTACGATAATACTTTTTGTTGATGAGCTGGAAAACCAGCGAAACTTAAGTCGCACACCTAAACATAGGTATTTATATATTTTTAATATATATCTTTTCTCTATCTAACCACATCGAGCACTGATATGTTTACACCTTATGAATAAATTTAATGATTATTTATTTGCTTCCCTATGTACGCCAATACGGTTGCTTATATCTGGTCGTGTGATTTATCCTAATCTATATCTATATATATATATATATATATATATAAATACTTTTTGTTACTTTCAATCAAGGTATATATGTTTAGTTTTTGTTATATTTTCCCAATAAATTAATATTATTACATTGTACGCATATACTGATTAAAACCAACGTTATCTGTTACTTTAAGAACGTTTAATAATTCATTCTCCAGTTTTGACAATTACCAAATTCTCGCCTAATACTGAATATGAATTGAATATGGAACACTTCCGCGTCTCTAAGTCATTATCAAAGAATATGTTTATGCATTAGTAACATAAGAATGCATCGCAAATTTTCTTTTCTTTTCCGTTTTACATAACTTACTCTTATTTGTTCAAATATTACAGGTCCAATGATATGACACTTGTGCTATATTGTAACGGTCCGGGTTCGATTCTCGGTAGTGGATGCGTAATGCTGATGAGTCCCAAATAGGACGAAATGGCCGTCCAGTGCTTTCTGCATTCTGTTGAGGATTCTTTTAGACTCAATGAATTTCTATAAAGGATTATTCAAAATCCACCCCACCAAATTCTATCACTTGTTTATCTTTGCTTGATCGAACTTCTAATGCTCTGGAGGGAGCGGTTTGGGGAAAGAAGACGTGGCTCTTGCGGCACAATCCGTTGTGTTACGTATACTTGGAAGAGTATCACCACGGAATTTAGTGCGTAGAGGCGCTATATCGCGTCTAGTCAGTTTTTTCTTTGTCACCGAGGCACATTGGTTCAGTGGTATGACGCTTAATTGTATCATAACAGTCCGGGTCCGATTCTCGGTAGTGGAAGCGCACTGCTGATGAGTCCCAAATAGGACGAAACGGCCGTACACTGCTATCTGTATTCTGTTGAAGAATCTTTTAGACCCGATGCATTACTATAAATGATTATTCAAATCCCTCAGCCCTACGATCTACTAATGCTCTGGAGAGCATTAGAAGTTTGATCAAACAAGGATATACATATATGCTTACTTGGGGCACCCCGAGGTGGTGTAATGGTTAGCAAGCTTGTCTCGCTAGAACAATTACGACTGAGAACTGAGTTCAATCCCCACTGGGTGCCACATACTTTCGGCCTTGTGCTTACTTGATCCAGCTTTTAATGCTCTGGAGGGAGCGTCTTGGGGAAAGAAGATATCGTTCTTGGGGCACAATCCGTTGGTTTACGTATACGTGGATGGGTATCACCAGGGGATTTAGTGAGTAGCGGCGCTATATCGAGTCTAATGAATTTCTTCGATGAATTACTAATTTATTTAGGCTCTTTCACTGCCGTAACGATGAAATGTTACTGTCTCTTTTACTCCAACAGCTTCTTCTCTCGCACTTCCGGTTTGTAGAATTCTCGCCCTCTAATTTGCTTCCCTGATAATTATAATCTTCAAATATTCAAGTGTAATGTCAATCGACATATTCTGATACCTTGATTATGTTCCCCGTCCTTCTCACTATCCTCTCCCCAAATACGCTCGTTTCCTCTTGTTCTCTACACTCAGTAACCCCTTGCGTGCAAGTGGCACTTTCGCTTTGTTTGGGGTGAAATGCTTAAAAAATATTAAAACGTTACTTTTATGGTATACCCATATTTGTGTAGACACACCGTTCATTCTAATCAGTATATACGTTTTTGCTTAACAAGCTGAATATTCGAGAAATATCCGTCCTCTGGCATATTTTTCTTCAATAAGAATTTTCAGATATTCAGGTAGGTAGATGAAAATAAATATATACTTTAAAATAAACCGTGTTTCTACTGATATATGACTACCCACTAAAAATAACTTTTAAGATGATAAAAATCTTAAGGCTTAATAAAAAAAATTCATTACTACTTTAAAAATATATGTCTGTGTATACATATGTAAACATTCAGATATAACTAGCAAATATATCTGCAAAAGGAAAATTATTTAACGACAAAAGTAAAACTTACCTAAGCCGTCACGTTTTGTCCAAATTTAAGGCTTTCATTTTGCAATATTTGCTTATAAACAAAAATACGAGTGCCGTTAGTTTTTCAGAATTTTTAAATTTAAGAACACTCATAAAACTGATCAAACTGAGAGTCAAGGTAAGTTATGAAGGATGCGAAGTGATATAATTTAATTTCACAAGCAATACATTAAAAGAAAACGGTTAAATCCATAACCTTTTATTTAAAACTAGCAGTATAACCCGTCTTTGACCGGGTTTTTCATTACTGGGAATTTTTGCCGTTCGTTCGGAGCAGTTTAAGTTTAAAGTCAGCCCACCAGAAAATCAGTATTAGCAACGACAATTGGGTGCAACTGAGGCACAACCCCAATTGGGGGGGGGGATAACAGTTTTAATACGGGGTGGGGCCTGAAATGAACCGTTTTTGCGTTCTCAATCTTGCAAGGAAGGAACCTCTTCCATGGATCGTCATAATAATAATATACGATAAGATTTATTCATAATACAATTTTTATTTATAATATATATATATATATTTTATAATTCTAATACTCTTTTGCGTTAGATGTCAACTCTCTAAATTGATTGTACGTTGTTTTTTAGAGACATTAAATTTTGCCTTTGATTTTTTCGCAAAGTCTAAGATTTCAGTTTTTTTTAGATTTTTCACCTTCAAGGATGTAATTTTTCCAGACAATTTGGACTCAAAACCAGCACTGAAGAATTATCTATCAAACAAAAACAAAATTCATCGAAATCGGATGAAAACTGTGGAAACGCATGAACAAAATCGAAATCGAGGAAAACTGTGGAAACGCCAAAACAACATCCGATCACACACACACATACATACACACACATATTTTGAGAATTATAGATATAGATATTTAATACATAAATTAACCCAAAGTAAAATAATATAAATAATAATTACATTATAGAAAAATCATCATTTAAGCACTTTTATTTCGTTAGACATTAATATATATCACTTAGCATCTTCCATAATTTACCTTGATTTACCTTGATTAATCTCTCTCTAATAAGATGATCAAGGAGGCCACATGTTAAAGTGACATGATTGTGAATATTCTCCTTCGGCCACTTATTTATCATCTGGAAACAGGTAAAGTTTTACTAGAACATGTACGGTTACATCATCTATCAAGAAAGTCTATATTGGTGACTTTAAGCCTGAGGCCATATGGGAAGTAGTTACATGAAATGGCCATTTTTACTCACAATTGTCAGAACCGTCTGAAGAGATATCAATGGCGTGTGCATAAAGCGTTGGTAGTTTTCAGTTAGCCTATTGTACATTTATGAGCGTTCTTAAACTTACAAATTCTAAAATGCTAACGGCATTTTAACTCCTGTTTATAAATACTTGTCGCAAAGAAACATACTTATATTTGCTTTGATACAGTCCCTAAGATGAGGAAACGCGTGGGCTAAGATATTTTTCTTTTTGTCTTCATTCACACACACATATATATATATATATACATATATATATATATATATATATATATATATATATATATATATATATATATAGGTCACAAACTTATACACACACCCACACGAATATACACACTTACACATATCATACTCACTCACTCCTTAATGAGCCAAATGATAACACACACTCATAGTGATATACACGCTTACACACATCATGCTCACTCACTCCCTAAGAACCAAATAACACACACTTAACAAAGACACATCCCCTTTCCAGGAACCAATAAATTTGTCAAAACAACCAAGGGAATTCAGAGCAGCATGAATCCATCCAGTTCTTATCTTAAATAACAACACAAAAGAGACTGTTTGACCAACACAAAAAGGCTGACCAAAATTCATGTTAAAAAAATAAAAAACGCAAATGAAAACTACAGACAAAAGTCCATTTTCTCCATCAAGACATTCATTTCTGTAGTTCACTGCTACCAGCAAGCAGAAAAGTTTTTTTCGCTTGTTGATGGCCATGTTGGCCGAAACTAGTCGAGGAATCTAACTGAAATAATAAAAACGAACGGATATTAATATACAACCCAGTGTGTCTGAAGATTTTAATTTTTTAATCCAAGCGAGTCCTTTTAAAGCAATATAGAATTTCAAATATTAAATATTAAATGTTAAAACTGACTCACAAAGAGAACTCAGTGTTTATTTTCATTAAACAGAGCAAAATATTTCATACAATTGGAATTAAGATAGCATTAGTGAATGATCATTTTCTACTCACTGGATTTTTCAAACTATTTATGAAGACAGTTTGTTGAAAAGGGCTGGCTAGCAGGGGAAAAAGAAATAGAGAAAAAATACGGAAAAATCGTTGAGGTTGTAAGGAAGACATAAATTAGTGTAAGATTAGTGATGGTCAGAGGGTACAGAGAGGGGAACGGACAGAAGATGTCATAGTTACAGGAAGTAACTATGCTATCTTTCTTTCCATTGTCCTTGATAATGGGTAAAAGAAAAGCCAAAAGCGCTTGGAAATTCAGAACAGTTTTTTACACAGTTTGTGTCCAGAAGAGAATACACTTGTAGGAACACAAGAAAAATGAAGTAAAACGCTTGATCGCAGTACCTTGATAGTCTTCCATAATGAAACTTGTATACATAGATATATATATGTATGCGTGTGTTTGTGTGTGTGTTTGTGTGTGGAGAGAGAGACAGACAGACAGATAGACAGACAGACAGAGTATTTTAATTTTTTGTCAATACACTTTCCACGGTTCAATGTAGGTTGCTCTGGAGATTAAGCGCTTATTGAAATAATTACCTATTTCCGATCATGTATAATATTTCACTACGTTCACTTGATTTCACTAGTAAATTGGGGCCACAGTGTATCTTGGAAGCAATTTTAAAGACCCAGCTGTTTAACCTACCGACTTCTATTAAATTTCCAGATAAGGATGTCAGGAGTGATTTGATAAGACCAAATCCTGGGGCGTTCCGCAATCGGTTCTTGTAGCTCGAAGTGATCCGAATACT
Source organism: Acanthosepion esculentum (assembly GCA_964036315.1). Lineage (NCBI taxonomy): Eukaryota > Metazoa > Mollusca > Cephalopoda > Sepiida > Sepiidae > Acanthosepion > Acanthosepion esculentum. The sequence goes on from OZ038481.1 coordinate 53,885,019, forward strand.
AAACATTCAAAAGTGACAAGACATTTTACGAGAGCGGTATTCGAATCTTCTTTCAGAAATTCTTCAGATACTTGACTTACTACGATGCCTCTCGTGTCTCTTCAGTGCTTGGGAGATCCTGGCTCTCCACGACTTCCTGTCATTTATAGATCTAAGTAATATTTGTCTCCAATTCGAGTTGAGTTCGTAATATTCTCCAAGCCGCAAAATATCCTCAGGAAACGCATGGATCTAGCTCTTCCCCGACCTATAGGTTAATTAGTAAGATTTGTATCGCTAAATTATTATTATCTAAAAAGAAAAAGGAAAAATTCTTACCATCTAAAATATTTTCTTCCGTTAAATAACTGGCAAAGTGTTGATAAACCGTAGCAAACGAATCAATCAGTCATGTCCTGTGAGTGTCATATTATCCAAGCCTTCTTTCCTGAATATCTCCCAGAAATTTCAAATGTCTCTAAATGCAAATTTCCTTTTTATTTCTCTATTCCTGAAAAAAGTCTTCGTTTCTCACATGTTCTGTCGATGTTATATTCTCAGCACCTTTCAGTATAACTACATTTCTCTTGAAATAAGTCTCCTTTTCATCTGTGAGGCAATTGTCTAACATTCATTGGCATATAAGTACACTGTTATTATAGAACAGTTTTGCACTTTTCTCTTTCTTTGTTACGAAGTTCTCCTGTTTCTTAATACTTTGGTTAGCTTTAGGAAGGCATCTTTAACTATTACAAAGCGTCTACGGGTTTCTGCGTGATATTCTTTGTCCTCGCTTAAAACAATTCACACACAGTTAAAATTCTATACTATCTTGACTGTGTCGCTTCTAATTGGAAGTTTGGCTGTTCTTCTTACTAATGATTATGTGTCATGTCTTCTTACCATCAGTCCTTTCTTTTCACTTTCCTGTACTGTTTTGGCTAGGAATACCCGCAGCAGCTTTCTTTCTATGTCTGCCATCAACACCGTCTCATATGCATATGATGCTGTTAACATTGAGCCCAGCAGTCATACATCCTGGTAGGACATTTCGTTCTGTTGGGATTGAAATGCTAGTAATCGTTTATTAAATTTGGTTAGAAAACTCATCCTTGTTTTACGCAATTTCTGTTTTTGTGTACATGCTCTGTTAAAAACATTTACCATATTTAAAAGCTTTGTTGTCCTGTAGCCAGTAAGTTAATAGTGAGCAGTCACTTTCTCAGTGTACTCATTAGTATATCGAGCGTTTCTGATATAAAGTAAAGCATTATCTTGATACAGCGTCTTTAAAATTCCCACTTTGATTTTACGAGTCATTAGGATGATACTGGAAGGTACTGAAAATGCATTAAATAACTGTCATGCACATTATAGTTTTATAGCATCGCGTGTAATTTACACTCCTTAAATCAAAAGTCGTATTGCTATTTTACGCATTTCAATGGCGACAATCTTTTCAGTCTTTCACTCATTGGTTTTTGATACTCTTCCATCCTCTCTCTCTATCTCCATCTCTCTTTTCTCTCTCCCTATAATGGTATATCTCTCTCGCTACATATAAAAATAGAGAGAAAATGAGAGAGAGAGATAGTGTAAATTTCGGCAACAACCCTTCTTTTATACAGGCTCCGTAAAGGAATATGTTATGAGAATTTTTTATTTAATTTTTCTCGTGTCCTTAAATGCTTCTTTTCTCGAAGCCTGCAGGTGTTAAAAAATTGACTATAGTTTAACACATCTCGAAAAAGAATTATTTCAGCATGTAAGATTTAATACGTGCCTCATTAGACCGAACGGGCTGATGAGAGAGAATTACAAACTTTCATGCCAATTCAAACTGAGAGGGGGGAAAGATGCCAACAGACCTGAAATTATCATAAAAGAAAAGAAATTCAGTATTGTTGAAACTTGACTAATGCATGGAATAATAATGCAACACAAAATGTACTTAGAACAAAATGTATTGAAACAAGAAAGTGTACACAATATTTACATATAGTCTTTTGTATATTCCTGGGAAGACCGTTCCTGGAGAATGTGTTGACTGAGTCGCAGTCGGCCAGAATCTCTGGTTAAATCTCTTGATTCGTTCCCCTCTCTTCCCGGTACCAACCATATTTATATGGTCGGTACTCCACTATGCAAATTAGGTGGATCCTACCACAACAAGTATGTGTTTGCTTATTGACATAGCAGTACCATCTGAGAGAAACACCTGCATGAAGAATATCAAGAAATTGTTCAAATACAAGGACCTGAAGATCGAGATTATCAGTATGTGGGAAATGAAGACTGAGACTGTAGCAGTAGTAGCTGGAGCTCTGGGCCCCGTGAGAAAAGGAATGGACAATTTTACTAACAGTGTCTCAGGTAACATCAACATACAAGTTGCCCATAAAATCGCCCTACTAGAAACATCCCACATAGTAAGAAAAGTGCTATCAATGAATGACAATTCTCTTATGGGGCCTTACTTTGGATCCGACTCTACAGGATGCAAAGCAGGAAACATAACATATAAAAATAATAATACATATGGACATTAAATAATCCAACATTTATTTATATACAAAATTACCTAACACAGTGTCATGTTCATGATGACGTGTTTGGCAGGTAAGATAGTTACAAGCAGTAGTGTATGTAGTGCTGAAGAAAAACATTGGATCTCTCGTTCTCCCATTTTCGCACCACTAGTCTGTTGGCATATCATCGTATTTCCTTACATTTTCGCTGTTGTCAAACAATGACTTTTATTTTATTGTTCTCTCTTTCCGTTTTACACTCTTAATTTGCCGATACAACTCCAACTGTTATTTGAATGATTTTCTTTTAGTTATTTTTATTACTACTCAATCTGATATCTTAACTTGGACGGAAAGTCTTGCTAGAGTCAAAAGCCACGAAAGCTGACTACCATCATTTCTAAGAATAATTTATTTCGTGTTTCGGGAGTCAAAATTAATTAATCTGTACAAATACAAATTAATTTTTTGCCTGTCCGTTTAGGATTGTTTACTTTGGCTTCGTTTGTATGTATTTTCTTTTGAGGCTATTTTGTATTTATTTTCTTTTGAGGCTATTTTGTATTTATTTTCTATTGAGGCTATTTTGTATTTATTTAAACTATAAATTAGCATTTATATTTCAACAGACATATGTTGCATTCTGGTTTGTTGGGCGTCGTCTTTTTTATCACATTTACGTAATTCGTTTAGTTACACTTTTTTTGTATTTGCGTTTTTTGTATGTGTGTGATTTCCAGGAGAAAATTCAATTACATTTCCGTAGTTGATGTTAGCTTCAAAGTTGAGTGCACTATATGTTTCAAATTTTCAAACGAATTTTTCTTTTTCAATGAGAAATCTTTAAATAAGTCTCGCATCCAAAGAGCGCATATTTGAAGTGGAACTTCTATTGTTTCATTTTTCGTCTATGTACCGCGTCCCTTCAAAACATAGACAATCATGGTTCTCCTATTTCGTGCGGCTCTTAGCAACTTTTCTCGATTTGCTAAGGCCCCATCCACCCGGCCGTCATCCATTCATACAACCTCGTCAGTGGCGCGCTGGATTCCCATATCTCACTTGTTCTCAATATGCTCCGCGAGGGTTAAGTTTTCCTAGTCCTCCTTCTTTATGTGTTTAAGGAATCTCAGCTATCTTATCTTCATTCTGAGTATAAATGTTATATCTGTTGCCATTTTCTTTGAAACTTCCTTGTTGATTACTAGCTTCGTCAAAGGAATTTTAGTCTCCATCTGTAGAACCACATTTCTGCTGCGTTAGATTTTCCTCATCCGGGGAGACATTATCCAACATTAACTGCTATATAACATGGTGGATATACATAGCAATCCAAATCTTTTTATTTGTTAAATAACGATATGTTTTTTTTTCTCATCTTAGCTCATTGACGCTCATTGTAGCATCCCGACTCTAGAGTTTCGTAAACGGACCCTCCGGGAATAACTCCGTCTACTCCTCAAGGGTATCAGCATATATATATATAATATCCACAACTTCGGCCTAAATGTTTTTAATATACACACACACACACATATATATATATATATATATATATATATATATATATATAAGGGAACATTGAAGTCAACACTTAGAGGCGACAGGCTGTTTCATGCTAGACGAAATCGTCAGACATGACGATTGCGTCTAGCATGAAACTGCCAGACGCCTCTATGTGTTGACTTCAATGTTCACTTTTATATTTACACACGCTCTATGTCTGATATTGAGCACTTTATCCCATAAATATACCACACCTTAAGAGTATATTTCTTCGTATATATATATATATATATATATATATATATATATATATATATATATATATATAAACTTCTGATAATGACATAAAACTACCCATCCTAAATCTGCTAATGGCAATGAACTCATGGCTTTCTACTCGCAGCAAAACAAGAAAATAAAATCTATAACAATTATCGGATTATATTTGAAAGTGTTCGATGTATAATTACAAACCTAAAATTTGCATTAATAATGCATATGCATTTTTTCACATCTATCATGCACGATACAATCGTAAGGTGATGATTGAAAAATATATAGTCTGGTTTCCAGCAATTAAGGGGGGTTTTCTTACTAACCATTTTGTTTTATCAATGTTGAAAGTCAACATCTGAATTATATCATAATTTTATCTTCCAGCTTATTTGATTTAACCATTTTAATATATATATATATATATATATATATATATATATATATATATATATATATATATATATGATTTATAAGAAAATGATTACTGATTTGAAACTGGGGAGAAAAATGATGCATTTCAGTATTACTCAATGATCTTGCCTATGTGACCTCCATTTTCTCGCTTTCTTCTTCAATATTTTGGATAACAGCCATTCCCTTGATGTCTCAGTTGTTTCCCATTAACTCAACTCTCCAAGGTTTTTAGTTCACCACTGCTGTAACCTGGTATTGAACTCACAACTCTTTGGGTCTAGTTACTAGATCTAACCAACGCCTTTATCCACTGGGCCATGTATCAATGAGAGTTGAGTTAAAGGGAAAGAACTGAGACATCAAGAAGGGGCATGGCACGTTGAACTAGAACAATCTACCACGGTGGACGAAAGAAAGGGTTTGGTTCGAAATTCTCATCACCTGAGCGTACAACTGCCGAAACGTTGGTAATATAGCAGTGAAGATGAGGATAACAGTGCGAATAATGTAAATAGCCTAAGTAATTCAGCAAAAAAAACATCATAAAATATTTTCGCTTTTTTTTACTTGCAATCTTGGTAGTGTTTCGAAGAAATTATAATATTAATGTTGTTATATTCAATTGTAACTATTTTATCATGACTCTTATTCCAACTGTCTCTCTCTCTCTCTCTCTCTCTCTCTCTCTCTCTCTCTTTCGTCTGCCTGTGACTCTGCCGCTTCTCTGACGGTTTCTTGTGGTAGTTTCTTTGACCAGGCTAACTAATATCACCCTCTGAGCTGTGTGCTGCAATCCCTCTCATAAACGGCTTGTCATAACTTAACGGATAGCTAATTTCTGAATCTCAGTTTAACCGTAAATCAACGACTATCAACAACCCATTATAGTATTCGGCCTGAGTTTATAATTCTACAACGGGAATTTCCTACCTTCCGAACGAGTAGCACTTGATGTCGAATGCTTTCATTGATTTATTTATTTTCCTTTTCCGCGCTTTGAAATCCGCAAACTCAGACTCTGCTGTCACAGATATAATCAGTTCACATTAATATATGGGTGTGCTGATGATGGCCGGGAGGCAATTCCGTCCCACGTCTACAACAGAGGACAAAAGTTTGGAAAATAATCCACTTTTTTTTATGAAGGTGATACTAAAATAAATTGTTTTTATAGAAATAGCAGTTCTTTTTCACAGTTTGATACATTTCAATAAAGAAAAGGTTTATATGAGCGTGGAAAAAGTCAGTATATATATGCATCCGAGCGTGTCAAACAGTTATATCAGATGTCTATGGAGAATGTGCCCCCAAGTGAGATGACGTTAAACTGAAATATAGTGTTCGAAGGTCCTTCTGAAGGTGAAAAAATGACCTTCATCTTGCATAAACGGTTATGTGATTAACAGTTGTGTAAACACTTAGAAATACGTGAAAGCCAAGCATTTTTGTTTTTGCTTTTGGTAAAACAAAACATCCTTATTTCGTTCTTAATTCTGTTGGGGAAATTGAACTATTCTCATTTTTATGAAGTCATGCGTAGCCAAGTGGTTAGAACCTTAGCGTTCCGGTTAGATTCTTGTTGATTTCTCATCATAATCAATTTCTCAAGCAGGTCGCTTCTTGATAATATCAGTCTAAACCTAAGTGTGTTGCCCCGTTTTTAAGACTCGAAAATCCATACAGCGGTTTGACTCAAAACTTATGAGTGAAATCTGTTAGACATAACTCCTCAAAAGGAGTTGGGCTAGAATAAAGTAGATTTTAATTATTATTAGGGATTTACAAAGCTTAGCTTCGGTGTGGCTCGATATTAAGAAGCACCCAGTGAGGATCGAACACTCTACTCAGTCGCAATTGGTCTAGTGAGACAACGTTTCTAAACAATACACCACGTGCCTAATGCTAGTAACTACTATTAAACTGAATTTAGAGTAATTTCCGTTTTCAGAACAAATTGTTGTGACGTATACATTAACATACCACCAATCAGAAGCAGTATTTAAGAATAAAATGTTCAACTCAAAAGGCAGGGGATTGACAAGGATGCATCTCAAAAACCGACCCCAGAAGAGAGGCAATCTGTATTTACAGTTCTTAAAACGCGCCGAAACACCTAATGTACTATTACACTTCAAGGAGTTGCAATGTATCAACAACTGTTAGAGGCTTATAGCCAAATTACGTTCAAACAGCGGTTCTTGTACAATCACGGAGATGATCAGTACCTAGATGGGTGACTGCTTGGAAATACCCAGGTGCTGAGTAAGCGTAGATGCAATGATAATGGCTCAAAATTGTTCATCTGTGAGCATAGTTCCAATTCCACTTGAGTTCGTTATATTTATTTATGCGCTAATACCACTGGGAAAGATATGGATCAACCCTTTCATTCACCGTCTATGGGTTAATTAGCAAAACTTATATCACTAAACCATGGTATTTTTGCACAAAATTTATTGTACGACATTCTTTGTTTGACATTAACTATGATCAGAAAAGTTACTCGGCGAGGTTTTTTCAACGGGGACTTTAATGTATAGGCTTTCGGAATGAGAATTCGGAGAAGCGAGTTCGAATTTCAGTCGGGTTCGTTACATTCACTTACGCGCAAATAACTTTAGAAAAGGTTTGAAACCATCTTTATCCCCAGCAGTGGATTAAATAGACCTGTACCAGAAAAAAACTATTGTTATTTAATATATATATATATATATATATATATATATATATATATATATATATATATTAATGCAATATCCTTCGCATTAAATCATATTATTATAACCCAAAGTATTTTTCGGCTTTAAATAACGGGTTGATAACCTGTAAAGAAGAAATCAATCAACTGACCAATAAGAGATATATTAGCAAAATATAATCGTCAAGTTCACCCAGTAATTCAAAAACTTCTGTAAATATAACTAAGTTTTCGGCACACATCAATAATCCTATATCACAAAAAGATAAATCTACATTGATAACTACCTTATTGAATACTAATTAAGAAACCAAGAGTTTTCAATTTCACTAATGTCTTACCCGTTTTAATACAACAAGTATAAGTTAAATGTAAATATTTTTGGTATATTGTAAAACATAAAATATATATCTATTGTATTCCATTAATAACTGTATTTGTTTAAGAGTTTCAGAAAGTTGAGCCGTGTACTAAAAACATTATGCGCAATTCAGAATATTAGGTTGGGAAAAATGAGAATTATTTATTTTTCTTTATAAGATAAAGGAGAAAAGGTATCAGACGTGCTTTAAAAATGGATCTTCAGATTCCATCAAATATAAAAAAAAAAACCATAAATGAAGCCCTAATGCCGGCTTATTGAAAGCAAATTTAAAGATTAAAATATATTTCTATCCTACATATACAGGCAATACTGTTGGGCCAACTATTCTTCAACGGAATTAGAAATATCCATTAGACTAAGCTGGAGGCTATAATTTCTTTTTATTCATCTATATAGTAATACGCTTGTTCATATGATCTTATTTCCCATTGATTCAATAATGGTTTCTGTCTACCTATTTCCTGTATGTAACTTTATTATATCCATACACTCCTCCAAGGCTTGACGAATCTACTATCGCAAATTAACATACTCGTTGTGAATCTAATAAGGATGTTATTTTGCAAGTAAAACACTATCGATTTAGTTTAATAGCAACAAGTAAAACTAATTCCAGTATTTCAATTATCAGCATCTATGAAACAAATAACATTATTTATTAACTAGCGTGGAGTTGAAGAAACACAGCATAATCCCTTTCTCTTATGCGACGCGTCTCTTCCGTAGATAGACAATCCTATCTCCACGACATCTTAAGCAACGTTTGTCCCTCTGCTACCATTGTCACTGCTCTTCGATCCATTCATTCATTAGGTAGGTTACCTGCCCTTTTTCTCTATCATACAAGCCCTCTTTTTTCTCTTTATGTGTCAAAGTGTAACTCTCTTTCTATTTTCCTGAAAACATTGTCCACATGTTGCGTCCATCGTATTCCCGGCATTCTTCTGCAGAATCAAATCTCGTCATCATCTGAGAGAAGATTGCCCGGCATTTCGTGGTATAGATGTTTAGCACTCTTTTCATTGTTTCTAAAGGGATTTCCTGTTCTTATTTCTTTCTTAATCGAGTTCACCCAAAGTAAGGCAGTAAAGCCACTAAGACACAAGGGGTTACTGGGTGTGGAAGAATTAGAAAACAGAAACATTACTAAGGAGCGAGAACAAAAGAAGAATAAAGAGAATACAATAGATTGCGATTGACACTGCATTTAATTTTTTGAAGTTTAAAGTTGACTGGAAAGCATGGATCCGGAAGAGTATTTCACAAGCGAGAAGTCCCAAATAAGATACTGTTAGGATAGAAATCACGGTTACGTCCAGCCAATTCAGCAGTACTATAGTGAAGAGAGAGTTGCAAGTTGCAATGAATATATATATATATATATATATATATATATATATATATATATATAGAAAAGACAGAGGGAGGCAACTTTACTGCAGTGGGAAAGTGACTAAAGCTGAGATGCCAGGTTAGGACCAATAAAATTGCTGATTCTTTGGATTTTATCAAGGATTTCTAAATATATAGCATGAACACCGGAACATATGTGGCAGCAATATTCTAAGCATGGACGAATGGAAGACTTATGAATATATAGGATAGAATCTGGAGGGAAACATTGTCTAGTACGACATAGTGAACCAACTTTCTTAGCAGCGAACCTAGCAATGGATTCAATATGGTCTTTCTACTTCATGTCAGCTGAGAACGTTAGACCAAGCAGGCACAACGAGTCACTCTCCTGGGGGTGAGCATCAGCCATGCAGATGGTAGGCAGAAAGGGGGCTTAACACATTGTTTAACTTTTGTAAGGCATCGTTCTCTATTGTCTTTGTATTCTGGCGTCTGGTAAAACATATCCCATATACGCTGTTGATGATAGATCAAAAAATTGCAGAACTCCTAGACAAGGAAAGAGATCAATAAAGAATGAAATCAATTGTAAGAAAGCAGACTGTATGCTCGTTAACAAAAGAGACAACTCAAGTAAAAAGATACAAACTGCAGACGTCGAAATAAATCTGCTACAGAAATGTTATCAAAATTTTGGTTGGTTGGCGGCATATCATCCCCTATAGTTTATTTAATGCCGAAATCTGCATATTTTTACATAATTTTATGGCTCCACCTACATATATACATAATTTTATACTTTTAGGGTAAATGAACGTTTTATAGATATATAGTTTGTCGATGATCAATTGTAGGTGTTATGTGTTTTTATTTCTTTACGTTGACTGTTTCAGCTTTTTCAAATAGTTTTCTTATGTTGTTTTCCTTGTAGTATTTGTCTTAAAGGGGCTAAGTTAGTACATGCAGATAATATGTATCTCACTGTGAGTGCAGCTTGGCATGTTGTACATGTTGGTTGATCATCATTATTCACCAAGTGTGAATTGGTGAGGCATGTGTGACCCATGTTGTGCCTGAGCTAGCGTTACTTCGCCTTATCTACTTTTCTAGACATTTGTTTCCACTCAGCTACGAATGGTTTGATTGTGAGAACTTTATTTGTGTTGTTCAAAGTAAGTGTTTATTTTACTGCTTAGGTTCGTATAAGAGGTTTTTAAATTATTATCAGAGGTTTCGTTTTCGGTTGACTTTGCGGCGGGATATTCTTGGTTATTTCCTCCAATTCCTATGTGACTTAAGATCCATCATACTCCTATTTCTTTACTGTTGGATAATGAATTTAGTTTGCATAGTAATTTTATTAGCAACGGGTTGTCATTATTTATTGCTGTTAGAAGTGAGTGAGAGAATATGAATTTTTTTTATTTATATTTCTAGAGGTGAAGTCGAGTGCTATGCCTGCATGTATGTATATATGAATTCCATGTATTCTCATGATACAAGCTGTATATTTGGTATAATTGTATTATGGATTCTAGATGCAGGTATTTCTGCTTCTTTAATTAAGGGGTCCCTCTGGAAATTTAACAGAAGAATACCAGAGAAGAAATCTTTCTTGGCAAGGTAGAAGTTGTTGTTTTTTTTTAAGTGTTAAAGAACGTCATTTGAGTTGATTCTGTTTCAGTACAAACGGATATTTTACAACCGGATAAGGCGTGATGTTCTTAGCTGAAGACGGATCACTGGTATTTACAGTGTATTTTTTCAACTTCAATGTATTTTATTGCCAAAACTACTTGAGCAAATGTTTCAATTTTAAGTTATAAAAAATGGAAACCTTGTCCATGAGAATATTATATATATATATATATATATATATATATATATATATATATATATATATATATATATATATGTATATATATATATATATATATATATATATATATATATATATATATATATGTATGTATGTATATATATATATATATATATATATATGTATATATATATATATATATATATGTATATATATATATATATATATATATATATATATATATATATATATATATATATATATGTATATATATATATATATATATATATGTATATATATATATATATATATATATATGTATATATATATATATATATATATATATATATATATATATATGTATATATATATATATGTATATATATATATATATATATATATATGTGTGTGTGTGTGTGTGTGAATGCATTACTCTTCAAGTACGAATTGCGTTCTCTTAGGCGCTGGCGTATTTCATTTTGAAAACGCTAAAATTACCCTTTCTTTCTGCTGTGCGCCGACGGATCTCTGACTGATGACAAACAGGTCGAGTTGTTTGAAGCAATCGGACCTCTAGCCACACTGAATCCCTGTGATACAGCGAAACAGTTTGGCAGTGGATGACTACACACACACACACACACACACACACACACATATATATATATATATATATATATATATATATATATATATATATATATATATATATATATTCAAACCGCTAAATGTAATTAATACTGTTTAATTAAAAAGAGAAACTTTACTTAAATCAGTTTTATTCATAAAAATAACGTATAAACAGAAAGTATATTAAATAATTTTCGGACTTAATCCATTTCATAATATGTTGCCATTGTTTACGTTAAGATACGTTTCGTGAGCAGAAATGATCGATAGAGAAAAATAATCGAAGATTGTGTGTTCATAAACAGTAATTTTGTTATTTGCTAACCAGACGCGTCTCTGTAGCTAAATAGTATAGCACGTCAGATCAAATGACGGATTTCGTATAGGAATACAGATTAGATTCCTGTCGGACAACACATATTTTCTACCAAATTCCTCGAATATTCAGGCCGTTAAATGCAATTAATACTGTTTGATTAAAAAAAGAACATTTACTTAAATAAATTGTATCTATAATAATAACGTATAATCCGAAAATAGATTAAATAATTGTCGGACTTAATCCATACATTTATAAATATATGGAAAATAACTAAAACTATATATATATATATATATATATATATATATATATATATATATATATATATATATAGTTTTAGTTATTTTCCAAGCGTTGCTTAGACGTGGCACAAGGGCGAATGTATGGAGTACCCAGTGAAGATCGAACTCACTACTCAGTCGTAATTGTTCTATCGAGACAAGCTTGCTAATCATTACACTGTCTCGAGGTGGCCACAAGAGATTTTACAAGCATAGCTTAGATGTGGCATAAGGCCGAAAGTATGGAGCATCATCCACTCCTCACGGGGTGCCCCATAATTTCGGCCTTGTTCCACATCTAAGCTACACTTGGAAAATCTCTCTCTCTCTCTCTCTCTCTCCACACACACACACACACATATATATATATATATATATATATATATATATATATATATATATATATATATATATTCATTAAGGAGGCACAGTGGAGTAGTGGATAACGGCTCGGATTGAGGAATCGGAGAGCCAAGTTTGAATTCCAGTCGAATTCATTACATTCATTTGCTAATACCTTTGGGAAATGTATTAATCCTCTTCTTCTCCCTCCAGTCATGGGCAAATAAATGACTGGGTTCTATAGCATTGGATGGTGACTGGTCTAGGAGAAGGACAACTCTGAATACAAAATCTGCAGAGGCTCTTTTGGGGGACCTTGTGGCACGGAGTGAACCAGGTCTCTGTTTTCGACCCTTCAAATAGTGTGACTGATTCTGCACAAAGCCTTCACCACTATAATCAAATCATATGTGCTGGTGTCTGGCTGTCGGTTTGAATACAACGGGAGAGTCCACCACCGAATATATATATATGTGTGTGTGTGTGTGTGTGTGTGTGTGTGTGTGTGTGTGTGTGTGTGTGCGTGTTAACTAGCCTTCAAACAAAAATAGCTATGTAATTAGATTCGTGAGAAAAAAAGCTAATTATAATATATAATGGCATTATTATGCTGAAAGATTCGGCGTTCACAATCGGTTGAAAATTATAAAATCTTTCTTTTACAACAATGTCACAGGAAAGGTTTTTCCAATTGCAAGTAATAATGGGCGTTTCCTTCCTAGCCTTTATTCGAAGTACTGTGGAAATTCAGCATCTTGATTCCTGTTATTAATTTCTGTTTAAGGTGCACGTGATATCCATTTTCATTATTGCTGCTGCTGAGTAACGTGTTTTTGTGAAAATTCTGTTTGTGATTCTTTAGCGCCAGGCCGAATAGGTACGACGATGTATGGTCTTCGCTACGGTCATGAAATTATTTGAATGATAAGATGTTTATTAGAAACAAGGATGAATGTAATTTCATTTTATGAACTGAACCGTGTAAACAAAGATACATTTAGAAAATTTGTTAGAATGTATTTAAAGTCAATTTAATCTAAAAAAAATATCTTTCCAAAAGAGGAAGCCATCTTCCTGGAATTGGTTTTAGGCTAAACATTGATGCGTTTAATAGAATACAATTAAAGTGAGATTTCGAATGCAGAAGGATGTTTAACAAACAATATCTAGAGAATGCGGTTCTTGGAACACATTTTTAGACTTCAATGCGACCTTCAGACAAAGTGTCACTACCTCTTTAGCGCGTTGTGTTTATAATGAGCTGCATAGATAGGTCATATAGGGATTAAAGAAGAAAAGTTTGTTTTTCTTGTTTAGGAATAACTTGGAGTGTTATTTATTATTATGACCTCTAGACTGCTTATATATACTGGTCGAGTTGTTGGAGAAAGTGTTTAAATAGATTCTGGATTTATCTATTATAATTACCCCTGGATGCCTAAGTGGTGTTTTGGTTAGTGGTTCGGGACGAAATATCGGCGAGCCGAATTCGAATTGTGTTGGCGGTAATTATATTCTCTTTCGCAAAAACAACCTTGGCAAAGTTATGAATCCATCTGTTCTCCCTCATCTACGTGTTAAATAACAAAGCGAACTAGAATCTTTAAGCATTGTTCGCAACAAGTATAGGAGAAATACAAATCTGTATTGGAAACCGTATGTATTCTTGGCAGAATACACACTTGACTTTTAAAGTCCGCTCAGCACAATTGCAGTATAAACCACATATTGTTTTTGCGGTTGTTAAAGAAACACAAATGGGCCTGTCGGGCATGAACGGAGAGGAGTAACCATAGTGAAGATGTGAAATTACGTTGATTTACAGTGTACCTTCTAGTCGAAACAGATCTGCTGACGAATGAACCCAAACATATATTATACAGTTTTATATAATTCATTTTATTAGATTTTTCTCCTTTTAACTTCCTTAATCTCCCAGTAAATTATATGCAACCCGCAACAAATACAACTCCTTAAAGACACTCGATTTGAAAAGTATGTGTAATATTTTCCACGGAGCAAGGAGATATTAAACACTAGAGATAAATGTCAGCGAACATCGTTTGGATCTCTGGGAAAAGCGCACTGATTCATTGATGCTCACCAGTAGGCTGGAAACACACTCCTTTATCCTCGGCAGTTCACTGATACTTTGATCCAGATGTATATGCGGTTATTTTGGGGGTTTTATTGGCATGGATTAAGATTAATATTTATAATAATCTTTATTATCAGTCTTTCAGTCAGTACCTATACATTGAAGTAGAATGTTATTACTGAATATATAAAAAAATAACTTGCTTTAATATACGTATAGAGGTAGACTACTTTTACATCTACGCCACATGTCAACATGTAAAATATGGGCAGTGACAAATTTCGTATGCTTCTACAAACAAATATATATCTAGTATATATCAGGAAGAGAAATGAAAGCAAATAAAGGAGAGTAAGGAGTAAAAAGAAAGGAATAAAGGAGAGTAAGAAGAGAAAAAATAAAAATAAATAAAAGAGAATATGAAGAGAAAAATGAAGGAATATAAAGAAGTGTAAGGAGATAAAATGATGGGAAATAAAGGAGAGTAAAGACATGAAATGAATGGAAATAAAGGAGGGGAAATGAAAGGAATAAAGGAGAGTAAGGGCATTAAAATGAAAAGAAATAAATGAGACTCAGTAACGTGTCATGCATGATACACGCTTAGGCGATCATGTATCTCTCGATACATGACTGACGAGACAATTTGTTTCCCGTAGTAGGTTGACATTTGTTTTTGCGGTAGACCAGTTGCCATAAAAGGCTATAGAACCAGGTCTGTCCTGCTATTTACCCATAGCTGGAGTGAAAAGAGGGGGATTCATACCTTTCTCAAGGCTATTAGCACGTAAGTGAATGCAATGGATTCGAGCCGGTAACCATTACTCCACCGATGTGACTAAGGAGGTAAAATCAATGGAAATAAAGTAGAGTCGGCAGAGAAAAACGAAAGGATTAAATTAGAGTAAGGAGTTAAAATGAATGTAAATAAAGAAGAGTGAGGAGAGAAAATGAAACGTATAAAGAAGAGTAAGGAGAAAAACAACAAAGAAAACGAAACGAGAAAATATTGTGACAACAAACCGTTTGCTCAAACTATATATTTGTTGATCGTATCATCTTTTTCTGGGCTAAAGCTTTTAAAGTTAGCTCCCTAAACTAGATTCAATCAAAGACACATGGTCATGCTGCACGAGAGTAACAAGTGATGTTACTGTCTGACGCTCCTATTAATCCAAGTATTGAAACAATGGAGAGAAAAAATGCAAATCACGCGAGACTTGAACCAACCACTAAGTAAGACCGAATTATTCAGTGCTATCTAAGCAGAAAACAATGTCTAATAATCTAAGAGTAACAAAGAAATGTACAATGTTGTGGTGTAGATGTTTCTTCTCTTAATCCACTTAATCCACCAGTGAACTATTTAAGTGACCCTCTCTATATATGCAGGTCTTTAAAGGCTTTTGGTTCAAAATATATGTGTAAAATAGTACACACAAATACAAATGAGTTCCAGAGAATTTCTTTCGAATCTCTCAGAAAAAAAAAGAACTGATACATGACCCTAGCCAATATTACAGACCTATGCACACTTATACTGGTGAATTTATTGGTAACGAGTTAGGTTTATAATATATAAAGAGTCTATCAAAAATATATTTACAAACTTTAGGGGCTGGTTCCTCACACCAAAACAAGGACAAAAGTTTATAAAAACATATGCTCACAAATTCTTCGCTTTTGTGTTATTAAGTTATAAGAAAGTTTACGGAAGATGGCGCTGCTTTGCCATGTAGACTAGGTTACATTTGTCATTCGTCTCCATTTGTGTCTAGTCTGTTTCCAAAGTTTAACGTATGAGGTAGTGAGTTAACGCTGAGAAGTGTTTCGTTTAACAGGATATTCATATCGTGAACAGGCAGATAGTGTTTGTACATACGACCACATGAATAGTAATAGACGCGAGGCTGCACGGATGTATCAGATTCCGAAAGCAGCCGAGTCATCAACCTTCGCTGCTGTTGTTTATCTTCGGGTTGCTGAGACAGGTTCCGTGGCACCACAAACTACGGATCGAGGTAGACTGAGATCCACTCGTAAGCCTGACCACGAAGAACACATTCTACAGGCTGTCGTATATGATCCAGGTATTAGCACATGTCATATATTTTTGGTGTGAGTAACCCGTCCACCCCAAGATTTTGTAAAAGTATTTTTGAAAAACCCTGTATAATAATCTTGATTATCAGTTTTTACTCAGAACCTATACGCTGAAGTTTAATGTCATTATTGAATATCTTAACACCTGCAGTAATATGCGTATAGATTTCGGCTACATTTACATCTAAGTCACAGGTAAACGTGTGTTTTCCTGCGTGTACAAATGCCTTGTGTCGCATTTCGTCTGCGTGTAATTACAAATCTATATCTACTCCATATCTGTTGGTACCACGAAAACAGCAAATAAAGCAATAAAAAAGATACGAGTGAAATAGTGACTGCACCGTTTATAAAAAAATATTGCGTGGGAGGTACTTATATCCAGAAGGAAACGTTTTCAAAACTCGGATGCAGACAGGCAGACGCCTTTTATATTGTACAGTGCGTAAAAATCTGTTGATGGCTTATACGAGATTTCCAATTGATATTTGAAAAGCACAGTGTGTAAATGACGTGTTGGTGCTAATTAGAAGCAAAATGATGGATTTGTAGAGTGGGGAGAAAATAAAACAACCGTACTCAAGCATTGACGATAGAGACGAAACTGTAGAGAGAAAAGGAGCGAGTGGGATGTTTTATTTCGAAGAAACGTTTCGGTCTATGAAGAGAGACAAATTGGAAAAAAGATGAAAGTAAAGTATTAAGGAGAAAAAAATTAGACGCTAATGAGGAGAAAGTGTGTGAAGAAGAGAGACTCGAAAGTGAAAAAATACTTAAATCAGCAAGAATTAATGACAAGGGAGAAAAAAGGAAATGAATAAAGGAGAGTAAGGAGGGAAAATAAAGTGAATAAAAGAAGAGAAAAAAGGAAATGAATAAAGGAAAGTAAAGAGGGAAAATTAAGTGAATAAAGGAGAGTAAGAAGAGAAAAAAAAGGAAATGAATAAAGGAGAGTAAGGAGTGAAAATGAAGTAAATAAAGGAGAGTAAGAAGAGATAAAATTAATAAAGGAGAGAAAATAGAAGGAAATAAAGGTGAGTAAGGAGAGAAAAAATAGAAGGAAATAGTAGCAATGAAAACGAAACGATAAATTATAGTGAAAAGAAACTATTTGGTCGACTATATATCTGTTGTGGGTATAACGCTTTTAAAAGCTAAAACTTTTAAATTTAACTACGTAAACTGCATTCAAACAAAGACACATGGACATGCAGCCTGAAAGTAAAAATTGATGTTATTGTCCGACGCACCCGTTAATCCCATAATTATAAAAATCAAATTTTGAGAAAAAAAGAGAGAACGGCTAATCAAGCGAAACTTTGATATAACCATTAAATAAGTGCAAATGATTTACTGCGAAATACACAGAAAAAATATATGAAACAAATGTCCGATAAACTCCACATATCTCTCATCCAGTCAGAGCCGCAAAACTGCAAAATAACTTTCACCCTACCAGGCAATCTTGAGAGACATAGTTTATTGAATATAATTCTAGATATAAATGTATGTATGTAAATTAATTTTCTCTATATAATTACGTATTTATGTAAATTAAATCCATATTGCTTAGTTGATTTGATATCGGCCTATACCTTTCAGTGGTTCGAGACAACATCGGGGGTTCTAGTTGGATCATCAGATTTAAAGGCTTAAACGCACCAGATACCACAATGGGCAACACTAACACGTCAACGGCAAAGACGGCGATGATATCTAGGGATGATCTACGTCTAACAAGGAAACGTAAATGACTGAAAATGAAAACTAAAAATGAGATCGGATATTCTCATGCCAGCAGATTACCTTGTTTACACACACACACACACATATATATATATATATATATATATATATATATATATATATATATATATATATATATATAATCCAGAATTTTGATATACAAGAACAATTTTAGGGACATTTAAAAGATTAACATGTCAGTATCACCTCTTTTTCGTTGGCCTGTATGTTTACACTGAGGTCATGCATGAAGTCGTCTGTAGATTGCATTCAAGCATGAAACAGATTATCGCTACTGGTATTCACTTTTATATCGCTTAATCCCTGATATTAAGTACATAGTATACCTTAAAACTATATATTAATTATAAACAACGTGTCATCTAAATTCAAATAATACTGACATCTGATTTTAGCATATAAATTTACCATAATTACACAATGTTTTGGATTCCGGGATGAAATCCGGTGTCAAATAATAACAAACGCCAAGAATGAATATAGGAAATAAATGTATTAACGTAATATACAAACTGGTAATACAAGTTAGTAGTTCCAAGAATGCGGGTTAGTAGACAAATATATATAAAGTCTTTGGTATCGACGTATCGCTGTATGACTCCTTACTGAGTCTACGTGCTTGTTACTGTGACTCTTGCCGCTACGTTATTCTACCGACCGACTCAACGTTCTATTACTGACTGACCGACTTGACTTAACGTACTATTACTCACTCGAGTATTCAGTGGTAGTAGTATGTGTATACCTTGGGTGAGTCCATTTGTGTAAAAAGGGGAGACCCCTCAATACACAAAAATATATTGAAATAGTACAAAGTAAACGCATTCAATAAAGTTGCCATTGGTTTCACCCACGGCCGACAGACCACTTCGGAATCTCATGCAACTCTTCTGGACATTCTCTTTGTTTAAGTTCACGAATACTGCCATAATCTTTGTCTTCAGTTCATCTTTGTTGTTACAAGGAGTTTTGTTGGTCTCTCACTTAACTGCACCCCGCACATAATAATCAATGGGGTTGCAATCTGTGGAGTTAGGTGGCTAGACATAAGGGGGGGGTGATCGCAGAAATTGTTTGAGAGTCATGACTGGGTAATCCTGCTTGTATGGCATGTTGCAGAGTCTTGTTGCCAGATATCGGATCTTAAAGCAGCCACCCTCTTGACTTAGGGCAGAACTACCTCCTCAAGGTAATTGATATAGGCCTCCATGTTGAATCTGATGGGCACACGAACAAAGTTATTTTCTTGTCAGAATGCTCAGAGTGAGGTTTCTGAACTGCCGTTCCTTAATAATCACCATATCTTTCCGAATCCTCTGCACTGTCCTCAGATTGACATCCAAACATTCTGAAATGTTCGTATTGGAAATTCCGGTGCGAATGACAAACAGTACAGAATACTGTTTTCAAATTTATGGCGGGGTGAATTGGGTCATAGTTCTCTTCTTCTTATAGTCGGTGCCCAACTGATCATACTGTACTGTGCAGTCGTCAAAATGAAAACAAACAACGTGCATGAGCGAAATTATATGAATAAACACAAAAGGAAAACTTATCTTAGCCAACGCGTTTCGTCCTCTGAGAGACTGTATCAAGGAAAATGTAAGGATTTTATTTTGTGACAAGTATCTATATACAAGGGCAAAAATGTTATTAGTTTTAAACCTTTTCCTCTGACCTGATGAACATTACTCAAGCACTCTAATACCAAAACATTTTGAAAAACGAATAACATTTTTTACTTTTGTAAACAGATAATTGTTACAAAATAATATCCTGGCATTTGCCTTGATAAAGTCTCTTAGAGGACGCTACGCAGGGATAAGATAAGTTTTCCTTTCGTCTCTATTTTATATATATATATATATATATGTATATATATATATATATATATATATATATATATATATATATATATATATATATATATATATATATATATATATATATATACGGACAAGGGAAACTGTTGACATGATTATATCAGATCTACCAATAAACATCCTTTTCTTTAAATCAGAAAAAAAGAGTAAAACCGGGGCACTTTCCGGTTGCACGACCTTCAACTAAATTCGCTGCAGGAAAATTCTGCCTTTCTCCGATGGCCTTTATCGGCCATTAGACATTTGGCAATAGATGTGTAGAACTTTTTTAAATCTCCATTTAAGCCAATATGTTTGTTTATTTATTTATTTATTTATTTACATCTATCTATCTATCTATCTATCTATCTATCTATCTATCTATCTATCTCTGATTTCCCCACTGTGTACATTGGGCCCTCCTCATCACAAGGGCTAGTGTCTTCTCTTATCGCTTTCTATTTCTCTCATGCCCATTCGTCAGACTATCTTCTCTCACTGCTACGAGCTCAATCTTAACAGCAGCATTTATTATTCCCTATAGATTTTCTCCGATCTAAATTCTAACTGAATGGGAAATCGATCTACATGGTCATCCATTAGTAAAATATTTGTGTCGAGTTTAAATATGAATAGCTCCTTTTATCGGATTTTATTTGGAGGTCTTGCCTAGTGACACATCAATCATCAGTGCACTATGAAATTTGTTCATGAATCCCATTTGGACTACAAAACAATGAAAATGGTGAATGCTGTCAAGATTTCATTTTCTTTACATAAGTCGTGTTCTTGATGCGATTTCTTGATAGGCCCACTGCATGCAGATACGCTTCTGATATGCAATCTGCATAACCCTAGCACTGTTAGTGTACTTGTAAAATCTACAAAATTACTGTATTGTTGGGATTTTCTACGCGTAGCTTAGATTTGTCACAAGGCCAAAAATATAGCGCGCCAAGTGTGGATCGAACTCACTACTCAGTGGTAATTGTTCTTACGAGACGAGTTTATTTTTCATTACATCATATTGCTGTTTTTTGTTTTTGTTGTTGTTTTTTTTTTTACAGTAAGGTTCGCCTTGTACACGGCCAGGGAAATCATTCGAGAGAAATTTAAAACAAAGAAGAGGAATAAAAATATATATATATATAAGGTTTACTATAGAAGACATGGTAAGATGAAAGAGAAAGGAGTAAACAGCTAAAAAATTATTGAAGACATACATTTAGACTAAATATTCTATTATATACATGTAGTGTTATTCCAGTCAATATCAGCTATTGTAACAAACATCGTATAAAGAGTTACATTCATTAAAAGAGCCTTACAAATAATACAATATGTGATTTAATAAAATAGGTATAGCTACTGATTGAACATGGAAATTTGCCTAAAAAATGTCCTTGCATTCATTTTAACTTGCAACTACAAATAAGAACAAACAATAGCTCTGTGGATACAGACAAATATACAACATGCTGGTATATCGGTATATGTAGGTGGCGTTAAGTCCTACATCTTTATGGGGTAAATGACTTAGATACAAAACAATATTTTAGATATTTATTTTAGTTTATCTATCGTCGTATATTGTTGCTTTTCTCCTATGGGTCGCGTCTATATAGGATATAATCAATCAATCATGGTTATCCACAAATTCCTATTCTTCGCAGCGCTTGGCAGTTTTTATCCTTTTGCTAAGGCTCCTGTCCGCAGTTCTACAATTCATTTACACAAGGTCGTCAGGTAAATGGCTCCTACCCCCCCCCACTGTTTTTCTTTCCCGTGAGGGTTCAATTTTCCAAATCTCAATTTCTCATAATGTGTCCAGCTGTATTTTCCTGATTCTGAATATGTGCTCTTTCTACTGTAATTTTTTCTTTAAGACTTCATTGTTGTTTATTTGCAGGATCCTTATGTAGAATATATTTTCCCTGTACCTTTTCCATAAATAATTCCATGGTAATTGATCTGTTGAACTTTCCTCTGTGGTATCTGGACTTGAATTTAAGCTCACTACCAAATTGAGAATAACGTTTTATCAATCAGGTGTTTGTTAATTTGCTTATTATTTGTTGTTGTTATTATTATTATTATCATTATTATTATTATTTGTTTATCATTTACACAACCAACATAAATCGGCGTTATATGTCTAAATCATTTGAATGAAAATAGGCAGCCTATATATATATATATATATATATATATATATATATATATATATAAATATGTATTTGTGCATATATAGATATATATGTATGTATATATGTATGTATATATGTTTATATAAGTATATATAAATGTAAGATTGTACACTGATGTCAAAACGAGTTGCAATACCATGCTTCATGCTTATATTCAGGTATTTCACATACATATACATATATATATATATATATATATATATATATATATATATTCATGGAAGAATATACATATTTATATATGAAATATATATATATATATATATATATATATATATATATATATACATATATATATATATATTTCATATATAAATCGTATAGTATACATATTCTTTTATACATATACATATATATATATATTCATAAATATGTACATATGTATGTGTAGATGCTTGTAATTATATAT